>JAWIIG010000037.1:2400000-3000000 GCA_033557465.1 Ichthyophis bannanicus | reverse complement strand
GATAATGTGCAGGATGCCATAAAAGGAATGGGCGTTCCGGTCTAAGCATAGCAAGCGCATGTTATCGCCTGATAAAGGGAGCAGCGCACATTAACACGCAGTAATCTTAAGTAGGCACGTTAATATGCAAATAGAGCAGCAGAGGTGTAGCACACTGGTTAATGTGTTGCCTGCTGATACAGGGGTCATGAGTTCAAGCCCCCAGTGGGCTCAGCAAAAAGGCTGTCTGAAGAAAACCCTTTTGCTGCTTTTGAAGAGCCAAACACATCCCAACAATCTGCACCGCCAGCCAAAAAAGCTGCACTCCAGTGGCACAACCTAATGCACCTTTTAGGGCGCACAAAAAGGCACATCATAAAGGACCAGGGCAGGTCATACTGTGCCCCAGAGGGCAACAGGAAAGGTTGGCACCCTCCAAGGCAGCATATAAGGCGCCCCATAAGCTGGACCAATCTAAGGTGCTGTGAAAGATGCCCCAGGGATGTGAAGGTGACACAGGGAGATGGTGGTCAGGGGCCCAAAGGTGCCCCAAGGTCACAAGCATGAAATGTATGGCTCAAACACAGATGTAACCATAACACTGCACAGAGCACCAAGGAAAGGCAATGAATAGCTGATGGAAGGAAGTAGATGACGGAGCTCATGGACCAGCCAAATCTGCGTGCAGCCCATGTGGCAGCAGGTAAAGCGGACAAACATATCGGGGGCAGCTGTACCGATGTACAGGATGATAGTAATGTACAGTGCAACAATGACAGTGTGTGGCAGAGGATGGGGATACGTGTACACCAGAGGAGGCAGAGTTGGCAGGAGAAGTGCAATGACAGGAGGACAGAGGAGAGTAGTGCCATGCACAGCACACACAGGAGAGGCAACCAGGGAGAGCTGCAATGCAGAAATGTGTACCAGTGCAGGTTGTAGGGTAGCAGCATGCACAGCAGGGTAGGACAGCATACAGCTGGCAGACACACATAGATGGACAGAAGGATGGTTTACAACTGTGATAAGGGTACAATGTGCTAACAACACAGATCTGCACAGATATGGCTGTCACAGGAATCAAAAGTAGCTATGCAGCACAGGCAAACAAATGAAACAGAATAGAGAAGAATCAATCCTATGACCATCAGCACAAGCATCAATGCACAAACTGGTAGGCCACACCACCAACGTGAGCTCATTAGCAAAGGCTGCATACAAGAATACTGCAGTGCATCACACAAGAAGCCTGCTGGCTGCCATGATAGGCAAACCTCCAACAGTAACCATGATCAAATGCACATGCAGATATGGCTTGTACAGATCACATCACAGTCTGTAATTGGGACAACACCCAAATATACCTAGATGCACACACACAATCAAATGTTATGCAGTGGAGACAGCATGCAAAAGAGAAAAGAACCTAAACCCAAAGGGCGGCAGGGGATGCTTTGTGGAGCAGGGGAAAATATGGAACACAACAAGACAGATTCAAACCTGCAAACAGGAGTGCCACAGACCAGCTAAACTGCAGCAATGCCAACCCCCCAAGCGGACTGCCATGTAACCCCCATAAAGTAAGAGACATATGTAACAGCCAATATGTGATGGATAGGCAGCACAGAGGGCACACTTTGGTGTACAGTGAAGAGATGGAAGTGTGTGTGCATAGGTGATGAAGCAGCAGGATCCTAATGGTTATGTTAGCCCAAAAAAAGACATTTAAACCAAAAACCCCATGTGGGGATCAAACCCCCAACCTATGGTCTTATGACACATGTCTGTAACCACTATCCCAAACAACCACTATGAGCACAGTGTCAAAATAGTACCTCAAAGGGAATGTGTGTATGGGAACCTGCAACACCCAGTGATGTGGCAAACGCCTGGCAGATAGACAGGTGGCACGGTACAAGGATGTGAGCACAGGTGGGCCATGGATATGACCAGAAAATCATTAAATACAAGTGTCAATGTGATTAAGCAGCATCCGAGACATATGTATTTAAAACACATATCTTCTCTCTTTTTGGTTAGTAATCACAGATAGTGTAGATACCGCCATCATAATATCTAGGTGAGTAGATCTCAGGAGAAAGGCCGAATAAACATTTTGCAGGACAGCAACCCACATCCTACAGAAAGGTCACTGGCCTGTCTACAAATGATGGAAAATATGGAACAGAACAAGAGAGAATTGAACCTGCAAACAGGTGTGTCACAGACCAGCAGAACTGCAGCAATGCCAATTCCCCAAATGGACTGCCGTGTAAACTCTGTAAAGTAAGAGACATATGTAACAGACAATATGTGATGGATAGGCAGCACAGAGGGCATACTTGGGTGTACAGTGAAGAGATGGAAGTGTGTGTGCATAGGTGATGAAGTTGCAGGTTCCAAATGGTCATGTTATCACAACAGAATAATTTAAACAAAAAAAACCCAGGGGGGTGATCAAACCTGCAACCTATGGTTTTATAACGCATGTCTGGAACCACTATCCCAAACAAGCACTATGAGCATAAATCCAAAATAGTACCTCAAAGGGAAGGTGTTTATGGGACCCTGCAACATCCAGTGATGTGGTAAACGCCTGGCAGATAGACAGCTGGCACCATACACGGATGTGAGCACAGGTGGGCCATGGATATGACCAGAAAAGCATCAAATACAAGTGCCAGTGTGAGCAAGCAGCAGCTGAGACAAATGTATGTCAGACACATATCTTTATTTTCTTTAATCATCACAGACAGTGCAGATACCGCCATCATAATACCCAGGTGGGTGGATCCCAGGTGAAAGGCCAAACCAACATTTAGCAGAGCAGCAACCCACATCCTACGTAAAGGTCACTGGCACGTCTACAAATGAGGGGCAGGAGAGATAATGTGCATCAGGTGCATGGTGTGCAGTATGCATTTGGCCCCCACACATCACATGCTGCTGCACGCCTCAAATGTGTTACTTACATATGACTGCATGTAGACAGTAGGTGGTGCATGATGAGGGCCCGACACACATCAATCATGATCTGTTCCCTAAAACATGTCTATCTGGCAACACAGGAGACACACAAAGGAGAACAGAATATGTTTTTAAAACGTTGAAAGTTTAAAGACACATATGGAAATATATGTTACAGCTGTCACATAATGCTCCATATAGGATCTAAAGCTGCAACAATGTAACCCTAAACAATTGTCAAAAGCACAACAAGGATATGCTAACAGGTAGCAGAGGCACATGAATGCAGAGACAATTGCAAAATAACCACCTGCAGAAACATGCAGAGATAGCACTATGCAGAAGGTCCCCCTGCACTGGCTGGTGTGGAGACAGTGTCTGTACACATATATCATGGTACATGGAATGCACAATTGAAGGAAGACAATGGACACTCACACTGCAACAGTCCAAATATAATGGGGCAATGTGAGTGTCGTTACCCCAGGGGATAAATAGGAGTGTGCAGACATGCAATGCAAGGTTCGTAAATAGATGTTTAGCATCACGTCTGGACAGTAAGCAAATCCAAAAACCAGTATAGAGAGATGGAAAGTGACGGCAAACACTGTACAGTAAACCACACAGAAGCCATATTGCCACATGCTGTGTTTCCCCAACAATGTCAGTCATATGCACGTGCACCGTGTATGTATCAACATGATACAGTGATGCCACACATGCACGGAAACACCCTTGGTGAGTGACAACATCAATCTAAGCTGTTGGTGTGCAGCAAAGCATTGTCGTGGCAAAAACTGTACCATGTCCAAGTGGAGAGTAGGTGGACATAGACAACAGGATCTCTCCATTGCTACCCCTATGCCACACGCATGGCTGTATGCTTGTGGTGAACCAAACAGATGAGCGTTTCCTGTGGTCCATGTCACACACATGGCCAAAACACATTTGAGGAATGTACAACATACAGCAACAATGTAAGTCTCTGTTGCGCACGTGGGGACCAATACAAAGTGTCCAAAGTGCAAAATGTGTCTGCAATCCAACAAGTCAGGTCAAAACTGTCCTTGAAACCCTGGGCATGCATAGTCAAGTGTCACATCCCAATATGCCAGAGTATTGGAAAGGTCATGTGTGTCTTCTGTGATGAACACGACACCCAGCCAGAGCATGGCAGCAACAGTGTGTAGGAGAGGTCTGTCAGGGCCCAAGTCGCACTCCAACAATAATACTGTCCATCCTAGGCATGTGTCCCACTCGCAGAGGTCAGACATCCTATGGCAACATTTCCCAGGGATAGTTCCATGGTGGTGTGTCCCCCAACAGGTGGATGCTGGCGACGCCGGATGCACTGTAGTAGATGTGGCTGGTTTGTCCACTGCCCTGTGTCAGAAGAGGATAAATAATGTATTGGTATGCTGCTTGCAACATCAGCACAAATTGCAGAGTGCCAAACATGACTATGTGCATAATAAAACGTCACACAGGCAAACATGACATAAGCACAACACAGAACACACTGCATGTTGGTCAAATTTGGAATTGGAACTGCAGACACGGCTGTCACATGGATATGTTAATGTCCATGTCCATGCCCATGTTACCCAGGCGTGTCACAGCTCCACCCCATGTGCATCAGGTTTTTTTGAACAGAGAGCCAACATGAAATATCTATGAAACAAAACGTAAATCATGAACATGTAAAGGCTGATGTAATCCCCCCCCAAAAAAGGTCCAACCTACCGTGTGCGTGCAGCAAGTGTATGTCTTGGAACCCCTGGGTCACTCAGTGAAGGGAGACAATGTCATCACAATTGGTAGAATCACCATGTAACCATGTCCAGCCACTGTTGATGCATGTCCACATTATGGCGATATCTGTGATAAAAAATGCTTTTCAACAGTCGTATGTCACAACACAAGACACAGTTCTGCTCACAACACACAACACATGTCCACAATGTTCACATGGTAAACAGCAGCAAGGTAGAGATAGCACAGTCATCACTGCCCCCCAGGTGTACAGACCCTCACACCACATGATAATGTAAAATGCCTGCACACCGTATCAACACACATCCAACCCTAAGAAACACACCCACACAGTATGCTAAGGTGAGCGTGCCAGCAGTAGCATATGGCTGGTATGTGCCCAATTGGAGATTGTTGGACCGAAAGGCCCTGTGAAATCCAATGATACACTAGTGTTGGCTGATGGTACAATGTCGGGGAAGGGTGTACGTGTAGCCTACTACCAAAACACCTAGGACACCCACACACATGCAGCTCTGTTGGATGTGTCACAGACACAGTGTTGCAGAGGAAAAACTGGACAGGAACACATGGGGATATGTGTGCCAACACCAAGATATGGGTTATGGTGGTGCAGGGAAAAGAGGTAAACAACATCATATGTGCAATATGACACATCACTGAGGACATGTGTTTCCCCTGACTGTCATCACAGACAATGTAGCTGTAGGTCCACCTACGCCAGACCACTGCATCTTGGATGACCTATAGTCACCTGCCAATGCACCACCACACCAGGAGCTGCAACAGGCATGTCCTGTGGATTGGGAAACACAAGGGAAACATACATATGTCATTTTCTAGCTGTGCAATACACACTGCACCTTCCTGTCCTCAGCTCGCAGACCCCCCAAGATCCTTCACAGGCTGACTGTTCACCATCACACTGTACAGATCTCTTTAATGTGAGAGTTATCTCTGAAGTGTGATTGCCAAACTACAAGGGTCTGTACTCTGTCCCCTCCCACACCTCTCTGTTGATGTACAAAAGGGTGAACAGAAGTGTTTGTTCACTACTGTGTCCCTGCATCAATCCAAGGCTGTAGTAATATCCTGTGTCTCCCATATCTCCCCCAATGCCCCTCACTGTGTGTTCTGGTGTCTCAATGTTGTCTGCTACCCTGCTGTCAATTCCTGTAACACACGCAACTATGCAGGGGCACCTCCCCATCCTCTGACCATATTTATTTATTTATTTCTTCTATACCGCCCCTTCCATTGATCAAGGGCGGTTTACATGGAACAAGTTAACAAATTAAGTATACTTCTGTATACATTACATTGAACAGAAAGAAACTTTCTAACTTTTTACATATAATAAAGATGTAGAAATAAAACAAAAAACTGTCCAAACTATTTACATAAGTTATTTACAAGTGGTTCTATACAAATGTGTTACAGAGTAATCGTACAATGTGTTACAGAATAATGGTGTGTCATGTGTAGGTGGTGGAATTTATTTCCATTATTATCATAGGTTTTGTGTGTGTGAAGGGGGACTGTGTGGGGTTATTTAATTGTGCTTTTGGGGGTTCTGAGTTGGTGTGTCTGTGGATGTTGTGGGACAGGGCATGGGGGGTAGGGAATTTGGAAATATTCGGAGAATAGGTATGTTTTAAGTTCCTTCCGAAATTGGGAGAGGTCTTTTATGGTGCGGAGGTCTAGTGGGAGATCATTCCATAGCATGGGGGCAGTGAACGTGAAGGCTCTGTCACTTGAGAATTTTTTGGTCTTCGTGAATGATTTTGGCATATCAAGTGAGTGGGCTGCATTTTGTCTTCGAGCTCTTGATACGGATGGGGTCTGTAGTAGTGTTGATAGATGTGATGGGGCGATGTCATTTAGGAGCTTGAAGGTTGTTAGGAGAATTTTGTATCTGATACGGCTGTTTATAGGGAGCCAATGTAGTTCTAGGAGTAGAGGGGTCACATATACATTTCCATGGTGTGTATATCTCATACCTTCACTTACATTAACAGCTGTGTGATGATGAGCTGCAAATATATATCTCAATCACTGTTCCCTCTAAGGTGTGCGCATGTGCGCGCGCACACACCTTGCCGAGCGAGCGCACATACTTTACAACAGAACGCACAAAAATTATGGTTCTGATTCTGATAGAAAACAACATAGACGTCTTAAAATTTTAAAGTTGTGATTGTAATTACTAGAAATTTTCCGCTTCATTTAGTAATCGTCTATTTTCATTTAATTTGATTAAAATCAATGTGGTGTACATACTGTATTCTGACGTGTAGTCAATTTTTAAAATATATAACTCCGAGTATCGTTATGTGGCGCACAAAAATTGAACCTTCCTTCAAAAGCTGCACAACTGATATTTTATGCGCACACAGCCTACAGAAAATTAGAGGGAACATTGATCTCAATGGCTGAGTTATGTCTGCCAAACCACACCCCGATGTGTGTATGTGACCGGACCATGATGGCTGCATGTCATACTACTGTGTGAAATCGATAACGGAAAAGCATGGATAGCCTATATATGCACCTAAACTCTCCCCCCCCCCCCCCATCAGAGCCTCTTTGTGTGTGTGGACATAACTCTCCTTCTCTAGGGTCGGCAATGTAGTTGTTGTATTGGACTGCACTCTCCTCCTCTACACACCTACCCAGCTTGTATGTGAGTGCTGTGATATATGTTTAGATGTCATCAGATAGATTTTCCCTGTTCCCCCTGAAAACATCACTAAAACCCAATTCCACCCCCATATTTAGCCCACAGCTTGCCTACTGTAACCTACACCTTGCTGATCTGGCATGAATAATCTCTGTCAGCATGTAAATATGCAACACTGCACTGCATAGCTATTCTATATCCCACAAAATTAGCACAATAATACTCCCCCTGGCTGGACACCTCACAGGTTCCCGATCCTTCCCCGCATCCCTGTGAGGGCTACGTGATGACCTTTACATTCAGGCACACTGTGGTGTTGCAGTAATTTCCATTAAGGATATGACATACCAGTAATCCAATTACCACAGATCACATAGATATTGGTACATATCACATGTAGCGGCATACAAAAACAACTAATGCACAGACCCTGCACATCAGAGCATACCAACCTCACAATCAGCTCAAAACACTCAATGAAAAACACACACATCTAGACAACTGGCCCCATCCATGGCCTGCTCTCCCACTGTTAACGCCATACCACATGCCTTTCAGCTTGCTGCACCCAAAGTATCAAAACTAACTACATGTGGCTGCACATTAGCCCCTATCACATGCAGCCACAACCCAGGTATGTCAGCCCAACACCTCACCCAAGCCTAAAACACCACACACACATAATCCACCTCCACCTGCTGTTGTGCCCTGCCCACATCTAATGTGTATCAGGCATGAGTAGATTTGAAGCTGGTATGGCTACCCAGTCTCAGTTACATGTCAGTGCAGTACTGCATCTTACGTATATCATAATAAAAATGGTAACTAGTATTAGCAGTACACACATATCTAAACAAATGTAGGTAGGAACATATGCAGTACTTACATGAGAAGAGCTCTGCAATCAGTTGACGCCTGACCGCTGTGTCCTCACATGTGTCACCACGGGCACGTGCAGGGGGGCACGTAGGGTCCTCCTCCAGACCCTCATTAATATTGACAGGGATATGGTGCCTGAGAGCAATGTTGTGCAGGATGCAACAGGCTATAATGATCTCTGCCACAGTCTGTGTTCTGTATTGTAAGGCCCCGCTTGTCCTATCCAGACATCTGAAGCGACTCTTTAATACGCCAAAGGTGCGCTCTATGACGGAGTGGCTGGTGGCATGGGCCTCATTGTACCTCCTCTCTGCACGTGTCCGTGGTTGACGCACAGGGGTCAGCAACCAGGGGCAACACCCATATTCTGCATCACCTGCAAAAAGAGAAATGTGTGACATTAAAGCAGGAGCTCATGTCCTCCCAAATGAACACAGGTATATTTGTGCAGAACAAATGCATAACACATCCTGACATAAACATATGACATCACATGATGGGACATCAGAACTATGCATCAGGGTGTGAAGGTCAGACACACACGACAAGGGGTAGGTGTACGGATTGAAAACAACATAATCTGTAACCACGACACAAATGCTAGAATCCATTAAACTATCAGAACAAAGCTCCCTAGCAAGATGGAGTTTGAGGTTCCCCCCCCCCACCTTATATCACACACACACAGATGACATAACCACACAACGAGGGATACACCTCCAAGACATACATTTGCACATACGGTTAGTCACATGAACAGCATGTGCATGTCAGAAATGATAAATACACACCCATCAATAGACACTCCTCATACTGTCCTGCCTCAAATTGAGTGAAAAGTGCCAAGTGATGCAGGATATAGGAGTCATGGCTGGACCCTGCAAACCTGGGGATCACATTCAGAAAGTGAATATTTGCATCACATACAACCTGAACATTCAGGGAATGATAGTGTTTGCGGTTGCGGAACACTACCTCCCTGTCTCTAGGTGGGACCAGGGCAACATGTGTGCAATCAATAGCTCCCATCACGTGTGGTATCCCGGCGAACGCCTCAAAGACCTGGTTCAGGGTCCCCCACTGTTGCCTAGTGTGGGGAATGGCAATGTAATTCCCCACCTGGCTGACCATGGCACGCAGTACTTGGTGGAGACAGCGTGAGAAGGTGGGGTGGCTCATGCCACCCACTGCGGCCACTGATGACTGGAAAGAGCCAGAGGCAAAGAAATGTAGGGCACCAAGGAGCTTGACCAAACCCGGTATGGCATTTGACCGATCAGTCAGGGGCTCAAGGTCAGGTCTTAGATCCTCATAGAGCTCCCTAATAGCCCCCATGCTCAGGCGGTAGAGGGAGATGACCTGGTCCTCACGCAAGCCCTGGAGCTGGGCCCTGGGCCTGTAGAGGTGAGGCTGGCGAGCCTGCATCTCAGCACGCCTCCTGCGCCATGCCAGCACAGCCCCTGCCTGGCCTTCCCCCACAGCTGCAGGTCTGTTTTACAGCGGGACTACACCCATGCCCTGAGCCTCAGCCCCATAGACACCATCTCCCCCGTCAGGCAACTGCAGCCCCTGCTCACTTCCCTCTGCAACTGCAGCAACCACAAAGGTCGCCATAGACTCAACCTGTCCAACCTCTCTACAACACTCAAACGCAGACAGTCATCTCAATTAGCAAGCCACACACCATTCACACCACACACACACACACACACACACACACAGCCAGCCACACAATCCAAACAACACTCACAAACACAACCACTACACACGGGGGCGGAGCCTGATGTCCAGCGGGATGGTCGCATAACGCTGAGGCTCCCGAGAGGCCTACTCAGAATCCTGAATTAACACCGTAAATACTTGGAATTCTACTCTGATCTTGCCGGGGCACGTTGGTGAGATGGCGGGGACCAAACCCACGCGCCTGGAATTCGGATCTCCAGCGGCTTCTCACGGCAAACGCTCCAAAACTGAACCTCCGTCCCCGCAGAAGGGGCTGGCCGTGCGCGAGGGCCCCGAAATGCAGCAGGAAATCCTCGCAGAGATTAGAGGGGTCAAGGACCTCGTGCAGTCAAACGGTGAAGCACTCCGAGCGCTGCGGGAAGACTTTGGTGTGCTGCAAGGCAAGCTAGAGGGGCTTTCTTCGCGTCAGGACAAAATGGAGAGCATATTGGACTCCCATACGGCCCGGTTGTCCAAACTCGACAAAGTTGAACGCCAGGTGCGGGCCCTGCAGAAAGAAGTGGAAGATGGCAATAATAGAGCGCGCCGCAACAACATTCGGCCCGTGGGCATACCGGAGGGAGCGGAATCGGGAGACATGAAAGAGTTTTTATGCAAAATTCTCCCTTCCCTGCTCCAAATCACCTTTGCCAAAGATTTGGAGATTGATCGCGCCCATCGTGTACCCACAAGCATAACGCTCAACAGGAAGACCCCGCGGCCTATCATCTTTCGACTATTGAGATATCAACACGTTGAGCAAATTCTACATGCCTCTCGGGCAAAGGGCCATATGGAGTTTGAAAGCCACAAGATCTCCTTCTATCCCGACTTGGCTAAACCCACGGTCGACCGCCGAAAGCGCTTTCTGGAATTCCGGCCGAGGCTTCAACAACTACAAGCACGCTATGGCCTGATGTACCCGGCCAAGCTTCGAGTCACGCTTCACAATCAGACAAGAACATTTGAGGACCCTGATCTACTAGCGGAGTTTTTGGATTCCAAAGAAGCCGACTTGATGCGCTGACTTCCAGAATACTCCTGAAAGTGTTCTCATATCCGATGTACCCGCCATATTGGATCTGCCGCAGCCCAGCAAAGAGTCTGGCGAGGGCAGTTGGTTGCCTTACTTTTGATGATATCTGTGACCCGACTCCATCTACCCACAGTAGCCTCGATGAGTATCAGAGACAGTGTTAATTATGGACTCTGGTGTTTCTTTTCTTTTTTTTTCATGTCTTTCTACTTCCTCTCTAGGGCCTCCTCCCGCAGACATATGGTCGCCATATTCTTTGGGGGTTTTGCTTCTTCTCTGGGATACTTTGTTACATACTTCTCAATATGGGGTGTATTAGCTAGAATACTCGGTGATTATGTCATTGTTGCACAGATCCTGATTGTATTGTATGTTTTCAAGCGCCCTTACCTAAAATGTCTATTACTGATTGATGGCACCATGTAAGATTTTCTCATTGAACGTAAAAGGGATCAATAATCCGATAAAACGGAAGAAAATCCTAAGCTACCTAAGTCAGGAAGCTGCGGATCTGATTTTTCTCCAAGAAACGCATTTAAACTCGAAGGAAACTCTTAAACTCAATATAACACCTTCCATGGTGGCCGCCTATTCCCCAGCCGTTTCTAAGAAATGTGGGGTTGCCATATTGGTTAGGAAATCTTTGCATGCTACTATTATTGCGACTAGCTCAGATACAGAAGGTAGATGGTCCAGAGTTCACCTCAAGATAGGTAGCCTTGAAGTTACATGTCTATGCCTTTACGCTCCTAATGTGGATGACCCTGCCTTTTTTGCTACCATTGCTCAGGTTGCGCAGGCCTCTGCTAATACTTCATTGATAATTGGGGGGGATTTCAATTTAGTCCTCGATCCCCTGATTGACAAACAGCCGCCTAGGTCAAGTGGTCCCCCCAAGAGTCACACCACGCTTACCTCCCTGATCAAAGATCTTGCTTTAGTTGATCTATGGAGGTTACTACACCCCAATGAGCTAGACTTTACCTTCTTTTCTTCTCCTCATAAATCCCAGTCTCGCATAGACTTCTTTCTAATATCAAAACTATTAGTTCCTCAGGTAGACACTGCAAAGATTCACTCCCAACATATTTCAGATCATGCTGCCATTTCCTTTCAATTACACACTACTGCACCCCAAGGGAATTCGGGGGCCTGGTTCTTTGATAGAGCCCTGTTAACTCAGCCAGAGTTCCAGGTAGAAATTCGAGCAGCCATACAGGATTACTTCCATTTTAATCTACCCCAGGATACTGCGAATTGGGCTTGGTGGGAGGGCTTCAAAGCGGCCATTCGAGCAACGATCACTAGCTATCAAATCCGCCTGCGAAAACAACGCAAACAGCAGCTACTCATACTAGACCAACAAATAAAAGCAGGTGAACGAGTTCTAACTTCACGTACTGATCCATGTATATTAATTCGATTACAGCGTCTCCGTTTTCAATATAATTCAATCCTCTCAACTGCAGCCTCTAAGAGTATTGAGCTTCAGCGAGGGACATATTATCGTGAAAATAACCGAGCCGGTCGACTCTTAGCCAACGCCTTGAAAGGTCAAAAAGAAGCCAAACGTGTAGCGGCCCTTCGAGCTTCACAGGGAGGGGGCATAGTGACCACAGACTCCGACATTGTAGAGCTCTTTCGGGATTTCTATACCCGCCTATATCAATCTGAATGTGAGTTCTCGTCAGAGACATTCGAGCGATGGCTTTCTGGCATTCAACGGCCGACCCTCTCTGAAGATGATAGGGATGCGATGGATGAACCCTTCTCTACTTCAGAGATCCAATCTGCCCTAAGGCGAACAGCCTCGGGCCGTGCCGCAGGGCCTGATGGTCTCCCGACCGAATTCTATAGAACGTTCAGTGCAGACTTAGTTCCCTATTTAAAACTCTATTTTACTGCCCTTGCGGTAGATACATCCTCTTTGGGATCCTTTTCCGCAGGTAATGTGGTAGTATTTGAGAAAGAAGGCAGGGACCCGCTGCTAACCGCCAACTACCGTCCAATCTCCCTACTTAATGCCGATTATAAGATCTTTGCAACGATCTTGGCCACCCGGCTATCTGACAGGATGGCCACCCTAATTCACCCCGACCAATGCGGTTTTATACCCGGCAGATCAACTGCTGACAATGCTCGGACCTTGTGCCATGTGCTATCCAGTGCTGCCAATCTAGATCATCCATGGGTGGGTCTTTCCCTGGATGCCGAAAAAGCCTTTGACCGCCTAGAATGGCCCTTCTTATTTGCAGTTCTCCGATGGTATGGCTTTGGGGAGGGCTTCCTCCGATATCTCCAAGTCATGTATACTCAACCCGTCGCCAGTATTTGTGTAAATGCTATCAAGTCCTCGCCATTTAACCTCCAAAGAGGCACGCGTCAAGGTTGCCCCCTATCACCAATGCTCTTTGATCTAGCTCTCGAACCTCTAGCCCTCCTGATTCGACAGTCCGCACGTATTCGAGGTGTCCCCTTCAGTCATAGGGAGATTAAACTCTCTGCATATGCAGATGACCTTATGCTTTTCGTATCCCTCGATTCGGTTCCAGCTGTCTTGGATCTGATTGACGGATACTCACAATTATCGGGCTATAAAATTAACTGGACCAAATCTGTGGCATTCCCACTGAACCGCTGGGTACATGAGGCTGACATGCAGGCCTTTCCCTTCCTTTGGCAATCCCGCATGGTGAAGTATCTCGGGGTCCATTACTGTTCTCCTTTAGAGGACACTATCAGTTTTAATGCCAAAGAGGTAGTCTCCAAAGTCCGCGAGCTCACGAATCGTTGGTCTCCCTTATCTCTTACATGGTGGGGCCGCTTAGAAACTGTGAAAATGATGATAGTCCCCAAAGTGAACTACATTTTAGAAATGCTGCCATGCTTACTCCCGTTACATACTTATAAAGATATTGAGGGCCTCCTCGTCCGTTATCTCTGGCAGGGCAAGCCACCAAGGATAGCTAAACAAAAACTACAGTCTGCAAAGGAAAGAGGGGGTACCAGATTTCCTGATTTTCTTAAATATCATCGAGCCTTCCTACTTAAGCAAGGTGCCCGATGGCTAGCTGCCTCAACAGACAGCAGACCAGTTTGGCTTGACATAGAAGAGGAGCTTAGTAGTCCAATTCCGTTGACCCATCTCCCCGGTATGTCCTATCAAGTAGACACCCGCCATCCACCAATGATTGTCGATACTCTTGCGGCCTTTAACTCTCTCATTCTGTCCCTGGGCCCGAACGTTTGTCCTCAGGACGGACTCCCGCTATGGAATAACCCCAGAATTCAAGTCTTAAATAGAACGATAGCATGGAAACCCTGGTACTCCAGGGGGATCTGGACACCCCAACAGCTTTTCTCTGCAGCTCGCTGGAAAACCTTTTCTGATTTACAAAAGGAATTTGCTTTACCAGCGAAACACTACTTTCAATTGATGCAGCTTCAACACTGCCTCACAAGTGCCCGAATCATGCCGCCCTCTGCTCCTACTGAGGACGGGCTATTAGAGATAGTTCACTCTATTAGTAATACACATGGGGTTGCCTCTAACTTTTATAAAATATTATGTCAGGGTACAGACACGGCCACTTCTAGAGCCCAACAAGCCTGGGAGCGCGAACTGCAAACCACTTTAACCCCTGTGCAATGGAGCGTTTCCTGGAGCAAAGTTGTGCGGGTTTCCCGGTCTGCCTCTGTTACCCAAACTCTCTTCTTTTTTGCACACAGATGCTTTTATACCCCAGAAAAAATAGCCAAATGGAACACAAATGCCAGGGACCAGTGTTGGTCTTGCCATACTGCTGTGGGTACCTTCGTTCATGTTATCTATGAATGTCCTCAACTACAGGTTTATTGGAGGCGGGTCTGGGGTTGTATTCAATATATCTTACACCTTCACGAACCTCTCTCTTGGAAGATTGTGGGACTCCGCTCTGTGGCGGAGGTCCCCTCTCTTCCTAAGAAGGGTCGCTTTCTCCTCGATTTCATGCTGGGTATAGCCATATGCTTAATCACGAGGAATTGGAAGGATAGCTCTAGACTTACTGCCAATGAATGGTGGAACCTTGTCTGCTTATATAGCAAATATGAGCAGACACCTCGGAGAGCCTTTCCCCATGCCCAATCTCACTCTCGCTTGTCTAAATGGCAGATGCTTAATGATTATGTACAATCTGCTCATTGCTCCAACATGCCTGTATAATGTGCACTCATCATGTTTCAGATCACCGTTAGGTTTCGTAACACAATAATGTAAGTACACGCCCGCTTCGGGTATGATTAGTTTTCTAGAGAAGAAGCAGGGGGGTGGTAGGGGTTTTACTTTGGTGTATGTATTACACGTTATGTATCTGTCTTTTAGCTGTATGTCTTCCTTTCCTATGTTGTTATAAAATGAAAATAAAGAATTAAAAAAAAAAAAAAACAACCACTACACACAATATACCTTCCTTGGACTCTCCACTCTAACACGGCACGGCCTCTTTCACTCTCCTACACAAAACCCTCAATGTGAATCAGGTGTGCAGGTATATTTAAAGGGTATAGTTACATTGCACACGTTGCCATGCGCTGCCACACAAGCGCAACAGTTGCGTGTGTTGCACATGTGCTGGTACACGAGCATGGCAGTTGCGCATGTGCCGGTGCACGAGTGCAGCAGTTGTGCGTGTTATGCATGTGCTGGCACACGAGTGTGGCAGTTGCACAAGCACTAGCGCACAAGCGCGGCAGTTGCACATGCGCCAGCGCACAAGCACAACATGCACCGACGCAAAGCACGGCGGTTGCTCATGCACCGGCACACAAGCGCAGCAGTTGCACGCGTTGCACATGCGCCGGCGCACGAGCGCGGCAGTTGCATGTGTTGCGCATGTGCCGGCACACGAGTGTGCCAATTGCACATGCGCAGGAACGAGTGCAGCAGTTGTGAGGCACACGCATGCGCATGTGCCACATGCGCAACTGCCACCCTCGTGCGATGGCATAGCCTAGTGGTTAGGGCAAGGTACCACAGGCCGGAGGGAGGCGTAGCCTAGTGGTTAGGGCAAGGTACCACAGGCTGGAAGGTAGGTGGTTCAAATCCCACTAGAGGACAGCAACCTTGGGCCGGAAGGACTGGGGTTTCTAGTCCCACAGGTGCTCCTTGTGGTCTTGGGCAAGCCACTTAACCCTCCATTGCTCATGTTCCCTGTAAGTATTAGTGTATGTGTGTCATATCCCCTCATGTTAAATGTATCCCCCAACAGCTTTGACCCGGTGAAAAGCGGGATATAAATGCAGCCAAATAAAATAAATAAAAAATGTGCAGTAGCTGTTTGCACATGCGCAACGCGCGTTACGTAAAAAAACCCTATAAATACACCTGCACACCTGGGTCACGTTGAGGGGTTTGTGTAGGAGAGAGAGAGAGAGAAGCCGTGTGGTGTTAGCAAGGTTGAGATAGTGTCAGGAGAAGGTGTGAGGTGTAGGAGGCTGTGTTTGTAAGTAGTGGTGGTGGGGAGAGTGAGAGGCAGGTGGAGAGGTGTTGGAGAGTGGAGAGGCAGGTGGAGAGGTGTGTGGCCAAGCAGAGGAGGGAGAGAGGAGGGGAGGAGAGCAGCAGGTGAGAGAGACAGGAGAGGTGTGTAGCAGACAGCAGGGAGAGGAGGGGGGCGGCAAGTAGGTGTGAGGTGGAGCCCATGGGGTTAGGAGCAGGAATGAGTGATAGGGAGGGAGAGGAGCGTAGGGTGATGGAGCAGCAGCACATGGCTGGAGTGGGGGAGGGGCAGCCACCAGCAGGGAGGGAGTGATGGGCCTGGAGTGGTGGCCGCAGGCACATCGGGTGGGTCCCAGCCCACACAGGGGCCCCCCACTGCCAAGAGAAGGCGGATACCGGTGTCAGCTGCAGAACGGAGGAGGGCTGTGCGGTTCAGCCCTCAGAAAAACCATATCCTGCTGGCCAGTGTTCTGGAGAACTACGAGGTTCTCTATGGGCGGCTCAGCAGCACCACCACAGTGGCCACACACACAGAAGTGTAGGAGGAGGTGCAGGTGGCTGTGGCAGAGGCAGGGGGGCCACCCAGGGACATTGACAGCCTCAGGAAGTGCTTCAGCGACATAAAACATGGTGTGCAAGCACACATGGTTGCCGAAAGGCAACACGCCATGGGCACCGGTGGGGGTGGCCCCTTCACTCCAACCCTCACACCCCTGGAGCAGGAGCTGGCCGACCGGCTTGGGCCAATATACCTGCGGGGACTGCCAGAGGCCCTGGACACCGCCCATCCCCAGGCAGGTATGTATGCAACATACACCTTGATGCTCCCAATCCATCCCTGCAATGTGCTTTGTCTATGCGTCAGCCATCTGCTTGCAAACTCTCATACCTGTTTCTGCAGCTTAAGCATTTGTGGCACATGGGTGTGCTGTACTCCATCACACCCCTTTTAATTCTCATGTTTGTGTCTTCCTCTCGCATGTGTTTCTAACACCATCCCTTTTTCTATCTGCTCTACACATGTCTCCTCACTCCTGCTACAAACCTCCTCCCACACCTGTTATTGCTCTGTCTGTTACGATTAAAAGGCCCGCTGAACAGGGAATGTCCGTTTGTCATACTATAATCACAGTGATGCGTGTGCTTAGCAGTGCCATATAGTTGCTTAATAGTAGTATTTTGAGGTGTAGTAGTATCTATGTAGCACACGTACAGGGCACCCCCAAGCACACATTGATCATGGGGTGGATGTACTACACACGTGTACATAGTTGGACTGTGCAAACCTATCTGTGCTGTGTATGCTTTTCCACAACCCAGGTGACTACACGATCATGGTGGCACCTGAGGAGGAGGATGTGGCAGGGCCTCAGGGTGGGGAGAAGCCAGAGGCCGCAGTCCCGGGGACACAAGTGAAGGGGATGAAACACCAGAAAACTATGAGGTGCCCGAGGCACAGGACACGGCGACAGATAGTGCCACATTTGGGGACGCTGGCAGCACCGCAAAGGCTGGAGCGGGCGCTGGAATGACGGCCACACACCACCCCATGCAGGCGCCAGGATCAGCAGACACCACACCCACAACCATGGCCACCATCCTGGCGTAGCTCAGGGCCCACAATGCCTCAGCACAGCACGATGCCAAAGGTGGGTAACAGCATACACACCAATACCCCTGTGTGTGTTGGCAACATCCACAAGGGGACTGGATGTTGCCAACATAACAGATTGTTTATAATGTTTGGGGAGGGGGGGTAATATGTGCCATGTACGTTCCACCCTCCTGTCGGATGGTTTGTCAGGTGTCAGCATGTTTGAGGGGCTCAGACACACACATACTGTGCATGGCCATATACCCCAAGTGAGCAGACAGCGGAAACCACTGTTAACAGGCCACCCAGATACCCCTCCATGGGTATTGTTATGCAGCATAGTCTGTCAACATGATCTGCACTGTGCACCGGCATTGTAGAGGGCAGGGAACCCCCGATATATGTATGTGTGTGTGCTGACCCCTCACGTCATCTGACCTATCTCAGACAACCAGGGTGCAGATCAAGCATCAACAGATTAACCTGTCACACTGGCATGTGTGAGATCTGTGATTCCCATGACCCCTCATCCAGACCCCTTCCAGACATGGGGATGGCTCATGGAAGACACAGATCTAAACATGGTCATGCATTGCTAGTTTTGGCAGGCATGATTGTTCTGCAGACTGATCTGGTGGGATATGCCTGACATGTGCATGTGTGACATTTGTGTTTGAAAGAGGTATCACCCACAGGCACTCGTCAGGCTCTGGTGGCCATACACCAGGATTTGTTGGCCACAAATCAGGGACTGCAACAGCTGCAGTCAACAGCTGATGTCATAGCAGGGGCACTGCTATGCATTGCCAATGCCCAGGAGGCCATGCTGGCATGGTCTCAGCAGCCAGCACCGGCACCAGAGGCTGCACCGCCAGCCCCACAACAGAGGGATTGGCTGGGCCGTGGTTGCCGTGGCCGGCCACGGAGAATGTAAACATTACAAATAAAACATGTTAAAATGTTACATTCTTTGCGTTTGATTCCAATGTATGGCACTGTGGACCCCTACGTACCCTGCACCTCCTGTTTTCTCCCTGCCCACATGTGCCTTACCCATGCCCCTCAGTGGTGGGGTGTCTGTACTGCCACCTATCGGCACACATAGGTCAGACCATGCCATGTGGCATGGACTGTGCCAGGTCCCCGCCCTATAACCTATGCGTGGGGGTATACCAAGCCTCTCCCATTGAACAGCCATATGTTCATGGTGCTACATGTCTGGTGTAGGGATGTGCCACCCTCTCCCACCCCATAGACCCTCCATCATTGGAGACACATGTGTGCCCATCCTCCCTGCCCACTGCAGGGCCTACGTGGCTGACATCCCTCACAGGCTTGCATACAGCACAGGGAGACAACAGTGGCTTGCTCTGGTCAGCTGTTCACCCTTCATTAGCACTTGTAATCGCCCACCGCTCAGCCCTGTGACATGCATTGACCTATGTCGCCCCAACAGCTATCCCCCGGAGCAGCTTCTGGGTGCAGCATTGCATCTCACCCTCCATGCCACCAACCCGCTGCTAGCCGTTTCCCCTATTGGCACACAAGCATGGTGCATCAGATATGGTTCCAACACATTGTACACAGCACGCACGTGACCAGGGACTTTAGGACATGCCCCACATTGGCACATCACAAGGTCAACATGGGACTCAGACACCTATACACATGGGCAGCCCCCACAACTGTGTGTGGACACAGAACATGTATGATACCCATGTCTACCATACATACACATGCTGATCTACACACATGTCCCATGCTGATGTCCACAGTCTGTCTGTAAGGGAGACGTATGACCATTGTGATGTATTATCAAAACTGTTTTTACAAACTATTTACAAAGCATATATCCCCAATGCAACATGTGAACATAAGAAATGGCATACTGGTCGAACAAAGCTCCAGCAAGCCCAGTGTCCTGTTCCCAACAGTGTACACTCGAGGTCATATTTCCCCAGCTGTTGTGGGTGTTGCTGTCTTCCCATTCCCTTTCACCATGTTGGGTGGCGGGCGACAGGACAGCACAGGGCACGTGTGTGGGCACAACAGGGGCCATCACATGCTCCTGGGATGCCCACCAGGGGATGGCTGCTGACCAAGCAGGCACTTCATCTTGGAGCCCATCCACTGGATGGACCCTGCCAGCCACCGGTTGGTGTGCTCTAGAAGATGTAGCCATTGCTCCATGTCATCCAGGACCACATACAGGTCGTGCACACACCTTCCGCCGCACACACACATGGTGCCAGGTGTCTGTGTGGCGGCATGTGCATGTGACCTGTGTGTGATCTGTGATAAGGAAGCTTATCATAGCTCAGGAAGGAGCTATAGAAAAGGTGAAGTGACTCTGAACAAGCAACCTGTCAGTTCTGGTAGAAATAAGAAAACAGAATTTTCTCATAAAAGACTACCAGTCCCAGAATGCACCAGGTTTCCAGCAGCCATTAGAGGAGCTGAAGTGGAGAAACGTGTGTTCAATAAGGAGGGCTATGAGGTAATCCCTAAGCACTCATCTCAAAGGGCAGGGCCTGATTCAGCACAGCTGCGCTGTGTTAGGGAGGAGCACTCATCTAAGCAGAATAAAGGTAGAGTTTATTCTACAGAGAATCAGCTTGAGCTTGATCATCTTCATCATCAGGAGGATCATCAGAAGCAGAAGCCAAACCGGATGGACAGAGAGGGAAAGAAACCCTTTGGAAGAAGGAAGAAAAAAGCCTTTGAGAGGTCTAGAAGAGTCCAGAGCAGTACGTATACTGGGAGGCATTCCAAGGGCCAGCATACACCATTGGACTGGAGAAAGCCAGAGGAATGGTGCTGCAGAGCTAGGAATCTCCAGACGGTACCTGTGAGAGAGACGGCTGCACGTGGAAGGGACCCTAAGACCCGTGCCAGAAGGTATGTGAAGAGAGATCCAGTGTCCATGGATCTGGATTGGAAGGCTGGACATAAGAACTGGACTACATACTGGCCAGGCTATATAGAGAGGAACTCTAACAGCAATGGAAGCTCAGGTATGAACACTGATCTATGCTCTAGCTATAACCTTGAAAGACAGCAGGGAAACAAGTATTCTCCTGAAAGTGCTCCATTGGGAGATTCATCTATGCCAATCCATGACATTGAACCCATGCTTGTTGAAGAAGAGGGGGTGATAGCAGATGAGGAATCTGTTTACATGGACTGCTCTCTGTCTAAACTCCTTTGGTGATTTTCTGTTATAAAGTACAGCAACCATCACAAAGAAATACAAACTTGTTCTTTAATCTACTCAGAAAAGCTCCTGAGTAAGATTTCTAGCCACGCAGTAGAAAGCAAGCCAGCTAAGGGGTTTCAGCTGGATAACTGCTAGCAATTGAGCCTTACCTAATTGCTTGTGAGCTAGGAGAGAATCACTTCTGAATCTATGTGGGAAGATATAAGAAGTTAACCTGAAAAGAACAGTTTTTTTCTTTCTTTGTAGCTTTTGGTTTGTTGTTTGATATATGCTAAGAGAATATTAGCTAAAGCCTACAGAAAAGACCAGTTTGTTGCCAACCAGGTCTTATTTCTTTTGCTTTGATTGCCTGACAAGTTCAAATGTTGTTTTCTTGTTTTTGTTTTTCCAAGTTTAACACTGAAAGCAAGTAACCTGATTTATGTGCTACCAAGCATATCTGTGTTGGGAGAAATAACCCCATAAATAAATATCTTATTGGCTTTACCCAAAAGCACAACTAATTATTGTGAGCAGCTGTGTCTGGTGTGAATGAACTGCATTGCCCACAATCCCTTGCAAATCATATAGATATATGCACTTGCCAAGACTGTGAAGATTCTCACCCAGGCAGCCGTCTGACAAATGGCGTAGTTTTTCGGATTGCTTTTGCGCAAAGGGATTTACTTGCTGAGGATTACAACTAAAGTTCAAGTTAAAGCTGAAAAAAAAGATTTTCCCTCAACTGCACTTTGGAGGAGAAGTGGATGTTCCAGGTAGCTGTCCCAGGAGGAAAAGACCCTGTGCAGAGCTGGATTCATCACTGGCATAAGGTAACAAGTACCTGGGCATGTCTAGTGGTGGATGGGAATAAGGCACAGGGGTAATTGAAAAAAAAAAAAGTAGAAAAAAAAAACCTGTTTGGAAGGTGGTGCACTTTGTTTTTTTTTCTTTGTTTCTTGCAGGGATCAAGATGGATCCAAAGGAACTACCTCAGTGGATGGCAGCCCAGTTTAGCAGGCAACAGGAGCTAGCACAGCAGGCTCAGGACGCTGCTATGAAAGCCTTAATGGACCAGCAGAAGCCAGTGCTTGATCTGGTGCAAGCCCTAGTTAAGCTGCAGAACCAAAGTGGAACAGGTGCAAGACCAGCAGTAAATACTGGTACACCACATGTGGACAGTGTGGGACTCAATCAAGGAATTGGGGCATTTAGTTTTGGGAAGCTAACTCCAGATGATAATGTTGATGATTTTCTAGAATCTTTTGAAAGAGTGGCACAAGCATTAGCATGGCCAGAGACCCAGTGGGCAGTAAGGCTGGCAGCCTCATTAACTGGAGAGGCGCTTGCAGCTTACAGAGCAATGCCAGCAGCCCAGGCTTTGAATTATAAGGATGTAAAGGCTGCTATTAGAAATCGCCTAGGGTTGTCTATTTCAGAGTATAGGCGAATGTTTAGAGCTACTACATTGAGAGTGGGTGAAACACCCAGGGCTCTGAGTCAGAGAATCAGAGGTTTAGCTGTAAAATGGTTGGAGCCTGAGCAAAAGACGGTAGAAATGTTATTAGACATTATAATGCTTGAACAATTTATGTCTGCGGTCCCTAAAGATTTGCACACTTTCCTTATACAGCAAAATTGCCAAAATCTTGGAGAGGCAACCATGCTAGCAGAGAGATTCTTGGAAGCCACGCAGGCTTGCCATAGAATGGGTGGCCCTCTGAAGATTGGTGCTGAGGCAAGATGTGCTGTATCAGAAAAGAAAATAATTAAAAATGTTTCTGAAAATGAATGTACTGTATCAAACCAGATGACACAGTGGAATAGAAAGAAATGTTTCAAATGTGGAAAATGGGGACATTTAGAAAAGGGATGCCAGACACACACTAGTTTAATGGGTGTGGATTTAAAACAGCCCAAAGAAGGATTTCTTTTGATGGTTGATGTGCAAGGAATTACCACAAATGCTTTGTTAGACTCTGGGGCAGACCAGAGTATGATGTCAAAAAGGCTTTGGAAGAGGATAGAGGCCCAAGAAGGATTTGTGCCTAGAACCCCTGAAAGCCAAGTTCACATCAGATGCATTCATGGTGCTGCAACATCATATCCCACCTATAGGCTAAAGGTTAAGTGCCTGGGGGAACAAGAGGAAGTCCTGTTAGCAGTGGTGCCTAGGCTACCCTTTGATTTGGTTCTAGGAAGAGACTGGCCAAGATTTAAGCAGGGTCTAGTGGTAGGACTAGGAAAGAAGGAGGGAGAAGGTTTAATGGTAATAGCTCCCGGGCCTTTATTTGGAAGTCCTCAGTCCCTAGCTAAAAAGATGGTTAAGCTTCCAGAAGGCCAAACTATGGGTAATAAGAGGGGCCTTGTATCTACCCGCTCGCAGGCTAAGGTAGAGAGCCAGCAGAAGGAGGAGGGGGAGCAGGCACAGTTATTAGGAGACTTACCCTCTCATGATGATTTAATAATCCCATCATCTGGTAAAGTAAGAAAGTTGAAAGCACAAAAGAGGCGTGAGAGACTTTGCAGAGCACAGGGTAGGGCTGAGATATTAGCTAGTCAAAGTTTACCCTGGGTGCCAGCTGAGTTAGTGGCAAAGTTTCCTAACTTTCCACAAGAGCAGCGAGCTGATCAAGCTCTCTCCCGAGCTTTTAAGTATGCTCAGGAGGTCAGGGAGGAGTTGCCCAGATTCAGACTAGATAATGAAATATTATATAGAGAGAGTCAGGACCCCAGGAATGGGACCATACGTAAACAATTGGTGGTACCCACAACTTTCAAAGGGCTAGTACTTAGACTAGCACATGATCATCCAGTGGGAGGTCATAAAGGGATGCAAGGAACGCTGGATCAAATACTTATGCGTTTTTACTGGCCAGGTATCTTCAAAGAAACTGCCCAGTTTTGTGCTGCATGTCCAGCGTGTCAGCGAGTTACAGCGGCTCACCCACCGGTGGTGCCTTTGATTCCCATGCCAATTATCACAGACCCAATTGGTCGCATTGCCATGGATATTGTAGGCCCATTAGTCAAAACGCCCCGAGGTTTCCAATACATCCTAGTTATGGTAGATCAGGCAACAAGGTTTCCCTGGGCCATACCATTGAGGAATGTTTCTGCAAAAACCATAGCTTTAGAGCTAGTAAAATTGTTTTGTGAAGTGGGATTCCCAAGAGAGGTGTTGACTGACCGAGGGTCCAATTTTGTATCCAAATATTTGGCCCAGGTCTGGGATGCCTTTGGCATTCATCACGTGAAAACCTCAGCCTACCATCCACAATGAAACGGTTTGGTGGAGAGAGTCAACCAAACTCTCAAACAAATGTTGAAAAGGGGGTTAGCAGGAGAGGTAAAAGAATGGGCTATGTTATTGCCCTTTGCCTTATATGCTTGCAGGGAAAGAATTCAAGTGTCCCTAGGTGTAACTCCATATGAATTGATGTATGGTAGGGCTCCACGGGGTTTGTTAGATATTTTGAGGGAACAATGGATTGATCCTGAACCAGGAAGTCAGGAAGTGCCACAGTTTCTATGTGACTTGAGAGCACGTTTGAAAAGGACCTCGCAGGTTGCTGAGAGGAACCTGCAGGACAGTCAAGTGCGCCAGAAAGGGTGGTATGATAGGAAGGCCAAAAGCCGCCAATTAAGCATTGGTGAAAAGGTTTTGGTTCAAGTAGCAGGTACAGCCCCAAAATTTGAAGTACAGTGGAAAGGGCCATGGAAGGTTGTTAAACAAGTGAGCCCAGTGTCTTATATGGTAGAAAATGCAAGAGGGCGTAGGCAGACCTACCATATTAATGTACTTAAGTCTTGGAAGGAGAGGCCTGTAAATAATAAGGACCCTGAAGCCAGTCAGGAAGTAAGTGAGCTTCAAAAAGATAACACTCTCGTAGGTATTACGGACTGTAGGAAAGAAGTTTCACCAGTTAAACCAGTCTGTAATAACTTAAGCAGGGGGGTATGTGATAAGGAAGCTTATCATAGCTCAGGAAGGAGCTATAGAAAAGGTGAAGTGACTCTGAACAAGCAACCTGTCAGTTCTGGTAGAAATAAGAAAACAGAATTTTCCCATAAAAGACTACCAGTCCCAGAATGCACCAGGTTTCCAGCAGTCATTAGAGGAGCTGAAGTGGAGAAACGTGTGTTCAATAAGGAGGGCTATGAGGTAATCCCTAAGCACTCATCTCAAAGGGCAGGGCCTGATTCAGCACAGCTGCGCTGTGTTAGGGAGGAGCACTCATCTAAGCAGAATAAAGGTAGAGTTTATTCTACAGAGAATCAGCTTGAGCTTGATCATCTTCATCATCAGGAGGATCATCAGAAGCAGAAGCCAAACCGGACGGACAGAGAGGGAAAGAAACCCTTTGGAAGAAGGAAGAAAAAAGCCTTTGAGAGGTCTAGAAGAGTCCAGAGCAGTACGTATACTGGGAGGCATTCCAAGGGCCAGCATACACCATTGGACTGGGGAAAGCCAGAGGAATGGTGCTGCAGAGCTAGGAATCTCCAGACGGTACCTGTAAGAGAGACGGCTGCACGTGGAAGGGACCCTAAGACCCGTGCCAGAAGGTATGTGAAGAGAAATCCAGTGTCCAGGGATCTGGATTGGAAGGCTGGACATAAGAACTGGACTACATACTGGCCAGGCTATATAGAGAGGAACTCTAACAGCAATGGAAGCTCAGGTATGAACACTGATCTATGCCCTAGCTATAACCTTGAAAGACAGCAGGGAAACAAGTATTCTCCTGAAAGTGCTCCATTGGGAGATTCATCTATGCCAATCCATGACATTGAACCCATGCTTGTTGAAGAAGAGGGGGTGATAGCAGATGAAGAATCTGTTTACATGGACTGCTCTCTGTCCAAACTCCTTTTGTGATTTTCTGTTATAAAGTACAGCAACCATCACAAAGAAATACAAACTTATTCTTTAATCTACTCAGAAAAGCTCCTGAGTAAGATTTCTAGCCACGCAGTAGAAAGCAAGCCAGCTAAGGGGTTTCAGCTGGATAACTGCTAGCAATTGAGCCTTACCTAATTGCTTGTGAGCTAGGAGAGAATCACTTCTGAATCTATGTGGGAAGATATAAGAAGTTAACCTGAAAAGAACAGTTTTTTTCTTTCTTTGTAGCTTTTGGTTTGTTGTTTGATATATGCTAAGAGAATATTAGCTAAAGCCTACAGAAAAGACCAGTTTGTTGCCAACCAGGTCTTATTTCTTTTGCTTTGATTGCCTGACAAGTTCAAATGTTGTTTTCCTGTTTTTGTTTTTCCAAGTTTAACACTGAAAGCAAGTAACCTGATTTATGTGCTACCAAGCATATCTGTGTTGGGAGAAATAACCCCATAAATAAATATCTTATTGGCTTTACCCAAAAGCACAACTAATTATTGTGAGCAGCTGTGTCTGGTGTGAATGAACTGCATTGCCCACAATCCCTTGCAAATCATATAGATATATGCACTTGCCAAGACTTTGAAGATTCTCACCCAGGCAGCCGTCTGACAGATCATGGATGGTGGCTGCACACCCAGCCGCTCATTGCATACCACATGCGGTGGCTGGCAGGGACCCACAGTGTCCTGTGCTGTCCTGTCATCTTGGACACCTTCCCCCCACCCAACACCACGCACCTCCCCCCTGCCACCCCCAACCACCCTCCCCACCCTCTGCACTCCCCCTTCCTCCCCCCCGAACCATCACCCACACCCTCTCCCTCCCCTCCCACCCCACCCTTCACCCCCTCCATGGCCCCATCAGTCCCCTCCGCCTCTGCTGTGGATGCCGCCTCCTCCTCTGCCTCCGCCTCCTCCATCCCTGCCCCTTCCTCCTCCATCTCCTCCTCCACCTCCATTGCACGGTGGGCAGAGGGGCGCCTCTGGGACTCGCCGGACATGGAGGGGCCCTCACCGGTGGTATCGCCCTCTGCGGAGGATGACAGTCATTAGCACACTATCATGTGAGTCACATAACACATGTAAATAGTTTGGCCCTGCACAGGCTGGTGGGCCACTGTGACATTATCTACAGAGCTGTAGAGGTCGCGGCACTCACCGCCATGTTGGGACATTGCCCGCCTTTGCAGCCGCTCCAGGAACCCTGGCCATTTCAGACGCATCTCCCGGCCCTTTTTCCATAGGTCCTCCACCTAGGGGGGGAAGACAATGCGAGGGTGCATTAATGACCATATATCTCTGGTGACCATATCACACATCTCTGTGTGCAGCATCGTGATGCTCCTGCGCCTCTGCTCAGTGCTTCTTCTACTAACGGTTGCCAGTACCACCTGCATGTGTGGCTGTGGGTCTGTGCATGTGGGTACAGAACATATAACCAACATGACGTCCACAATCCACTGGCTGTTTGCCTTACTAACTTTGATTAGGGGTGAGTGCGGGGCCTGAGTTGGGTGTGCTGGCTTGTGCTGTTGTTCTTCATTACTTGTGTATTTCCTGTTGGTTATATGTTTTGTTGGACAGGTGCTTTTCCCCTGATGGGGCAATGATGCATGCAGAATGCCTTTGGGCTCTGGGTTGCGGCATCGGGGCGGGGTAAGCAGGACGGCCACCCTTTGAGACACAAAGCATGTTTCTGACAGTTAAGTGCTGTCTCATTGATTGAGTTTGAGTGGCTTGTCAGGATCTGCACGGAAGGTCAGTGATGTTATAAGGGCTTGTGTATTATGACAGTTTAGTCTGTTGTATGCGTGTTGTAGGCCCATGTTTACTGAGATCTTATGTGCAGTATTGTGTGTTTCACACCATATAATGAACATTGATATATATGTGGATGTTGAACGATAATGAGTATGGAACGGTTTTGGACCATTACGTTTTGTTTTTGTGGTGTGGGCATTGTGAGGTGTTGTACCCTTACATCAGCATCTACGATGTTCCTCTGTGATCAATTACGGGGCTCCTGGGGACTGGGCAGATGTGTGACCTGAAACGGCATACACATCAATGATATATGGATTTGTTTCAGACCTTCGTAAGCAGGTCTCATGGCTCCTGGGGGTGTGATGGTTTACAGCACATACACAGCTGCACCTACCATACAATACATGAGCCATAACGGACATGTGTACTGGAGTCTGGGCCTCCGGGGAATAAGGCCAATGTGTATCCCAACCTGGCATCACCTACCACAATATCTAGATGCCATACCCACCTTTGCACTCAGGTCTCAGGCCTCCTGGGGGTAGGGTGCCTTAGCACACATCATCAGCAACATACACCATATCACCAGGGTGACTGACAGGACACTTTCAGCAGGTCTCAGGACTCCTGGGGGTAGGGTGGAATATAGCACAGCAACAGCAGCATTAACCATACCACCAGGGTGACTGGGAACCCACTTTAATGGGCTCTCAGGACTCCTGGGGGTAGGGGGAATTAGAAAACAGCAACAGTGGCATTAACCATACCACCAGGGTGACTGGGAACCCACTTTAATGAGCTCTCAGGACTCCTGGGGGTAGGGGGAATTAGAAAACAGCAACAGCGGCATTAACCATACCACCAGGGTGACTGAGAAACCACTTTAATGGGCTCTCAGGACTCCTGGGGGTAGGGGGAATTAGAAAACAGCAACAGCGGCATTAACCATACCACCAGGGTGACTGGGAACCCACTTTAATGGACTCTCAGGACACCTGGGGGTCAGGCAGGTGTTTTAAACTGCAAGGGCACACACAACCATATCACCAGGGGGACTGACAGACCATTTGGAGCACGTCTCAGGACTCCTGGGGGTAGGGCAGATGTGTGACCATGCAAATGCGGAACCTACCATATCAGCATGATGTTCACAAAGCCTCCTTAGTCAGATCTATGGCCTCCTTGTGTTACAGTGTGTTTTAACACATCAACAGCAGCAGCTGCCATGACACCAAGATGGCATCTGGAACTCTGTGATCAGGTCCTTAGCCTCATGGGGATAGGGCAAACCACTCTGATGTGATACGTTGACGATATATCATGTGGATTTACCTAATAAACATAAATGAGATAGGCTACCTACACACAGCAGCATGCACAGCTACAATCGATACTGGATATATATATGGATATACTGACCTGTCCCCATACACTTACCTCACGTGGGTAGTCTGCCACACGATTGTAGCGCCGTGTCACGTGGTCCCAGGCCCTCTGGACTCTCCCCAAGTCCTGGCGCCTGGAGGAACCTGGGAAAAGCTTGTGCTGCCTAGTGCATATGAGGCTGCTGAGGTGGCGCAACTCCCTGCTGGTAAAAGATGGCTTTTGTGACCTGGTGACCATTTTCACTAATGCCCTGCTCACGTATGCACGGACGCGCACCGCTACGTGCCCTTGCCTATCCCACATCTGCTACACAGGAAATGGTGTCACAAACAATATATATAGGGATCTATGCTGCAGACGCACATTGCAGTGATGTGACTGACATTTTAATACACAATTTGTTTATTATGCATTTCTCTGGTTGTTGCCACACTTGGGCCTCAAACCCATCACCACTGGCTTTTAGGGCATTGTATCAACTGGTGTGCTACACCTTTTCACATAGCAATGGCTGGCTAAACAGTTACACCAGGGGGTATGTTCACTACATCGTCTTAATGTGAACCCAGCAATAATGTGCAGGATGCCATAAGGAGAGTGGGCGTTCCAGTCTAAACGTAGCAATCGCGCAATAAGTTGTGTGGCACACATTATCACATGATAGAGGGACACATGCCACGTTGATGCGCGTTAATCTTAAGTAGGTGCACTGACGTGCAAACAGAGCAGCAGAGGTGTAGCACATTGGTTGATACAGTGACCTATGGTACAGGGGTCATGGGTTCAATCCTCCAGTGCACCTAATGCATAAGGCTGGCTGAGGCATTGCCCTTTACATTTAAGCAGTGGTTTGTGAGGCATTTTATTTTTATTTTAATTAGTGCTGCCAGCAAACACACCCTCACAGTGCCGTAACCTAAGGTGCCGCATAAGGCGCCCTATAATACATTCCAGAGGGCACATTATAAAGTGCACTGTCTGCCAAGGCACCCTATAATGTTCCCTATGGGGCACCTTATAAGGCGCCTTATAGGGCGCTCTATAGGGCGCCTTATAGAGCGCTTTATAGGGCGCCTTATGAGGCACCTTAAGGTTACAGCACTGTGAGGGTGTTTTTGCTGGCAGCACTAATTTAAATTAAAAAAAGAAAATGCCTCAGACAGCCCTCACAATAACCCCACTGTGAGATCAACCCCCATGACCTCTGGCTCCATAGGCAGTGAAGTAACCAGTGGGCTACATCTCTATTGCTACTAATAAACCCCTGGCTGGCTACTGAAGGACTTCAGGTCACCACACAAACTGTCTGCTGCGGTTACCAGGATAGGGTTAACCCACCCATACCCATGATGCACTGCACATGCAGATCAGCAGTCTACAGATGATCACAAGATGGGGTATGCACCCCTACAGCACCTCGGCCTGGTAGAGGGAACTGACCGTGTGTGTTACTGGCATAGAGTAGCTACAGACCGTCACATTGTGCTGGTACTGTGCTCACCCTGAGGGTGAGGTGAGGCGCCCAGCACCAGGTCCACAGCACCTGGCTCAGCTGAGATAGGCTATGCTGCAGGTCACCATCAGTGCCAGTGTGTGATAAGTAGTCCTTGCAGACACACCTAGGATACACCTGTGTCCATCTTTATTTCCCAGTCACGTCTAGCCCTTGTGGGCTATGATGCACCCAGAATAGTGCATATCCTGTGTGGGTGCCATGGTCACATGATTTAGGTGATGGGGGGGGGGTGTTTGCATACCATGGGGGCGGTGCATAGACATGCAGTACAGCCATATTTATTAGAGGCAGCATGGAACCTGAATGGTGTTTGGCCCTCCAGGACTGCATTTGGGAGACTCTGCTCTAGGTAATGCACATGTTTATGGTGTCTGTGCTCTGTAGGGTAAAATGTATGCATTTTGGGCATGTTTACGTTATCTGCAATAAAGGTTCTGTCTGTAGTACCATGTTTTAGTAGTGGGTAAAATATGGGGACTGGGTTGGCAGGAACCACAGCTGGGACTTGAACCTATGACCTTCTGCTCCTGAACACACTGGCTATGTGTACTGCACCACCATGTTGCTGCAAAGGCAGTGTGTTCCCTGGGGATACCATGACTGTTCGTTAGACAGGGCCTGTCTGTTGCAGTGCATGGCACCCACCTGAACATGGCTAGGCTATGGTCTGCTCTGGGCAGCTGCCACTGCCCTCTCCACCACCAGTACCCCTCCACCACCATACTGACATTCCCTTCTGCTGGTGGTGCTGGTGGTGCACAGTCTCAGGCCATCCAGTGTGCGGGTAGGCGGCTGCCTATGGTGCGGGTTCTGGGGTAGGGGTTGTAGGCAGGGTCCACCTACAAAAGTTTCCCAATATTACCAATTACCAATAAATAGCTCAGACAATTGTTGCTTAGCTGCAAAAGCTTTTATTTGGGTACAAAAACAAACAATTTGCAAATGCAGATAGCAAAAGGCTTTGTCTGAAAGTGTGGCAGGAAACCTACTCTCTGTACCGGAGTCAGAGAGCAAATTGCCCATGAGCTAGAGAGCTTGCCCCCTTATATCTTCTTTCTCTGTCACAAAGTTCTAGAAAGCCCTGCATCGCCTCTGATGTCATATGCGGGGTTTTTTCTATGGAGTACGTGCAGCTTTCTGCAAAGTCTGCAAGAGTTTCTACTTGGGGAGGGGGCCTCCCATGATCATTTGGGCCAGCATTTAGTTCAATTCTCTTCAAGGTCTCTGCTTATCGGTGTGCTGTGAAGCATTACCTTCCTTTGCCTTCCTGTGTGGGGCCTGTGTTCTTTTTAGTTCCTGGCACCAAACGTTATCTTCAAGGCTGAAAGTATTTTTCTGCTAATTAGTTTTAGCTTGACCTGTATTTCGTAGTAGGCCCATATCCTGAGCACTTCTGCCCAAAACATGGTTTCCAGACTGTAGCAGGCCTCATATACGTTCTGTTATAGCCCACATGCTGTATTTCTGTGCCTTCAGGATGCTTGTGTGTGTTGCAAGCCAGCAGGAGTGTAAACATAGAAGGCATATGAAGTAGATCTGAGCAGATCCCTAAGCCAAAATATCCCAACATTCTCCAATTTTTCTTTTTCTTTTCGTGTGAAGGGGCAAAGGAAGAGATATCCAAATTTAGGGGCCACGAATGACAACCATTTGTGACAGAGCAGGATCAGCAAGAGGAAGGAGCTCATACTGGTCTCTAGAGACAATATACAAAGTCTTAGCAGAAGACTTAATCAATTTATGTACAAATGTAAATAGAAGAGGAAAGCACAACACATTATAAGAATACAGGCAATACACATCATCATGGAAATTACAACACCCTGTAATCCACCCAAAGAAAAGAAAAAAGATCCAAACCAACCTCCCAAATTAAAACCTTCCCAAGTTTGCACAGGAACATGTGCAAATTGTCCTCATACGTTCAGTAATTTCAGCAATAACATGACTATGATCATCAATCTGTAAGCAGCAATTGGTCAAATTAAACTTTCCACATACCCCACCTTGTAAACGGGGGTGCTTGTTGTGAAAGTTCCACAATCTTGGCAAGGACATGAATTTACTTGACTTGCAAAGGATTGTGGGTCTTGTAGTTCCTTCACACAAAAACTAGCCGTTTAACAAGAATAAAGAATTGTAGTTGCTCGAGTGTAAAGCAGAAAACAGATTTTATTTATGGGGTGTTATTCCCTCTCACAGATATGCTTGGGAACATCAACAGGATAATTTCTGCAGGAGTTTATTTAGGAAACAAAACAAATAAGGCAACTGAATTACTTATGCAACAACTTAGTAAAGACTTTGATGGAACAGAAAAGGTCTTTCTTCTAGCCCCTGCTAATAAACTTTCTTAGCAGTGCTGGAATGAAAAATAAACCCAAAAGGAAAATTCTCTTTATCAAAAAAAAACAGCTTTCTTCCATTCACACAGAGAAGAAGTTTTTTTCCAAAGTCCCACGTGCACTTGTGCCTTGCTCTAATCACAGGTGCTTAACCAGCTGCAAATCATTGCTGGTCCACTCTCCACGTGGCTCCAACTTTTCCCAAAGCTTTCTCTCAAAGAAACTTTTCTGGGAAGCTAAAAATCAGTACAGTTCCTTTTGGTGTTTGATCCTTATCTGAGGATTACTTTAGAACAGCAGCTTAGAAAGAAAACAATCCATGCATTCAACTTCCTCATCTGATATTTCCCCTTGCTCTTGAAATATCATAGGATCACTTTCATACACTGGCTCAGAGGATTTCTTTAACTGATCTCTACCAGGATAGAAACTGTTTCCCTGCTGTCTTCCTTGTGCAAAGCTAGGGAACAAATCAGAGTTCATACCTGAGATCACGTTGTCATTAGGTTTCCTCTCTAGGTATTTTGGCCAGTAGGTAGCAAAGCTTCTGTGCCCAGCTCTCCAGTCAGAATCTCTGGACTTCAGGTCTCTTTTCCCATACCTCCTTAAATAGGTATTAGAGCTCCTTCTTTCTGTAGATGCAGCCGTCTCCCTTACAGGTGCTGTCCGAGGGTTACGTTCTGCCTTGGGCTCCTTTCTGGACGTCTTGCTGTTCTTCCTTCTGTTCACGATCAGTCTCTCCTTTTCCAGCTCCCGTTGCTGTCTTTGCTCTCCTTGCTGTCTTTGCTCTCCTTGCTGTCTGTATGATGAATTTCTTCTAGCTTTAAAGTGCCTAGATGGCCGCTCCACCCTAGCACACTGCAGGTGTTCTGAATTAAGCCCTGCCCTGCCCTGCCCTGCTTCTCTGATTGGGCACACATTTCCCTACTTCAGCTCTTCTAGAGGCTTTCTGTAAACCAGTGCATTCTGGGTCTGGTAGTCTTTTAGGCAAACACCCTGTTTTAGTGCTTATTCAGAGCCAATTCACCTCTTGTATTATTTCTTCCAGAACTATGATAAGCTTCCTTATTACAACCTTCAGCAGCAAGCAAATAATCTAAAGCTAAACGATTCTGATAAAGGGCAGAACGCATTTGAGTATGTTGTTTGGCAAGCAATGTAAGCGCTTTGCTAGTTTCATTGGTCATAATCTCTACAACAGCTTGCAAGCGAATAATATGATTTAACATATAAACAGGTGTATGGTAGCCCCAAGTACCATCAGCAGCCCAGGTAGCAGGACCATAGTAGTTAATAATACACTCAGGGGGCCACTCATTTTCTTTCCAAGAAGCAGTATGCAGGACCCTTCGAGATCGGGAACCATAAACACCAAGACAGGTGAGAACCCCAACTTGGAGGGTAAAAGAGAATAACAATAAAGAAATCATGTGACTTATCTGAACCGGAGGGAAACACACAACAAAACAGGATACAATAAACTAGATCAATGAAGTATGACTGCTAAACAGAATGTTCAAATATGAGTCTAATTCAAAGGCAGAGTCTAATTGTGTACTGACGCAAATAAGTAATAAGGTCCATCAGGATGAAGGAATGTGATAAGCAGTATAAACACAGTGGAGATGAAGAGCAGGAAGCACAGGAGGGGAGATTGGTCAAGCAGATGAGACAGCCGGCACAGCTTTCAGATGACAACGTGTATCCAGGTGCCTGTATCATTTAGTTGAGCAGCAAAAGGGGAGGTAGCAGTAACAATGTGAGGTTCAGGTAAAGCGCTGGGACACGAGATATCGTCTGGTTAGTCTGGTGCTGACCCTGAAGGAACAAGGCCAGTTGTCCATCCGGGTGTAGACACTCAATAAGGAGGATGATAATGACTGAAATTCCCAGAAGAATACACAAAGATGCCCATGGAGCAGGTTTAGCAGCAAGCATCTTAAACAGTATCAAATCTGCCGGTGGATAAGTATGTATTGGCTCTGTGGATGGAGAGGGATGATTGATCGGAGGAAACAACTGGAGCTGCTTTCAAATGGCTGACATGTATCCAAGCGTCAGTATCATTCAAACGGGTGGCAAAAGGGGAAGCAGCGGTGACAATGTAAGGTCTTGAAAAAAGTGGGGCAGTCCCAGGATCTGCAAAAACAATTTCTTTTATAAACAGTGGTCCCTATGAGAAAACAAGGTAACAAAGGTGAGCTGGTGTGGGTATTGTAATTGCTGAAGGCCAAATGGCTTGTAGATTTCAGTTAGGTTTCTAAGAAAACAATAATAAAAGGATAACAATACAATCATTCACAAAAGTTCCCAATCAGCCTAATAGTCCATTACTTATTTTCAGATAATTTGGTCCTGCGTCTCAGCAGTTCTTCAGGAGTGTGCTTCACCTTTCTCTGAAGGTTAAGTTCGGTTTCTCTCAAAATTTGAACCTCTCATTCTCATAGGCAAAATTATTGTCCCTTTTTCCAATGTGATGCACTGATCCATTCAGTTGCTGGTAGGAAATACTCTATTGTGCTTCACATCATTAAATCAGTTTCATCAGAGTCCTTTCTCTTAATATCCCACTGCATCTCTCATAACATATTTTCCTCTTGCATCATTCTACCAACAACATACGAGGGGTACCCAAAAAAAAACAGGAATTATTTTTTAAAAGCTATTTATTTCAAATTCTTTACAAAACAACCTTATCCCCTTCAAAATACTCTCCATTACAATTGATACATTTGTCCCACCGGTGCTTCCACTGTTCGAAACATTTTTTGTAGTCATCTTTAGAAATGGCTGACAGCTCCTCCCTCTTTTTTTTCTTGACTTCTTCAATGTTGTCAAATCGGTGTCCTTTCATGTTCCTTTTCATGCGTGGAAATAAGAAAAAGTCGCACGGAGCCAGGTCAGGCGAGTAAGGTGCGTGGGGCAGCGGAACCATGCCATTTTTAGCCAAAAACTGTCTAACAGAGATGGCTGTGTGTGCAGGTGCGTTGTCGTGGTGGAAGAACCAGTCTCCTGTCTGCCACAAATCGGGTCTTTTTTGACGAACACTGTTGCGCAATCTTCTTAAAACTTCCAAATAAAAGGTTTGATTGACGGTCTGACCTGGGGGAACAAACTCTGAATGAACTACTCCCTTGGCATCAAAAAAGCAAATCAGCATTGTTTTGATGTTTGATTTGACTTGACGACATTTTTTTGGACGGGGTGACGATAACGTCTTCCATTGGCTTGACTATTGCTTTGTTTCTGGGTCATAACCATAGCACCATGACTCATCACCTGTAATGACCTTTGACAGAAAATCTGAATCAGTTTCAAGCTGTTGTTTCAAAACACGACATGTTTCAACTTGATGTTCCTTTTGATTGTCAGTCAGAACCCGAGGAACAAACTTGGCAGCAACCCTTTTCATTCCCAAATCTTCCGTTAAAATTCGCTGAACTGAGCTCCAAGATAACCCACTAATCTCTGACAGTTGATCAATTGTCTGTCGACGGTCTGTGAGCACAAGCTCTCTAATTTTTTCAATATTTTCATTGATTCGGGCAGTTGATGGACGCCCAGAACGAGGTTTGTCATCAATCGACATGTCGCCATTTTTAAACCGAGCAAACCACTGGTACACTTGACTTTTTCCCATAGTGTCATCTTGATAAGCTGTTTTCAACATTAAAACAGTTTCAGCAGCATTTTTACCGAGTAGAAAACAAAATTTCACAGCTGCACGTTGTTCACTTAAACTTGTCATCATAAAAAAAGAAACAAGAACAAAACAGCGCTAGCAAAAACAATCACTGCAGATGAACAGAACAAGCCAGGTCGACAACACAGGCGGCACTGAACTGACAATGAGTTGCACTATACACGCCTAGCAGCAGAAGTGCGTACTACACAAGCTCTGCCCACGGCAATGTTATTCCTGGGTTTTTTTGGGAACCCCCTCGTACATAGGTCCTTTTCATGTTTTTATACCATACTAATGTATCCTTATTTGGCAAGGTTGCTAAGAACATCAAACAATTGTTACACTTTGTCTCTGGACACTAAGACGTAAAATTCAAATGCAGAGAAACAGGTGAATTTATCCTAAAATTCAATAATGTTAGCACCTCTGGTGTTAACTTGAATCTTACAGTTTGGGGAAGACAGGCATTTGAAACTGATATTTTTTTTTCATGAAAAGGTTGGTGGATATCTGGAATGCAAACACTCCCCTTTCAAGTTATTCTAAAGCAAATTACTGAGAGCTTCAGCCAACCTTGACATTATCTTAGCAAAGTAAACAATAGGTCTCTGTTCTGACTTTCAAGGCAACTGGAAATTATCTTGCAGCTGAGTTACAGCTCTTTTTTTTGTGTAATTTATGAACAATAATTATGTCCTCTATGAGGTGCTTGCCACAATATATTTTAACTTTTAATTTTACTCAATAACATAAGCATGATTAACTTCTTATTCACTCAGGATGTAAATCATTTCCAAGGTGCAATCTGGTAACTACTGGCTCAGAATGTCTCATTGTCCTGTCTGGGCTCTTAACCTCTACTTTGAAGGTCAAAGGAAAAACAGAAGCAGTCTCTTTAATTTTCTATCTTTTTTGTTTGTTTCGTTCAGCTTAAGTAAAGAACTCTACTCAGTTCAGCTCCAGAGACCATAAAATCTATTAAAATTGCTAAACACAAGATAAAGCTAAGCTTACAAGTGCATTATGCCTAACAGCCTATCTGATCAGAACAAGGTGTTTCTTTCAAGAAATTCCACCCTGCATACTAGACACTGAACTAGACCCTCCCCCCTGGATAGTTCTGAAAAGAAACATGCCATAATGATCAGCTAAAACAAGTAATAAAATCTTCACTTTGCCATAACAATTAATACTAGCTCTACAGAATAATCATTTTTTTGTTTAAAGCACTGAACTAAACGTCTTTGCATCACAAGGTCACATATTTTCCTAAACAGTTATTTTTTCTTTCTCGGCTGCAGAATTCAGCTACAGTCATCTCCTTCATTCACTTTGATCTTGAATTTGTAAAGTAATGCATTTATCTACCTACAATTAGTCAAATGATACCTAGAAAGCTATTAGAATAATGATAACTAGAAAGCTAATTACAGAGGAATAATGCTTCACCAGAAAAAGTTTTGAACTTCATCTCCTGTCACACTTCGATTGAATAAATCCTTTATTTAAACAAACAAGAGAGATTTCGCAATTGGGAGTTTCCCCTAGGCAATGCGTCCATCCCCAGAAGAGATCCCTCAATAGCTTCTCTCTCTTTCTCTAGCTGAAACAGGCACCCATATTAACTTGCTGCAAACAACCAGTCATTGCACAGACAACTAGCTATCTTTCATCAGGTGACATATAGGGGCAGTTATCCAGTAAACACAGCCAGGACACTGGCCAGGTGTCTAAAAATGTTCAAGGGACATACCTCTCACACCCCCATAGTTTCAGAAGTCCAGAACTCCATAATTACAATTGATGTGCATCTTGTAACTAGACTAGTTCTTCTTCAGTGGATCTAATTGTCATCCTCTCTGGTCTGTAAGCATCCCAGATAAGGAGATTGTTCCCTTTTTTATTTTTTAGAACAATCATCCTATTGAGGACTCCAACAGGGGTTTGGATTAAAGAGGCAATCTATGGGGTTAGGGCCGGGCTCAGCTCTTTTGTCATTATCTGCCCCCTGCTTGGATTTCTGTTTAAACATATTCTAAACTGTTCCTCTTCTATAATCTGTGTAGACCTGGTGTTTTCACTGTTCGGGGATGCTGGGGTGATTTGTTGATAACTTTGCCTTTTACCGATAGGGTATCGAACCTCTTTATCTACAGAGATGCGCATAGCTTCACTTTTACAGATGGAATCTCAACCCCTTTAGCTATAGAGGTGCGAAGCTACGAAATCCAGGATACACACAAACACGCAGTCTTTGCGCTTCGTCCAAACCCAGCCAATCCCCTCGCAGTGATGGGGATATGGAAACATGGATAGGGACACACAGTTGCTTCGCACCCAAAGGTACGTACAGTCTCACGCATACACCAATCAATCCTGGAGATATAAAGACCTAATGTCTGGGCAAAAGCTTTCTTTCCCTAATATTTACAACTGGATCCAAAACACAAACACTAATATTTTCTACATAACAGAACATATATACAGGTGTGAATTCACTACTCACCCACCAGCTAAACCAGGTAAGTCTTCTGTCCTTGGGGGTAGACAGGAAACAAAAATACTCACCACCGGAGTCTTCCTAGGGAATCCAAATGTCTTGTTCGTACTGGAACGGTATTCTCTCTCTCTCTCTCTCGCCCCCACTGGAATGGAATTCTCTTTCTCTCATCGACGGTACCCCGTCCTTGGAGTCCTATAACCCCAAGGGAAACACTCCCATCTCTCCCCCCACCCCCTGCTGATTTCTTGTAGCCCCCATTTGTTACCCGACCTTTCTCCTTAAGCTTTTTCCTTCTCTCTTAACTATCCTATCATATATTTGGCGTTCCTTTCCTTTCCCTTGCAGCCTTTTTTTGTATTTTGTGCACCGCTCTGATGCGATTGCATTGAGCGGTATATTAAGCCTCGAATAAAGATAAAGATAAAGATCCACTGTGTCTAATTTGGAGAACAGTGGGAAGCGCTCATCCCTGGCTGATCGATCACGACAGCCAGAGGTATCTTTGGACAATTTGGATAAAAAGAATTTAGGAGCCTAATGCTTGCGCCCCGCTCGGGCCCCTGGTCCCTGTTCGGGCGCCAATTTGTAGTCAGGGTCCACCTACAAAAGTTTCCAAATATTACCAATTACCAATGAATAGCTCAGACAACTGTTGCTTAGCTGAAAAAGCTTTTATTTGGGTACAAAAACAAACAATTTGCAAATGCAGATAGAAAAAGGCTTTGTCTGAAAGTGTGGCAGGCAACCTACTCTATGTAGCAGAGTCAGAGAGCAGATTGCCCATGAGCTAGAGAGCTTGCCCCCCTTATATCTTCTTTCTCTGTCACATAGAAAGCCCTGCATCGCCTCTGATGTCATATGCAGGGTTTTTTCTATGGAGTACGTGCAGCTTTCTGCAAAGTCTGCAAAAGTTTCTACTTGGGGAGGGGGCCTCCCATGATCATTTGGACCAGCAATTAGTTCAGTTCTCTTCAAGGTCTTTGCTTATCAGTGTGCTGTGAAGCATTACCTTCCTTTGCCTTCCTGTGTGGGGCCTGTGTTCTTTTTAGTTCCTGGTACCAAACGTTATCTTCAAGGCTGAAAGTATTTTTCTGCTAATTAGTTTTAGCTTGACCTGTATTTCGTAGTAGGCCCATATCCTGAGCACTTCTGCCCAAAACATGGTTTCCAGACTGTAGCAGGCCTCATATACTTTCTGTTATAGCCCACATGCTGTATTTCTGTGTCTTCAGGATGCTTGTGTGTGTTGCAGGCCAGCAGGAGTGTAAACATAGAAGGCATATGAAGCAGATCTGAGCAGAACTATCCATAAGCCAAAATATCCCAACAGGGTGCCTGCATAGCTGTCCACGCTTCCCCCCAGCACCACCTGCCAATGTTCTGTGCCCTTGGGGGTACCTGCTGGGTACTATCCCCTGTGATACTGTGGGAAACACACTCGTGCCCATGTAGGGCCTCATCAGTTGCTATCTGGCTGCTCTACTGTTTCAGCATTCCTATGGGCCACCTAGGCATCACCCTAGTCCGCACTGTGGCCCAGCTGCACCACAGCATGTGCTGCCTGCAGCCTTCTGTGTCCCCTTTTCCAGCATCTGTCCAGTTGCCCGTTCCGACATGCCCGTCCTGCTGTTGCGGAACATGTGCACGCCATAGGAAACCTGTCCAATGGAAAGGGAAAATCCTGATCAGTGCTATTTCACTGTGGGATCATTCACCTTGTATGGGGACAGAGCATAGACCCTTCCAAAATTAATATCTTTATTTTGGAGCTTTTTTGGTAGTGTTTTTTTATGTTTCCCATTAATATCACTATTGGCCAGCTTGGTTATGTTTTTTTTACATTTTCTTCTGGTCATTTTCAATGTTTATTTGCCCTTTTGTTCCGTGCACATGTATCACACTTATCAATTTTATAGGTTTCACTGGTGTTGCTGTACATTGCTGACGGATATGGTTTCTTTTCCCTTTAAATCTGCTCTAATGCCAGGGTTTCACTGGCGTTAGTTTTCAACCCCGGATTCCACAGCATTAGTGTGCAGGGAGCCTCTCCCCTCCCACTCTCCACCCATTGACCCTCTCTCTCTGCCCCTGGGGAGCCTTCCTCCGCCCTCCGGGAGCCTTTCTCCGCCTTCAGCGCTCATTTGCGCCGCTGTGCACGTTATCGCGCGATAAGATACCTTATCGCCGGGTAAAGCACCATTATCGTGCGATAAGGTACCTTATCGCCCGATAACGTGACAGCAGCGCAAATAGCGCCCTTTAGTAAACATACCCCTTAGCCTCCAGAACCTCCGTACCACATTTTTCTATGTCAATGGTACCGACATGTACCAAGAGAGCAGACTCCTCCCCAACACTATCTAAGACCTTGTCTAGGTGGCGCATGAGGTCCGCTACCTTCGCACCAGGCAGGCATGTTACCAGGCGATCATCACGTCCACCAGCCACCCAGCTATCTACATGCCTATTGATTGAAACATGGACTCAGTGCTACTCCTCTGTTGCCAGACATGCAGTCGCATCACTCTGAAGAGTCCTCTTCCATTTTTGGAAGAGAGCAGGGGGAAAGAGGAGGAAGGAAGTGTGCAGCGGCAGCCAACAGAGCAAATAGAATGCTAGGTATCATAACGAAAGGAATGGAAAATAAAACAAAGGATATTATAATGCCTCTGCATCGTTCCATGGTGCGACCGCACCTTGAATACTGTGTGCAGTTCTGCTTGCTGTATCTTAAAAAGGATAGAGCATTATTAGAAAAGGTACAGAGAAGAGCCACCAAAATGGTAAAGGGGATAGAAGGCTACTCCTATGAAGAGAGGCTAAAGAGGTTGGTGCTCTTCAACCTGGAAAAGAGATGGCTGAGGGGAGATATGATAGAGATCTATAAATTAATGAATGGTGTGGAACGGGTAAACATAGATCGGTTTTTTGCGTCATCAGAATATAAAAAGACTAGGGGACATGCAATGAAGCTACAGGGTAACCTATTTAAGATTAATAAGAGAAAATATTTTTTCACTCAACGTGTAATCAAACTCTGGAATTTGTTACCAGAGGATGTAGTAAGAGCCGTTAGTGTAGCTGGGTTTATAAAAAGTTTGGAGAAGTTCCTGGAGGAATGGTCCATAAACCATTATTAAAAGGGACCTGGGATATCACTGCTTGACCCAATCCAAGCTTTGAGAATCCTGTATCTTTTGGGGAAACTGCTTGGTACTTGTGATCTGGAGTGCAACTGTTGGAAACAGGATACTGAGCTTGATGGACCTTGGTCTGACCCAGTATGGCATATCTTATGTTCTTATCTATGACCAATCTCCAGGGGGGGTCCCACAGCCCTTGCTTGGATAGAGGGAGTCTTGTGTTCTAACTTTAACATGAAAGCTCTCTTCTGTGTTTTAAATTTAAATTGAAAGTGCCTTGCTGCTACTAGGCCCTGACTGAGTATGAAATTTAAACTGGAAGCTCTCTGCTGGGTTCTAAATTTAACCAGAATGCTCTCTGCTGTTTTTTAAATTTAAACTGAAAACTCTTAGGGGCTTGTTTACAAAGCCGCGGTAGCGGTTTGCGATCGTAATCGGAGCCGCGGCCCCATTGATTTCAATGGGGCCGCGGCTGCGATCGCGATCGCGAACCACTACCGCGGCTTTGTAAACAAGCCCCTTAGTTGCTACGAGGCCCTGACTGATTTAACAAATACACTGGGTTCACAAATTAATCAGCATTATTCTAAAGAATTATTTTTTCATCAAGATTTAGAAAAATTCCCAGAAGTAAATACTTACAATTGCAGATCTCTCTCCAGAAGTAGCAGTCCCCTTTTGTAGCCCTTCATGACTGACCATGTAGTTCTTCAAGACTGACCATGAAGACCATTAAATCGTTTTAGTAGCCACCCTCTGCACCGACTCCAACCTGCTTCTATTCTTTTGAAGGTGTGGTCTCCAGAACTGCACACAATACTCCAAATGAGGTTGCACCAAAGACCTATACCTATACCTTTTTTGTGGCTATTCCTCTCCCCATACACCCAAGCATTCTTCTAGCTTCCACCGTCACCTTTTCTACCTGTTTAGCTACTTTAAGATCATCAGACACAATCACGCCCAGGTCCCGCTTTTCTTTTGTGGACAGAATTAATTCCCCCCCCCCCCCCCCCCCCACTGCTCCTTTGGATTTTTGCAGCCCAAATGCATGACCTTGCATTTTTTAACATTAAATCTCAGCTGCCAAATTCTAGACCATTTTTCAAGCTTAGCTTGATTCCTCCTTATGTAATCTACTCCTTCCTGGGTGTCTACTCTATTTCAGATTTTGGTATCATCCTTACCCAACAGCCCTTCTTCAATATCACTAACAAAGATGTTAAAAAGCATCGGACAAAGAACAAATCCCTGTGGCACACCACTGGTAGTCTCCCTCTCCTCAGAGTGAGCTCCATTTACCTGTATTCTTTGTCGTTTCCCCCTCAACCAATTTCTAACCCAATCGGTAACTTTAGAGTCCATCCCTAGGGTTTGTTGATAAGTTGCCCGTGCGGAATGGTGTCAAAGGCTTTATTGAAATCCAAGGCTCTAGGGCTCTCCCTTGGTTCAACTCCTTGATCACCTAATCAAAGATACCAATCAGATTTGTCTGATAAGACCTGTCTCTGATGAATCCATGCTGGTTCCAATCTTATAATTCATTGGATTCCAGAAACCTCAGTATTTTCTCATTGAGCAGGGTTTCCAATAATTTACTCACCACAGAGGTTAGACTGACCAGCCTGTAGTTTTCAACCACATTCTTACTTCCGCTTTTCTGTAAAGGGACCACATGTGCCTCTCTCCAGTCCTCTGGCACCACTCCTGACTTCAAAAAGGCATTGAAAAAGTCAGGCAGTGGAACCGCTAGAACATCCCCAAGTTCCTTCAGTTGGATGTAGCTCATCTGGTCCCATCTATTTGTCTGCTTTTAGTTTAGGTAGTTCCTCCTGAACACAGTCTTTGAAAATTGTTCAAGATCCCTGTCACTTCTGTTCCTATTTGTGAGTGTTTTCTGTGAACACAGAACAGATATATTTGGTAACCAATCTGCTTTATCCTCATCAGCTTCTATGTGTTCCTCCCCTTCTCTCTTGAGTCTGACAATACCACTTTTGCCCTTCCTCTTCTCACTAACATATATGAAAAATGTCTTATCCCCCCACTTTTACTTGAGTTCTGCAAAATCAGTCCAGGCAAGTGAGTTGTGTCTCCCTACCAGTAGATGTGGAGACAGAGGAATTTTCTGTCAACTTTTTTATGATATTATCATGCCATATCAGCTAGAACCACCAGAGATAGCCTTCAGTAATCTCTGTATCAAAGCATATGATGAGGAACCTCAGAACCCACACAACCTCACTGAATGTAACCAGGTTCAGTAGAATAACCATAATGATATACAGGAACAACTTCCACAGAAGGCTCATCAGGAGGGTATGAGTCTATAGGGCCATCCGCAGATTATAGCAGACTAATCAGTTTTCTAGGGTGGATCCTAGACTGGTCTAGCAGGACTCAAGGAAAGGACATTATCTGGTAAGTAAAATGTCACCTTCCATATCATCCTGCTACACCAATCCAAACAAATGGGATGAACCAAGGTTATGCCAACACTAGGCAGGAAGAAGGCATAGCAGCATTCAAGACCTCTAAGCCAAGGCCATGTCTGCCTGAGCATGGACATCCAAATGTAACCCTTGACAAAAGAGGAAAGTGATGCCCACGTTGCCCCCCTTCAGTCTCTAAGGGGACTACCAAGCTGTGCTTCACCCACGAGGATGTTTGTTTCTGAGTGGAATTCACACACAAATCTCCTGGAACTGGCCCAAAGATTAGGTGGCCATGTTACTTTTACATAGTCCTGCCAAGAGCAAAAATAGATGACCTCTCTTGTGAAGGGAGTTAGTAACCTCCAGACATCCACTAAGTGAAGGATTTTGTCTTTTCGCTGGTGCTGCTTCTTCGAAAAGAAGAGCAACAGACTACCTGATTCCAATGGAAGGCAGAAACCATCTTGGGCAAGAAGGAAAAAACAGACTGAAATCATATGGTTTCTAGAATAATAAGTAAGGATCTCTGCATGACTTTACTTCTCGCCGAACATAGAGCAACCAGTGGGTCAGAACCTCAAGCACAGTCTGCTTCAAGGGTTAAAGGGCTCTGACATCAAGACCTGGAAGACCAGGAAGAGAACCCATGAAGCAAAAAGTGAATGCAGGGGGGATACAGATATCGTACCCCCTAGAGACGGGAAAAATAATCAGGATGCGAGGCAATGGAAAGCCCTGCCACTGCCCTTCTGAAGCAGGAAACTTCAGGGAACTTCAGACCCTCCTTAGGAAAGGCAAGCAAGGACAGCAAGTTTGCCATCTCAGATCTAGCCTGACTCTGATGGCACGTACTCTCATAGGCACCAGATTGCGCACATAGGTCAAGCTGGAAAATCTTCCCTTAGCCTTAAGTAGTGTGGAACCACAGCCGGAGAGTAGTCTGTAAGCACTAAGAGGTGCCTCTCAAGAGCAAAGCCATAAGTGAGAATTGTGCCTTGTTATCCAGAAGAACCAGTCCTTGACATAATAGTCCCCAAGTTGGGGCTAGTCACAGAGGAGGACCTCACAGAAGTCTCATTAGGCCCCTAAACCATGGTCTCCATGGTCAATCCAGTGCCACCAGGATTACTCAGCCCGGATGTTGTTCCATATGTCAAAGCACATGATCCACTAGCAACCACAAAGGAAACATGCACAGCAGGCTGCTCATTGGCTAGGGCTGAGTTGAAGCGTCAACATTTTCGGAGTCTTTCTCTCTGCAGTGACTGAAGAAGTGGTTGGCTTTGGCATTGAACCGAGTCACCATCAAATTGGTATGGTCCCAGCAATGCAGAATCTGTCTATAGGCCATTTGACTCAGTTCCTATTCCCTGGAATTGAGAGAGTTCAGCTGAGAAAGAATTCTACTATGTGGTCAACTCCAGCAATGAGATGCACCGCTAGAACTAACAGGCACCTTTTCATCCAGTAAACTTGGATTGCTTCACCCTCAAACAGGATCTGGCAGTGCAAGAAGGTCAAAATATGGCCCTTGCCTCAAGACAGTTGATGGGCCATGATGGCTCACGGCTATTCCAATAGCCCTGCTTTGTTTGGGCTTCCCAATGAACTCCCCAGTCAAACAGATTGGCATCCAACAACAGAAGAAGCCACGAGTGATTGCCCAATGACATAACCTTCCTTGCTGCCACCCTTTCACGCTGGAGACCACCTCTTACTGGAGGATCAGTCTGACCTTGAACTCCACAGAACTGGAGAACACTGAGAAAGCAAGGATTTCAGAAGGGGCCTCATACAAGCTTGTGCCCAAGGCCACAGACCTATCGCTGCTGTCATCAAGCCAAGAAGCTGAAGATAATCTCAACTCTGGAAGCCTACTGAAACCAGGAGGCTGCCAACTGGGCCAGCAACTAGTTCAACCTTTCTTCTGGCAGGAAGACTCTGCTTAATTTAGTGTTGAAGACACTCCCAGGCATTCCAGAGAATGGGAAGTCCTCACATGACTCTTCCACAATTAATCACCCAACCAAGACTCTCAAAACAGACCCACTCAGGCTAAAACCCAAATCACTTTGGACTGCGACTTTGTCCAAACAAGTACACAGAACTCCTGGCACCCAAGCATGGAGACCACCATCATCATCACTCTTGAGAATGCCTTTGAGGTGGTGGAGAGGCCAAAGAGGAGAGCAGCAAACTGAAACTGAGCCAGGAACAATGAAACAAAGAAAGTGCAGTTGATTCTCCCAAATAGGAACATGGAAGTAAGTCTTGCCCAAGTCCAGAGGCATGAGGAACTCTCCACAGTGTACAACCTGAATCTCTGACTGAAAGGACTCCTCACAGAAGTAAAAAGGTGCACAGTTGAGCGCTGACTCCCTTGAGGTTCAAGGACTGCCAAAGGAACCTTCTTCCTTGGCAGTACAAAGAAATGGACATCAGCCCTGGCCTGTTCAGCTGGGGGGGAGGCAACTAGGACCACGACCCATAGGTGGAAAAGTCTGTCCAGAGTACATTGAACTGCATCTCTGATGGTTGTAGAGCCTCAAGGAGAGATGAAGGAGCCAGGAACCGGCTCTTGCATTCCAAAACATAGCCACGTTGAAAGGCGACTAGCACTCAGCAATCCTTGGTGGTACAGACCACCTCCAGAATGGGCCCTCAGGCTGTAATTGTGCTAGCCAGGAGGCACCTTTGGAGATGTTAGATTCCTGGGACCCTTGCGGTCCATGAAAGGGCTGAAGCTGAAACCAGAACCCAGAAGGGTAGGAAGGAGAACTTGCAGGGATGGGAGCAACTGGAGTCCGAATAACATGATTGAAGAAAATGGATGTACACCAACTGGAATACTAGCGCATATGCCTTCCAGGCCCTCTTCCTCTTTTTGTTTTTTTAGATTTGAGCCTCTCCTCTAGGAAGCAATGAGGTTTGAACTTGCCCAAGTCCTTACCCAACTTATTCAAGTCTGCCCAAACAAGAGTCTGCCTTTAAGGAAGAGCTAAGACAATTGGGACATGGAAGGTGGAACTACATCCAATGTCATGCCACAGCCGACAGAACAATGTCTTTGGCTTCCCTGTGGACGAAATCATATATAGCATCTGACAAGAAAGGCTATAGCAAACCCCAAGAGGAGCGTAATATACTCTAAAGAGACTGAAATCATTGGAGCAGAGCCTGAGACTTCAGGCCCATATACACCGCCAATTGAAGGATGACAATGGAGGCTGCAAACTGATTCCTCAAGATATTATCCACCTTACAATCCCAGGATCCTGTAGGGGAATTCCACCCTCCACCAGAATGGTGGTACAATTCGTCGCTGCTGTAACCTATGCATCCACTCTTGGTGGATTAATCCACTCGGTGTGATCCTCCTAGGGGAGGACAATATACTCATGCAAATTCTCAGCCCCTTCACTGGGGAGTCTTGCAGATCCCACTCCAAGCATACCATGCTCTTGATCTGTGGGTTGGAAAGCTGTCATGTACTTCCAAACCCCCTGACAGAGGGAATGAAACATCAGCTCTCGTTCACTTGCCAGAGAGTCAAACAAACTCACAGCGGATGACACCTGAGCAATCCGGGCCACCAACTTGACCTTCCTGAATAGGTAAAGAATACCAAATTCATTGAGCATTTCATAGCAAGATGACCATGCATCCTCCAGAGCAGAATCCGGGTCTTGACCAAAGACCAGCCAATCCAAAACTCAAACTTCAACTGTCTCAGAGAGCACTTAAAAATGGACATAGAGCTGGGCTCTGACTCATCCACTGTCCAAGGGGCAGAAAAAATGAAGAGGATTCAGAAGCTCTAGGGTCCATATTGCCACACCAGAAAGACCAAGCTTGCTACAGAAAAAAGAATACTCCATGGAGGGCCGCCCAAGACCCAGATTCTCCATACTGGTCAGATGATCTCCATCACCTGGGGAGAGCAGAAGTTAACAAACCCTTCTGCAAAGGGAGCAGAGGAGAGTGCACTAAAACTGCAAGCCTGAAGATCATTCTTCTTCAGGGCTGCATCTGCTACCAACAACAACACAGAAGATAAGGCCAGGGCACTTCATCTCTTGGCAGTAAGGCAGGGCCACGCACACTAGTTCCATGTGGAGAAGAGCTGCGTGTGCAGATATCATGCAGATAAGGCAGCACACGTACAGTCACTGCATGCCATTGGCACACCAGGAAGGCACAGAGCTGGTGCCTGCAAGCACGAGAAGCGCAAACAATGTGCACAGGTAGTTAAGCAAGGTGGAAAAACATGGGGATGATTCAAATAGTTGCCTTTAGCAGCCCAAACCCGACTTAGTGCTCCAGGAATGGATGAAGTCAGAAGCCCCTATAAACAAGACAGACAGATAGGCTTAGCCTTTGGTACTCAGTCCTGGGAAGCCCATGGCAGGTAAATACCATGCTGGGCTCAGTGCTACTCCTCTGTTGCCAGACATGCAGTCGCATCACTCTGAAGAGTCCTCTTCAATTTTTAGAAGAGAGCAGGGGGAAAGAGGAGGAAGGAAGGGGAACTGAGGTTGTGTGCATGGCTGAAAAATCCTTCCAATTCCTTTCCTTTCAATTTTTGGGTTCTCAATGTGACCTTAACAAGATAAGGGCAGGTGCCCTTTTCCTTCCTCCTATGGCATTCAAAAAGGGTATCGGTTTTAAGGGTGACCCATGTCACGCTTCAGTAAAAAATCCACCCAAGGAATGGTTGCTCACGAGTGAAATTAATCTTTCCTCTCAATTATTCTTTGTATTTTCTCAGATTTTCAGAGAAAATTCTCCATCAAAGATGCGTCCACCATTTGCTGAAGACAGAGAACTACTGAAGGTTCCCTGTGATAGCTCTGGCTGATATGCAATGATGAAGTCATAAAGAAGCCGATGGAAAATTTCTTTGTCTCCATATCTGCTGGTAGGAGGACACAACGCACTTGTCTGGACTAGTCTAGAAGGATGATATGATAGGGCAGATTCAGAGTGGAGGAATAGCCTAATGGTTAGAGTGCTAGCATGGGAACCAAACAACCAGGGTTCAATTCCTACTAGCATGCTTTGGACAAGTCCTTGACCTTCCATTCCCTTAGAAGAATCCAAGTTATCAGTGTCCCTGTTTAATGTACATTACTAAGTTTAAGCTACAGTATAAACTGCTTTGAAGAGAGTTATTTATAGGTTATCCCAGATTGCTTTTACGCAAAATAATTGTCATCTGCTTCCATATGTTTATGGTATGGTTTTATATATTTATAATTTTAAATCCCATGGTCTTAAGTAGTGGATTATCGGTTTACCATTTGTTGTTCAGCTCACTCACTCCTTGCTCCTATTCATTTATTTGCAGTCATGGTGGTTATACATAGCATGATTTTATATACATGTGTTCTTATACACCCTCTTGATATTTTGATATGGATGTTTAATTTATCATTTAGTGTTTTATGGTCTTATTGGTTTTATATGTTTTTAACAATATTTTTTATACTATTTATTATAATGCTATTAAGTATTTATTTATTATTTATTATTTTTTAAGTGTATTACATTATTTATGGTTATTTATCTGCAGCAAACCTGTATCCCCTGATGAAGTGAAAAAATGAAACACGGCCTGTGTCGGGCTCTCAGGTTTTCAAGTATCTAATAAAGTATCCTTTGGTTTAACCACCACGTATTATAGACTGGGTGTCATTCGTACAACGTGGTGAAGTGCTCCTTCGGTGGACTAGGTGGGTACCCAGGACTGGGTTGAGAACCCCTGCAATAGGGGAATAACATGATCGAATTTACGGGCACCAGAAAGTAAGCGGAGAGCAATATTTTGGAATTTATGGTACAATGCTGCTATATTGAATTTGCTTTCCTCTGAACTGCTTGTAATCTATAAAGAGTTAATCACTTGATGATGAAAATATCCTGTGGAGAGTGGTGACAAATTTCACTCTTTATTGAGAAAACTAACTATAAATTAAGAGACAGGCTTGGGGTTGGTGGGAAAAAGATGAATGATCTGTCTGCTTTGTGTTAGGAGTCTAAAGTCTTAACTAAAACTTGGGCAAATTAATTCTAAACCTTTATTTCAAGCAAATTCTTCTCTATTTTGCATTAGGAGGCTAAAGACTAACTAAAACTACAACAAACAAATAGTAGACCTTTATGCCAAGCTAATAACTAAATATAGGATTTTAAAGAATTTGAAATATAGGGGCTTGTTTACAAACCAGCGGTAGCGGTTTCCGATCGTTGAAATCAATGGGGCCGCGGCTCCAATAACGATCAGAAACCGCTACCACGGGTTTGTAAACAAGCCCCATAGAGGGCTATTCAGCAGCAGTATCTGGATAGTGCTATTCAGTAATCTCTCTCACCGTCTTGGCACTATCTGAATAGTCCTGAGGTGGTCCTTAGATAAAGCTGGGACACAGCCTAAATTTATCAGTATAGCAGTGATGTTTAGTGCCACTATCCAGAAAACTGTTTGCATTACCTAAGACAGCAAAAAAGCTGTCTTACATGGTATCTGAATAGCTTATCTGCAAAGTGACTGAATACCATTGCTATTGAATATCCTCCTTATCTGGATATTCAGCAACAGTCACTATGTGGATACTATGCTGAATATCCGGATACCAATTAACTGTGGTGACTGGCATTTAGGAAAAAATGCTGACCATTGTGGTTAAACATTAGGAACGTAAGAACATAAGATATGCCATACTGGGTCAGAACAAGGTCCATCAAGTCCAGCATCCTGTTTCCAACAATGGCCAATCTAGGTCACAAGTGCCTAACAGTTTCCCCAAAAGACACAGGTTCCTCAATGCTTGTATTGGGTCAAGCAGTGATATCCCATGTCCCTTTTAATAATGGTTTATGGACCTTTCCTCCAGGAACAGTTTCCCCAAAAGACACAGGTTCCACAATGCTTGCATTGGGTCAAGCAGTGGATATTTTGGGTCCCCTTTACTAATGGCTTATGGACCTTTCCTCCAGCAACTTGTCCAAACCTTTTTTAAACCCGGCTACACTGAAAGCTTTTACTATATTCTCCAGTACCAAATTCCAGAGTTTGATTATACATTGAGTGAAAAAATATTTTCCCTTATTAGTCTTAAATAGCTGTAGCTTCATTGCATGTCCTCTAGTCTTTCTATATTTTGAAGGCGTAAACAGTCAATCTACGTTTACCCGTTCCACCCCATTCAGTCCACCAAATAGACCTCTATCATATCTCTCCTCAGCCGTCTCTTTTCCAGGTTGAAGAACCCTTACCTTTATAGCTTCTCTTCATAAGGGTATCCATCCATCCCCTTTACCATTCTGGTGTCTCTTCTCTGTACCTTTTCTGTTAACGCTATATCCTTTTAAAGATACGGCGACCAGAACTGCACACAATATTCAAGGTGCGGTCGCACCATGGAACGATACAGAGGCATTATAATATCCTTTGTTTTATTTTCCATTCCTTTCCTTATAGTAACATAGTAACATAGTAAATGACGGCAGATAAAGACCAGCATGGTTCATCTAGTCTGCCCAGCATGACGGCAAGAGTAGGTGCACTTGCCGCTCCGTGCAGGCCACCCCTCCCCAAGTCCCTGTTTAGGGGTGAACCCACCACTCCATGCAGGATACCCCTATTTGTTGAGAACTTAGATGGTTCAGTTTATTTTGATTTTATCCTGTTGCTGTAAAGGGATCCACTGTGTCTGTCCCATGCCATTTTGAATTCAGTCACCGTGTTTGCCCCACCACTTCCATTGGGAGGGCATTCCAAGCATCCACCACCCTTTCCGTGAAAAAGTATTTCCTGACATTGCCTTTCAATTTACCACCTTGCAGCTTCCTGTTGTGCCCTCTAGTTTTACAGCTTCCCCGTCTTTGGAAGAGGTTTGTTTGTTCATTATATCCCTTTAAGTATTTAAAGATCTGAATCATATCTCCCCTGTCCCTCCTCTCCTCCAAAGTGTACATGTTTAGGTCTTCAAGTCTCTTCTCATAAGGCTTCTGACGCAGGCTCCAAATCATTTTGGTCGCCTTCCTCTGAACAGCTTCCAGTCTTTTTACATCCTTTGCAAGATACGGTCTCCAAAACTGAACACAGTATTCCAAGTGAGGCCTCACCAGTTACTTGTACAGTGGCATAAGTACCTCTTCATTTCTGCTGATGATTCCTCTTTGTATGCAGCCCAACATCCTCCTGGCTTTTGCCACCGCCTTGTCGCACTGTTTTGCCACCTTGAGATCTTCCGAAATAATCACTCCAAGGTCTTTCTCCTGATCTGTGCACACCAACCTCTCGCCCCCTATTGCATACATTTCCCTTGGATTTCTGCTACCCAAGTGCATGACTCTGCACTTCTTCGCATTAAATCTTAATTGCCAAGCATTTGACCATTCTTCCAGCTTTTGTAGATCTTTCCTCATATTAGCCACTCCCTCGGGGGAGTCTACTCTGTTGTAAATTTTTGTGTCATCTGCAAAAAGACAGAATTTTCCATTCAGTCCTTCAGCAATATCACTCACAAATACATTGAACAGTGCCGGGCCCAGGACCGACCCCTGGGGCACCCCGCTAATCACCTTCCCTTCATCCGAGTGAGCTCCATTTACCATCACCTTCTGTCGTCTGTCAGTCAACCAATTTTTGATCCAATTTACCATCTTAGGATCCATCCCCAAGCTACTGAGTTTATTGATAAGCCTCCTATGAGGAACAGTATCAAAGGCTTTGCTGAAATACAGGTAGATGACATCCATCGCATGCCCCTGATCTAGCTCCCTGGTCACCCAGTCAAAGAACTCAATCAGATTTGTTTGGCAAGATCGTCCTTCAGTAAAACCATGTTGCCTCGGGTCTTGCAACCTGTTGGTTTTGAGAAAGTTCACTATTCGCTCTTTCAGGAGCGCCTCCATGACTTTTCCCGCCACCGAGGTAAGGCTCACAGGCCTGTAGTTTGACACTTCTTCCCTGTCACCACTTTTGTGTAGAGGTACGACATCAGCCATTCTCCAGTCCTGAGGAACCTCTCCTGTTTTCAAGGATCTGTTGAAAACATCCTTTAACGGCCCTGCAAGAACCTCCCTGAGCTCTTTCAGTATCCTGGGATGTATCCCATCCAGTCCCATGGCCTTGTCCACTTTCAGTTTTGCAAGTTGTTCTAACACCTCATCTTCTGTGAATGGTGTGGTAACTACTTCATAGAAACATAGAAATATGATGACAGAAAAAGACCACATGACCTATCTAGTCTGTCCTTCCATATCAACAACTACAACAGTGTAACAGGTCTGTTCCTTGTTGGTCACTCCAGGCCAGGGAAGTCCCGAACCCTCATCTGCGGTATGCTGCTTCGGCTGGCTGGAATCCAGGGGAATAAAACACACAACCCACACAGAAGGAAAGGTGTGCAAGTTTATTCCATAGGGTGGAGGGATTGTCCTTATTTTATACATTAACAGAAACATATTCATACGTCATCCACCCATCTCCTGGGGCCCACTACAGCTTATCAGTAACTTATGCAAATGCGAGTCATCTCTGAGTAGAACAATCAATTTAGCTTAGCACAGCACATTCCTTACCATATATAGACATATATAGGATTCTGATATCCCTTATGCAGGCCTCCTGTATGTACACTTAAACTAAACCTTATTATCCCCTATCAATCCCCCCTTTGGGCCTGCATAGGCCCACTATAAGAACAGCCAAACAGTCTACTGGGCCGTTAAGCAGACATTATTAACGGGAGGTCAGTGGAGGCATGCTCGGGTAAATCAGCCACCATAGTGGAAACAGGTGTATAAGAATACATAAAAGTGGTAGAGCTGTGTAGGGCCTTTCGACAACAGCCAAGAACAAATGAAAATATGCAACAAAAAAGAACAAGAATTATAAAACCGCTCAACAGGGCAATAAGCAGCTCTTTGAGACCACCCCCCAACCCGCCAAACCATTTTACAACATCACCCCATAGATTACTGAAATCAATACCACTCTTGAAATCAGCCATATTTAAATCAGATAAGGTCTTAATCCTTTTTATGACATCTAAGACAAAAATCGTGTGGTTCGCTATAACAGTACAACAATTAGTTTCATTAAAAAAAGTACAAGCCCTGCCCTCAGCAGCCAAAAGCAAATCCAAAGCCCTCCTATTCTGTAATGTCATTTGAGTATTTTGTTCCAAAGATTCAGCTAACCTGGAAATAGATTCAGTAACAGAACGCATCTGAACATGCAACAGACACTGCAAGCGTCTAATAGCCATACCTAGTTCAGCAGTGATAGCAGGAGTTTGAAAGATCGGGATCCAGGAGGTCCAGCTAAGGGCATCTAATTGGGTTTTAGTCAAAGGATAAGTAGAATTTATATATTGGTAGGAAGCCTGTATAGCTTCATCCTCTGGGTCCTTAGACTTCCAGGGATTAACATTCCTCTTAAACCGCCTATGGTGGGATACATTAAGAGGAATTAAAGCAGAATAGGGAGTTATTTTAACCAATGCACAGGGTAGCAAAGATGTGTTAATACATTGATAAATCATTTCCCCACACAACCAATAATGACCCACCACAGCGGAAAGGGTTGTGCCAGTGGTCCATATACGACTCATATTATGACCAGCAAATCAATTAACAGAAGGATTTCCTGTGGTAGATAAGGTAAGATCCCTCCTTAAACAGGACATTGAGAGGTAGCATGAAGTATATGGAGATTCATTCTGAGATCCCGTTGTCAGCACAGCTGAACCATCGTGATAAATGGGACCAACCCCCACATACCAGCGGAAGTCAGATCCATTAAGCACTAGCGGGCTCTCTGTAATATTTCTCCAATCATTTCTCATCTTAGAAAAGTCCATATTACCAGTTTGATAAAACCACCTTATCATGACTGAATTACTAACAAAATGGAAGGACCCATTAAACACATTATACGACAGGTTACACCTATGTGAAAAAGCAATGGATGCATTTGTTATCAAACATAAATCAAATATCATATTTGGGTCAGTATATACACGCAAAGGATCATGTATCATATTCATCATATACCACGTCTGGGAACAATTGAAAGATTCATAGCAACTGGCAGAAAAATTATTATTATCTACACAAGCAAGTTGTCCTGCATACTCATTTAAGGGAACCTTTAAAACGTGTACCGGAGCATATGATACACCCTTTGGTAAAGGAGTACAAATAATGCAGTCTGAAATGTTCATCAGAGAAACAATGTCTAATACTGCCTGCTTCCACAAGTTCAGAGAACCTTCTGATAAAGCCCGGGGTTCTCGAGATACCGTCTGGTTAGTCTGGTTCTGTTCCCTGAGGAGTGAGGCCAGCTGTCCATCCGGGTGCAAACACTTGATCAGAAACACAAGTACAGTAAAGATCCCCAGAAAGGGACACAAAGATGCCCACGGAGTAGGATTGATAGCGATCATCTTGACCAGCTCGGCTCAATCCCCATCTACCGCACTGTTTCCTCCAGGCGCCTTCTTCACACGGGATGCGTGGACCCAGGTAGGGTGTTGGTCTGTCAGTACGGCAGTTCTGGTCACGGCCAACACCTCCTCTGGTTCACCGAAGGGAGGATCCCATTGTCCTTTCTTATGGTACAGCTTTACTAGCACCCGATCTCCCGGGCGGTAAGGATGTGTTGCTTCTGCGGAGGGACAAGGCAACATTTGATAAACTTGCTCAGACACCTCACATAAATACTTTGCTAACTGCACAGCATACTCTTCCTGTGCAATAAGCAAATCATCAGCCGTAATTGCTGCTCCCTCTGGCCATTTCCATGGTAAAGGGAAGGGGCGTCCCATTATAATTTCGAACGGAGAAAACCCAGAAGCTCCAGGAGTGAGTCTAATTTCTGCTAATACTGCTGGTAAATAAGTAGGCCATTTACCAGGAGCATGTTGAGATGCCCTTTTCAATTTCTCTTTTATAGTGCGATTCATTCGCTCCACTATTCCCGAGGACTGGGGATGGTAAGGAACATGAAATTTCCAGTCAATAGCAAACATTTGAGTAATATGCTGTAACACTTTAGAGATAAACGCTGGGCCTTGATCAGAATCTATTGACAGGGGACACCCAAACCGAGGGATGACTTCTTTACATAAAATTTTGGCCACCGTTCTAGCATCCTCCTTGGTAGTGGGAAAGGCTTCAGGCCACTTAGAAAACCGATCTACAATCACTAACAAATATCTGAAGCCCCCAACAGACCTAGGCATACAGGTAAAATCCACCTGTAGGGCCTGGAAAGGGCCCTGCGGTGGGGGCAGATGCTGCAGTTGTCCAATTGCTTTTCCCTGCTGTATATTGTTCCTAGCACATGTTAAACATTGACTTAATTGTACTTCTACCAGCTGGGGCAAATCTCTACACACAAACACTTCTTGTAGTTCCTTTAACACTGTTTTCTATTTTTGTGGCCAACCCATGGACCTGGCTAATTAAAAGTGGGGCAGCGGCCTTTGGCAATCCCCCCCCCCTACGACTACCCCCTTTTTCTTGCCAAATTTGTGCTGAATTTAAGCACATATTATGTTGTTCCCAATAAGCTAAGTCCTCAGGATCAGCTGCTGCTTGTAAATGATGAAAAGGGAAAGAATGCTCAAGAGGAGAAACATAGAATCCGGACAATAAAGGGTCTGCCCCTCACTTGGTTTGCAGCTTGTCGTGCTGTGAGGGCTTGTGTGCATCAGTGATGCTGAGAGCTAAACTATCGGTAGTTTAACTACTGGCAGGGTCTCCCAAGATGGACAGGTCTCAGCTGAGGTGCCAGACCAAGACAAACCACCCATCTGGGCAGCAGCAGAATGGGATAGTGTTGATGGCGGAGGATCACATTTCTGTGACAACGGCAACAACACCAAACTTAAACTGCGCGGAAGAAAGGCCCGGCAATCTACTTCTGTATCTTGCCATGAAAACCCAATGGATAGTTACAACAAAACAAATTGTGCTGTAGTGCTGGAAGATGAGAACCCCAGGTTGGAAGGCACTCAACTAGCTACTGGGGAAGAGCTGAAGACTTTTCAGAGTAAAGCCAGCATTTATGATGTGGTTGGATCAAAGCCCTCGGGACGTCTGACTGCTGATGTAGCTGCGCATGAAATGAGAGTCAGAAGCTGTAAAGATGTCTTATGCATTGGAACATGGAACGTACGAAGCATGAACCAAGGGAAGTTGGAGGAGGTCAAGAATGAAATGGAACGTGTACAACTTGATCTGTTGGGTGTCAACGAACTGAAATGGACTGGCATCGGGCACTTTGCATCAGATGATCACATGGTCTACTATGCTGGAAATGAAAGACAAAGAAGAAATGGTGTTGCATTTATAATAAAGAAGAAACTTGCAAGAACTGTAATGAAATACAATGCAGTCAGAGAACGCTTAATCTCTATTCGTCTACGAGGAATGCCTATCAACACAACTATAATTCAAGTATATGCCCCAACAACAGCTGCAGAAGAGAATGAAATTGAAGAGTTCTATGAACAAGTACAAGCTGAAATTGACAGAGCATGCAAACAGGATATCCTGATAGTCATGGGTGACTGGAACGCAAGGTATTCCTCGTAGACGAATAGAGATTAAGCGTTCGCTGACTGCATTGTATTTCATTACAGTTCTTGCAAGTTTCTTCTTTATTATAAATGCAAAACCATTTCTTCTTTGTCTTTCATTTCCAGCATAGTAGACCATGTGATCATCTGATGCAAAGTGCCCAATGCCAATCCATTTCAGTTCGCTGACACCCAACAGATCAAGTTGTACACGTTCCATTTCATTCTTGACCACCTCCAACTTCCCTTGGTTCATGCTTCGTACGTTCCATGTTCCAATGTGTAAGACATCTTTACAGCTTCTGACTCTCATTTCATGCGCAGCTACATCAGCAGTCAGACGTCCCGAGGGCTTTGATCCAACCACATCATAAATGCTGGTTTTACTCTGAAAAGTCTTCAGCTCTTCCCCAGTAGCTAGTTGAGTGCCTTCCAACCTGGGGGTCTCATCTTCCAGCACTACAGCAGAATTTTTTTTGTTGTAACTATCCATTGGGTTTTCATGGCAAGATACAGAAGTAGATTGCCTTGCCTTTCTTTCGCGCAGTTTAAGTTTGGTGTTGTTGTCGTTGTCACAGAAATGTGATCCTCCGCCGTCAACACTATCCCATTCTGCTGCTGCCCAGATGGGTGGTTTATCTTGGTCTGGCATCTCAGCTGAGACCTGTCCATCTTGGGAGACCCTGCCAGTAGTTAAACTACCGATAGTTTAGCTCTCAGCATCACTGATGCACACAAGCCCTCACAGCACGATAAGCTGCAAACCAAGTGAGGGCTGTGTTTATACCAATACTAAAGAAAGGTGATCCAACTGACTGTGGAAATTATCGCACAATCGCTCAGATCCCACATGCCAGCAAGATTCTACTGAAGATTATTCAAAAGAGACTACAACCATACCTGAAACAAGAACTACCTGAAGTGCAAGCAGGGTTAAAGGAAAGGGCGAGGAACGAGAGACATCATTGCGGATGTGAGATGGATCCTTGAAAAGACTAAAGAATACCAAAAGGATATCTATTTGTGCTTTATTGACTATAGCAAGGCTTTTGACTGTGTAAACCATGAGAAACTCTGGGCCACATTAAGAAGCATGGGTATACCAGAACACCTGATCGTACTCTTGCACAATCTGTACATTGATCAAGAAGCAGCAGTTCGAACGGAACAAGGAGAAACAGAATGGTTTAAAATAAGCAAAGGTGTAAGACAAGGCTGCATACTTTCCCCCTGCCTGTTTAATTTATATGCAGAACAAATCATCAGAGAAGCAGGATTGTATGAAGACAACAGAGATGTGAAGATTGGTGGAAGACTCATCAACAACCTTCGCTATGCTGATGATACCACATTACTGGCTGAAAGTGAAGATGATCTGAAACATTTGCTTCTCACAATCAAAGAACATAGTCTCAAAATGGGCCTGCACCTTAATGTAAAGAAGACAAAGATCATGACAACTGGCATAATCAACAGGTTCATCGTTGAAGGAGAAGAAATTGAAATCATGAACAACTTTAACCTACTTGGATCAACTATCAATAAAGAAGCAACAAGCAGTCAAGAAATCAGGCGACGCATTGCTCTTGGCAGAATGGCTATGAAAGACCTAGATAAGATTCTCAAGAGCAGAGATGTCTCTCTCCATACAAAGATTCGACTTGTTCAAACCATGGTATTTTCAATAGCATCATATGGATGTGAAAGCTGGACAGTGAAAAAGATAGACAGGAAGAAAATTGATGCCTTTGAATTATGGTGCTGGCGGCGAATACTGTGTATACCATGGACTGCCCGAAGAACAAACCAGTCGGTACTAGAGGAGATCAAACCTAAGCTTTCTTTAGAAGCTCAGATGACAAGACTTCGACTTTCATACTTTGGACACATCATGCGAAGAGAGAGATCATTAGAGAAAGACATCATGCTTGGCAAGATAGAAGGTCAGTGCAAAAGAGGAAGGCCAGCAATGAGATGGATCGATACAATAACAGCAGCTACGGGTTCCAGTCTGTCAACAATGAGCCGCCTGACTCAAGACCGAACACAATTTAGGATAGCTACCCAGAGGGTCGCCATGAGTCGACTCCGACTCAACGGCAATTAACAACAACAAAAGGGTCTGCAGCAATGGCCGGGGCTGGTGTCCTATTCCCAGGATCAGTGAAAGAATGTAAGCGGTCACTCTCAGCCTGAGCACACTGTTTTGCAGCTAGGTCTGCTAGGGCATTGCCTTGTGAAACAAAAGATGTATCATATCTATGTGCAGCACATTTAATAACAGCTACTTCCTTTGGTTTACACAGAGCTTGCAAAAATTCGTTCACCAACTGTGCATGTGAAATGTGCTTACCGTCCGCAGCTTTCCATCCCCGTCTCCCCCATAGCAGGCCAAAATCATGCACTACTCCATAAGCATATCTGGAATCTGTATAGATATTAATACACAAATAATTCACAGCCCCTTGTAAGCGCTACCAATTAAGCAGCTTGTGCAGACCCATAAGGTAATAACTGAGCTTCATGCAAAATATTCGGGAGTTCTACAATAGCATAAGAGGCAATATAAGCATTGCCTGCAGGGCGGACACAGCTCCCATCTACAAATATGTGTGGGGCATCCGGGAGCGGGGAGGAGAACAGATCAGGACATACTGACGTCTCAAAGTTAATCAGTTTCAAACAATCATGCTCTTCTGGGGGCTGCTGAGAATCATCTACTGGGCGCAGCAGCATAGGGGTGAAAGCAGGAGATTGCTGCTTAACAGTTAACCCTTCAGTGGTAGTCAAAATAACCTCATACCCACTCAAACACTGAGCAGTGCTGAGTAGTGAGATTTTTCAAAACATTCAATACAGAGTGGGCAGATAACAAAGTAGTCTCATGCGACAGGGTAATGGGAGTTACCAGCTGCACGGCAATTGCCGAAGCAGCCAAGGCTCGCAGGCATGCAGGCATACCCTGCACCTGAAGGGGCAATGTTTTAGAGAGGTAAGCGACCGGGCCCATTCCTCCCCCATGATCTTGAGCCAAAATGGCTGCCATTGTTCCCCCTTCTTCTCTTACATAAAGATAAAACATTTTTCCATAGTCCAGCAGTCCCAAAGTGGGAGCTGAGATAAGCAACTTTTTTAAAGTGGCAAAGGCAGAGAACATTTCCTCAGTCCATTCAATAGATGCAGAACCAGGCAATTGCAGTGTAGCCCTTCTCAAAATAGAATCCCAATAAACACAGTCTGGGATCCAGGCACGACAGAAGGAGACCAGTCCCAAAAATGCCAACATTTGGGTAACTGTTGAGGGAGGAGTCAGATTAATAATTGCTTGTACGCGGGCGGGAGAGAGCGCCCGATTTCCAGGGGACAGCACAAACCCCAAATAAGTAACTCGATCACAGCACCACTGCAGCTTTTTCAGAGAGGCTTTATGTCCATGAGAGGCAAGGTGGCAGAGCAGAGATACAGAGTCTGTAGCACATTCGTGACATGTCTTAGAACACAATAACAAATCATCCATATACTGGAGAAGAGTGGAGGAACAAGGCGATGCCACATTTCAATTGATGCTTTAAGAACTAGGGAATAGGCTGCTGGGGAGTCAATATATCCCTGCGGCAGCCAAGTCCAGGTATATTGTCTGCCTGCTTGCGTAAAAGCCATCAGGGGCTGCGTTTGGGGTCGACGGGCATGCTAAAAAAGGGGTTGGCCAAATCTATTACAGTGAAACATTTAGCATCTACTGGGATAAGGGTCAACAATCCAGCAATATCCGGCATCACCGGAGCTAATGGAACAATCAATTGATTTACTGCCCGAAGGTCCTGGATAAAACGGAACCCCTCCCCCTTGGGGATGGGATTCACAGGCGTATTGAAAGGAGATACAGTGGGAACAACTATCCCTGCGGCCACAAACTCAGCAATTATAGATCGTAAAGCTTCATCTTTTACACTAGACAAAGGATACTGCCTAACACAAACAACCGCCGTGGGATTCTTTAATTTGGCAACATAAGGGGTACATGGAACTAACCCAGCATCAGTAGGAGAGGAGGCCCATAATGAAGGAGGGACCTGCTCCAGCACCGACGCTGTATCAACATTCTCCTGTAACAAATTCAAAAGATAAGGGGAGGGTAGAGAAAAAGTGCCATCAGCAGCACTGACTGTAGTAGCCTCTAACTTGCATAACAAGTCTCTCCCTAGCAAACTAACTGGGCAAGAAGGAATTATAGTAAAACAATGCGTAAACAACGGGGATTTTTGCCCTAGGGGCGTAATAGGTAACGGGGGGGAGGGGGGAGTAATCCAAGTGGGGGTTGAGGTTCCATTAATCCCTATTGAGGCAGGACCTGGTGTCAGAGACTCTTTCCAAATAGAAGCATGCAACGTAGAACAAGTAGCTCCTGTGTCTATAACAAAGGACACAGGGCGCCCCCCAATCAACAAAGAACAACAGGGGGGGTCCTTCCATTTCTCTGTTAACTGTACCCAGGTCGGAACCATCGCCTCAGGGCAGCCCTAGGCATGACCTGTGGGAGGCTGCCATGTCATTGGAATGACTGGGGCCAGAGTTACGGGGGCTCTGGAGCCAGGCACCGCAGGCGCCGAAGCCACCAGAGGGGGGGCAGGAGGAAAAGACATGGCTGCTGCATACGGACACTCATTCTTCCAATGTCCCTGCTGCTTACAATTAAAACATATCTGATTACGGGACATACCACCACTCCATCGACCCCCCACCCGGCCTCTCCCTCGCCCCCGAAATCCCCCACCTCGTCCTGGAAAGGGTCCCTGAATCCCCCATCCCCCATAACCAGCCCCCCCACTCCACTCACCTGGAGGGCAGGGCTGCTGCCATGCGTGCGACATCTTCACCTTCCCTCTCTCTCTCTGGCTCTTGACTCCAGCAAAACAGCCCGCCGCTTCTTTGGACAAAATCACCTTCACTAACTTTACTGGCGACATATCAAACCACTCATCAACCATCTGCTTTATTGCAACCTGTACCTCGGGCCACATGACCCCTAACAATGTCTGTATATACATAGAAGCCATCAAACCGTCTGCAGGAATAGCTAACCCTGCCTCTTCTTTCCAACACTTTCTGAATCTTCGCACAAACTGTGAAACTCCCTCTCCTGATTCCTGCTGACAGGCAATCGAAGCAGCCAAATTCTGCTTAGCTTCAAACAATCGCTCAAACTCTTTCTGCACTTTCCCCCACATATCCTTAACAGCCTGAGGCTGTTGCAAAGCACGGGCAGCAACATCAGGGAAAGTAAAGGGATCCTCTAATATTTTCACTTTAGAAAAGTCAAATAGGGTTTCCTCATCATATCCCAACAACCCCTCAATAAGCAACCGATAATCCTGAGCCGTACACTGCAAACCCCGTGTCATACGTTGTAAGTACTGAACAGTAGCTGCTGGAGCCCTCATAGGATTCGGGGCAGATTGCAAAATAGAGGATAAAACATTAGAATCTAGGGGCTTAATAACCACTTGCTCACCAATAGTTAAGAAAGGAAGCTGCAAAGTCCCTTCTCCAGACAAAGATGGAAGGGTCTCCTGCTTCACCTCCAGCAGGGGAGTGGAAGCAGAAGCTGGGACAGAAACAAAAGGATTCCCTGGGCTATGAGGCGTTAGAATGGGAGGTGGAGGAGAAGAAGTAGTAGGCGAGGAAGTACAAAAACCCGGACTGCCTACCCCCATACCAACAATAATTTCTCTAAGATGAGAAAGGGATTCCTGCAACAGATGGGCTTCCTGTGGCCAACACAGGTGAGAATCACCCTCCCCCCCCCTCCTCAGACGGAGGGGTCCTTAACAACCCACCATCTCGCAGGCATGCACTGTCAGCCAACACAGGCGAACCTGACCCTTGCTGACAGGCGTGCTGGCGTTCCCTGTGCTCCTGCTGAATTCCTACCTGATTAAGGGTAAGAGGAAGATGCTGAAGCACCGTGTCCTGAGCATTCTGGAAATGGACAGGCAGTGTACCCTTCCCTGGCAGCACAGAGCCGGAGGCTGTAACCCCCCTCCCCACCCCAGCTGCCAGAACCAAATCCTCCAGGGACTCATCGTCCTCCAGAGAGGGGAGAACAGGATATAAACCAGATGCAGCAGTCAGATAAGGAGGAGGAGGATGGGCAGACTCAGGGGGAAGGGGGGCAGATGGTGAGGCAGAAACAGAAGAAGCAGGAGTTAGAGACAGAGTACCCTGAGACTTTTCTGTAGGGGCAGATAGCTCCATAGAGCGAGATGGACCATTAAAGCAAGGAGCTAAATGCAGCCACACATTTCCACATTCCTTCATATAAGATTTAGGCCATTTGGGATCACCGGAATAAAAAGGAAAAGCTTTCTTGTCCCCTAAACACAATCCCCTGATCATGTCCAAATGCCAGGCAGAAAAACTGCCCTCCCAGGGGAAGGGGTTAGAACTGCGGAGACTCTCCGTCCACCCAGCCATGTTATCCACCCATGGATTAGTATAATAGCCCTCTGCCACCCGATTAACATATTCTTTAGGAGATTCTGAATCAAGAGGAGGAGCCCCTGGGGGAACAAGAGTACGGCTGGAATACAAGTTCTTTTTCACAGCAGATTTAAACCTAATAAACACTTTAGGCTACAGCAAAGCAATCACTCCCGCGGAGTCTGGGCTAGTCCCCTTACCTTGGGACAGGCCCATTCTCTAATATTCACAACAAACGCACGTCTGGCCACTTGCTTTCTGCACAGTTTCTGTCACGAGCGCTATATCGCTTCGAAATACGGCAGGGGCGTCTTGCCAAACTCACACAGGCACACAGCCTTCACAGCAACCGCAGTTGAGAACAAAAAGAAATGTAGCTTTCCCACCGATTCCCACCCAGGGAACAGGAAAGTCCTATTTACCACTTTACCATGCTACCAATGCACTAGGGACACCCCCGGCCCACGGGAGTATGTCAATTCTAATTTAAACCATGCTACCAAAGCACAGGGATCCCTGGCCAACAGGAGTATCCGACACTTCTGACACCAAATGTAACGGATCTGTTCCTTGTTGGTCACTCCAGGCCAGGGAAGTCCCGAACCCTCATCTGCGGTATGCTGCTTCGGCTGGCTGGAATCCAGGGGAATAAAACACACAACCCACACAGAAGGAAAGGTGTGCAAGTTTATTCCATAGGGTGGAGGGATTGTCTATATTTTATACATTAACAGAAACATATTCATACGTCATCCACCCCTCTCCTGGAGCCCACTACAGCTTATCAGTAACTTATGCAAATGCGAGTCATCTCTGAGTAGAACAATCAATTTAGCTTAGCACAGCACATTCCTTACCATATATAGACTTATATAGGATTCTGATTTCCCTTATGCAGGCCACCTGTATGTACACTTAAACTAAACCTTATTATCCCCTATCAAACAGTCCCCTTTTTACCTTTAGAGATCCTCTGTGTTTGTCCCATGTTTTTTTGAATTCAGTTACTGTCCTCATCTCTACCACCTCCACTGGGAGACTATTCCACGGATCCACTACTCTTTCCATAAAGAAATATTTCCGCATATCACTCCTGAATCTATCTCCCTTCACCCTCATCCCATGTCCCCTCATAGCAGAACTTGCTTTCAATTGAAAGAGGCTCTCTCCCTGAACATTTATGCCACGGAGGTATTTAAACATCTCAATCATATCACCTCTATCCCGCCTTTCCTCTAAGGTGTACATATTAAGATCCTTCAGTCTGTCCTCATATGCTTTATAATGAAGACCACTAATCATTTTAGAAGCCACCCTCTGCACCGACTCCATCCTATTCACATCCTTTTGAAGGTGCGGTCTCCAGAATTGCACACTATACTACAAATGAGGTTGCACCAAAGACTTATACAGAGGCATTATCACCTCCTTTTTTCTGCTAGCCATTCCTCTCCGTATGCTCCCAAGCATCCTTCTAGCTTTTGCCGTCGCCTTTTCTACCTGTTTAGCTACTTTAAGATCATCAGACACAACCACGCCTAGGTCCCGCTCTTCTTTAGTGGACAAAAGTACTTCACCCCCTATACTATATTGCTCCCTTGGATTGCTGCAGCCCAAATGCATGACCTTACATTTTTTAACATTAAATCCCAGCTGCCAAATTCTAGACCATTCTTCAAGCTTAGCTAGATCCCTCCTCATGTTTTCTAAACCTTCATGGGTGTCTACTCTATTGCAGATTTTGGTGTCATCCGCAAAGAGGCAAACCTTACCCGACAGCCCTTCCGCTATATCACTAAGAGAGATGTTAAAAAGAATCGGACCAAGGACAGATCCCTGGGGCACACCACTGGTAACATCCTTCTCCTCAGAGTGAGCTCCATTTACTTGTACTCTTTGTTGCCTCCTACCCAACCAATTTCTAACCCAAGCAGTAACTTTAGAGTCCATTCCTAGGGTGCTCAGTTTGTTTATAAGTCGCTTGTGAGGAACAGTGTCAAAGGCTTTACTGAAATCTAAATACACCACATCTAAAGCTGTCCCTTGGTCCAACTCCCTGGTCACCCAGTCAAAGAAATCAATCAGATTTGTCTGACAAGACCTGCCTCTGGTGAATCCATGCTGCCTCGGTTCCTGTAATCCGCTGGACTCCAGAAACCTCACTATTTTCTCTTTCAGCAGTGTTTCCAATAATTTACTCACCACCGAAATTAAACTAACCGGCCTGTAGTTTTCAACCACCTCCTTACTTCCGCTTTTGTGTAAAGGCACCACATGAGCCTCTCTCCAGTCCTTTGGCACCACTCCCGACTCCAACGAGGCATTGAAAAGGTCAGTCAGTGGAGTTGCTAGAACGTCCCCAAGTTCCCTCAGCATTCTAGGGTGTATCCCATCCGGTCCCATCTCTTTGTCTACTTTAAGTTGAGCTAGTTTCTCACAAACACAGTCTTCTGAAAATTGTTCAAGATGTCCCTCGCTTCTGTTCCTATTTGTGGGTGTTTTCTGAGGTCATGCTCCTGGTTCTTCATCCTTGAACACAGAACAAAAATATTTGCTAAGCAATTCCACTTTATCCTTATCAGCTTCTACATATTCCTCCCTTGCATCCTTGAGTCTGACAATACCACTTTTGCCCTTCCTCTTCTCACTAATATATCTGAAAAATGTCTTATCCCCCCATTTTATTGCATTGGCTATTTCCTCCTCCTTCTGAATCTTTGCCTTCTTGACTACTTTGCTAGCTTCTCTAAGTTTTTCCAAATACAGATGCCTGTCTTCCTCTCTCTGTGATCTCTTGTATTTCATGAAGGCCTCCCTCTTTTTCTTCACTTTTTCAGCTACTTCTTTCGAAAACCATAGCGGTCTCCTTTTCCTTTTACCTTTATTAACCAGTTTAACAAAAAGGTTGGTTGCCCTTAAAATATCCCCTTTCAGTTTTGCCCACTGTTTTTCTACATCCCCCAGCTGTTCCCATCCCACTAATGACTCCCTCAGGTATTGGCCCATGTTGGCAAAGATAGTTTTCCTAAAGTCTAAGACCCTCACTTTTGAATGGATTCTAATAGCCCTAGTCCTAATACTGCCCTAGCCTGCTTGAGTGAATCCTCCCCTCCCCCCCCCTTGCTGAGGTATTGTGTAGCCTTCTTCCTGTTTCCTCCACGTGTGCTTAGTCTGTTTTTAGTTTGCTTCTCTCTGATCAGAGAGGAGCAGTGCTTTTTACAGTGCTCTGCTAGAAAAGTGGATTTTGCCTCCTGAGACACCTTGCTGTGAGTTCTAGCTGTTTATTTAACTATTTATTGTTTGTCTAGCTGTTTATTTAATTATTTATTGTTTGTCTTAGTGGTGTGCTAGTTCAGCTTTCTCAGCTGTAATTTACCTTGCCTCTCTCAACTAACTGGGCTTTGTGTGGTAGCCAGGTTAACTGTTCATTTTAAATTAAATCTCTCTCCCCAGACCCTGCTGTGTGTTCAACTTCTTTCCTGCCCTAGCCTGCTTGAGTGAATCCTCCCCTCCCCCCCCTTGCTGAGGTATTGTGTAGCCTTCTTCCTGTTTACTCCACGTGTGCTTAGTCTGTTTTTAGTTTGCTTCTCTCTGATCAGAGAGGAGCAGTGCTTTTTACAGTGCTCTGCTAGAAAAGTGGATTTTGCCTCCTGAGACACCTTGCTGTGAGTTCTAGCTGTTTATTTAACTATTTATTGTTTGTCTAACTGTTTATTTAATTATTTATTGTTTGTCTTAGTGGTGTGCTAGTTCAGCTTTCTCAGCTGTAATTTACCTTGCCTCTCTCAACTAACTGGGCTTTGTGTGGTAGCCAGGTTAACTGTTCATTTTAAATTAAATCTCTCTCCCCAGACCCTGCTGTGTGTTCAACTTCTTTCCTGCCCTAGCCTGCTTGAGTGAATCCTCCCCTCCCCCCCTTGCTGAGGTATTGTGTAGCCTTCTTCCTGTTTCCTCCACGTGTGCTTAGTCTGTTTTTAGTTTGCTTCTCTCTGATCAGAGAGGAGCAGTGCTTTTTACAGTGCTCTGCTAGAAAAGTGGATTTTGCCTCCTGAGACACCTTGCTGTGAGTTCTAGCTGTTTATTTAACTATTTATTGTTTGTCTAACTGTTTATTTAATTATTTATTGTTTGTCTTAGTGGTGTGGTAGTTCAGCTTTCTCAGCTGTAATTTACCTTGCCTCTCTCAACTAACTGGGCTTTGTGTGGTACCCCCCTCCCCCTTGCTGAGGGTTCAGGACAGGGTACCTTGTAACTGCCCTCTTTAATAGGACTTATCTCCCTCCCTCCCTCCCCAGCACCCACCCACCCCTGGGGTAATTGTAGTTTTATAGGTACTTGCACATCTTAGAGGAAAGGGGCTGCTCTCAGGTGCAGCTCGTTATCCAAATCAGTCATACACGGAGGACCTGAGATTAATTAATTAAGCTTCAGGTACACAAGGTGTATTAGGGGTATTAGATACACTTTTATTGGTATAAGCATCTACACCAATCCTTATTATATACAGAATTTAAAAGATCTAAACACAAGCTTTAAACTAAGATGCAGACAGAAGTCCAGCAACAAGATGGGGGTTCTCTGGTCTTTTGCATTGAGTGTCACATGTATGATTTTCTCCCAGTTGGTGAGAGGTCTTACGTATGCACTAAGTGCAAAGAACTCTTTGCTCTCAGGGAACAAGTCCGTTCTCTAGAGGCTAGAGTAGCAGACCTGGAAGACATAAGAAAGACAGAGAAGTACATGGACGTGACCTACAGGGATATAGTCCTGAAGTCCCACCTCCAGTCTGGCAGAATCCCTGTTGCCATGGAGGAGAGAGGTCACGTGACAGGAGAGCATCACTCTGGTGTGGCAGGAAGTGATCCTGTAACTAGGACCTGTCCTCCAGGTGATGTAAAACCCTCTCGCACCGAGGACATTTCTCCAGGGCCATGTGCCCATGAGGGGAGGGTCAGGACAGCTGTTATAGTTGGTGATTCAATCATTAGGAATGTAGATAGCTGGGTGGCTGGTGGACGTGAGGATCGCCTGGTAACATGCCTGCCTGGTGCGAAGGTAGCGGACCTTACGCACCGCCTAGATAGGATCGTAGATAGTGCTGGGGAGGAGTCTGCTGTCTTGGTACATGTTGGTACCAATGACATAGGAAAATGTGGTAGGGAAGTTCTGGAGGCTAAATTTAAGCTTTTAGGTAGGAAGTTGAAATCCAGAACTTCCAGGATAGCGTTCTCCGAAATGCTTCCTGTTCCACGTGCAGGACCCAAAAGACAGGCAGAGCTCCGGAGTCTCAATGCGTGGATGAGACAATGGTGCAAGGATGAGGGTTTTGGATTTGTTAGGAACTGGGGAACATTCTGGGGAAAGGGGGGGCTCTTCCGTAGGGATGGGCTTCACCTTAATCAGGATGGGACCAGACTGCTGGCATTAACCTTTAAAAAAGAGATAGAGAAGCTTTTAAACTAGAAAATAGGGGAAAGCCGACAGTCACCCAGGAGCGCATGGTTCGGACAAAGGTATCCTTGAAGGATACTACCAAAAGCAGTGAGGTTCCAAAAGGGAGTATAGTAGCCCAATGTCCTTGTGTAAGGAGCAGACAGAGCATAAAGATTCCAAATTACCCCTGCCTACCAATAGCCAGATTAATATGAATAAAATACAGTCTCTAAAATGCTTGTATGCCAATGCTAGAAGTCTAAACAATAAGATGGGAGAGTTAGAATATATAGCACTAAATGAGAGGTTAGATATGATTGCACTCTCAGAGACATGGTGGAAGGAGGATAACCAGTGGGACACTGTGATACCTGTATACAAACTATATCGTAATGATAGAGCTGATCAAATTGGTGGAGGGGTTGCGCTCTATGTTAGAGAGGGCATTGAGTCAAAAAGGATTAAAGTTTTGCAGGGAACAAAATTTGCTGTAGAATCTCTATGGATTGAAATTCCATTTATGAAGGGGAAGGTGATGGCAGTGGGAGTATACTATCGACCGCCTGGCCAGAATGAACAAATGGATGATGAAATGCTCAAAGAAATCAAGAAAGCTAACAAAAGTCACAACAGAGTAGTAATAATGGGTGATTTCAATTACCCCGGTATCGACTGGGTCAGTGTCACGGCAGGACAAGCTAAAGAGATAAAGTTTCTAGATGGAATAAATGACTGCTTCTTGGAGAAGCTGGTTCATGAACCGACCAGAGGGGAAGCCATACTGGACCTAGTCCTTAGTGGAACGCCAGATCTGGTGCAAGAAATAAGGGTGTTGGGACCACTTGGCAATAGTGATCATAGTATGATCATGTTTGATTTAATTAGTGGAGGACAGATAGTAAAGGAATCCACAGTACTACCTTTTAACTTTCAAAAGGGAGACTATGATATAATGAGGAATATAGTTAGGAAAAAACTAAAAGGAGCAGTTCCAAAGGTTAAAGACTTACAGCAAGCTTGGGTGTTATTTAAAAATACTATCCTCGAAGCCCAGACCAGCTGTATTCCACGCATTAAGAAGAGTGGAAGAAAGTCCAAAAAACTGCCAGCATGGTTTAAAGGTGAGGTCAGAGAGGCTGTTGCTGCCAAAAAAGCAACCTTCAGGAAATGGAAAAAAGAGCCAAATGATGAAAACTGGAAACAGCACAAGCACTGGCAAGTTAAATGCAAAGCATTGATAAGGCAGGCAAAGCGGGAATTTGAGAAGAAACTTGCTATGGAAGCAAAAACATGAAATAAAGACTTTTTCAAGTACATTCGTAGCAAAAGGCCTGTGAGAGAGTCAATTGGACCATTAGATGATAGAGGGGTAAAAGGGGCAGTAAGAGGAGACAAGGCTATAGCAGAGAGACTGAATGAATTCTTTGCTTCGGTCTTTACTGAGGAAGATGTAGGGATGTTACCCAAGACTGAAGTGGTATTTAAAGGTGATACTGCAGAGGAATTGAGAGAAATATCATTACACCGGGAAGATATATTACAAGTTTTTGATAAACTGAATAGTAGCAAATCACCTGGACCAGATGGTATACATCCCAGAGTGTTGAAAGAACTGAAATATGAGATTGCAGACCTGCTATTGGTAATCTGTGAACTTTCATTAAAATCATCTGTAATACCTGAAGATTGGAGGGTCGCCAACGTAACACCAATTTTTAAAAAGGGTTCCAGGGGTGACCCAGGAAATTACAGACCGGTGAGCCTGACGTCAGTACCAGGGAAAATGGTAGAAACCATCATAAAGAACAAAATTACACAGCATGTAGATAGTCATGGCCTAATGGGAGACAGCCAACATGGCTTTAGACAAGGAAGATCTTGTCTTACTAATCTGATATGTTTTTTTGAAGGTGTGCATAAACACGTAGACAAAGGTGAGTCGGTTGATATAGTGTATCTGGACTTCCAGAAAGCTTTTGACAAGGTCCCCCATCAGAGACTATTGGCGAAGCTAAAAAGTCATGGGATAGGAGGCAGTGTACTATTGTGGATTGGGAACTGGTTAAAAGATAGAAAGCAGAGGGTAGGGCTAAATGGCCAATATTCCCAATGGAAAAAGGTGAATAGTGGAGTACCCCAGGGATCTGTGCTAGGTCCGCTGCTTTTTGACATATTCATAAATGACCTGGAAATGGGAATAACGAGTGAGGTTATCAAATTTGCAGATGGCACAAAACTATTTAAAGTTGTTAAAACCCATGAGGATTGTGGAAAATTGCAAGAGGATCTTGATAAATTGGAAGACTGGGCATCAAAATGGCAGATGAAATTTAATGTGGACAAATGCAAAGTTATGCACCTAGGAAAGAACAACCCACACTATAGTTACACGATGCAAGGCTCCACATTAGAAACCACCACCCAGGAAAAGGATTTAGGAGTCATCGTGGATAACATGTTAAAACCCTCTGCCCAGTGTGCAGCGGCGGCCAAGAAAGCAAATAGAATGCTAGGTATCATAAGGAAAGGGATGGAGAATAAAACAAAGGATATTATAATGCCTCTGTATCGCTCCATGGTACGACCGCACCTTAAATATTGTGTGCAATTCTGGTCACCGTATCTTAAAAAGGACATAGCGTTATTAGAAAAAGTACAGAGAAGAGCCACCAAATTGGTGAAGGGGATGGAAGGCTACTCCTATGAAGAGAGGCTAAAAAGGTTAGGGCTCTTTAACCTGGAAAAGAGACGGCTGAGGGGAGATATGATAGAGGTCTATAAATTAATGAATGGAGTGGAACGGATAAACGTGGATCAATTGTTTACGCTATCAGAATATAGAAAGACTAGGGGACATGTAATGAAGCTACAGGGTAAACTATTTAAGACAAATAAGAGAAAATATTTTTTCACTCAACGTGTAATCAAACTCTGGAATCTGTTACCGGAGGATGTAGTAAGGGCTGTTAGTATAGCTGGGTTTAAAAAAGGTTTGGACAAGTTCCTGGAGGAAAGGTCCATAAACCACTATTAAAAAGGGACCCAGGATATCAATGCTTGACCCAGTACAAGCATTGTGGAACCTGTCTTTTGGGGATATTGCTAGGTATGTATGACCTAGATTGGCCACTGTTGGAAACAGGATACTGGGCTTGATGGACCTCGGTCTGACCCAGTATGGCATGTCTTATGTTCTTATGTTCTTACTGAACCACACCATCTGGTGATCACTGGATGCAAAATTATCTCCCACTATAACATCAGAAACACTTTCACCATTGGTAAGCACCAAGTCCAGTATGGCCCCTTCATGTGTGGGGTCTGTTACCAGTTGTGTGAATTGTTCTCCCTATAGAGAATCCAGGATCTCTTTACTTCTAGATGATACTGCAGCAGGAATGTGCCAATCAACATCTGGCATATTGAAATCCCCTATCAGTAGTACTTTCTCTTTCCTAGCAATGCTGCGTATGGCTTCAATTAACTCTCTGTCCACCTCTTCCTCTTGTGAGGGAGGTCTGTATATCACACCAATGCAAATAGATTTCTCTTTCCCTCTTTCTAGTTTAACCCACAATGCCTCTTCTCTCCCTTTTAAGCTCTGTAATTCCAAAGCTTTAATAGTAGTTTTTACATATAGTGCCACTCCTCCTCCCCTTCTTCCTACCCTGTCCTTTCTGAATAAAGTATAGCCAGGTATAGTTATATCCCAATCATGGTTTTCTGTGAACCATGTTTCTATAACTGCCACTAAATCCAAGTCAGCCACTCCCACCAAAGCTTCAACATCGGGGATCTTATTTCCCATGCTACGGGCATTTATACACACTGCTTTCCATATGTTACCCCTGTTACCCATTTCCATAAAGGTATTTAATGTATCACCTACCTGGGGGCTTTCACTTACCTGGGGGCTTTCTTCTCCCATCCCCAACAATCTAGTTTAAAGCCCTTTTCAGTAGATTAGCCAGTCTACTACCGAAGACACGTTGACCTTTCTTGGACAGATGGATGCCATCTCTGCTCTGCAGCCCTTGGAACAGCATCCCATGGTCTAGGAAACCAAAACACTCTCAATGACACCATCCACGCAGCCATGCATTCATCTCCAGGATGCGTGCCTCTCTGCCTTGGTCTTTACCCTCAACAGGGAGGATTGAAGAGAACACCACCTGTGCACCTAACTGCTTCACCCTCTGTCCCAGAGCCATGAAGTCACTTTTGATACGTTCCGAGGTATACCTGGCAGTATCATTTGTTCCAACATGGATTAGCAACATTGGGTAATAGTCAGTGGGCTTGATGAGTCTCGGCAAACTCTCCATAACATCTTGGATTTTGGCACCAGGCAGACAGCATACCTCTCTGGACATCAAGTCTGATCGGCAGATGGACGCCTCAGTACCCCTCAGAAGAGAGTCTCCAACCACCACTACCCTTCGTTTCCTTGTGGTCACTGAGTCTGCAACTTTGGGGTACTTGAGCTCTGGTTCTTCCCTTTCCAGGGATGCTTTCACCTCCTCCACTTCCAGGGCTGCATAATGGTTCTTCAATTCAAGGGCTGGAGAAGTTGGATTGGTGATTTTGCAGGCCCTGGTGACTTGTGTCCAACCATCGACACTCTGTTGGCACCCATCTTCTCCTGTGCTGGAGAGTTTGGTTGCTGCAAGAAGCATCTCATCAATGTACTTCTCACTGTCTTGAATGCTCCTCAGCCTCGCCACCTCCTCTCTGAGTTCCTCCACTTGTTTCCTCAGAGCTTCAGCATGCAGGCACCCTGCACATGGAACCGATCCTTCAACTGGCATTAGGACCTCTGTCTGGACCGAGGCAGAGGCTATAACAGGGGCAACAGCTTTAGCGATACGATTTTTCCCAGCCATTGTTCTGTTCGTGGAGCTTAGGTATCTGTTAAAGCAAAAGAGTGAGATCTACCAAGTACCAGCCAGTTTCCCAGCTGTCCTTTCAGAGAAAAAGCAGTTAAATCTCTTCATTCCCATTTTTATATTTGGGAGTCACAGGTGGTCCTTCTCCAGGACTTTGTCTAGTAAAAACAGAGCAGAAGTATTCGTTTAGCAATTTCGCTTTTTCATTGTCACTCTCTACGAGTCCGTTCACAGCACTTCTGAGTCCTGCAATTCCACCTCTGATCTTCTTCCTTTCCCGAATATACCTGAAGAATGTTTTGTCACCACACTTCACATCTTTAGCCATCTTTTCCTCTGCCTTTGATTTTGCTATCCTTATTTCTCTCTTTGTCTCTTTGAGTTTGATGCTGTATTCATTTCTGTGTTCCTCTGTTTGCGAGCTTTTGAATTTTGCAAAAGCTGTGTTTTTTGCCTTTATTTGAACAGCCACTTCTTTGGAAAACCAAATAGGCTTTCATCTCCTCTTGTTTTTGTTTACTTTTGTTACATATTTATCTGTTGCCCCTTTTATTGACACCTTTAGTTTAGCCCATTGCAATTCCACTTCCCTTATCTCCTTCCACCCTGTCAGCTCCTCCTTTAGGTACTCAGCCATTTTATTGAAGTTGGTGTTTTTAAAGTTTAGGACTTTGAGCCTGCTATGATTGGCCTGTACCATGGCTTTTATCTCATACCACACCATGTGATGATCGCTGCTGCTCACAGGGGCACTCACGCAGACATTTGACATGCTATCGCTGTTGGTGAGCACTAAATCCAGCGTTGAGCTTTCCCTGGTTGGTTCCATCACCATTTGTCTAAGTAACGCATCTTGGAGAGCATTCAATATTTTTTTGCTTCTTTCCAGATTTGCAGGAGGAGTAATCCAATCCACATCAGGTAGATTAAAGTCACCCAATATGATCGCTTCCCACTTTGTGGCTATCTTGGCAATATCTATAATCAATTCGTTATCTATCTCTTCAATTTCTGTTGGAGGTCTGTAGACTACAGCAGTATGGATGACAGTGCCATCTCCTCTTTCCAACACAATCCAGAGCGCTTCTTCTTTTCCCCATGCCCCCTGCATTTCAGTAGCTTTAATATTGCTTTTGACATACAAGGCTACTCCTCCTCCTCTTCCATTTTTCTCTGTCTCTTCTGAATAGATTATAGCCAGGTATGGCTATATCCCAATCATGCGATTCGTTTAGCCATGTTTTTGTAATGGCCACAATGTCCAAATCCATTTCCACCATTAGGGCTTCTAGGTCTGGAACTTTGTTGGCTAAGCTTTGAGCATTTGTGCTCATTGCTTTCCAGCATTTAACTGGCTTGCGTGTATTTAGTGTTGATTTTGTTCTGCCTACATCTTCCCGCTTGTTTATGATGTGTGATTTAAATGTGAGGCTGTTTCTGATATTAATCTTCTTTTGCAGGGGGTGACGTCCAGAGCTTCACCTTCCACATCCATCACCCCCTTTTTCTAGTTTAAATGCATATCTACATATTGCTTGTATTTTTCACTTAGGATTCTTTTCCCTGCGTTAGAGAGATGTAGTCCATCAGCACAGTATAGTCTCTTGTTGTTCCATCTGTTACCCCAGTCGCCAATAAATCTGAATCCTTCTTGTTTGCACCAGGTCTGGAGCCATGTATTAAAGCTGTTAATGCGATGCAGCCTTTTTGCCCCTTTACCAAGCACAGGTAGAACCTCTGAGAATGCAACAGTGTTAATAATGGGCTTGAGTTTCTCTCCCAGAGATTGGAAGTTCTTTTGGACTGTAGAGGTACTGTTTCTAGCCAAGTCATTTGTGCCCAAGTGAATAACCACATCATGTTTGCAGTGTTCACTTTCTGCGCTAAGTACGTCAAAAATATGGGTTGTATTCCTGCTGGCTGAAGAGCCTGGGAGGCACTTGACTATCTTCTCTCCTTTGAACTGTGTTCCCAAGTTGATGCCACTGATGATGGAATCACCAAGTAGTAGTAGTTTGCTGTTTGGTGAGGTTTTCTTCATATTTGGTCCTTTAACAGGAGATTGGGCATTGTCTGTCTCATTTAAGGGCCCTTCAGTTTCTTTGGATTGGGCATCCTCATTCTCCAAGGCAGAGAAGGCATTATGCAGGGATATCTCCTGATGCATAGGATGCCTGTGTGTCACAGGTCGCAATCTACCAGAACCCACTGTGATCCATTTGTTCCTGGGGTGTTTCATTCTTTGTGGAAGTGGTGGTGGACTTTGTTCAGTTTGTATCTTAGAAGAGGTGCGCTTCATTGCAACCAGTTGCTCCCTCAGTTTCTCATCCTCATTAGCCAAGGCAGAGAAGGCATTATGCAGGGTTATCTTTTGATGCATAGGATGTCTGTGCATTACAGGTCGCAGTCTACCAGAACCCACTGTGATCCCTTTGTCCCTGGGATATTTGATGCTTTGTGGGAGCGGCGGTGGGCATTGTTCAGTTTGTATCCTAAAAGAGGTGTGCTTCATTGCAGCCAGTTCCTCCCTGAGTAGGGTCACCTCTTTATGCATGGCAGCTAGGTCTTCCCTTAGTAGAGTCAGTTCTTTATGCATGGTAGCTGATCTGAGGCACATAGGACAAGCTCTGAGGTTCCATATGATTCGTCTTGGAATGAAAGTACTGCAGTTATTGCACTGAATACACAGCATGCTGAATAAGCAGTCCTAGAAGGAGAAGAGGAAGAAGAAGAAGGAAGGAGGAAGATGATATGGGCTGTAACCTAAGTTAAGAGGATAGATGGCAACATATGCGAGTACTATATAGGCAATGCAGCTCCTGGGGTGGGTGGGGTGAGGGGTAGGGTGGGCGGGAACCTAAGTGTCTCTGGCCAGTAGGCTGTTCCTGAACTGGGGGCACCCACATATATCTGCTCCAAGGCTACCCAGAAAAGGATATGATACCTAGCTGCTGCACACTGGGTGGAAGGTTTTAATATGTTATCCACGATGACACCTAAATCTTTTTCCTGGGTGGTGGTTCCCAATGTGGAACCTTGCATCATGTAACCATAGTTTGGGTTGTTCTTTCCTAGGTGCATAACTTTGCACTGGTCCACATTAAATTTCATCTGCCATTTGGATGCCCAGTCTTCCAATTTATAAAGGTCCTTTTGCAATTTTCCACATTCCTCATTGGTTTTAACAACTTTGAATAGTTTTGTGTCATCTGCAAATTTGATATCCTCACTCGTTATTCTCATTTTCAAGTCATTTACGAATATGCTAAAAAGCAGCAGAACCAGAACAGATACCTGGGGTACTCCACTATTCACCTTTCTCCATTAGGAAAATTGGCCATTTAGCCCCACCCTCAGCTTTCTATCTTTTAACCAGTTCCTGATCCACAATAGTACACTGCCTCCTATCCTGTGACTCTTTAATTTTGCCAGAAGTCTCTCAGGAGGTCCCTTGTCAAAGGCTTTCAGAAAGTCCAGATACACCACCTTTGTCTACCTGTTTATTCACACCTTCAAAAAACCATAACAGATTAGTAAGACAAGACTTTTCTTGGCTAGTAATTATCTTAGAGGCCCTTTTACTATGTTGACATAACAGTTACTGCAGGGTTTAGCACACTCACTGTTAGAGTTAGTGCGCACTATTTTGCATGCTAACTGCATGCTGTGGAATGGGGCAGGATTGGGGTTCAGAGTGAGTGTGTTGATTAATGACACACAACAAAAGAAGTCAAGCATAGTGGCGTCTTCCTTTCCCCCTGCCACATACCTGCCCACACTCTGATCTCGAGTGGCACAAACAACCCCCAGCCCCCCAAACACAACTTTTGCCACAAGATCATCCCCCACAATAAAATACCCCAATCAGTGCCATCCCCCAATGGTACTACTGCTAGACCTCTAAATTATGATCTGATAGGGGGATTTTGATCTGGTAGGCATCCATTTTGGATGCCTTCCCAGCTGGGGAAGTAGTGGAGGGGGTCCATTTCTTCTCCAAAGATGACTAGAGACCAGGGATTCCTTGGCTATGACCTGGGGGGAGGGGGGGGAGGGGAGCTTAATATGGTGGAAGGATGGTTAATGTTAGGCCTTTGCAGGGTGTGCTGTTTGGGGGTGGAACATCCAGTGGGGCACTGGATGGCCAATTGGCAAGGCTGTCCATCAGGACAGGGTGCTGAATGGATGGTTATGTTGGAGAGGGAGATGCTCTAATATTGGGAGGATGCTCTTGTGGGGTTGTGATTCAGGAGTTGCAGGACTTGTGTGGGTTGCTCAAAATCAGAGAGAAGGTTGTAATCTCATGGCTGCAGCTGCTTGGGCAGGGAACGTGGGCCCATTGCAGTGAGTGCCTTCCCTGCATGGTAAATTCAGGGCAGATGATGGGCGTGTTCACTGCATTTAGCTGACAGGGTTTGCATTTACCACACCTTAACTATTGCAGTGCAGGTCGAGTAAGTGCACACATTTAGACTCTTAATAAAAGGGCCCCTTGTAATTCTTTTCATCCTAATGAAAGCCGGGAACAGTTATATAAAGGGAGTCAAGAATGTCTGTACGTCCATATGTCTGTATGTCTGGGAGCAAAATAAATCTCTGAAAATTTAACAGAATGAGAAAAAAATTTGCATATGAGAAAAAACATTAAAGACACCAGCCCTAGAGTTGGTCCAAAGTGTTGGAGCCCTAGGCAAACCTCAAGTTTTATGCCACTATGGTTGTCAAAATCTGTTATTTAGCTTTGAATGATCTGCTTTTGTTGCCCTATATTTTGCTACCATAGACGACTGCCTCATTTGCCTAGTGGTTGGGCTGGCCCTGCCCCCACTCACCCAATTTAAAAAAATGCTATGCCATAATTTAATATGTAGCTAATTTGCATATGTGCCCCTTTCTGCATGCTGGAGCTGAAGTCGCACGCACTGCGTAGAGGCGTACTTAGCTAAAAGTGTGTGACTTCAGCACCGGCTTTCTGCATTAGCCTGTAAATTCAGTAGTTAATAAAACTCCAGATAAACAGTGGTGCTGCTTGGTTATACAGTTTCACAAGCATGGCAAGAATGCCAAACCCCCTTCTCTTCACAGATCCTTTGCTCAGCAGCGGTGGCTAACGGTGGCTAACAGACTCTGGGGAACTAAAGAATACCAAAAGGATATCTATTTGTGCTTTATCGACTATAGCAAGGCTTTTGCTGTGTAAACCATGAGAAACTCTGGGCCACATTAAGAAGCATGGGTATACCAGAACACCTGATCGTACTCTTGCGCAATCTGTACATTGATCAAGAAGCAACAGTTCGAACGGAACAAGGAGAAACAGAATGGTTTAAAATAAACAAAGGTGTAAGACAAGGCTGCATACTTTCCCACTACCTGTTTAATTTATATGCAGAACAAATCATCAGAGAAGCAGGATTGTATGAAGACAACGGAGGTGTGAAGATTGGTGGAAGACTCATCAACAACCTTCGCTATGCTGATGATACCACATTACTGGCTGAAAGTGAAGATGATCTGAAACATTTGCTTCTCACAATCAAAGAACATAGTCTCAAAATGGGCCTGCACCTTAATGTAAAGAAGACAAAGGTCATGACAATTGGCATAATCAACAGGTTCATCGTTGAAGGAGAAGAAATTGAAATTGTGAACAACTTTAACCTACTTGAATCAACTATCAATAAAGAAGCAACAAGCAGTCAAGAAATCAGACGCGCATTGCTCTTGGGCTGTCCAACCACTGCTTTCAGTCACATCCCTCACCACCCTTGTGCTTTCCTTGGTGATCACCCGACTCGATTATTGTAACTCCCTCCTCGCAGGCCTCCCACACTATCAACTCCGGAGATTACAGCTCATTCAAAATACTGCTGCCCGTCTTCTCACCTTCTCTTCGCCTCGGGATCATATCACCCACCGCCTTCTTTCCCTTCACTGGCTCCCTATCAAAGCTCGCTACCTCTACAAACTCCTTATTCTTACATATAGGGCCCTTCATACTAGCACACCCCAGTACTTATCCGATCTCATCTATCTTCAACCCGTACCTCGCCTTCTTCGTTCCTCTCATGGCAATCGTCTCTTCTTACCCTCCCCCACAAATGCACACCTTGAGTCAACCCGCTGTGCCGCCTTCTTTTTTGCAAGTCCTGCTTTCTGGAACTCTCTCCCGCACTCCCTCCATACTGAAATGTCCTTTCCCCGGTTCAAGACCCTCCTTAAGACCTATCTTATGTCTGTACCCCTGCACATTCCTGTCCCCTTCTGTTGTACTTTGTTCTTCAGCGTCTGATTCTGTTCTTCAAGGTCAAAGACAACTGTGCTGAACTTATTGACACAGTTTCTATGTTAACCCTTATACTGATGATATAGAAAACAGATTGGTAAACCCTTACAGGTGACAATTTCTATCACACAGGTCCTGTCTGATCCCAGGCAGTCTGCATTAGTCATTAAATTAAAAGGCAAGACATAAGTGAGGAGACAGTAGCCTTTTATATTTCAATGTTTTATGTCTGATAATGAGTAAGAAAATCAATGTCTCTATTCCATCTTTTTCATCAGTATGGAAATATGTGGTTATTTTCATTTCAAATATTTTCCTTTCATGTATGTTCTTGAAGTTTCCTTTCAGAATTTTGACTGAGATTGTAAAGGAAGTAGGTTTCCTTTGAGAAGTGTTCACCTACTGGGCTAATGTCCTGTTTTTTTCTGTAATAGTTTATGATGTGTCTGTGAAGGCTGAAGAGTAACCTGTTTTTGACTTGTTTCAACAATGTAGCATCTCTCTCCTGATATCTTTTGCATTGTATCATTTATACTACATTCATAGAGGAATTCATAGAGCACTACATTCATAGAGCACTACCTCCGGTAAGCTCCGTCTCCAGCAGTGGCATCATAACCAGCCTACTCTACATAAGTCAACTGCCTTAAGATGGGGCCTCGCCGGCATGGCCCTCGCCTAAGGGCCAAGCCAAAGGTGGGGTCCAGGTGTACAGCTACTACACTTGTTGTGCATATGCAGCATCAACTCTGAAGATACAAGTCTTTCCACCATCTGCACAGCATTACAACTACAACTTATAAAGACTGCACACGAAGGTGAGCAACACACCTCTGCTTAATAGCAGCGCCTTACACAACACAACTCCGATCTTACAAATCCACAGCCTAAAACTATCATGCTCCAAAGGTCAAACTACAGGCACAATGCCCAAAAAGCTATTTACCCTCCTTACCATGACCATTATGTGCCTCATTACCACATTAACACCATCAGAGGCACTCTCTCCGGACACAAACCATATACCAATCATTCAAACCCTAAGAAAATACAAACCTAGAGCTGCCCCCGCCCCCCCCCCCCCCAAGAGCAAAAATAAAACATAGCTTCCTAAAACGCGTGGCAATCAAAAAGCATACTACAACAAAACTTCTCACTTATGACACCCTTAGCCACAGGATTAAAAGGGGATTCTGATAATCAGTCAGAAACAAAATCCCAACTTATGACACCCTTAGCCACAGGATTAAAAGGGGATTCTGATAATCAGTCAGAAACAAAATCCCAATTATCACTGACTATATCAATAACCACAGCCCATACATCCTATGCCTAACAGAAACCTGGCTCAGTGAAGAAGACACTGTTCTCATAAATCTGCTCAAGGTACCAGGATATGACCTATTCTACATTAACAGAAAAAGACACAGAGGAGGAGGTGCTTTCACCATTGTAAAGAGCAAACTCAACTTTTCCACCACTACTACAGTCAGTACAGACAGCATCAACTTGGTCCTCACAGAAAGCAAATGCCTTGCTTACAGATCACCCAAACCAACAGTTACAGCCTTAGCCAACATCCTGGAAATAACTGAAGAACCCTTGCCCTCTTAGGGTCTGCACTCGTTCACTAAACCTGGATTCTTTATAATTATCTGTAACCTCTTAACACGAAGGAAAAAACAAGACACAATTATTTACTCAATTGCTACAGAGCTCTGTACGGAAGAAAATCGTGGCACCCTAAAATCAGGCCTCTCCACCTGAAATTCTTCAAAAATGTCTCCGCAGAACTCCAGCTTTTTAATGAGAATTATCAGCTGACACAGTTAATTTTTAATTAACATCTGGTGATGTTCAGGTTACCAAAGTACATATCTAAATAGATTTTGCTGACATGTATCAAGTTACATGAAAGCAGAAGTTACAAAGTTATTACTATATTCGCTAGACTCAATAGGTGTCGCTGTATTTTCACCAACACAGAAGCTAATTAGTTACTCATAATATTTGCTGATTTTCTACTATTTATTCAAGCTTTAATATTTGCAGTTGCATGATGACCTAAGATCTAGTTCTCTAAAAAGACCATGCCGACCTAGCTAATCCTTTAGCCTATCATATTGCAGGATAAAAGAGGATGTACTATTTGTTCTATTGATTTTTAGGGAACTAGCTTATGTACACATAGGCTCTATTTGCTAATTCTATGAAGCAACTATTAGAGAAGCAGAAGGACAGTTTAAAGTTACTTTTAAAAGAGAAAGCCTCGTAATTTCACTGCAGCTTGGCTGGTAAATTTCCATGAGCATATATGCCACCTATAACTAGTTTCTACAGTCCTGTTTCATCTATAGATTTACTGCTATCGCTTCCAATTCCTATGTCTAGTATAGATCCAGAATCACTGTCCGTTTCTGGGTCCATTAAATCCAAATTCCCGTATACTGGGTGAACCATAGTGGCATAAGTTAGTGCATCAGCAGCTGATTCATCCAATTCTCTGATCGTATCCAATTTGGTTTTGAGGCCTGGCCTGACTAGCCCTTTTCCACAATAGCCTGCTCCTACTCAGCGCAAAACAAAGAATTCATTATATTAGGTGACTTCAACCTTTATTATGTTAGGTGACTTCAACCTTTCTACAGTACCACCCAGACAATCCACAGCCTTCTTAGAAGCCATGCAATCCCTGGAATTCATAAAGATGGTCAACAACCCCACACACAGTGGAGGAAGCACACTAGATCTGATTTTCATTCCTAAACAATTTATCAACCACGCCACTTATACCATGACACAGGTCATGCAGGTCCTATGGTCAGACCACCACCTGATATCCTTCCAACTTCCAGGAGACCTCACAAATCAACACAACAAGATTAACACAAATATAGGATGATGATTCAAACAATTTAACAAACCTTCATTCCTGGATACTTTATTCCCAATACTTAACAATGACTCAAATAATTTGGTTAATGACATCCTGAACTGGAACAATATCATCATTGAATATTCCGCAATATCACATACTAGAGAAAATAAGGCTGCAGTTAACTTAACGTGGTACAACCCTGAGCTAGAACAACTAAAAGGAGACCTCAGAAGACTGGAGTGCAGATGGCGCTGCTCACAAAATAACTACGACAAATACATCTTCTTAACCTCAATAATTGCCACAAAGTCAATCAATATAAAAAAGAATATCATTCAAAGCTAATCACTAGCTCCTTAAATAAACCAAGGGAATTTTTGAGATTGTAAAATCCCTGCTAAAACATGACAACAATAACAAAACAAGTAACACTCCTGACCCACAAACACTGACAAACTTCTTCCAATCCAAATTACAAGCAAAACACACTAATACAGCCTCACCACAACTTCTCCAAGCACACAATAGCTGTCTCAAAGAACCCCTAACACCCTCCTTAGAAAACCTAGAAATCATCATAAAGACAATTAATACAACCTCTCCAATGGATCCATGCCCAGTAAACCAGATAAAGCTTATTCGATCTAACATAGCTTAATTCCTAAAAAGCCTTCTTTGAGCAATACTCCTTTGAGCAAGCCTATCTACCAGCCAGCCTCAAGAACGGCTTGATCAGACCCATTCTAAAGAATCCAAACCTAGATGCGAATGACCCATCACCAGTCTACCATTTCTAGTTAAAATAATTGAAAAAGTAGTCCAATTACAACTGCAAGAGTACATCAATAGAAACTATCCATTAGACTCATAATAGCACAGCTTCAGACCGTACCACGGTGTAGAAACACTTATCACTTCCCTTTTTGACAACATCACGAAAGGCATTCATAACCTGCGACAAGGATTTATCTTAATATTCCTGGATATTAAATCTGCATTTGATTCAGTATCACACAATCTACTACTCATATGTCTACAAGAAGTTGGAGTTTAGGGATCTGCATAAGAATGGTTTCGCTCCTGCTTAACACAATGTCAACAGCATGTCAAAAAAGCAAACATTAAATCTTCCCCATCCATGCTAACCCAGGGCGTACCGCAAGGATCAGTACTATTATTCTTATCATTCAACTTTTACTTACAGCCAGTCTGCAGCATTATGCAAATCCACAACATCCTATACCACATCTGTGCTGATGATGTAATGATTTACATGCCATTCTCCACAGCAAAAACCTGCTAAAATGCAATCTCCAACTAGTTATACAGCACAACCTCGAAATAAATTGCTAAAAAACTGCTCTTCATAACATGAGACAAAAATTTCTCATCACTATCGCTAAAGGTCAACGATGCAGAGCTCAACGTTAAAAAAGAGGTCAAATATCTAGGGATAATGATCGACCAACACTTCATACTACAAAAGCACAAGATCTACCAGAAGATAAAAGCATAATCTACCGAAGGACATGATCTACCAGAAGATAAAAGCCTCTAGCACCTTTGATCTCTGCTCAAAGCCAATGACTATCAAGCTATTATATTCCTGCATATAGACTATTGCAATGCCATTTTACAAGGCCTTCCTAAACATGTCCTAGAACCATTACTAATGGCCCATCACACAGCAGCCAGACTTCTGGAAAGAGCATCAAGAATGGAATAAGTCCTCCTCCAGAAATAGTGTTTGGAGATCTTTGATAATTTTCCTACTGCAAAACAACGAAAGAAAAAATATGGAACATGTACCACTAATAAGAACATAAGATATGCCATACTGGGTCAGACAAAGATCCATCAAGCCCAGTATCCTGTTTCCAACAGTGGCCAATCTAGGTTATACGTACCTAGCAGTTTCCCCAAAAGACAAAGGTTCCACAATGCTTGTATTGGGTCAAGCATTGATATCCTGCGTCCCTTTTTAATAATGGTTTATGGACCTTTCCTCCAGGAACTTGTCCAAATCTTTTTTAAACCCAGCTAGACTAACAGCCTTTACTACATCCTCCGGTAACAAATTCCAGAGTTTGATTACACGTTGAGTGAAAAAATATTTTCTTTTATTAGTCTTAAATAGTTTACCCTGTAGCTTCATTGCATGTCCCCTAGTCTTTCTATATTCTGATAACGTAAACAATCGATCTAAGTTTACCCGTTCCACTCCGTTCATTAATTTATAGACTTCTATCATATCTCCCCTCAGCCGTCTTTTTTCCAGGTTAAAGAGCCCTAACCTTTTTAGCCTTTCTTCATAGGGGTATCCTTCCAACCCATTTACCATTTTGGTGGCTCTTCTCTGAACCTTTTCTAATAACGCTATATCCTTTTTAAGATACGGACGGTGACCAGAATTGCACACAATATTCAAAGTGCGGTCGCACCATGGAACGATACAGAGGCATTATAATATCCTTTGTTTTATTTTCCATTCCTTTCCTTTTGATACCTAGCATTCCATTTGCTCTCTTGGCTGCTGCTGCACACTGGGTGGAAGGTTTTAATATGTTATCCACGATGACGCCTAAATCTTTTTCCTGGGTGGTGGTTCCCAATGTGGAACCTTGCATCGTGTAACCATAGTTTGCGTTGTTCTTCCCTAGGTGCATAATTTTGCACTTGTCCACATTAAATTTCATCTGCAATTTTGATGCCCAGTCTTCCAATTTAACAAGATCCACTTGCAATTTTCCACAATCCTCATGGGTTTTAACAACTTAAAATACTTTTGTGTCATCTGCAAATTTGATACCCTCACTCATTATTCCCCTTTCCAGGTCATTTATGAATATGTCAAAAAGCAGCGGACCCAGCACAGATCCCGGGGGTACACCACTACTCTCCTTTCTCCACTGGGAAAATTGGCCATTTAGCCCTACCCTCTACTTTCTATCTTTTAACCAGTTCCTGATCCATAATAGTACACTGCCTCCTATCCCATCACTCTTTAGTTTTTCCAAAAGTCTCTGATGAGGGACCTTGTCAAAGGCTTTCTGAAAGTCCAAATAAACTATATCAACTAACTCACCTTTGTCTACCTGTTTATTCACACCTTCAAAAAAACATAACAGATTAGTAAGACAAGATCTTCCTTGTCTAAAGCCATGTTGGCTGTCTCCCATTAAGCCATGACTATCTACATGTTCAGCAATTTTGTTCTTTATGGTGGTTTCTACCATTTTTCCCGGTACTGACGTCAGGCTCACCGGTCTGTAGTTCCCCAGATCACACCTGGAACCCTTTTTAAAAATTGGAGTTATCTTGGCCATCTTCCAATCTTCAGGTATTACAGATGATTTTAATGATAGTTCACAGATTACTAATAGCAGGTCTGCAGTCTCATATTTCAGTTCTTTCAACATCCTTGGATGTATATCATCCGGTCTAGGTGATTTGCTACTCTTCAGTTTATCATATAGTTTTAATACATCTTCCCGATGTATCGATATTTCCTTCTATTCTTCCGCACCTTTAAATACCACTTCAGTCATGGGTAAAATCCCTACATCTTCCTCAGTAAAGACAGAAGCAAAGAATTCATTCAGTCTCTCCGCTATCGCCTTGTCGCCTCTTAGTGCCCCTTTAATCCCTCTATCATCTAATGGAACAACTGACTCTCTCACTGGTTTTTTGCTACGAATGTACTTGAAAAAGTCTTTATTACGCGTTTTTGCTTCCGCAGCAAGCTTGTTCTCAAATTCTCCCTTTGCTTGCCTTGCATTTAACTAGCCAGTGCTTGTGCTGTTTCCAGTTTTCGTCATTTGGCTTTTTTTTCCATTTCCTGAAAGATGCTTTTTTGGCAACAACAGCCTCTCTGACCTCACCCTTGAACCGTGCTGGCAGTTTTTTGGACTTCCTTCCACTTTTCTTAATGCATGGAATACAGCTGGTCTGGGCTTCCAAGATAGTATTTTTCAACAACAGCCAAGCTTGATGTAAGTCTTTAACCTTTCCAACTGCTGCTTTTAGTTTTTTCTTAACTATTTTCCTCATTTTATCATAGTCTCCCTTTCGAAAGGTAAAAGGTAGTACTGTGGATTTCCTTACCATCCCTCCTCCACTAATTAAATCAAACACGATCATGCTGTGATCACTATTGCCAAGTGACCCCAACACCCTTATCTCTAGCACCAGATCTGGTGTTCCACTAAGGACTAGGTCCAATATGGCTTCCCCTCTGGTCGGTTCATGAACCAGCTGCTCCAAGAAGCAGTCATTTATTTCATCTAGGAACTTTATCTCCCTAGCATGTCCTGACGTGACATTGACCCAGTCGATACTGAAGTAATTGAAATCACCCATTATTATTACTGTGCTGTAACTTTTGTTAGCTTCCTTAATTTCTTTGAGCATTTCATCATCCATTTGTTCATTCTGGCAAGGCGGTCGATAGTACACCCCCACTGCCATCACCTTCCCCTTTTTACATAGAATTTCAAAGCATAGAGATTCTACAGAAAATTTTGTTTCCTGCAAAACTTTCTGACTCAATGCCCTCTCTAACATAGAGTGGAAGCCCTCCACCAATTTGATCTGCTCTATCATTACGATATAGTTTGTACCCAGGTATCACAATGTCACTCTAGTTGTCCTCCTTCCACCATGTCTCTGAGATTCCACTCATATCTAACCTCTCATTTAGTGCTACTCGTATTCTAACTCTTCCATCTTATTTTTTAGACTTCTAGCATTTGCATACAAGCATTTCAGAGACTGTATTTTATTCATATTAATCTGGCTATTGGTAGGCATGGGTAATTTGGAATCTTTAAGGTCTGTTTGCTCCATACTCAAGGGCATTTGGGCTACTTTATTCTTTTTTCGAACCTCTCTGTTTTTGGTAGTATCCTTCAAGGATACATTCTTCCGAACCATGTGCTCTTGGGTGACTGTCGGCTTTCCCCTACTTTCTAGTTTAAAAGCTGCTCTATCTCCTTTTTAAAAGTTAATGCCAGCAACCTGGTTCCATCCTGGTTAAGGTGAAGCCCATTCCTTCGGTAGAGCCCCTCCTTTCCCCAGAATGTTCCCCAGTTCCTAACAAATCCAAAACCCTCATCCTTGCACCATTGTCTCATCCACGCATTGAGACTCCGGAGCTCTGCCTGCCTTTTGGGTCCTGCGCATGGAACGGGAAGCTTTTCGGAGAACGTTACTCTGGAAGTTCTGGATTTCATCTTCCTAGCTAAAAGCCTAAATTTAGCCTCCAGAACCTCCCTACCACATTTTCCTATGTCATTGGTACCGACATGTACCAAGACAGCAGACTCCTCCCCAGCACTATCTAAGACCTTATCTAGGTGGCTGTGAGGTCCGCTACCTTCGCACCAGGCAGGCATGTTACCAGGTGATACTCACGTCCAACAGTCACCCAGCTATCTACATGTCTAATGATTGAATCACCAACTATAATGGCTGTCCTAACCCTTCCCTCTTGGGCACATGGCCCTGAAGAAACTTCCTTGGTGCAAGAGGGTTTTACATCACCTGGAGGAAAGGTCATAGTTACAGGATCACTTTCTGCCACACCAGGGTGATGCTCTCCTGTCACGTGACCTCACTTCTCCATGGCAACAGGGATGCTGCCAGACTGGAGGTGGGACTTCAGGACTATATCCCTGTAGGTCTCGTCTATGTACCTCTCTGTCTTTCTTATGTCTTCCAAGTCTGCTACTCTAGCCTCTAGAGAACGGACTCATTCCCTGAGAGCAAAGAGCTCCTTGCACCTAGTGCACACATAAGACCTCTCACCAACTGGGAGAAAATCATACATGTGACCAGGGGCGGCTCAAGGCAATCTGCTACCTGAGGCGATGGATGAGATGGCACCCCCCCCCCCCCCGGCGTGCTCCCCCCCTCCCCTGCGCACGCGCCTCCCCCTCCCCCCCCCCTCCCCCCGCACGCCCTCCCCTCCCGCATGCCTCCCCGGGTGGGGATCTCTCTCAAATCTCCAGTCAGGGACTGAACCAAATCAAAAAATCAGATAATGTAGAGCAAATGCAAGATGTTCACACACCAAGGAACTAAAAGAAAGAACAAGAACCACAGCAGTTTATAACTCCAAATTATAATTCATTTGTATTTTGTTATAAACTGCATTATGGTGCTTGCTTTTTCTTTTTGAACATACATTTTGCATTCACAGAACCCCCTCCTCAACGATGGGTGCAGAGCAGAGGTAGGACATTCACCCACAGAACTCAATATATATTTTTTTAAAAAAAGCCGATTCTGGTCATCTCACCAACAACAAACATTTTCCAGTACCAGGCATATTGGGAACTAATATAAAACCCTACTAAAGTCACTAAGATCTGCAAGGCCAAATGTACCATACCATACCAGCATACACTTCCAAAACTCATACAATAAAGGGCCTACCAAGAAAAAATCAGCACTACCAAGAAAAAAGCAGCCCACTGCAATGGGCCCCAAAACATCCATACACCTATTTGAAAAGCTGAACAAATCAAATTACTACAGTACGGATCCCTACGTACAAACTCCATGTTAACAGAACACCTGGCCTTGGTCGCACACTCAGAACACAGACCCTCACCAAGTACAGAATAAGTGACCACAACCTAAAGCAAAAATAAAAATATGTAGACAAAAATTAAAATGAATCCCCAAGAAGCCAGATGCCGCATGCGGTGCCACACCAGATAAGAGATGCAGTTCCCCATACTGTGTGAAATATAGATAGCACAAAGTCCAGTCACTAAAGTGAAAATAAAATTATTTTTTCTACCTTTGTTGTCTGATGATTTTTGATCATGCTGGTCCCGATCTGTCTTCTCTTAGCTCTTTTTCTATGGTCTATAGTCCATCTGCCATTTCTTGTCTCTCCTTTTGCTTTCTTCATTTTCTTGTATCAGTCTTTTTTCAGTCCCAGTAACTCTCCCTAGTATCAGCCCCCTTTACAGCCTCCCCTCCCAGTACCAACCCCCTTGCCTTTCCAGTACCGCCACTGGTGTCTATTCTCTTCCAGTCCCCCTCCTCCCCATCGTCCAGTCCCTTCTAGTTAAAATACCATCCCAGGTATCAGCGAACTTCCATTCCCAGTGCCCCCTCCCATGTCAGCTCCCTTCCAGCTTCCCCTCTCCCCTATCCATCCGCCTTCCAGTGCCATCCCCGGGTGTCAGCTCCCTTCTAGTTCCCCCCCCCCATGTCTGCTCTTCCCCTTTTCAGCTCCCCCCCCATCTGCTCCCTTTGAGGTCCCCCTTTCTGCTCCCTTAAGCTCTCCCCCCATGTCTGGTCCCCTCCAGGCCCCCATGTCTGCTCCCTTCCAGGCCCCCCGCCATGTCTGCTCCCTTCCAGGCCCCCCTTATCTGCTCCCTTCTAGGCCCCCCCCCCTGTCTGTTATGTTCCAGGTCCCCCCATGTCTGCTCTCCTCCAGGCTCCCCCCTTGTGTCTGCTCCCTTCCAGGCCCCCCATGTCTGCTCCCTTCCAGGCCCCCCCTTGTCTGCTCCCTTCCAGGCCCCCCATGTCTGCTCCCTTTCAGGCCCCCCCTTGACTGCTCCCTTCCCTCCTCCCCTGCCTCCTCACCTCCCTGATTCATCCTTTGAAATAAAATTGAAAGCAGCCACGGGAACATTTCTCCGTTCCCGTGATTCTGCTTTCAAACTGCTGGGGTGCTGCCTTCAATCTTCCTGGAGCAGGCGGGGTGGGGGGGGGGCCGAGGTCATCGCTTATGCTGCCCTTCCGCTTCTGTTGCTGCTTCCTCCAAAATGAAAGCAGCCGCGGGAACAGAGCTGCTTTCATTTTGGAGGAAGCAGCAGTAATGGAAGCGGAAGGGCGGCGGAAACGATGACCTCAGTCCCCCCCCCCACCTCGGTGGCTCCAGGAAGATTGAAGGCAGCGACCCAGCAGTTTGAAAGCAGAGCCGCGGGAATGGATAAATGTTCCCGCGGCTGCTTTCATTTGATTTTAAATGATTAATCTGGCTTGATGGGTTGGCGGTTCTATCATAGGCAGTTTCTAGGGAGCGGTAAATAGTGCCGCCCCCTAGAAACTGCCACCTGAGGCCACTGCCTCAGTTTGCCTAATGATAGAACCGCCCCTGCATGTGACACTCAATGCAAAAGACTGGTGACTTATAACCCGGAATCAGAAAACATTTAAACTATGCCCCCTCTCTGTAATTTTCTTTCAATTGAAAGAGGTTCTCCTCCTGTTCATTTATGCCATGGAATGATTTAAACGTCCTTATCATGTTGCTTCTCTCCCTCCTTTCTTCCAAAGTATACATATTGAGATATTTAAATCTGTTCCCATATGCCTTCTGACAAAGATCACTGATCATTTTGGTAGCCATCCTGTGCACCGATTCCATCCTATTTATATTCTTTTGAAGGTGTGGTCTCCAGAATTGCATGACTGAAGACTTACAGAGAGGCACTATCACCTCCTTTCTGCTGACCATTTCTCTCCCTTTGCAGCTAAGCATCATTCTGTCTTTCACTGTCACCTTTTCTACCTGTTTAGCCACCTTAAGATAATCAGAAACAATCACTTCCGGGTCCTGGTCTTCTTTCATAGACAGAAGTACTTTACCCCCATACTGTACCATTTCCTTAGATTTTTGCAACTAGAATGCAGTACCAGTATGCAGCCCTGGAAGTGGAGGAAGTGGAAGCATCGAAGGAAAGGGAAGAACCACAGCTCGAGCACCCCAAAGTTGCAGAATCAGTCACCACATCTACAAAATCTGCCCCCCTCCATCCTAGTAGGGGAATATCATTCTCAGCCCCTTCTCACTGCTCTTTTGCTGCAGGAGGTGACTTCTCTTCTATCACAAGGTGCCATAGAGGAGGTGTCATAGAGGAGGTTCCAACATCTCAACAGGGAATGGGTTTCTATTCTCCGTACTTTCTCATCCCAAAGAAAGCCAGAGGATACAGACTCATCCTGAACCTCAGAAACCTGAACAAGTTTCTCGTCTGGACTCTCCTACCCTATCTCCAGAGTCAGAACTGGCTCTGTTCTCTAGATCTAAAGGAAGTGTACACACATATCCTTATTCATCCAGAACATGGGAAATATTTGCACTTCATGTTTCAGGGAAGACACTATCAAAACAAAGTCCTTCCTTTCGGACTCGCCTCTGCCACAAGAGTCTTCATAAAGTGTATAGCAGTTGTAGCCACATTTCTAAGATCTCTAGGGATATTTGTCTTCCCTTACTTAGATGACTGGCTCATAAAGGCAGGCATCTCCCAGGAGGTCTGTCTGTCTCTCTTCCATTTCATACTGCAACATTTGAGATTTGTGATACATCTTCCAAAATCCCATCTCGCTCCTACTCAAACATTAGAGTTCATAGGAGATCTCTTAAACACTCAGCAGTCAAGGGCATTTCTACCCCAGCCCCGCTGTTCTCATCTCATTCACCTGCCATCTAAGGTACGTCTCAGAGACCACTTAACTGCCCAAGAAATGCTGCAGCTTCTAGGTCATATGGCCTCAACAGTATATGTAATTCCATATGCCCATCTGCATATGCACACAGCCCAATGGGCTCTGGCCTCCCAGTGGAAACAGGCCGCAGGCCATCTCAGGGACAAGATCTGAGTCTCTGACTCTCTGGCCACATCCCTTCAATAGTGGTGTTCCTCAGAAAATTTCCTCATTGGGTCAGTTTTTCAGATGCCTCCACATCAATGTACCCTGACGATGAATGCTTCAAAACTGGGGTGGGGGGCCCGTCTGGGGAGTCTTTCCACTCAGGGCCTCTGGACAGAACAGGAGTCGCAACTCCAGGTATATCTACTAGAACTTTGGGCTATCTTCAACACCATCAGGGTGTTTCAAGAGTACCTATGTTCCCACAGGGTCCTGGTCCAGACAGACAATCAGGTAGCCATGTTCTTTGTGAACAAGCAGAGAGGAACAGGATCTTAGCCCCTCTGCAGGGAGGCTCTCCATTTCTGGTCTTTTGCCATTGTTCATTAGATACACTTTCAAGCGGTGTATCACCCAGGGGAGCAAAATGTCTTGGCAGACAAATTGAGTCAGATCCTTCTTCCCCATGAATGGTCTCTCCATACGGACACAGCATCCTTTATCTTTCAGACCTGGGGGACTCCAGAGATAGACATGTTTGCCACTCCACAGAATGCCAAGCTTCTTCGCTTCTGCACCAGGACTCCCATGTCAGACAACCACCAAGTGGATGCATTTCACCTCCACTGGGGTTGAGGGCTCCTATATATCTTCCCTCCCATTCCCCTAATTCCCAAGACACTTTTCAAATCATAGAAACATAGAAACATGATGACAGAAAAACACCATATGGCCTATCTAGTCTGTCCTTCCATATCAACCACTTAAATCGTCCCCTTTTTGCCTTTGAAGATCCTCTGTGTTTGTCAGCATTACAAGATATTAATCCTACTCAGGAGGTTAAGGAGATCCTCTTAGCTTTCAGGAAGCCATCCACCAGATGTTCATACACCTTCAAATGGCATAGGTTCCCTCACTGGTATTCCCAGAAGGATCTTAATCCCTTCTCGGCTCCAGTGGAGGCACTCCTCCAGTATCTCCTCCACCTGTCCTCATCCAATCTCAAGACCAACTCGGTAAGAGTGCACCTAAATGCAATTGCAGCCTCTCATCATCTCTTGGATGGACAGCCCATCTTCTCACAGCTGCTTGTAACGCACTTCATGAAAGGCCTTTTGCTAACCAAGCCTCCCATCAGACCACCATTGGCATTGGATCTCAATGTCATTCTAGGGCAACTTCTCAAGCCACCATTTGAACCCTTGGCCATGACCTTGCTAAAGTTTCTAACATGGAAGGTCATCTTTCTTATTGCCCTCACTTCAGCTAGACGCATTACTGAGCTTCAAGCTTTGGTGGCAGACCCACTTTACACACGGTTCTACCATGACAAGGTCATCCTTAGAACCCACTCCCACTTTATGTAGAAGGTGTCTCCTTTTCATTTGAATCAGTCAGTTTAACTTCCTTCTTTTTTCCTAGACCACATTCATCTAAGGCAGAGGCAACACTCCATACTCTTGACAGCAAATGTGCCTTAGTATTTTATCTTCAAAGGATTTGAGAACACTGCAAGGCTTCTCAGTTGTCTATCTCCTTTGACTCTAGTCACCTGGAGTTGCCAGTACCAAACATACTCTTTCTAAATGGATAGCAGATTGCATCTCTTTTGCTTATGATAAAGCAGGACTATCCCTTGATGGCAAATCTACACTCTGTCACCATTGACGAAATCTGAAAATCAGCAACTTGGTCTTCGGTCCATACCTTTGCTGCTCATTATTGTCTGGACAAGGACTCCTGCCAGGATGCCATATTTGGTCAAGCTGTTCTCCAGCATCTCTTTCAGACTTAAGGGCAACTCCTACCCTCCGTTCTGGAATTTAACCATACCAGACATACAGGGAGGATTAATGACCTCTTGAAGCCTACCGTGAGGCAAACTTACTGGTTCTCAAGTCATTTTTCTCTGGCATCTGGGAGCTAGGGAGTCCCATATGAGAAGACTACATTTCTGCTTGTTCCTGGAGATAGTGTAGTTTCTCACCTGTAAAAGGTGATCTCCGGGGAAAGCAGGAATTTAATCTTCACAGCCCACCCTCCTCCTTTAGGAGCTGTAGGTTAGCTTTTCTTCTCCTTTTCTCTCAGCTACAAACTCAACAGGAGAAGGAGAGCTGGGAAGGCAGGAGGGCAGCAACGCTCCCAAAGGCTTTCCTATCGGACACTGGGGAGGGTTCCCTGCTGTTCCCGGAGATCACCTGTTACAGATGAATAACTATGCTTTCTCTTCAGTCCTCTCTGTTGAGGATAAAGGCCAAGACAGAGAAGTTGCATCCTGGAAATTAATGCATGACTGTGTGGATGATGTCATCGAGAGCATTTTAGTTTCCTGGAATGATGTTCCAAGGGCTGCAGAGCAGAGATGGTGCCCATCTGTCAAAGAAGGGTGATGTGTCTTCAGCAGCAGCCTGGCTAATCTATTGAAGAGGGCTTTAAAATAGATTTGTTGGGGATGGGTGAAGAGAGTCCTCAGGAAAGTGAAGAAAGCCCTCAGGTAAGTAAAACATTGAATACTTCTGTAGAAATAGGTAATAGGGGCAACATTTTGAAACCAGTATGTGTAAATGCCAGTAGCATGGGAAATAGGATCTCAGATGTTGAGGCTTTAATGGAAGAGGCCAACTTGGATTTAGTGGCAGTTACCGAGACATGGTTCATGGAAAACCAGGACTGCAATGTAATTATACCGGGCTATACTTTATTCAGAAAAGAAGTAGGGGAGGTGGAATGGCACTATATGTAAAAAATAATATTAAAACTATAGAATTGCAGGGCTTAAAAGGAAGAGAGGAGGCACTGTGGGTTAAACTAGAAAGAGGGAAAGGGCAATCCATTTGTATTGGAGTTATATACAGATACCCCTCACAGGGCGTAGAAGCGGATAAAGATTTAATAGGAGACATACACAGTATTGCAATGAAAGGAGAAGTGCCAGATGTGGACTGGCATAGCCCTGCTGCCGTATCATCTAGAAGTAAGGAGATCCTAGACTAGGGCTGATAAAATCCATTCAAAAGCGAGGGTCTTAGACGAGGAAAACTAACTTTGCCAAGATGGGACAATACCTCAAAGAGTTGTTAGTGGGTTGGGAACAACTGAGGGATGTAGAAAAACAGTGGTTAAAACTGAAAGGGGATATTTTAAGAACAACAAACTTTTTTGTTAGAAAGGTAAATAAATATAAAAGGAAAAGGAGGCTGCTATGATTCTCAAAAGAAGTAGCTAAAAAGATGAAGAAAAAGAGGGAAGCCTTAATGAAATATAAGAGAGAGGAAGAGAGGCTTAGAGAAGCTAGAAAAGTAGTCAGGAAAGCAAGGGTACAAAAAAGAAGAAGAAATAGCCAGTGCAATAAAATGCGGGGATAAGACATTTTTCAGATATGTTGGTGAGAGGAGGAAGGGCAAAAGTGGTATTGTCAGATTCAAGGGTGCAGGGGAGGAATATGCAGAAACTGATGAGAATAAAACAGAATTGCTTAACAAATTGTTCTGTTCTGTTCTGTGTTCACAGATGAAGGGCCAGGAGCAGGACTTCAGAAAACACACACAAATAGGAGCAGAAGTGGTGGGGATCTCGAACGATTTTCAGAAGACTGTGTTCGTGAGGAACTAGCTAAACTAAAAGACAAAGCCATGGGTCTGGATGGGATACATCCAAGAATACTGAGGGAATTTGGGGATGTTCTGTTGGTTCCACTGTCTGACCTCTTTGGAGTCAGGAGTGGTGCCAGAGGACTGGAGAAAGGTGCATGTGGTCCCTTTACAAAAAACAGACATAAGGATGACATTGAAAACTACAGGCCGGTTACTCTAACCTCTATGGTTAGTAAATTATTGGAAAGGATACTAAAAGAGAGAATAATGAGGTTTCTGGAGTCAAATGGATTGCAAAATCTGAGGCAGCATGGATTCACCAGGGGCAGATCTTGTCAGACAAATCTGATTGATTTCTTTGACTTGGTAACCAGGGAGTTGGACCAAGGGAGAGCCCTAGGTGTGTTGTATTTACATTTTAGTAAAGCCTTGGACGTCGTTCCGTACAGGCGACTTATAAACAAACTGAGCACCCTAGGGATGGACCCTAAAGTTACTGCTTGGGTTAGAAAATGGTTGAGTGGGAGGCGGCAAAGGATACAGGTAAATGGAGTTCACTCTGAAGAGAAGGAGGTTACCAGTGGTGTGCCCCGTGAATCTGCCCTTGGTCCAATTCTTTTTAACATCATAGTGATATTCAGGAAAGGCTGTCGGGTTAAGTTTGATTGTTTGCAGATCATACCAAAATTTGCAATAGAGTAGACACCCCTGCCTACTGATAGCCAGATTAATATGAATAAAATACAGCCTCTAAAATGCTTGTATTCAAATGCTAGAAATCTAAAAACCAAGATGGGAGAGTTAGAATATACAGCATTAAATGAGAGCTTAGATATGATTGGTATCTCAGAGACCTGGTGGAAGGAGGACAACCTGTGGGACACTGTGATACCTGGCTACAAACTATATCGTAATGATAGAGCTGATCAAATTAGTGGAGGGGTTGCACTCTATCTAAGAGTCAGGGCATTGAGTCACAAAGTTTTGAAGGAAAAAAAAATCACCGTAGAATCTCTATGGATTGAAATTCCATTTAAAAAGGGGAAGAGGAAGGTGATGGCAGTGGGGATGTACTATCGACCACCTGGCCAGAAAGAACAAATGGATGATGACATGCTCAAAAAAATGAGGGAAGCCAACAAAAGTTACAACATAGTAATAATAATGGGTGATTTCAAGTACCCCGGTATCGACTGGGTCAGTGCCACGGCAGGACATGCTAGGGAGATAAAGTTTTTAGGTGAAATAAATGACTGCTTTTTTGAGTGGCTGGTTCATGAACCAACCAGAGGGGAAGCCATTTCAGACCTAGTCCATAGTGGAACAGAAGATCTGGTGCAAGAGATAAGGGTGTTGGGGCCATTTGGCAATAGTGATCATAGCATGATTGTGTTTGATTTAATAAATGAAGGAAGGATGGTAAGGAAATCCACAGAACTACCTTTTAACTTTCAAAAGGGAGACTATGATAAAATGAGGAAAATAATTAAGAATAAACTAAAAGGAGCAGTTGCAAATGTTAAAGATTCACATCAAGCTTGGGTGTTGTTTAAAAATACTATCTTGGAAGCCCAGAGCAGCTGTATTCCACGATTTAAGAAAACTGGAAGGAAGTTCAAAAAACTGCCAGTATGGTTTATAGGTGAGGTCAGAGAGGCTGTTGTTGCCAAAAAAAGCGTCATTCAGGAAATGGAAAAAGGAGCCAAATGACGAAAACTGGAAGCAACACAAACACTGGCAAGTTAGATGCAAGGCATTGATAAGGGAGGCAAAGAGAGGATTTGAGAAGAAGCTTGCTGTTAAAGCAAAAACGCATAATAAAGACTTTTTCAAGTATATTCGTAGCAAAAAACCTGTGAGAGAGTCAGTTAGACTATTAGATGATAGAAGGGTAAAAGGGGCACTAAGAGGGGACAAGGCCATAGCAGAGCGACTGAATGAATTCTTTGCTTGAGGAAGATGTTATCCATGACTGAAATGGTATTTAAAGGAGATGCTGCGGAAGAATTGAAAGAAATATTGATACACCGGGAAGATGTATTACAACTATTTGATAAACTGAAGAGCAGCAGATCACCTGAACCAGATGATATACATCCAAGGGTGTTGAAAAAACTGAAATATGAGATTGCAGACCTACTATTAGTAATCTGTGAACTAGCATTAAAATCATCTGTAATACCTGAAGATTGGAGGATAGCCAAAATAATGCCAATTTTTAAAAAGTTTTCCTGGGGTGATCCGGGAAACTACAGACCAGTGAGCCTGACGTCAATACCAGGAAAAATGGTGGAAACCATCATAAAGAACTAAATTACGGAATATGTAGATAGTCATGGCTTAATGGGAGATAGCCAACATGACTTTAGGCAAGGAAGGTCTTGTCTTACTAATCTGTTATGTTTTTTGGAAAGTGTGAATAAACAGATAGACAAAGATGAATCGGTTGATATAGGGATATGTTTACTAAACTGCGGTAATGTCACCCGCGTTAGGTTCCACGGTAATCGTACAGATGCCCATATAAAGGCATGGGCGGCGCATTGTTACGGCAAGCCGTATCAGCTAACACACGTTACAAGGCGCCTTAGACCAATGCTAGTTACAAGGCGCCTTGTAAGGTGCCTTATAAGTAAGGTGCCTTATAAGGTGCCTTGTTAGGTGCCCTATAAGGTGCCTTATAAGGTGCCTTATAAGTAAGGTGCCTTGTAAGGTGCCTCATAAGGCGCTTTGTAAAGCACCCTATAGGGCTCCTTAGGCTAAGTGCCGTATTAGACACACCTGGACAAGGCACCTTAGAAGGCACCCAGGGTTATGGAACCATAGGTTAAGGTGCCCTAACAATGTTACGGTGCCCTAGGTTAGTGTGCCCTAAGGGCTGCGAGGTGCTTCAGGTTGACATGCATGACCTGTGAGGCATAGAAACAGATGTAACCCTAACACTGGATAGAGCACCGAGGAAAGGCAATAAACAGGTGATGGAAGGAGGGAGAGCTGGGAGCTATTAGACCTGCCATATCTGCGGGCATTCCATGTGGCTGCCAGTACTGTTGACAAACATGTTGGGGCAACTGTACCACAGCACAGGGTGTTGGCAATGTAAAGTACTGGAAAGACAGTGGGTGGCAGATGATGGGAATACATGTCCCCCAGTGGAGGCGGAGGTGGCAGGATAGTTACAATGATGGGTTGATAGAGGAGTGGTGGTGCCATGCAGATCAGGCACAGGCGAGGCAAGCACGAAGAAGCACAATGCAGGAAAGGGTACCAGCGCAGGACATGGGGTAGCAGCCTGCACAGGAAGACAGGACTCTACACAGCTGACAGACGCAGATGGATGGACTGAAGGATTGTTGGCAACTGTGGTGTGAGTAATATGGGCTGGCAGCATGGATCTGCAAAGATATGACTGTCACAGGCATGCAAAATATCTGAGTTGGACAGGCATGAAAAGAGGGAACAATGAGGAATTGAACCTATGACCACTGTTTAGAATGTCATTGTATTAACCAGTAGGTTATACCTCTATGGCTTGTTGCACAGCAGTGGCTGGGTACAGAAGGACTGCAGGTCACCACACAAACCGTCTGCTCTGTGTGCCAGGATAGGGTAACCCCACCAGCACCCATGATGCAATGCAGCCGATCATGAAATGGGGTTTGCACCTCTCCGGTACTGCAGTGTGGTAAGACGGACTGATAGTGCATGATACTGGCACAGAGTAGCTACAGAGCATGCCATTGTGCAGGTTCTGTGTTCACCCTGAGGGATAGCATGGGCGTCCAGCACTAGCTCCGCAGTACATGTGGTGCTAGAGATAGGTCCTGCTGCACATCCCCATCACTACCAGTGTGTGACAGGTGTTCCTAGCAGTGTAACTGAAAGTACCTCTGTGTCCATCTGTGTTCTGCAGTCACATGTGGCCCTGTGGGGCCAGACATCACCCAGATTAGTGTGTACCCACTGTTAAGGTCTGGCTGCTATGGGCACCTATTATCAGGGTGTCTAGACTCCCATGAGGTGGATGTAGCACTGCCTCTATGGGTCAAGGTGGTATACACTACATACCCCAAAGGACCCACAACCACCCATTCTGTAGGTGAGGGAATGGAGGGACAGGTGCCTGAGCCATGAGAAATGGCTGTAGGACCAGCAACCACAGTCCTGCTGACAGAAGACAGCCCTCCAGGGCTGTTGGGCCAGAGCAATTTTATTTATTTATTTATTTATTTATTTAACAGTATTTCTAAACCGCCTTATCTTAATAATCAAGGTGGTATCACAGCAAACAATCGGGTAAGGTGAGTGTGTTATACATGCAGTGAGGGTGAAATTTAGTTGGGTGAGTGTTGTATTGTGTGCTAGATTGGTATGAGCTATGTACAAAGTGGGCTATATACAGTGGTTCTAAATACATTTTCCATACATACATTGTTTAGGCGGGGTCATGTGCTGTTATACATTCTCTGGGGTTATGTGATGTGTCCATAGTGTTCTATGAACAGCATGGTTTTCAACTGTTTTCTAAAGTCTTTGAGGTCTGTGGTTGCCCTCAAATCGTCTGGTAGTTTGTTCCATATTGTTGGAGCAGCCATGGAGAGTGCTCTGTCCGTTGTGTCTTTGCGTGTGTTTTTGTATTCACTTGGGGTGCTGACTCGGTTGTGTGTTTGTTTTCTTCTAGGACGGGTGCTGGTGTCTGGTTGTATGAGGGTGTGCAGGCTGTTGGCTGATGTGTGCTGTTTTATCTTAAATAGGTTTATGATAGTTTTGTATCTGATGCGTGCACCGATTGGGAGCCAGTGTAAGTCCTTTAAGGTGGGTGTGATGTGCTCCTGTCTTGCGGTTCCGGATATGATTCGTGCTGCGGTGTTTTGTGCCAGTTGGAGTGGTTTGAGGGCTTGTTTCGGTAGTCCAAGGTATATTGGATTGCAAAAGTCCAGTAGTGGGGTTATCAGGGCTTGACAAACGGTTCGGAAGTGATCTGGGGCGAGGAGTGGTTTCAGTCTCCTGATGATTCGCATCTTGTAGTAGGCCTTCTGGATTGTTTTGTCTATGTGTGGCTTGAGATTGAGTTGACTGTCCAGAGTAACTCTGAGGTATCTCACTTCTGACCTTATTGGTATTATGGTGCTTTGTATCTTTATATTTGGTGGGTGTATGAAGCTTTGGTTCCGGGTGATGATTAAAGCTTCGGTCTTGTTGTAGTTTATTGCGAGGTTGTTGTTTTGACACCAACTCGTCATCTGGGTGAGGCAGTCTGTTATCTTAGAGAAGTCCGGGTTGTCGATTGATATCGGGGTGTATATCATGATGTCGTCTGCATATATTGTGTATTGGATGTTGTTCTCTTTCATGATGTTGCATATTGGTTGGATGTAGATGTTAAATAGGAGTGCTGAGAGTGCGGATCCTTGAGGTACTCCTTGTCGGACATTTATAGGTCGGGAGGTGTTGTGTCCCACCTTGACCTATGACTGTGGCAGACCAGTAGTAATGCTGGGGGTAGGCCAGAGAAACTTCAACTGCTCGACACCATGGTCTGCCATTCACTAGCAGACAGCACCTGCAGCCCCCTACAAAGTGTTCCAACCATGCACAGATTAACTGCAGACAGTCCATAGTACAGGCACACAGAAGAACCCTTTGCACCCAGAAATAGAGTGTTCAACACAGACACCAAGCAGGTATCTCAGTGATTGGGCCCCAGAACTGGGAACACACAAATATCACTGGAAACAAATAGTGTTGAGCACTATGTGGGAGCATAAACATGCCATGGTCACTGCTCGGTCAGGGTGGGAGTGACCTCACAGCATGTCATGCTGTGGCCACCCTGTCCATGCAGGTGGTGGTCGGGCACTACAGTGTCCCAGCCATTGCCCTAAACCCTGTGCAGATGCATCCTGGCCAATCTGCCCTGTCTGGCCATACCCACAATACCTTGCTCCTCATTATGCACATTTGCAAGCTAACGCTGGTAACAGTGGGACATTGTGGGCCCAGAGCGGTGTAGGCAGCCACAAAACAATGGATAGGGATAGGCATACACACACACACACACTCGTATTGCAGCATTGTGCAATGATAGGTGTGGTTGGCAATCCTGCCCACCACACTGGTCCTGATCACAGTGCCGACATTGCTAAACTGTGCAGGGGGTGATAACTGCAGCTCCGTGCTGGGGCCAACAGCCTGACTCTCCATGAAGTTTTGGATAGTGAAGCCTGTGTGAGTGGGTGTTTTTACCCCTGTTCAACACGGCGTTGGGTTTTGCACATGTTGATGTTGTCTGCATTGTAGGGTAAAATGTGGGGAGATGCTCTGCAGGATCCACAGCTGGGACTTGAACCTGTGACCCTCTGCTTCTGGAGGCACTAGCTGTGTGTACTGCACCACAGTGTTGCCACAGAAGAGTAATGGTCCCTGGGGCTACTCTTACTTTCCTCAGACAGACCTTTTCTGTTACACTGCCCACAACGTACTGGTACAGGGCATGGCCTAGGTCCACTGCAGCTGGGTGGCATTGCTCCGTCCAGCACAAATACACCCCCCCCCTGCCAAGCCGACATGACCTTATGCTGGTCGTGTGCAGTCCCAGTCCATCCACTGTGCAGGTAGGCGGGTGCCTAGGGTGCAGGGTCTGGGGTGGAAAGGCATACATGGACTTCCACACATCCCCCCTATCACTGCCTACCAATGTTATGTCCCTTCCACATGGGGGAGTGATAGCTGGGGGGATGTCAGACCTGTGCTCTAGCAACTAATGACTAGGGTGGACCGGGTAGATATAGGTGGAGTGTGTTGTTACCGCCAATGGTGGACAGGCTAGGGCATGCACCTCAGGTATGGTGTACCCAGTTTGGCCTACTGGGTGTATATATGTTTCCGACAATGTTTAGTAAACATACCCCATAGTGTATCTGGACTTTCAGAAAGCCTTTGATAAGGTCCCTCATCAGAGACTTTTGGCAAAATCAAAAAGTCCTGGGATAGGAGGCAGTGTACTATTGTGGATCTGGAATTGTTTAAAAGATAGAAAGCAGAGGGTGGGGCTTAATGGCCAATTTTCCCAATGGAGAAAGGTGAATAGTTGAGTACCCCAGGGATCAGTGCTGAATCCAGTGATTTTTAACATATTCATAAATAACTTGGAAATGGGAACAATGAGTGAGATTATCAAATTTGCAGATGACACAAAATGATTCAAAGTTGTGAAAACCCATGAGGATTGCTGAAAAATGCAAGAGGATCTTGATAAATTGGAAGACTGGGCATCCAAATGGCAAATGAAATTTAATATGGACAAAGGCAAAGTTATGCACCTAGGAAAGAACAATCCAAACTATGGTTACATGATGCAAGGTTCCACACTAGGAAACACCACCCAGGAAAAAAATTTAGGTGTCATTGTGGATAACATGTTAAAACCCTTCGCCCAGTGTGCAGCGGCAGCCAAGAGAGCAAATAGAATGTTAGGTATCATAAGGAAAGGAATGGAGAATAAAACAAATGATATTATAATGCCTCTGTATTGTTCCATGGTGTGACCACACCTTGAATATTGTGTGCAATTCTGGTTGCCGTATCTTAAAAAGGATATAGCATTATTAGAAAAGGTACAGAGAAGATCCACCAAAATGGTAAAAGGGATGGAAGGATACCCCTATGAAGAGAGGTTAAAAAGGTTAGGGCTCTTCAACCTTGAAAAGAGATGGCTTAGAGGTCTATAAATTAATGAATAGAGTGGAACGGGTAAACATAGATCAATTGTTTACGGCATCAAAATATAGAAAGATCAGGGGGGCATGCAATGAAGCTACAGGGTAACCTATTTAAGACCAATAAGTGAAGATATTTTTTTCGCTCAACATGTAATCGAACTCTGGAATTTGCTACCGGAGGATGTAGTAAAAGCTGTTAGTGTAGCTGGGTTTTAAAAAGATTTGGACAAGTTCCTGGAGAAAAGGTCCATAAACCATTATTAAAGTGGACCCAGAATATCCACTGCTTGCCCTATAAAAAGCATTGTGGAACCTGTGTCTTTTGGGGAAACTGCAAGGTATTTGTGACCTAGATTTTCCACTGTTGGAAACAGGATACTGGGCTTGATGGACCTTGGTCTGACCCAATATGGATTATCTTATGTTCTTATGTAAGGAATAGCTAACATGAGGACGGATCTAGCTAAGCTTGAATAATCCTCTAGAATTTGGCAGCTGAAATTTAATGCTAAAAAATGCAGGATCATGCATTTGGGCTGCAAAAATCCAAAGGAGTGGTATAGTGTAGGGGGTGAGGTACTTCTGTCCATGAAAGAAAAGCGTGACCTGGACGTAGGTGCATAACATCTGCCATTTGGACGATCTTAAAGTAGCTAAAGAGGTAGAAAAGGCGGCTGCAAATGCCAGAAGGGTTCATGGGTGTATAGGGAGAGGAATGGTCAGCAGAAAAAAAGGAGGTGATAATGCTTCTGTATAAGACTCTGGTGCTTCCTCATTTGGAGTATTGTGTGCAATTATGGAGTCCTCACCTTCAAAAGTATCTAAGCATGTTGGAGTTGGTGCAGAAGGTAGCTACTAAAATGGTTAGTGGTCCTTGCTATGTAGAATAGGAGGACAGACTTAAAGATCATATTAAGTATACTTTAAAGGAGAGGTGGGATAGGAGTGATATGATAGAGACATTTAAATCCTCTGTGGCATAAATGCATAGGAGGGTCTCTTTCAATTGAAGGCAAGTTCTACTGTGAGGGGACATAGGATGAGAGTGAAAGGGAATAGACTCAGGAATAATATGTGGAAATATTTCTTTACAGAAAAAGTGGTAGAGAGGGTTCCAAGATGGCGGATGAGCTGTATGGTCTGTCGGGTGTGTGATAGCTGGCTCCGGCTTGAGACGTCGCTATGGGGAGAAAGAGGAAGCAAAGTTCACAGAAACCCCCCGATACCTCTACTCCTACCGTTGGGGCGTCACAGTCGCTGATTCCTGGCTTCTTTCCAACGATGGTTCCTGGTGTGGCTTCGGCGGATCAGACGCATTCTTCGTCTGATTTGAGCAATGGGGTGGTCTTGAGTCCCCAACAGCAGTTGCCGCCGCAACCCGGAAGAGCTTCTGGGGTTGGTTTGCCTGTCGGCGTTTCCCCGGATGACGGGAGATTGCTTGCAGTGGAGGGTGCTGCCCCGACCCAGATTGAGAGTGTTCCTGTTGCTGTGTTGGGAGGAGGAGAGATACCATCGACAGTTGGGGCCAGTGGAGGTTCGGAGAGGCTATCTTTGGCTTCCTCTCTCTCTCTGGTTACTTCCGAGATGCAGGCTTTGGGTAGACCGGCAACAGTCACTTTGGAAAGCTTATGGGACGCCATAACTTCCCTTCAAAAATCTCTCATGCCTGTTGTGGCTGTTCTTTCTAATGAGATGAGTGTGGTGAAGGCGCAGGCTGAGACTGAACGCTTGAGAGTGGATGGGCATGATGTGAGGTTCTCACAACTGGAGACCCAGGCTGCTGTGTTACAGGATCTGGGCGCTACTCAGGCAAAAGGAGCTTTAATTATGGCAAGACGCTTGGAGTTCTTGGACAATCAAGCAAAGAGGAATAACCTGCGTCTGCTGAATTTTCCCAGGTCTCCTTTGTTGGACCCTATGGAGCTGGTTCGGAGGTTCCTTACTGAGGTCCTACTCATGCCTTCTGGAAATGTACCTCCTATTATTCGGGTTCAGTATGTATCTATTTCCTCAACAGAAGAACTGGGTGGGAGAGCCTCAGTGGAGCCTAGTGTCCCAGCTCAGATGGATCTGTCAGGATTTCTGGAAAGCTCGCTTGAGTTGGTAACCAGTAGAGCTACCTTGCTGGTGTCCTTTGCCTTTGAGTCAGATCGGAACTCAGTTCTGCAGCTATATTTTATCAAGATGAATGTTTCTCAATTTATGGGGTCTAAGATATTGATTTTTCCAGATTTAGCGAGGGATACCCAGAAGAGGAGGAGAGAGGTTTTGGCCTTGCGTCAACGCTCTCTTAACTTGGGGGTACAGTTTAATTTGAAATACCCGTGTAAGTGTATAATAGTTCATAATACCAAGCAGTTTCTTTTCTTTGAACCCCTTCAATTGAAATTGTTTCTTGAGAGTAAGGATGGGGGGGGGATTGGATCCTGTACCGGCTGCCACATGTACCACCTAAGCTCTATTAGTTATAGCCTTTTTGGTTGTTATTCTTAGATAAATTTCTTTTTTCTTGGAACCTTATGGAGGGTTGTGTAGGGGTCTATACCAAGTCTCTATTATTTGTGGTGTTTAAATGTTTCTTTTGATATGTCTGTATTCTAATTACACTTAGGGGCATGTTTACTAAAAGCCGTACAATTGCGTGCCGCACAATAGCGCACGGAAACGCGGCACTCAAACGCTCAGAAACGCTCTTAAACGCCCCGCACAAGTGCGCGTGGGCCCCGCACAATTGCGCGCCGCACTAACGTGCCCCGCACAAGTACCCGGCCCGCAAATGTCCGATAGAGGCGTGGAAAGGCATTCTGAGGGCGGAGGAAGGCTCCCGAGGGGCGGAGAGACGGGGTCAATGGGCGGGGAAGGGGAGGGGAGAGGCTCCCCGCACAGTATCGGGGACGAATTTGCAGGTTAAAAATAGCGCGAGTGAAACACTCACGGTAGAGGGCATTTAAAGGGAAGAGAAACCATTTCCGTCAGCAATGTACAGGGAAACCGGGGAAACCTGCAAAACGTGAGCAGTGTGATACATGTGCACAGAACAAAAGTGCAAATAAAGATAGAAAAAGACCCAAACAAACATATTAAAAATAGGAAGTCAGCTGGGGAACCCTGATATTAATGGGCAAACATAAGAAACACACCCAGGAAAGCTCCAAAAAACTGAAATGAAGTATGGAAGGGGCTACGGAGCGGAGACCCTTCCAAAAACCATTTCCTTTTTTCTGAGCCTTCCTGGGAGTGTTTGCTATGGTTGCCCATTAATATCACTGTTGCCCAGCTTGGTTATATTTATCCCCAGTTCGTCGTGGTCGGTTGAGGGGTTTATTTGCACTTTTGTCACCAGACAAGGTGACTGAGCCCACAGTACAAATGTGCAGAGCAGGGTTTTTTGACTCCTTTGGTCAGGTTTCCCACCCCCAGGGACTGCACTATCACTGTGGCCACAGTGTGGTGCAGCAGACAGAGGCAGTACCTCTAGAACCAGAGGGTCACAGGTTCAAATCCAAGCTGGGGCTCCTGTCAACCCAGTCCCCATATTTTACCCACCACTAAACAGAGATAGTAAAGACACTCCTTTATTGCAGAGAACATAAGCATGGTTCACACACCCATTTTGTACCCAACACCGCACACACACCATAACAATGGGCATTACCGACAGCCGAGTCCCACAAATGCAGTCCTGGAGTGCCACAACTCAATCAGGTCATATGCTTTTCCAAGATAAGGACATGCCAGCATGTTGGCGGTAGGGTACAGGGGGTGGTGGAGGGGGCAGTGGCTGCTAGCCACAGAAGACAGTGGCCGAGCCATGTGCAGGCTGGCACGTCCACTGCAACATAGGCCCTGTCGGATGTACAGTCATGGACTTCCCAGGGAATTCAGCACATCTGTGGCAACACAGTGGTGCAGTGCACACAGACAGTGTGTGCAGTGCACACAGACAGTGTGTGCAGTGCACACAGACAGTGTGTGCAGGAGCAAAAGGTCACAGGTTCAAAGCCCAGTTGGGGCTACTGCCAATCCTGTCCACATATTTTCCCCACAACTAAACCATGTTAGTAAGGGCAATCCTTTATTGCTGGGGATATACGCATTGGTCATACGCCTATCTTTTACACCACCAAGCACAGACACCATGACCAGGGGCATTACCTAGAGCAGAGTCTCACAAATGCAGTCCTGGAGGACCACACACCATTCAGGTTCCATGCTGCCACTCATACAAATAACCGTGCTGTATATCTATGCACCACCCCCATGGCATGTAGCTGTAGCTCATGCATATTCATGAGGGACAGCAGGAAACCCCAACCAGTGTATTGCAAACCTGGACTGGATTTGGGAACATCTGCCGTACAGCAGCAGCCAACAGGGACAGACACACCCACACCCACACCCACAGGCCCCATTGGCCAATGCCTCCTGGTGAGGCAGGACATTGGGCCCTACGTGCATCTCCCAATACCAGCACTTGCATACCTTAGCAATGTCACCCTACACCAGGGTATATGGTACACAGCTCTCAAACGTTTGCTATGAGTACTGGCAGATAGATATCCCTACGTTACGCACAGTCTGCTCTATGAGCTCCATCATAATAATCTATCTGATGTCTGCGGTGTGTGCGTCAGGTCTGGCCCCTGACAGTGTTTACCACCCTAGGGAGGGACCCCCAACGGTATTGCATACCATACCCATGCCTGTACTGTGCCCAGGACTGGTGTGGTGGGCAAGGATTCTGAACCCCTCTATAGTAGCACAATGCTGGCATACGTGTGGGAGTGTGTGTCTGTCTATACAGTGTGTGTTGGCTGCAAACACTGTCCACAGTTTTGGCCTGATGATGTGCATAATGAGCAGCAAGGTACCATGGGTATAGCTCAGACAGGGTGGGCTGGCCAGGATGCATCTGCACAGGGCATAGGGCACTGGCAGGGACATTGTAGTGGCCGTCCACCACCTCCACAGACAGGGTGACCTCTGTATGTGCTGCTGGGCTTTCACTCCACCCTGACTGTGCAGTGATGGCAGCATGGCTAGGCACCCCCATAGTGCTTCATAGCACTTCCCTCATGTGATATATATGGGTCACCTGTTGGGGCCTAGTCACTGATGTATCTGCTTGTGTGTGCTGCCATCCCAGTTGTGGGTGCATGCATTTTCAGTGGGACTAACCAGCAGACTGTTCACAGCTGGTATGTGCCCTGCTGGAGTGCCTTGCAGGGTGCAGTGGCTGATGGCTTGATGCAGGGGAATATCAGATAGTGGTGGGGTGCATCTTAGCATATCCAGGCCTACTGTCTGTCTGATATTGTGATCTGGGTGTGTGTAGGGTGTCTGTTCCCCAACAGGACTGGGGTTGATGGTCCACTCTACTGCCATCATTGCAAGGGGGGGGGGGGGTGTATAATGGGGATCTGTTGATAGGAGACCCTGCCTGTTTGCCACCCTCAGCTGGGGGGGGGGGGGGTGTTGGTGGTACATAGCCCACCTAGGGGTCCCCCTGACTGAGACAGACAGAGATATCCAAGGTGTTCCTGCAGAAACTACCTATCTCACAGATTACAACTGTTTTGGAGCTCTGCCATGGAGGGTGCTGTGGACCTGGTCCAGGGCGCCTCATCGCACACTCAGGGTGAGCACAGTTCCCGCACAGTGTGACTGTGTGTAGCTACTCTGTGCAAATTAAACACCCGGTCAGTACCTCCTACCAGGCCAAGGTGCTGTGTGGGTGCACATGGACACGTCCCCCTACCAGGCCGGGGAGCTGTTGGGGTGCATTCCCCATCTTGTGTTCATCTGTGGACAGCTGATTTGCATGTGCAGTGCATCATGGGTATGGGTGGCCTAACCCTATCCTGGTTCCCACAGCAGACTGTGTGGTGACATGCAGGCTCTCTGCAGCCAGCCAGGGGCTTGCTGGCAGCTCTATAGCTGTAGCCCAATGGTTACTTCACTGCCTGTGGAGCCAGTGGTAATGGGTTCGAGCCCACAGTGGGGTTATTTGATAGGGTTGTCCAAAGCTTTTTTTAGATTTAATGTACATATGTTGCTGCCATCAAACACACCCTCAGTGTACTGTACCCATAAGGTGCCTCTGAGGGTGCTTTATAGGGCACCCTATAGGGCACCTTATGGTTGCCGTCCATATAAGGTGCACTATACATTATCCTGTGACGCAACATATATGGTGCCCTATAGGGGACATTCAAGGGTGCCTTGGCGGACAGTGAACTTTAACATGTGCCTTATGGGCCGCCTTATGTTAACACGCTTTGTGAGTGCGTTTGCTAGTAGTGATAACTGAAATAAAAATAGATTGCCCCCTACAGCACTCATCCCCATAATACACACTGCCTCAGTGAGCCTTCTTCATTGGGCACTGTGGGGGATTGAACCCCTGATCTCTGCACCATTGGTCAGTGTCTTAACCATTGTACTATGGCTCTGCTCCTTTATGTGTGCACATCAGGGCGCCACTTAGCCTTCCCACGCACTATTGTGCACGGCGCACAATAGCGCCCCGCGCAAATGTGCGATCGCTTACTCCCGTTTTTTTTCTTTTCTCTGCCTGAACCGCCCACTCCTTATATGGCACAGGCACACTACCGCGGCCCCGCACATTAGGAATGTTTAGTAAACAGACCCCTTAGTTTTACTCTGGTGTATTTGAAAATTAATAAAGAATATAAAGAAAAAAAAAAAAAAAGAAAGAGTGGTAGATGTGTGGAATAGTTTCCTAGTGGAGATGGTGGACACGAGGACAGTATCTGAATTTAAAAAAGCATGGGAAAAACACAGAGGATCTCTAAAGGTAAAAAAGGGATTATTGTAGTTGATATGGAAGGGCAGATTAGATAATCCATGTGTTCTTTTTTTTGCCGTCTTATTTCTATGTTTTTATGAATGCATGACTCTGCATTTTTTAACTGGCAAATTCTGAATCATTCTTTCTTTGCTAGATCCCTCCTTGTGTTATCTAAACCCTCCTAAATTTTTACCCTAATGCATATGTTGGTATGATCTGCAAACAGGCAAACCTTATCTAACAGCCCTAATGCAATATTTATTTATTTATTTTATTTGGTTCTTCTATACCACCCCTTCCAGAGATCAGGGGCAATTTACAATTAACAGTATGAACAACTTATACATGGAACAGTAGGATTAACTATTTACAGGTAACATATCTAACAATACAAACTTTGAGTAATCTTAGCAGAGCTTTGTGGCCCTGCTATTTATTATTTACATATTTACATGTTCACATTATCAGTTGTTGCATCCTAGCTGTGGTGAGGATCCTAGAGTTTTGTATTTGAATGGTCATTGCTGAAGGCAACCTGTATGCAGAGGAAGTGGGGAGCGGGGAGGGGCTTAGTGCGTTGTTTCTTGTGTGTTTTGTATGTTCGTTTGTGAGAGGGGAGGGGGGGTTTCAGTAGAGTTTCCGAAATGTTGAGAGAATAGGAGCATTTTAAGTCCCTTTCTAAATAGCTGTAGATCCTTTGTCATGCGAATTGCTAGTGGCAGTTCATTCCAGAGGCTGGGTGCTGTAAATGAAAAGGCTCTAGAGCTCGTACATTTTTTCGTTTTGCAGATGGCTTTGGGTATGACAAGTGAGTGGTTTGCATTTTTTATTTGTGTCCTGGATTGCGGCGGTATGTGTAGTAGGGTGGTTAGGTGGGAGGGGGAGATGTTATTAAGCAGCTTAAATGTTGAAAGAAGTATCTTATATTTTATTTGGCTATGTATAGGGAGCCAGTGTAGATCATGTAGGATAGGGGTTATGTGTTTGGCTAGACGGGTTTTAGAGATGATCCTGGTGGTGATGTTTTGTGCCCTTTGGAGTATGTTTATGTTTTTAAGTGGTAGTCCGTGCAGTAGACTATTACAATAGTCGAAGTGGGGAGTGATTAGTGCGTGGACTACCGACTTAAAGTCATGGGTATCTAGGAAGGGTCTTAGATGCTGTACGATTTTTAATTTAAAGAATATGGTTTTTGCTGTTTGTTTTAGGTGGGGGAGCATGCTGAGGGTGTGGTCTATTATTAACCCAAGGTATTTTACTTCTTGTTTAACGGGGATGTCTATATTGTTGATTGTGATGTTTTTAGGATGGACGGAATCTTGGTTTCTTGATACAAACAGTGCTTCAGTTTTTTTGAATTTGATACTGAGGTAGTTGGTTTTTAGCCAAGATTCAGTTTCACTAATACATTGTGATGATAGGTTAAGGTAGGAGGGGTTGTTTGTGTCGATGGGTAGTGCCAACAAGATGTCGTCAGCATAGATGTAATGGTTGATTTTGAATTTCCTGAATATGCTCACGATGGGTTGTAGACATAAGTTGAAAAGTAAGGCTGAAAGTGCCGAGCCTTATGGGATCCCTTGATTTTGGGGGAAATATCCGCGATTTCTTGGTTCGTTTGGACACGTAGTGTACACTGTGACAAATATGATATGAACCACTTAAGGAGAGTACTCCCTATGCCTACTGTATTTGTGCCAGCTTTTCAAGTAATGTGTAATGGTTGATATTATCGAATGCAGAGGCTATGTCTATAAAGAGAAGGATGAATCCTTGCTTATGGTTATCTGTGCCTCTGATAAGGTGGTCCATTAGTGTAATTAGTGAGGTTTCGACTCCATGAAAGTGACGAAACCCGACTTGATGGGAGTCCAGGGGGGCATAAAGGTCAATGTAATCTTGTAGTTGGAGTTGGATAATCTTTTCTATTAGTTTGGCAATGAATGGAATGCTGGCTATGGGTCTGTAGGAATTCGGGTCTGATGGATCCAGGGTATTATTTTTCAGAATAGGGTGGATGGAGGTAAGTTTTAGGTCATCAGGCATGATGCCCTGTGATAGGGACTGGTTGATTATAGGGGTATGTTTACTAAACCGTCTTAATGTTACCGGCGTTAGTTGCAGTCTTACTGTAACGAATGCCATATAAGGTAGTGGGCGTTCTAGTCTTAAGGTAGCATTTAGGGTTATCATGCGATAAGGTACGTTTTCGTGCGATAGAGGGAGCTGTGGCACGTTAAAACGGGTTAGCCTTAATTAGGCGTGCTGACCTACAAGCATAGCAACAGAGGTGTAGTACAATGGCTAATACATCAACTGATGAAACGGGGGTCATGAGTTTGATCCCCCAGTGGGTTTGATGAGTAAGGCTATCTGAGGCATTACCCTTTACTTTAAATCAGTGCTGTCTGAGGCATTTTCTTTTTAATTTAAATTAGTGCTGCCAGCAAACACACCCTCACAGTGCCGTAACCTAAGGTGCCGCATAAGGCGCCCTATAAGGCACTCCAGAGGGCACATTATAAAGTTCACTGTCCGCCAAGGCACCTTATAATGTTCCCTATAGGGCGCCTTATAGGGCGCTTTATAGGGCGCCTTATAGAGCGCTTTATAGGGCACCTTATGAGGCACTTTAAGGTTACAGCACTGTGAGGGTGTTTTTGCTGGCAGCACTAATTTAAATTAAAAAAAGAAAATGACTCAGACAGCCCTACCAAATAACTCCACTGTGGGATCAAACCCATGACTTCTGGCTCTACAGGCAGTGAAGTAACCAGTGGGCTACAACTCTATAGCTACTAACATAAGAACATAAGAACATAAGATATGCCATACTGGGTCAGATCAGGGTCCATCAAGCCCAGTATTCTGTTTCCAACAGTGGCCAATCTAGGTCATATGTACCTAGCAGTATCCCCAAGAGACACAAGTTCCACAATGCTTGTACTGGGTCAAGCATTGATATCTTCGGTCACTTCTTAATAATGGTTTATGGACCTTTCCTCCAGGAACTTGTCCAAACCTTTTTTAAACCCAGCTACACTAACAGCCTTTACTACATCCTCCGGTAACAAATTCCAGCGTTTGATTACACGTTGAGTGAAAAAATATTTTCTTTTATTAGTCTTAAATAGTTTACCCTGTAGCTTCATTGCATGTCCCCTAGTCTTTCTATATTCTGATAAGGTAAACAATCGATCTACGTTTACCCGTTCCACTCCGTTCATTAATTTATAGACTTCTATCATATCTCCCCTCAGCCGTCTCTTTTCCAGGTTAAAGAGCCCTAACCTTTTTAGCCTTTCTTCATAGGAGTATCCTTCCATCTCCTTTACCATTTTGGTGGCTCTTCTCTGAAACTTTTCTAAAATCGCTATATCCTTTTTAAGATATGGCGACCAGAATTGCACACAATATTCAAGGTGCGGTCTCACCATGGAACGATATAGAGGCATTATAATATCTTTTGTTTTATTTTCCATTCCTTTCCTTATCATACCTAGCATTCTATTTGCTCTCTTGGCCACCACTGCAAACTGGGCCGAGGGTTTTAACATGGTATCCACAATGACGCCTAAATCATTTTCCTGGGTGGTGGTTCCTAATGTGGAACCTTGCATCGTGTAACCATAGTTTGGGTTGTTCTTCCCTAGGTGCATAACCTTGCACTTGTCCACATTAAATTTCATTTGCCATTTTGATGCCCAGTCTTCCAATTTATCAAGATCTTCTTGCAATTTTTCATAATCCTTTTGGGTTTTAACAACTTTAAATAGTTTTGTGTCATCTGCAAATTTGATAACCTCACTCGTTATCCCACTTTCCAGGTCATTTATGAATATGTCAAAAAGCAGCAGACCCAGCACAGATCCCTGGGGTACACCACTATTCACCTTTCTCCATTGGGAAAATTGGCCATTTAGCCCTACCCTCTGCTTTCTATCTTTTAACCAGTTCCTGATCCACAATAGTACACTGCCTCCTATCCCATGACTCTTTAGTTTTGCCAAAAGTCTCTGATGAGGGACCTTGTCAAAGGCTTTCTGAAAGTCCAGATACACAATATCAACCGACTCACCTTTGTCCACCTGTTTATTCACTCCTTCAAAAAAACATAACAGATTAGTAAGACAAGATCTTCCTTGTCTAAAGCCATGTTGGCTGTCTCCCATTAGGTTGTGACTATCTACATGCTGAGTAATTTTATTCTTTATGATGGTTTCTACCATTTTTCCTGGTACTGACGTCAAGCTCACTGGTCTGTAGTTTCCCGAATCACCCCTGGAACCCTTTTTAAAAATTGGTGTTACATTGGCGATCCTCCAGTCTTCAGGTATTAGAGATGATTTTAATGATAGTTCACAGATTACTGATAGCAGGTCTGCAATCTCATATTTCAGTTCTTTCAACACCCTTGGATGTATACCATCCGGCCCAGGTGATTTGCTACTCTTCAGTTTATCTAATAGTTGTAAGACATCTTCCCGATGTATCGATATTTCCTTCAATTCTTCTGCACCTTTAAATACCACTTCAGTCATGGGTAACATCCCTACATCTTCCTCAGTAAAGACCGAAGCAAAGAATTCATTCAGTCTCTCCGCTATCGCCTTGTCGCCTCTTAGTGCTCCTTTAACCCCTTTATCATCTAATGGATCAACTGACTCTCTCACAGGTTTTTTGCTACGAATGTACTTGAAAAGGTCTTTATTTCGCGTTTTGGCTGGCTATGGAAGGACTACAGGTCACCACACAACCTGTCTGCTGTGGTTACCAGGATAGGGTTAACCCACCCGTACCCATGATGCACTGCACATGCAAATCAGCAGTCTACAGATGATCACAAGATGGGGTATGCACCCCCACAGCACCTCGTCCTGGTAGGGGGAACTGACCGTGTGCACCCCCACAGCACCTCAGCCTGGTAGGGGGTACTGACCATGTGTGTTACTGGCACAGAGTAGCTACTGACCGTCACATTGTGCAGGTACTGTGCTCACCCTGAGGGTGAGGTGGGGCGCCCAGCACCAGGTCCACAGTACCTTTCATGGCTGAAACAGGCCATGCTGCAGGTCCCCATCAGTGCTAGTGTGTGTGATAGGTAGTTTCTGCAGACACACCTAGGATACATCTGTGTCCATCTTTATTTCCCAGTCACATATAGCCCTTGTGGGCTATGATGCACCCAGAATAGTGCATATCCTGTGTTGTGGTATGGTCATATGAGGTAGGGAGGGGAGGGTGTTTGGACCAATAGGCAGATTATGTACCACCACCCAACCCACCCTCATGTGGCACAGGGTAGGGAACAGGATCCCCTACCAACAGAGCCACATTCTACCTCCCTGCAATGGTGGCAGTAGAGGGGACCATCAACCCCAGTCCTGCTGGGGAACAGGCATCCTACAAGGCAGGCAACGCAGATCTGTACACATCCATAAGGCAAGGCAAGGCAGACAGACAGTAGGCCAGGAAATGCTCCGCTACCCCCCACCACTATCTGACATTCTCCAGCAGCAAGCACAGTGAGTCTCCAGCCACTGCACAGTGTTCCAGCCATATACATACTAACTGCACCAGTCTGCTAGCTAGTCCATAGTGCATGTTCTTGGAGAAGATGCATGTACCCAAAACTGGGATGTCAGCATACACACCAAGCAGATAAGTCAGTGATTGGGCCCCAAAAAAGAGAACCCATAAATATCACTTGAGAAAGATAGTATATAGCACTATGGGGGAACCTAGCCATGCCGTGGTCACTGCTCAGTCAGGGTGACAGTGACCACCCAGAAGGACATGCTGTGGCCACCCTGTCTGTGCAGGTGGTGGCCGGGCACTACAATGTCCGAGTCATTGCCCTATGCCCTGTGCAGATGCATCCTGCCCAGGCCACCCTGTCCGGGCCATACCCACAGTACCTTGCTCCTCATTATGCACATTTGCAGGCTAACACTGGAAACAGTGCAAGCAGTGTGGGCTGAGTAAGGTGTTGGCAGCCACTACACACTGGATAGACAGACACACACTCCCACACCTATGCCAGCATTGTGCAAATATAGAGGTTTTTGGCAGCCCTGGCCACGGCACCAGTCCTGGGCACAGTGCAGGCATGGCTATGGTATGCAATACTGTTGGGGTTACTCCCCAGGGTGGCAAACACTGTCAGAAACCAGAACTGAAACACACTCCACAGACATCAGAAAGGTTGGTATGATGCAGCTCAATCAGCAAATTGTGCTGAACTTAGGAATTGCTATCTGCCATTAATCATAGCAACCTTTTGATATATGTGTAACGTATTCCCAGGTTTAGGGCAGCATTGCTAAGGTATGCAAGTGCTAGTATTGGGAGATGTTGCTGCACGCAGGGCCCAACATCCTGCCTCTCCATAAGGCTTTGGATAATGGAACCTGTGGGTGCGGGTGTTTCTGCCCCTGTTGGCCGCTGCTCTAGGGCAGAGGTTCCCAACTCCGGTCCTGATGGGCCAAACACTGTTCGGGTTTTCATGCTGTCCCTAATGAATATGCTTGAGATACATTTGCATACCATGGGGGCGGCGCATAGAAATGCAGCACAGGCATCTTTATTAGAGACAGCATGAAACCTGAATGGTTTTTGGCCCTCCAGGACAGCATTTGGGAAACTCTGCTCTAGGTATTGCACATGTTTATGGTGTCTGTGCTCTGTAGGGTAAAATATAGGCGTTTCAGGCATGTTTATGTTATCTTCAATAAAGGTCCCATCTTTATTACCTTGGTTTAGTACTAGGTAAAATATGGGAACTGGGTTGGCAGGAGCCACAGCTGGGACTTGAACCTGTAACCTTCTGCTCCTGAACACATTGGCTGTGTGTACTGCACCACACGGATGGTTCATTCCCTGGGGATACCATGACTGTTTGTCAGTCAGAGCCTGTCTGTTGCAGTGCACAGCACCCACCTAAACGGGGCTAGGCCATGGTCTGCTGTTGGCAGATGCCACTGCCCCCTCCGCCACCAGTACCCCTCCGCCACCATGCTGACATGCTGGTGGTGATGGTGGTGTGCAGTCTCAGGCCATCCAGTGTGCCGGTAGGCGGCTGCCTATGGTGCGGGATCCAGGGTAGGGGTGTCTGCATAGATGTCCACACTTCCCCCCCAACACCACCTGCCAATGTTCTGTGCCCTTGGAGGTACCTGCTGGGTACTATCCCCTGTGACACTGTGAGAAACACACTCATGCCCATGTTGGGCCCTCATCAGTTGCTGTCTGGCTGCTGTACAGTTTCAGCATTCCTATGTGCCACCTAGGCATCTGCCTAGTCCGCATTGTGCCCCAGCTGCACCACAGCCGGCAGCCCTCTGTATCCCATTTTCAAGCATCTGTACAATTGCTCTTTTCTGACATGCCCACCCTGCTGTTGCCGCACATGTGCACGCCATAAGAAACCTGTCCAATAAAAAGGGAAAACCCTGATCAGCGCTATTTCAATGTGGGATCATTCACCTTGTAGGGGGACAGAGCATAGACCCTTCCAAAATTAATATCTTTTTTTTTTGGAGCTTTCTCAGTAGTGTTTTTTTTTACTTTTCCCATTAATATCACTATTGGCCAGCTTGGTTATGGTGATTTTACATTTTGTTCAGGTCATTTTCCATGTTTATTTGCCCTTTTGTTCCATGCACATGTATCACAACTATCACTTTTGTTTGGTTTCCCTGGCTTTGCTGTACATTGCTGACGGAAATGGTTTCTCTTTCCTGCAAATATGCCTTAACGCGAGGGTTTCACTGGCGTTAGTGATCAGACCCGGATTCCACAGCGTTAGTGTGCCTGGAGCCTCTCCCCTCCCACTCTCCACCCATTGACCCCTTCTCTCCGCGCTCTGGGAAGCCTTCCTCCGCCCTTCAGCGCCGGATTTCACAGCATTAGGGTGCCTTAGCACCGCAGGCGCGTTATCGTGCGATAAGGTACATTATTGCATGATAACGCGCCTTCATCGCCCGATAACATACCTTATCGCGTGATAATTCTGCCGGGTGCACGTTAGCGCCCTTTAGTAAACATACCCCTATGGGAAATAGGTTTGTGGCCAGTTCAGTTTCAGCGGACTTGACACATGATACTGGGCAAGGATCAAGGGGGGAGATTGTGGTGTTGATCATTGTTATGATCTTAAGAAGGTGTTTTTGAACAATTAAATGGAAGTTATCTTATTTGTTGGGATTTGTTGAGCATGGATGTGTGGAGGTGGTGGAATTGTGATAGTCGTTTTTTAGTTTTGTTGCAAAATGTGTAGCTAGGGTTTGTGCGCTTATTTTGGTTTGTTCTGATTCATTTTTGTGTGGTTTTGTTAGGGATCTAACAATTGCAAAGAGTTCTCTGGGGCGGTTAATAGCCAGGTTTATGATTTTTGTATGATAGTCTCTTTTGGTTTTGTTAATTGCATCTTTATATATGTTGAGGAGGTTATGGTATTGGGATTTGTTTTCATTTGTTTTAGTTGTTCTCCACTTTTTTTCTTGTTTTTTCAGCTGCCTTTTTAGTTTTGCAAGTTCCTGTGTAAACCACTTCTCAGATTTTTGAGGGGTTTTTTTTAGTTCTTTTGGTGGGGGAGGTGGCTTTTTGGGTGACCTGGTTCCATTGTTGTATGGAGGTATTGATGTCGAAGGGATTTGTTGTCAGCTGGGGTAGTACCCTATCTAAGTAGGTACCTCCAAAAATATTAAAAAGAATCAGACCAGGACAGATTCCTGCAGTAATGCTAACGTTCTTCTCCTCATAATGAACTCCATTTACCTATACCTTTTGTCCCCTCACACTCAGTCAATCACTTTAGGGTCCATCCCTAGAGGCTCAATTTATTTATAAGTCATCTGTGTGTAACAGTGTCAAAGGCTTTACTGAAATCTAAGTATACCACATCTAGCACTCTCCCTCAAAACAATTCCCAGGTTACCCGGTCAAAGAAATTTATTAGATTTGCCTGATAAGACCTGCTTCTAGTTAAACCATGTGGCCTTGAATCATGCATTCCATTGGATTCCAGACACATCACTATCCTCTTTTAGTAGTGTTTCCATTCATTTATTCACCACAGAGGTCAGACTAACCAGCCTGTCCTCACCAACTTGATCCTTACCTCTGATTTTGTGTAAAGGAAGCATATGCACCCTTCTGTAGTCCTCTGGGACCACGTCTGACTAAAGAAGCATTGAAAAGGTCAGACAGTAGAGCCCTAGAACTTTTCTAAGTTCCTTCGGTACTCGGATGTACTGTCTTCTTGTCTACTTTTAGTTTAGCTAGCTCTTCACCAACACAGTTCATTGAAATCATTCAAAATTGACCTCACTTCTATTCTTATTTATGGGTGTTTTCTGAGATCCTGCTCCTTGCTCTTTATCTGTGAACACAGAAGAGAAATATTTGCTAAGCAATTCTACTTTGTCCTCATAGGACCCTACATATTTTCCCCTTCACCCTTAAGTCTGACAATACCTCCTCTCACTGATATAAATGTTTTGGTCCCCATTTTTACTATACGCACTATTTTTTCTTTCATTTGTATCTTTGCTTTCCTGACTACTTTCCTATCTTCTTTTAGCTTTTCCAAATATTGATGCTTATCTTAATCTTTCTGTGATCTCTTGTATTTTATAAAGGCCACCCTCTTTTACTTCATCTTTCCAGCTGCTTCTTTCAAGAACCATAGTGGTCTTTTACGTTTATTTACTTTCCTAACAAAAAGGTTTGTGCCTTTAATATATCCATTTTTAGTTTTGCCCACTGCTTTTCCAGGTTTCCCAGCTGTTCCATCACACTAACGACTCCTTAAGGTATTGTCTATTCTTTTTTTTTTTTTTTTTTAAACTTTTATTTTCATTTTGCAACAAACAAAAGAAACAACACACCAAAGGAGACAAAACAAGTATACAATAAAGAAAAGTAAACCCAATTACCCCCCACCCCCACGCTTCTTCTCTAGCTGATTATGTCAGCATGTGAGCGCTTCCAAACAACAGTGATTATACATCAAAACAATCAAAAGAGTATCTGCGATACAGAATAATCATGGGACAAAGATATATACAAATTTAGACAGTCAGATGAGAGCATTGAGCAGAATGTACATAGTCATTGAGCATCTTCCATTTAGACCGATGATGAGGAGTCTGAATGGGGGAAGCAAACATACGAGGTATTTGTTCATATTTACTGTAGAGACAGACATGATTCCACCATTCATTGGGGCTCAGATGGGAGCTATTTTTCCAGTATTTCGTAATTAGGGAAATAGCAATGCCAAGCATAAAGTCCAAAAGGAAGTAAGCCGTTTTTGGGAGAGAGGGGATGCCCGCAGCTGAGCGAAGTCCCACTATCCTCCAAGAAAGGGGCTCTTGAAAGTGCAAAATAGACTGGATACGACCCCAGACCCGACGCCAGTAATACTGTAGTGCGGGACATTCATACATAACATGAGGTAGTGAACCAATGGCCGCATGACATGTCCAACAACTATTGCCCTGAGTAGTGTTCCATTTGGCTAATCTGTCAGGAGTGTAAAAACACCGGTGGGCTAGAAAGAAGAGTGTCTGAGTGAGTGAGGCGGATCGGGAGACCCGTGTCACTCTACTCCAGACAAGGCTCCATTGCTCCGGGGTCAAAGTCACATGCAATTCTCTCTCCCATGCTTTCTGCGCTATAGGGGTATCTCTCGTTATAGCATTACATAAGGTTTTGTAAAAATTGGATGCTACACCCGGTGAACTACCGATAGATCGGAGAGTCTCCAACCAACCTTGTGTAGGGGAGGCCGATGGCGGGAGCACCTTAGCACTCCGAAGGCAATGCTGAAGTTGCACCAACTGAAAGTAGTGTTTCGCTGGGAGACCAAATTCAATTTGCAATTCACTAAAAGTTTTCCAGCGACCTTCATGGAACAACTGACTAGGAATCCAAATGCCCCTAGTGTACCAGGGGCTCCACGCCATCGGCTTATTTTGTATTCGAAATCGAGTATTGTACCAAAGTGGGAGCTTGTCTAACGGACAGAGTCGGGAGTCTAAAGATTGCATAAGATTATTAAAGGCACCTAAGGTGTCTAAAAGCATTGGTGGAAAGTGGGAGTCTGATGGGAGAGTCATACCAGGAAGAAAAGTAAGAGGAATCGGTTTGCAAAGGTCCTCTTCTATGTCTAGCCACACAGGTCTACTCGGTACTGGATCTTCTAGCCAACGAGCACCTTGTTTGAGAAGAAAAGATTGATGATACTTCAGGAAATCAGGGAATCTGACACCCCCATTTTCCTTATCTGCTTGCAGCTTATGTTTCGCTATCCTAGGTGTCTTGTTTTGCCACAAGTATCTAGTCAGAAGGCCCTCTATATCTTTATATACGTCGAGGTAAAAGACAGGGCAACATTTCTAAGATATAATTCACTTTCGGAACAATCATCATTTTTATGGTTTCTAATCGACCCCACCAGGTAAGTGTTAAAGGAGTCCAGCGATGAGTAAGCGCCCGGACTTTAGAGGTTAAGTCTTTGGCATTGAAGGAGATAGTGTCTTCCAAAGGAGAACAATAGTGAACCCCAAGGTATTTGACCATGCGAGGTTGCCATAAAAAGGGGAAGGATTGCATATCTGCCTGATGAAGCAAAGGATTTAATGGAAAGGCTACCGACTTGGTCCAATTTATCTTATAACCGGACAGTTGTGAGTATTTACCAATTTGCTCTAGGACAGCCGGTACTGAGTCTATAGAGACAAAAAGCATAAGGTCATCAGCATACGCTGAAATTTTGATTTCCCTATGGGTGAAGGGGACTCCATGAATCTCCTCCGATTGCCGGATTAGTAAAGCCAAGGGTTCGAGTGCAAGATCGAAGAGAAGTGGAGACAGTGGGCATCCCTGGCGAGTGCCGCGTTGAAGAGGAAAAGGCTGAGACTTTAAAGCATTGGCACATATACTGGCTGTAGGCTGTGCGTACATGGTGCGAAGACAACGGAGAAAACCTTCCCCGAATCCGTACCAGCGGAGGACTGCAAATAGGAAGGGCCACTCTAAGCGATCAAAGGCCTTCTCAGCATCAAGTGAGAGGCCAACAAATGGGCGATCAAGATTAACTGCGGTAGTCAGTACATGGCATAGAGTCCGAGCATTGTCAGCAGTTGATCTACCAGGAATGAAACCGCATTGATCTGGGTGTATTAAGGTAGGCATCCTATCAGAGAGCCGGGTAGAGAGAATGGTGGCAAATATTTTATAGTCCGCGTTTAGGAGGGAAATTGGACGATAATTAGCTGTTAGTTGCGGGTCTCTCCCCTCTTTCTCAAAAACTACTACATTTGCCATTGAAAAGGACCCAGAAGGAGAACCCTCCTCGGCCAGAGCAGAAAAATAAAGTTTCAAAACTGGAGCTAAGTCAGCGTGAAAGGTTTTGTAGAATTCAGCAGGGAGACCGTCTGGGCCTGCGGCTCGACCTGAGGCACATTTCTTGATAGCAGAATGAATTTCTGAGACAGTAAATGGTGTGTCCAAGGCCACTCTATCTTCGTCAGATAGGGTCGGTCTTTGTACCCCTGAAAGTAAGCGTTCAAATACATCTGGCTCAAAATCACATTCAGATTGATAAAGCCGAGTATAAAAATCACGAAAGAGTTCTAAGATTTCGGTATCTTTAGTGACCAAACCCCCCCCCGACGGATTACGGAGGGCGGTAACACGCTTGGCTTCTTTTTGACCTTTTAGGGCATTTGCTAATAATTTGCCAGCACGATTATTTTCCCGATAATATAGCCCTTGTTGTGATTCAATATTTTTAACAGCAGCAGTGTACAAAAGCTGATTGTATTGAAAACGCAAGCGTTGTAAACGGAGTAAAATACATGGGTCAGTACGGGACGTGAGGAGACGCTCCCCAGCTTGTATCTGCTGTTCTAGAATCAGTAAATGCTGCTTTCTTTGTTTCCCCTGCCGAATTTGATAGCTAGTTATAGTTGCGCAGATAGATGCTTTAAAACCCTCCCACCAAGCCCAGCTCGCTGTGTCATGGGGTGAGTTAAAATGAAAATAATCTTGGATAGCGGCCTTTATATCAACCTGAAAATCTTTTTGACCCAGTAGGGATCTATGATTAAAGCAAGATCTGTGAGAATCGTCCCGCGCAGTGAAAGGTAATGATAAAGATATGGCAGCATGATCTGAAATATGGAGAGGATGAGTCCTAGTCGTGTCTACTTGAGAAATCAGTGCTTTGGAAATGAGAAAGAAATCTATTCTAGATTGGGAGTGATGGGGGGCAGAAAAGAAAGTGAACTCTAAGTCGGAGGGGTGAAGCAGCCTCCATATATCTACCAGCGCAAGATCTTGCATCAGAGCTGTAAGGGTAGCAAGACTCTTGGGTGGACTACTCGTTCTAGGCGGCTGTCTATCTATCAGAGGGTCTAACACTTGATTAAAATCACCACCAAGTATTAATGGAGTATTGGCAGAGGCCTGTGCCAACTGCGCAATACTTGCATAGTAAGCAGGGTTGTCCACATTCGGGGCATAAATGCAAATACATGTAAATTCACTATCTCCAACCTTAAGATGTACTCGGGCCCATCTACCCTCCTTGTCAGCGCTAGTATCAATTACAGTAGCTTGCAAAGATTTCTTAACCAGAATGGCTACCCCGCACCGTTTGGAAACGGCGGGAGAATAGGCAGCCACCATGTAAGGCTTAACATTGAGTTTCAGCGTTTCAGCAGAGTTTAAGTGCGTTTCCTGAAGAAACGCTAAATCAGCATGCTCATGGCTAAGATAGCTAAGGATTTTCTTTCTTTTGATTGGACTATTAATGCCCTTTACGTTGAGTGATAAGATTTTACATAAGGCCATTCAGACAAGTTAAAAATTCTGAGCATGATAGCGCACATAATTTCACAATGTCCCTCATATTGACTGTATCTGGCTGTACATATGGCATAAAAGAAAATAAGCTTAGATAATACAATGAAGCGCCCCACATTAAAAAAGAAAAACCGCAGCGCGGTAGAGAAGAAGCAGAACCCCAAAAATTACTGGCGACCATGTGTCTGCGGGGAGAAGCCCCAGAGAAGGCCGAAATTGAAAAAACACATAACCTGTAGGACTGTGCGTGCTCCGAATCCGACCGAGGCACACATCATGGAGGAATAGGAGACCAAAAACAAAAGTCATAGAAAGAAAGAAAGAAAGTCCAGGTAGTCTCTGTGCTTGACTATGACCGCCGCATCGGGCCCTTCAAAATGGCGGACAGAGCCGGCAAATAAAAGTCCAAGTCGTTGGATTAGCGCATCTGCTCTGCTTCTTTGGAGTCTAAAAATGTTGATAGTAGATCAGGATCTTCGAATGTCCTGGTTTGGTTGTGGAGAGTCACTCGGAGCTTCGCGGGATACAACAGGCCAAAGCGAGCCTGTAGCTGTTGAAGTCGAGGGCGAAAAGCAAGGAGTTTCTTCCGTCGGTCAACGGTAGGCTTTGCCAAATCAGGGAAGAAGGAGACTTTGTGACCTTCAAATTCCAAATGATGGTTCGCCCGGGCAGCATTTAAAATTTGTTCCACTTGTTGATATCGTAGCAAGCGAAAGATAATAGGCCGGGGGGTCGTTCGGTTGAGCGCCATGTGGGTAGGAACACGGTGTGCACGATCGATTTCCAGTTCTTTATGAAAGGTGATCTTCAGCAAGGAGGGAAGAGTTTTGAGCAGGAATTCTCTCATATCTCCCGCTTCCACCCCCTCCGGTATTCCAATGAGCCTCACATTGTTGCGACGGGCTCGATTATTGCTATCTTCTAACTCCTTTTGAAGATTCTGTATCTGGCGCTCAGCCTTGTCCAGTGTGCCCAAGCGCACCGCGTGCGAGTCGAGGACCCCCGCCATATTGTCCTGCCGTAATGAGAGACTTTCAAGTCGGTCCTGGAGTACTCCAAAGTCTTCTCGCAGGGCTCTAAGCGCTTCTCCATTGGACTGCACCAATTCCTTCACGCCGCGTATTTCCTCTAAAATCTCCAGGTGCATTTCGGGGTTTTCCCGAAATGGAGCCATCTTCTGTGGGGAGGACACCTCTGTTTTGGAGCGTTTTCCGTGAGAAGAAGAAGGAGACCCGAAGTCCAAGCGCGCTGGTTTATGGGCCGCCATCCCCCCCGAGGTACCCCGGTCAGCCCGGAGCGAAATAGTAAGTTTGTATAGGTATTAAGTCAGGATTCTAAGTAGGCCTCTCGGGAGCTTCAGCGCGAAGCGTCTTACCCGCTGGACATCAGGCTCCGCCCCCGGTATTGTCTATTCTTAACAAAATTAGTTTCCCTAAAAGCCTTGGATCCTCACTTTTGAATGGCTATATCAGCCTTTGTTATAATACTGCACCACACTATCCATTGTTCACTGGATGTGAGATGAACATCCACTATAGTATAACATCAGAAACCTACTCACTATTTATAAGAACAGGCCCTCTCATGTGTGGGTTCTGTTACCAGTTGCTGGAATAGTTCTCCCTGTAGAGAATCCAAGATCGTCATACTTCTAGATGACACCACACTAGGGATGTCCCAATCAACATCTGGCATATTGAAATCACCTATCAGTAGCACTTGTCCTTTCATAGAAATACTGCAAATGTTTTCAAATAAATCTCTGCCCACTTCTTCTACCTGTGCTGGAGTGGCAGTCCCTGTAAAGCTAACTCAAGCTTTACAGTGACCACCACTCCAGAGAAAGCACTACCGAAAATGATGGTAGACGAGGAACCTGATTACTTTTTAGTGAAATTTGAATGAACTGCCTGCATGACTAGAGGCATCCTGGACTACTTACTTGGGGAATTTGCTGACAGGTAGTAGTCAGGCTCCATTCCAGGAAGCCAGCTCTGATGGTTGAGCTACACATGCAACTGTCAAGGCTGCCATATTGGAGCAGATTGTCTGTATACCAGAGGCCTACCACAAGCATTTCAGAGAGGGGGCAGCTCCAGATGAAAGAGAGTCCTTGGAGGTTTCTCTGTCGATTGAAGGAGCTTGCATGAAAGTAGCTGCAACCAGAGGGAATGAACAGGTTGAAGATAGCCAAGAATGTGTTATTGGAGAAGTTTATGGAGGGCTTGACCACCCCGATGAAACAGTGGATATGTCAGCACCCCAAGCTTGCCCTGGAAATAGCTGAGGGAAATCATGAAGCCCAACCATGAAGTGGACAGTGAGAAGGGAAAGAAGTCACCTGTCAGCCCAGGAGGATAGATGGAGAAGCCAGAACGGATGTTGGCACTCATGTTCTGACCCCCAAAGTCACCTTCTAGGTGAAGGCATGGCCCTAGCCACGACCTCTTCACCTTGTTTATGTGTGGAGTCAAGGGACACTTTGCTTGGGAATGTCCCCTTGGTATGGAAGAACCCAAGGATGCCAGTCTAATCATCCCTCACATCTGTGCTTTTGTGGTCACTCCCCACCCCAGGTCACAGAACATTGTGATTCCAGTGGAGTTTGAGGGAACCCGTCTCCAGGCCTTGATAGACTCTGGAAGTTTGTAGGCCCTCATTCATCGGGAAGCCGTAACACAATTTCAAATTGACTATGCAAAGATGGTAACACTGGCCTGTGTATGTGGAGACCAGAGGCAGTATCCAATGGTACAGGTTTCACTTAAGACTCTAGCAGGGCAAGCAACCTTTGAGGTCATGGTGCTGTCCTGGCTCCCATATCCAGTGGTGATAGGCTGAGACTATCCAAACTTCAGAGCAATATGGGCCTAGCTAACTGACAGTTCACTGTCAGACCAGGAAGATTTCCCAGAGATTTTCCCCCTGGAAGTATCGGATCTATATGTCAAGAATCCCAAGCATGCTAAGTCCTAGAGTTGGCGTCACTGGGAAAAGCTAAGCTATCAACAGAATCTAAGGGTGGCTATGGGGAGGGATACAGGGAGGAAGAGCCTAGGGAAGAAACCCCTGGGGATAACTCACGGTTCGGTGGTAATGATTCAGATACAATTGTCCTCTTCCCAGAGTGAGGGATGGGGGAAGACTCAGCAAGAAGATGAGTCCCTTAAACATGTCCAAGAGCAGGTTTTGGAGGTGGATGGTGTTCCAGAAGGTAACAGAGAATCCCCTGCAAGAACCTTTACCTATTTTGTGCTAAAGGGAGATTTATTATAGAGAATGATCGTGGGTGCGCTAGAGGGGAAAGAGGTAGAACAACTGATAGGGCTGGGGAACTATCGTCAACAGGTGTTATCATTGGCCCATAGCCATTAGGGGGACACCTGGGGGAGGAGAAAACACTAGAATGTGTTTTAGGTCAATTTTTCTGGCCAAGGATCCATAAGCAAATGCAGTTATATTGCAAGTCTTGCCCCACCTGCCAGCTTCATAAGCCCCACCTGCCACTCTAGTGCCCTTGACCATTTTTAAAACCTCATTATAAAGAGTGGCCATGGATCTGGTAGGACCTTTGGAGTGAAACACCTAAGACAACAAGTATATTTTAGTCATACTGGACTATGCTACCCAATACCTGGAAGTCATTGCTCTAAGGAATATGAAGACTACTACAATCATGAATGTCCTCTGGGAAGTATTCTCGTGGGTGGGAATATCCAATGAGATCCTCAGATCAAGGAACACCCTTTGTATCGAAGATGATGAAACAAGTGTGTGCCTTATTGAAGGTCAAGATGTTGTGAACATCAGTATATCACCCACAGATGGATGGCCTCTTTGAGTGATTCCAAAAAACTCTGAAACAGATATTTAAAAGGTTTGTGCAGGAGGCAAGATGGCGACAGGACTGAGCATCAGAGGAACAGCCTAGCATGGCTTCGTGTGTTTTGTTTGACTGCCGGTCCTCTGCACTCGTATCGTGATGGGGCAGAGGAAAAGAGAGCAAGCTAACCTTCCCTCGGGTATGCCGGTGTTTTCTGAAGGCGATCAGCGCACGTTGTTATCGTGCGGCTTTGGTTCCCTGGTGCCTGGAGAGGCGTCTTCAGCTGCAGTGCAGGAGGATTCTTCTGCGGTGTCAAGCGTATCAGGAGTGTTTCTTTCTCCTGATCAGCGCGCCCCCCCCCCCCCCCCCCGTTTCAACCCGGAAGCTTTTCGACGCCACATGCAGTGCTTCCCTCCGGTTTTCCTGATGGTGCTCCGAAGCGTGGAAGTGAAGAGGGCTCTGTATTGGTGAGTCCATCAGCTATTTCCGGACCCCCGCAGCTGTCGGTGAGGACTCCCGATACGGTAGAGTCTACTTCAGCGGCTGGGCAACAGCTTGTTGGGATAGGAGGAGGCCAGATGTTGGCTACTCAAGGGCTGGTAAAACCCACTGTTATAACTTTGGAATCGCTGTGGGAAGCCATAACTTCATTAACTTCCTCTCTATCTATGGTAGTGGGAACTGTTAAAGCTGATTTAATGTCTGTTAAAGAAACTGTTAACTCACTTTCTGCGCTTCAAGAACAACAGGCTGGTGTGGTCTCTCAACTTGCAGCAAGGATGGAACAGCTACAAGAGCTACAGGGGACTCTAATCAAGGACAAAGCTTTGATGACTAGGAAAATAGAATATCTGGAGAATCTCTGGTTATTGAATTTTCCTAAATTACCAGTTCTTTCTCCTATGGAAATGGTGAGGAAATACTTGTGAGGTATTACAAATCTCACAGGAGCATATTTATTTATTTTATTTATTTATTTAACTGTATTTATATCCCGCTTTTCACCGGGTCAAAGCGGTGAGACACATAACAGGGGGGGGAATCAATAGTAGGGGGGCCATCACCGGGGGCTCAACATTGATGATTTTGGGATGAACATAGAGTTCACAGTTACTGGTCTGAAGTTCTTGAAGAGAAATAGGGGGAGGGGGTTCCCATTCAGAGATGTTCCTGGAATAGGACGGTTTTTAGCTGTTTTTTGAAAGATGGGAGATCACCGTTGTTCCTGATGTGGTTTGGCAGAGAGTTCCAGAGGGATGGGGCATAGAGTTCAAAGGCTCTGTTGCAGGTCCGTTGTGTTGCCTTGGTTCTTTTGTGGGGGACGGCAATGGAGCTGTTGGAGGATTGTCTGGTTGTTCTGCTGTGGGTTGGGCGAGACAGTAGGGTGTGGAGTGGGGTGCCTTGTGTTTGGTGGATGGTTTTGTGGGTGAGTAGGAGAGCTTTGTACTTGATTCTTGCTTCGATGGGGAGAATATGAAGGTCTCTCAGAATTGGGGTGATGTAGTCCCGTTTCTTTGCATTGTGAATTATTCTTGCCGTGGTGTTTAGGGCAGTTCAGAGGGGATTGGTTTGTGTGGCAGGTAGGCCACGGTAGATTATGTTGCAGTAGTCCAGATGAGGGAGTGTCAGAGCCTGCATTACTGTCCTGAAGTCCTGCGGTTCGAGGAGAGGTCGGAGACGTTGTACCGTTTTTGCCTTGTGGAATACAGTTCCAGTGGTCTTGTTGATTTGCTGCTTAAGGGTTAGGGCTTGATCAATGATAATGCCGAGATATCTTATGTGTGGTTGTATTTGAATTTGCGTGGTTCCCATGGTGAGGTGAGTGGGTGGTTTGAAGTCTGGGTCTTTTGTCACTATAAGAGCTTTGGTCTTCTTTATGTTAATGGATAAGTTGTTCTCTTGTAGCCAGTTGGATATGTCGGTGAAGCAGGCTGATAGCTGGTCGTTTGTTGGGTCTGTGGTTATAATTGGGGCGTAGAGCATTATGTCGTCGGCGTATATGTGGAAGTTGACGTTGTGGGTGCGTATGACTTAACAGAGTGGACGGAGGTAGATGTTGAAAAGCATGGCTGATAATGTGGATCCTTGAGGTACTCCTTGATGTTGCTGGAAGGGGTGTGAGGTTGAGGTTTTGGTGCGGATCAGTTGCTGTCAGTTGGTTAGATAGGACCTGAACCATCGGAGTACAGTATCTTTGATCCCAACTGTTAGGAGTCTGTGGATGAGGGTGTCATGGGAGATGGTGTCAAAGGCCGCCGATATATCCAGGAAAATCAGGATGTATCCAGAGTGTTTCTCTTGGGTTCCTATGACGAGGGTGTTCATCAGTGTGGTCATGAGGGTCTCGACTCCATGTAATGGTCGGAATCCGTGTTGCTGCGGGTCCAGTATGTTGTTGACATCCAGGTGTTCTTGAAGCTGACGGACTATCTTCTCGATTATCTTTGCGATGAGTGGGAGGCTCGCTACTGGTCTGTAGGAGGTGGGGTCTAGGGGATCTAGGTTGTGCTTTTTTAGGGTTGGTCGAATGATTGTGGTCTTGAGGGCGTCTAGCATGTGTCCTTGGGTAAAGGATTCGTTTACGATGTGGGTTAATGGTGCACTCAGTTCTTCTTTGGTTTTCTTTATCCAGTCGGTAGAACAGGGGTCCAGCGGGGAGGTGGTGGTGTTCAAGCAGGAGATGGTGGAAGATATTTCTTCTTTTGAGGTTGTGTCAAATGTATTCCAGTCTCTGTTCAGGATGGGGCATGAATTTGTCTTGGTTGTTTCAGCATAGTGATGTGAGCTTTGCGGTTGCTGAAGCTGTTTGTATTGTCGGGCTAGAAGATCAGGGGGGATATCTGGCAGCTGGTCGGAATTACTGGGTGCCCTTGTTAGTTTTTTGACAATTTGGAAGAGCTCTCGAGGTTTGTTTATGGCTGTTGTGATGATTTTGGTGTGTTCGGTTTTTTGGCGTTGTCGGATTTTGCGTGGTACGCATTGAGTTCATAGAGGTATTTTGTTTTGTCTCTTTCGCTTTTGGTTTTTCTCCATTTCCTTTCGGTTCTTCTAAGTCTGGTCTTCAGTTTTCGGAGGCTGGAGGTGAACCATCGGGCTTTTGAGGAGATGGGTCTGGTATTGGTTTTGTTTCTAGTTGTGCTGGCTGCTGAGGAGATTGTGGTATTCCAGTTGTGGATCAGGTCATCAAGGTTGTTGGAGTTTGTGTGTAGGTTTGGCAGGGTTTGCGTTAGGAAGTCTTCCTTGCTGAATGCTTTGAATCTCCTTGCGTGGTGTTCGTTTTCTCTGTTATTTTTGAGTTGATAGGTGTGGGATATGTTGATGATGTAGTGGTCTGACCACGGTACTGGTGAGATTGTCAGTCTTCTGTATGAGGAGGCAGTTTGGGAGTTTAGAAATATGAGGTCAAGTGTGTTTCCTTTTTCATGTGTTGGTTCTTGTATGATCTGTGTCAGGTCCATTGCTGTCATGGCGTTGAGGAAGGTTTCTGCTTGTTTTTCCTGGAGGGATGGGAGGTTGAAGTCTCCTAGGATAATTTGTTCCTTCGAAGGGCTGGTGCTTTCGGAGATGAGGTGTAGTATCTGTGGTAGGTCGGTGGTTGTGGTGGGTGCACGGTAGATCAGGCATATCGAGAGATGTTTGTTGGTGAGGGTGAGGATGTCTGCTTCATTGGAGGTTTCCGAGGCGTGGATCCGCAGGTGGAGGTTGTCTTTGGCAATGATGGCTACGCCTCCGCCTTTGGCATGTGTCCGGGAGCAGTGTTGAAGGCTGTATCCCTTTGGTGTTAGCTGGTTCATTATTACTGTGTCATGGTCTGTTAGCCAGGTTTCTGTTACACAGAGGATGTCAATCTTTTCCGTTGTGATCAGGTCTTGGAGCGTGTGGTATTTGTTCCTAACTGAGCGAGCGTTTATGAGTGAGATGGAGAGGTGGTGGTGGTTTGTGGGGTTGGTGGTACAGAGTGGTGTGCAATGTGTGAGTGAGTCGGTGTGTGGATGCTTGTGGATGCTTGTGGTTTGAGTTGCTGTGGTGTCTGGACAGAGAGGGTTGTTGGATGTGGCTGAGTGGGGGTAGAGGTTCAGGATGGGGGTTAGGAGATGGATGGGGGTTAGGAAGGGTGGCATGGTGTGTGGGAGTATCTGGGTTCTTGGAGTGGTGGGGTCTTTTTCTCTGCAAAGTTGTTGTTGTCGTTGTTCGTTGTTCTTCAGTTCAGTGGTTGAGGTATTTCTGCTGCTTGATGTGATGCGGTTTTATCTCTGCGAAGTTGTTGTTGTCGTTGTTCTTCGGTTCAGTGGTTGAGGTATTTCTGCTGCTGGATGTGATACGGTGGCTTCTTTTGAGTTGGATCTGTCATTTGCTGCTTCTTTTTGTGCGCCTCTGTGCCGCGCCTAAGGGCCACGCCAAAGGGCCCTCTGGTGAGGCCCTCAGGCACGGGCCCACCAGGTGCGGGCGCGCCCACGAGGGACGCCGCTTTTATGGAGGCGGGTGGTGGATGTTCTTCTCTCCCACTTCCCCGATTGGGCAGGAGCACCGTGGGGGGTGGAGAGTCCCTGCGGCGGTAGCGGCTCCCTCCGGAGGCGAGGGACGCCGCTTTTATGGAGGCGGGTGGTGGATGTTCTTCTCTCCCACTGCCCCGATTGGGCAGGAGCACCGTGGGGGGTGGAGAGTCCCTGCGGCGGTAGTGGCTCCCTCCGGAGGTGAGGAACACCGCTTTTATGGAGGCGGGTGGTGGATGTTCTTCTCTCCCACTGCCCCGATTGGGCAGGAGCACCGTGGGGGGTGGAGAGTCCCTGCGGCGGTAGCAGCTCCCTCTGGAGGCGAGGGACGCCGCCTTTATGGAGGCGGGTGGTGGATGTTCTTCTCTCCCACTACCCCGATTGGGCAGGAGCACCGTGGGGGGTGGAGAGTCCCTGCCGCGGTAGCGGCTCCCTCCGGAGGCGAGGGACGCCGCTTTTATGGAGGCGGGTGGTGGATGTTCTTCTCTCCCACTGCCCTGATTGGGCAGGAGCACCGTGGGGGGTGGAGAGTCCCTGTGGCGGTAGCGGCTCCCGGCTTTCTGGCAATAACCTTATCAGATTCTGAAGGCCTGGCAACAGACTGTCGCCAAGGATCTGGGAGAGATGCTTAACCTGGGAGTGACAGAGTCTATTCATAACTGTTCATCACCCATTGTTTTGGTTCATAAACCCAACAGAAGGATCATATTCTGCACTGACTTCTAGAGGGTCAATGTAGCTTCCAAACTGGAAGCATATCCCATGCCCAGAGTAGATGAGCTAATTGAGTGACTTGGTGGAGCATGCTTTATATCAACCTTGGATCTGACCAAGGAAATACTGGCAGGTGCTGTTGACTCTGACTGACAAAGAGAAGACTGCTTTGGATTACACGGGACTCCTGCCACATTTGAACACCTAGTCTACCACCTACTGAGATCACACAAGGAGTATGCAGCTGCAAACTTTGACAACAACATCATCTACAGCAGAGATTGGTCCACCCGTCTAACCCAAGTACAAGCCATGTTGATCAGCCTGCGGAAGGCTGGATTGACGGCCAACCCCAAGAAATATTTTCTGTGAGGTTAGGACATTCAAAACTGGGTTATTTAATCGGGAATGGACAGATACAACCTCAACTATGGAAGGTGAATGCCATTGATCAGATCCCCACCCCAAAATCAAAGAAAGAGGTTCAGGCCTTCCTTGGACTGATTGGCTATTACCACCAGTTCATCCCTAATTTTGCAGAGGTGGCAGAGCTGTTAACCAATCTCCTCCAGAAGAGAGCTCCTGAACGGAGTCAGTGGCCACGACCTGGATCTGGCTTTCCAGCGCCTCAAGAAGGCAGTGTGCTCTGTACTCATCCTGATTAGCCCTGATTTCTCTCTACCATTTATTGTGCAAACTGATGCCTTGGAGTCATACTGGCTCAGGAAGTCAGGGGTGAAGTACATCCCAAAGTATTCATCAGCAAGAAGCTGTTTCCTTGGGAACAGCATTATGTGGTGATCAAAAAGCATTATGCGGTGATCCAAAAGGAAGCCCTGGCTCTCAAGTGGGCATTTAAGACCTTCAAATACTACCTGCTTGGCTGTCGTTTATGCTGGTAATGGGTCACCAACCCCTCAAGTGGCTGGCTTAATAAAAGGAACCCGACGGCTGTGTTATGCAATGTTTTTTGAGTATCCAACCCTACCAGTTTTGGGTTCGCCATAGGGATGGTTGGACTCCCCTGAATGCAGACTTCCTTTCCTGGGTAGGGGTCTTGAGTAAAGCAGGCACTCAATGGGGCATAGTTCAGCTGAGGAAGTGGGTGTGTGATGAGGTCTATAGAATGTTACTTATTCCTCTCCAAAGAGAGTATCAACATTCCCCTTTAAGAGAGTCTGTAGCCCAGAGTTCATGGCTGGGAGGGTGTGACTCACAGGGAGAGGTTGAGAACTCAGCATGCTGCAGGATGGAAAGAGAGGCCCATAGAGCCAGGAGTCCTTACAAGGCAAGCGATGCAAAGGAGTTCTGAGGTAGGAACTTTAACTGGGGCTGGAGGAAGGGCCGAGAGATCCAGCTTGTGGAGGTTCAACAAGCTGGGACAGAATAAAACTGCTTTTGTTTCACGGACTGCTGTTTGGCCTGTGTTTGAAAGAAAACCCCTTCCTACCACATACCATACTACCACAGAGCCACAGAATTACCTTGCTGGAAATGGAGACCCTCTAGAAATGGCAGTGCTTGCAAGGCACTGTAGACCTTTATACAACACTCATCAACATGGATTCTGAGCAAGCTAATTAATTAATTAATTAAGCTAATTAATAAACCCTTAATAGTGCAGTGACTTCAAAAAGCTTGTCTTACTCTTTGAACCTGAAGGTTTGAGGAGGAAAACCTCAGTACAGCTTTGCACAAGAACTGAGCAAAGCAACAGAAAATGTTATCTATTAAAAATAAAAATAGTCTTTTTCTTAAAAACTCTCAGGAAGAAAATTGTATTAACAGCCACAGAATGAACTTGCTAGAAGTGGAGACCTCTAGGGAAAAAGGGGACTGTTAAGCTTTGCAGGTGGTATGGAAGGGTAGACTGGATAGGCTGTATGGTCTTTATCTACTATCATTTTTCTATGTTTCTTTAAGAGGGAGAAGACAAAGAGACTTAGCTGTTTGTGGACTCTTGGAGCATGGATTGCCTGAGACAAGGGGTTCCTTGCAAGACATTAGAACTCTGATCTATTTAAATTGATGTCTGTGAAACTGGAGCTCTACAATATTTTTTGCATGTATTCGGGCATTTAACTTTGTTTGCATATAGATTACTAATCAGAGGAACATGAAAATTACAGATGTATGCAATTTATTCTATTGCTTCTTCGCTACTGTGGTGTGCAAAGTATTTTGGTTCTCCCGGAGCTCTGGAGAATAGCTGAGACTCAGAAGGGGACTGAAAGAAGTTTATTTCACCTTAATGGCTTATTCAGCCTAGACCACCTTAAGGAAGCCAAGACAGGAAAGCCTAGCCAGCAGGTTATGGTCTATGCAGGCAGTATAAGTATGAAGAATAAAGGCAAGCCTGGGATGCTCAGAGAGAAGAAACTGGAAAACCTCCAATATCCTGCTAGCAGGAAGCAGCAGGAAGCCCTGTTATTTCATCCAGGGATAGCTGAAGAAAGCATCAGAACACTGAAGGGTACAAGATATATTGTAAAATCTGATGAGCAAGGACTGTGTCTTACATTAATATGTACAACATAGGGCTGCCAATTTTTTTAAAAAGAAAAACCTGCCAACGGTAACTAGCCATGCTCTGCCCCTGCCCCGCCCACAAAAAATAACTGTAGAGAGGGCAGTGGTGCAGGCTTTAGTGTCTGAGAAGGCTATATAAGAGGTTGAACTTGTCAGCACCTATTTAGCCACAATCCCCTTCTCTGGTCCTCCCCAACACAAATATGCTGTCCCATACGACATTAAATACAAACATATATTCTGCATCCACCAAACCATCCCCGCCCCCCCCCCCCCCCCCCCTCTGGCCCCTTTCCCTAACAATCTGTGCAGAGCAGACCAGAGCAAGAACGTTCTCCCAAAAATTTACCATATGAAAAAAAAAATCACCAGCAGTATTTTCCTATCCCTTCCTCCGTGTCCACCATCTTCTCTCTGTGTCCTATAACCCATGTTCAACAACTTCCCTCTTTGTCCCTCCCCCCTCCCCCCATGTCCCTACCCCTCCCTCCCTGTGTATCCCAACCCCCCCCCCCCCCCCCCCCCCCCCCCCCACCATATCCGGCATCCCTTCTCTGCATCCCTCTGCCCCCCTACATCCAACATTACTACTTTGCATTCTCACCCTGCATGTCTAGCATATGCCCTCAGTATGTCTGTCCTTATCCTCCCTCATGGCAAATTCTCAGCACAAGAAACTGCTGCCCTTGCCTGGAACTTAAAGAAAGGGATTGAAGGAAGCCAGCCTGTTAGAGAGCCAGGCTTGGGTATTTAAGACACTAAATACTAGGATGTATATTTCAGCAGCTAGGCAGGGAAGTGAGTGTGTCTGGGGAATTTATTTGTGCATTTTGGTAGTGGGAGCTCCAAGGATTTGTGTGTATACAGGAGACAGGAACTTCAGGGCTTAGTCTGCAAAGAGACCCAGCCAGGGAAGCGAGTGTGGTTGGGGAATTTGTGTGTGCTAGGAGAAGGAGCCCCAGGAATTTTGTGTGCACTGTAAGCCAGTACCCCAGAGCTTAGTCTGTAGAACGAAGAAGACAGACTGTGAACCAGACAGGAAAATGAGTGAGACTGGGGGAGAGCTGTGTGTGCAGGGAACAGGGGCTCTAAGAATTTGTAAGCTTAAGTGTTAGGAGCTCCCAAGTTCAGTCTGCAGAAAAAGAGAGAAAGAGAGAGAGTTAGAACAAGCTGAAGAAGGTTGTGAATTTAGTGTAACCAGTGGGTTAAAATAACAACAGCCAAAATGCTTCGGCCACGAAAGCAGCTGTTCTAAACTAATTTAAGGATGCTGAACACAGAAATCATAATGAAAATGGCTGATTAGGTCTAGTTGCTAAGATATATGCTATTAAATAGTCATTAGGGGCCATTAACTGTGTATTACGCAACATTTGCATGACATTGTGTAATCTCTACTTGCAACCAATAGAAATATCTGTCGAAAACCAGATGATGCAATCAGTATTTAAATTTGCATCGCTTGACAGTATAAATCTTAAGGTGTATTAGTCACAGAAAAATTAAAAATTAATTATTTTGCATTATTTTATGCCGATGGGTCAATCACAGCGTATTCGGCGATGCATCGTACTTGTGTTAATAATGCAGATAATTTCTGCTATATTTGTGATGAAGTGACTTTTACATCACAAAAACAGAATATGACTGTGGCAATTAAGAAAGCCTACAACTTATATTTTGGCTGCAGAATAGGAGATCAGGATAAGAGTTGGGCGCCACACATATGCTGCAATACATGTGCAACAAATCTCAGGCAATGGATGAATGGGAAAAGGCAATCAATGCCTTTGCAGTTCCAATGATCTGGAGAGAGCCCACGGATCACATCAGCAATTGCTACTTCTTCATGGTTCCTCCAATTCAGAAAGGCATATCCAGAAAGAGTAAGTGGACTGTGCAATATCCAAACATTCCATATGGTGAAGGGTTGATTCCCAAAATGTCAGAATCATTATCATTAGAATCAAGTGAGGAAGAGGAAGAAGTTTGTAGTCATGAACCGTCAACCTCTTGTGACCCAGAGTTTCTTCTGGCCACTGCTAATGAGCCACACCTCATAACGCAAGGTGAATTGAATGACCTTGTCAGGGATTTGGATCTCCCGAAGAATAAAGCTGAGCTTTTGGGTTCCAGACTACAGCAGTGGAATCTTCTGGCTGGTGACGTTCAAATTTCTTTTTTCCGGGACCGTCAGAAAGACTTGGTGTCATTCTTTCTCAAAGAAAGTGATCTTGCTGCATGCAACAACGTAAAAGGTTTAATGGCAGCTCTCAATATCAATTACAATGCAGATGATTGGAGGCTCTTCATTCATTCATCCAAAGCAAGTCTTAAAGCTGTATTGCTGCATAATGGCAACTTGCTACCATCAATTCCTATTGGTCATGCAGCTTTTATGAAAGAGACTTATGACAATATGAAACAACTTTTGAAATGTATACACTATGATCAACATCTATGGTCAATCTGTGGTGACTTCAAAGTGGTCGCCCTCTTGCTTGGTCTTCAGGATAGATACACCAAGTACTGCTGCTTCCTGTGTGAATGGGATAATCGTGCTAGAGATTGTCATTTCGGCAAAAGGGACTGGCCACTCATCAGTCACTGGATCCTGGAAGCAAAAATGTTCTGTTTCCAGCACTTGTAGACAGCAACAAGATTTTGACGCCTTCCTTGCACATCAAGTTGGGACTAATGAAAAATTTGTCAAAGCGATGGATAAAACTAAACCTGCTTTCAGGTATCTTAGTGGTAAATTTCCTAGACTGAATGATGCCAAAGTTAAGGAAGGAATTTTTGTTGGCCCTCAGATTCATGCACTTCTTCAAGATGACAAATTTCTTCGTTTATTGCGTGGAAAGGAAAAGGCTGCATGGATAGCATTTGAATCAGTGACACAAAATTTTCTTGGAAACAACAAACCAAATAATTACCAAGAGATTGTTCAAGATCTTCTCAAGGCACACAAAAACCTTGGTTGCAACATGTCCTTAAAGATTCATTTTCTACACTCTCATCTAGATTTTTTCTCACAAAATTGCGGAGCAGTAAGTGATGAACATGGAGAACGATTTCACCAAGACATTGCAGCCATGGAAAAGAGGTATCAGGGTAAATGGAGCCCATCAATGCTTGCAGACTACTGCTGGACAGTGACAAGGGATATTCCATTCCTTCAGTACAAGAAAGAGATCAGGAAGAGTCGTGAAGCCACTGAATGAGAGCAAAACTTGCTAGAATGTACTTACAAATGTTCTTAATGAAAGTTAAATTGCAGACATAATTATTCCTCTGTTTCTTCTAAGTACGTTTATGAACTTTATTTTATAAAAACATGCCTGTTATTGTGCAAAGTTTCATTTGTAATAAGATTTTGATTTACATCTAAGGATTTAGGCTCGATTTTCACCATACATAGTGGTAAAATGTAAATTCTTCAACATATCATAGAAACAGGAGCTAATTTACCAATTTCACTATCATATTTGAATCCAGCGTATCAAATTCATTAAGAAATAGCACATTTAATTTCTGAAGCAAACAATTTTTGAAAATTTGTAGAACAGTGTTACCTGTTTGATGCCCCAGGAGGGATGCAGGGCTTCACTCCCAGGACCCAGAGAGAGCACTGGAGCCTCAGATAAATTAAAAGAAGTGTAATCCTGGATTTGCAGACTTTAAAAAGCCTAGTTTAATGCTAAAAATGAAGTTTAATTTAAAAACAAGTCCCGGAGAACAAGCAGTGGAAGGAGGAGAGGAATTTGCTGCGTGATTGCCGGTGAGCCCTACTTGAGTGAGGTGATTGGAGGACTCTCCCTGGTTGTATCACAATTGAGAGACCCGGCAAGGGATTTAAAGCAGCGCAGCTATTCTGCGGCCATGGATGCAGCCTACAGTTGTGTGCCCGAAAGGGCGTGTGACCAAAGTGGTATGCCCATTTGGTGCCACTTCGGGGTTTCCCTGGAATTTGCTGCATGAGTTGCCTAAGGTTCGAGGAAAAAGGAAAGTCAAGTCGGTGGGGAAGAAAATGGAGATAGCAACATCTATGCCTAAAACTGTTGTTGGACCTATGGATTTGCATGTATGGTCATTGGTGGGAGCAGAGGTAAGACAAGATCTACTTCCCCCTGACTTCCTTTCACCGGGATCTTCGGGCGCCTCACTTAGTTCCATCTCCAGGACCCTTCCACCTAATCCTGGCTTATCGCCAGCTTGGGGTGAAGAGGCAGTTTTGTTCTCTTCACTGGTTCTCAATGGGGGTGTAAAGCAAGCCCCGGCTGAGGCATTACCTGCTGGTATTGATAAAATTTGCTTAGTGCCTATACAAGCTGCTGTATTGTCAGTACACCAAATTTCAATGGCTGCTTCTGAAGTGACTTTGTCAGACATCTGAAGGGCAGTAATAGACACTAACTCTTTGTTACAAGGTTTAATTGATCAAACTATTCAGTTTTCTGAGCAGGTTGTGCAAAAATCTTTAGAAGCAGATGCAGATATCGCCTCGGTAAGCTAGAGGCACAGAGTTCTGTTCTTCAGGCAGCAAGTGCTTGGGGACTGAGGGATACATATGCTATTTACAAACAAATTGAGTCTTTGGAGAATGTTTATCATGCTAAAAATATTCAGCTTTTAAACTTTCCATAAACTTGTTTTCTATCTCCACTTTTGATGTTTCAGAAATATTGTAGAGAGGTATTATTATTGCAGGATGTGGCAGATATTGTGGAATCAAATGTTTATTATTTGCTGGTTCGTAAAGTGGAGGGGAATGGTGAATTGGCACAGATGATGGATGAGTCATATTGAGTTGACTACATTTTTGGAATCTACTAATGAGGCTATCCCTACCTGTGCTACTTTCATAGTTTCCTTATCCATAGTTACGAACAGGGTGCGGATTATGAAGGGTTTTTTCCCTAGAAAGGATTTTTTATTTCATGGTCAAAAGGTGTCAATCTTTCCGGATGTCTCGCAGGCCACACAAGCACAGAGGAAGTCCTTCTTGCAGTTGAGTCCTTGTACACGTGCTGCAAGGGGGACTTCCTTTCTTAGGTTTCCATGTAAATGCCTTGTTGAGTTTAATGGTGTCTGCTATGGAGCTTATTCTGAACCACGAATAAGCCGTTTACATGTAGAAGTTGGACATTTTTGGAACTACAATGTCTAGACACGATTCAGAAAGCAAAACGTTTTACATGTACAGTCGAAAAAGACGGGTAATATGGATGTGGGCGTGGAGGGGAGGAGTTTGGACATGGCAAGCCGCTTAAACATCTAGACCGTATTCCAATGAAAACATGTACGTACAACCTAGATGTCTAGGTTAGACCTGCTAAAAGATGGAATAACTGTCTATGTCAGCTAAAATAGCACTGTATTGTAACAACAGAGAAGGACATCTGTGATTAAGTAAAGTATAGTTGTGTCATAAAAAGGATCTGGACAAGTTTCTGAAGGAAAAGTCCATAACATAGACATGGGGAAAACAACTATGTACCCTGAGGTAAGCAATATAGCATGTTGCTATTGTTCGGGGATGCTACTCTGTAAATGCGATCCCGAGTGGCTACGTCTGGAAATATAATAGGCCGAATGGACCTTTTGACCGAAGGGAAACAAACTGAACCATGTGGAAGCAGTAGGAGTCCAAAGGTAGTTCGTAACAGAGGGAATTTTCACAGACAACACAGCTGATTGGTGTGTAAAAATGTCTACATCATGCAGATAAACTTTATGCATATGACATTTTCCAAACCTAAGTGCAAACCAGTAACCTCTCTCCATCTAAAACATCTTCCCATTAAAAAAGTAAGCACCCACCGTTATCAAAGGCCAGTACACTGTTTTATCAATTGCTTATGCAAAGGCCAAATAAATTTCCTGGGGGAATGATAAAGAACGGGGAGGATGATCTCTAAACTAGTATTATATCTCAACAATGGGTATGTCTCAATACTGGGGTGAAAGCGTCTCCCTCTCTGATCCACTTACTGTGAAGGTAGTTAAAAATTAGTCTGAAGATGCCTTCTGGAGCCATATTCACATGTCAGAACACTGAATAGTGGTGCCTTTCCGGGGGGGTGTCCACGCCGGAGTTACATGTTTTGAAGCGGTTGTATGTACAGTGATGTATACGTGCAAATTCCCAGAATACCGAACACGCGTGTACATCTAGATTCACATGTCCAACTTCCACGTTATACGTGGATATTGGCTACATTTGAAAGCATGTAACATTTCCTGTGTTCCTCTTGGATATTTTGGGAGCTTATTTTGTGCAACATATCGGCCTCTACAGCAACACTGCCACTGACACGGTAGGTACAAACGGTCTCTAATGTAACTGCGATGGTATGTGTGCTGGGGCCTGTGCCTCAGATGCATGTCTGTGGTACATGTGGCCCTGTGGGAGACAGTGATCTGCATGAACCTGGGTGCAGAGGCCAGGTGCCCTGCGCAGACACCCACTACAGGGCAAGCAGGTGTGGGCATGTCGCTGTTCAGGGCAGGGACTGATTGGCTTGCATGTGAGAATGGCAGGTCCTTACTCAACACCACATCCGCAGCCCCATACTGTGATCATTGTACAGGGAGTACGCATGTTTGGCTCCCACAGTTACATGCCTGTAGGTGTTACATAGACATTACATAGCATATAATGGCAGATCAAGACCAGTATGGTCTATCTGGTGTGGCCAGGAAGGCGGCAAGAATAGGTGCACCTGCCGCTCCGTGTAGGTCATGTTTATTGTGATGTTATCCTGTTGCTATAAAGGGATCCACTGTGTCTGTCCCATGCCAATTTGAGTTCTGTCACTGTATTTGCCCCCACCACTTCCACCGGGAAAGCATTCCAAGCATCCACCACTCTTTCAGTGAAACAGTATTTCCTGCCATTGCCTTTCAGTTTACCCCTTTGCAGCATCATGTTCTGCCCTCTAATTTAAACAGCTTCCCTGTCTTTCGAAAAGGTTTGTTTGTTCCTTACTACACTGTAAGTATTGAAAGGTCTGAATCATATTTCCCCTGTCCCTTCTCTCCTCCAGAGTGTACATATGTAGGTTTTTTAGTCTCTTCTCATAGGTCTATTGGCACAGGCTCCAAATCATTTTGGTCGCTGTCCTCAGAACCGCTTCCAGCCTTTTCATATCTTTGCGAGATGTGGTCTCCAAAACTGAACACAAGTGAGGCCTCACCAGCAACTTGTACAGTGGCATTAGTACCTGAAACTTTCTGCTGGTAAGTCCACTCTGTATGCAACCCAGCATCCTTCTGGCTGTTGCCACCGTCTTGGTACACTGTTTCACCACCTTGAGATCCCAAGAAACAATCACTCCGAGGTCCTTCTCCTGGTCCATGCACACCAACCTCCCGCCCCCTATTGCATACATTTCCCTTGGATATCTGCTTCCCCAGTGCATGACACTGCACTTCTTCACATTAAATCCTAACTGCCAAGCATTAGACCATTCCTACAGCTTTTGTAGACCTTTCCTCATTGTATCCACACCTTCAGGGGAGTCCACTCTGAGCCTGCTTCTGTTCCAGACATAGATCTCCTTTGTACGTCTAGGCTGACATACAAAGGTGATCGCGATTCTGATCCCGCGGGGCACGTCTTGCCATATGGGATAAGAATCACAAACAGGCATGTACATGCAGGCCGGGACTGCGATTCAGTTCTGGCCTGCACGTACAGCCACAGCCAAACTAATTCAGTCATTGCACTGAAATGGAGCTGCAGTGCCATGGCGTCATATCAAGGTCGTGATGCTGGCTGCCATGAAATAGAGTTCATTCCCTACAGCCCGACCCCCTATCTGGCCTCCTAAGGCCAGGGTCAGGATGTGGGGAATTAACACCTGCCCCCCCAGCTCTATCCGCGCCCCGGAGCTGCACAAAACAAATGTCCAGGGGGATGGAATAGGGAGGAGTGGCTTAGTGGTTAGGACAAGGTACTTCAGGCCGGAGGGCCAAGGATTCAAGTCCCACCTGGGGACAGCAATCTCAGGCCGGAGGGACTGGGATTTCTAGTCCTATAGGTACTCCTTGTGGTCTTGGGCAAGCCACTTAACCCTCCATCGCCCATGTTCCCTGTAAGTATTAGCGTAGGTGTGTCATATCCCCTCGTGTTAAATGTATCTCCCAATTGACCGCTTTGACCCGGTGAAAAGCGGGATATAAATACAGCTAAATAAATAAATAAAATAAATAAATTTCACTGGCCCTGGATGTTTGGGGCCAACATTAGAATCGGCCGTGTACGTCCAGGGCTGGAGGCCGCCCACTGCCTGCCTACTCACCACCCCCATGTTGCACCTTCCCCGCTCCCGTCTAATATCCCCACACAACCGGCAGGGACGTTAAACGGGAGTGGAAAGCCGGCACGATGTCCATTTCCCCTATTCGTGCCTCAGAATAACCCCCTCTGTGTTATCACTGGTGCCTGAACACCTTGCTGCATGTGTAATGCAAAGGACACCCCAGTGGTGCACACATGGGGGTGCACCCACCCCTCATAGGCATGTTCGCAGGTAGATATGCATCCATGCAGCATTGCATGGTGGACAGGCCACTCACCAGGTGCCCTGGGCACATGTGCATGGTGGGAGGGTGCAGCACCATTGGTGTAGTGCAACACCTGCCACCCACAGGGGGCTTTGGGGGGGGCATTTGGTGGTACCCCTGAGGCCCAGAATGATCCCCTATGCGGATGTACACATGGACGCAGTGTTAGAAAGTAACGCATTTTATTCAAACTATGTACATAGACGATGTCCCCATTGTCCCACCCACAGGCAGACAGCCAACGGGGGCATCATTGCTGATCACCTACGTGGGGTCCATGAGTTGCTCCATAGCCTGTGTGAGGGCCTGGAGGGCCCTGATCCCACATAGGTTATCTGCGATGAGCCAAAATGGCCCCACCTCAGCTGCCTGCGCTGCTGCCCCCTGCTCCCTCCCATCCCTCCCTCCACCTCCCGTCCCCACCTTCCACCCCTGACCCTCCCATCCCCACCCTCTACCCTCCTGTCCCCTTCCTCCACCGCCTGTCCCCACCCTCCACCCCTGCCCCCTCCTGTCCCTACCCTTCACCCCTCCACTCCCCCGTCCCCACCCACTACCTTCCTGTCCCCACCCTCCACTCCCCTGTTCCTACCCACCACCCTCCAGTCCTTTCCCTCCACTCACTGGGTGGCCCTGGGTGGGGTGACCCTGAGTTCCCCCTCTCCAGGGGCTGTACCTCCTCCTTCTGCTCCTCAGGGCCATCCATCCATGGGTACCCTGCCTCCCAGCCAGGGGGGGGCCCTAGCCAGTCCCCTTAGCCCTCCCCCTTAGGGGAGTGGGACACCACCATGAGGTCCAGGGTGATGGGGAGGTGCTGGATAGTGCTATGGGTCTGGGTGTAAATGGGCGGTCCGATGTGGTGGTGGTGGCAGGGCTCTGTGTTGGGACTGGTGTTGGTTGCTCCATCTCCTCATTCTCTTCCTCTTCCTCCTCTGCCACGGGGGGGGGGGAGGGGGTTGTCCTCAACTGGGATGGCTGTGGAAGGGATGCAGAGAAGTGGCTGTTAGTTTTGGTGGGTGAGGGTGTCTGGCCACCATGACCCCATTGTCAGATGCCTCCCCATGCACTGTCTGCTGTTGCCTCTACGTTGCCCAGCCACTCCAGCTCTGTGCCATGTTGCATATCATGGCCCCATTCCTGTACCATTCTCCCACAAGCACCTCGCTCCCAATGCAGCTGCTGCCAGATACAGCGCAGGAGCCTAGGCTGGGTGCACCTGATGAGGCGGAAGCGCATCCTACATGGAAACATCTGTGGGGGCAGGAAAGAGGTGTCATACATATGCATGTTTCTTTCTTCCCCCAGGTCTGTCACTATGGCTGCCTGCCTGCTTGCCATGACACCACCTGCATACACTGGCTCCTGTTTCATCCTGCTGCCATATCTCCAGTTCTGCCACACCCCGGTCTGGAGGTTGCCCTGGTCCCTCAGGCCTCTTCTGTCCTGTGTGCCTGCATTGCTGACTGGCCAGACCATGGGCTGAGGGGGCGCCTGCTGCCTGCGACATGAGCTGGAATGGGAACCAGAGTGGCAGGCAGGAAGGCCAACCATCCTCATTTTCGCACAGTGCGCTGATGTGAGCGTGTGTGAGAGTGTGTGTGTGTGTATGTATAGGTATAGGGAGGAGTAGCCTAGTGATTGGGGCAAGGTACTTCAGGCCGGAAGGTCAGGAGTTCAAATCCCACTAGAGGACAGCAACCTTGGGCCGGAAGGACAGGGGTTTCTAGTCCCACAGATGCTCCTTGTGGTCTTGGGCAAGCCACTTAACCCTCCACTGCCCATGTTCCCTGTAAGTATTAGTGTATGTGTCTCATATCCCCGTGTGTTAAATGTATCCCCCAATTGTGTTGTGACCGCTTTGATTGAAGGATAAGGCGGTATACAAAACTGTCTAAATAAATAAATATCTATTGTTTTGTGGCTTTCTACACTTCACTGAGCCTTGCAATGCCTAAACTAGGGGTGGCCAACTCTGGTCCCAGTGCACCACAATCCAGCCAGGTTTTCGTGATGTCCCTAATGAATATTCATGAGATATATTTGCATCCACCACCTTCCCTTGTATGCAAATATATCATGGATTTTCATTGGGGGCATCATGAAAATCAGGCAGGGTTGTGGTGCACCAGGACTGGAGTTGGCCACCCCTGGCCTATGCTGTTTCAGCATTAGCCTGCAAATGTGCATGATGCAACCCCGTGCAGGACTAGACAGACACCACAATCAGCATCAGCATTGTAACACTAGGTACTGACATGCACTGTTCTAGGTAGGTCTCTGTCAGACAGGGGCAGAACACAGAACCAGAGGTGACTGGCATATCACACTGCATACAATACCTGCCACACACTGGCAGTACTAGGGATCTGGAGCATAAGCAGCAGCAAACATTTCTAACACTACTGGGGACCAAGTGCTGGGCACCCATCCTCACCCTCAGCGTGACTGCAGAAACTGCTCAGTGGCACGGTTTGTATCTGCTGTGTGCTTGTTGCACACGCTGTCAGTGCATCTTACATATCACCTGAGATGATGGATATGTGCATTCTCCATCTGGGGATCAGCTGTTGACTGCTATTGGGCATCTGCACTGCATCATGGGTACTAGTGGGAGCTAGCCTATGACGGCACACACGGCAGACATTCTAGACAGTGACATGAAGTCTCTTTGTATCCAGCCATTACTGTGCAATGAAGTGTGGAGGTACAGCATACTGGTTAGTGCAATATCTCCATAAGGTTCAATTCACACTTGTTCTTTTTTTTTATAGAAGCATAGAAAAATGACAACAGAAAAAGACCACATAGCCTATCTAGTCTGTCCTTCCATATAAACAACTACAGCAGTCCCCTTTTTTCCTTTACAGATCCTCTATGTTTGTCCCATGCTTTTTTGAATTCAGATACTGTCCTCATCTCTACCACCTCCACTGGGTACTATTCCATGGATCCACCACTCTTTCTGTAAAGAAATATTTCCGCATATCACTCCTGAATCTATCCCCCTTCACACTCATCCCATGTCCCCTCGTAGCAGAACTTGCTTTCAATTGAAAGAGGCTCTCCCCCTGAACATTTATGCCACGGAGGTATTTAAACATCTCAATCATATCACCTCTATCCCGCCTTTCTTCTAAGGTGCACATAGTAAGATCCTTAAGTCTGTCCTCATATGCTTTATAATGAAGACCACTAATCATTTTAGTAGCCACCCTCTGCACCGACTCCATCCTGTTCAAATCCTTTTGAAGGTGCGGTCTCCAGAATTGCACACTATACTCTAAATGAGGTCGCACCAAAGACTTATAGAGAGGCACTATCACCTCCTTTTTTCTGCTAGCCATTCCTCTCTGTATGCACCCAAGCATCCTTCTAGCTTTTGCCGTTGCCTATTCTACCTGTTTAGCTACTTCAAGATCATCAGACACAACCACGCCTAGGTCCCGCTCTTCTTTAGTGGACAAAAGTACTTCACCCCCTATACTATATTGCTCCCTTGGACTGCTGCAGCCGAAATGCATGACCTTACATTTTTTAACATTAAATCCCAGCTGCCAAATTCTAGACCATTCTTCAAGCTTAGCTAGATCCCTCCTCATGTTATCTATACCTTCCTGGATGTTTACTCTATTGCAGATTTTGGTATCATCCGCATAGAGGCAAACCTTACCCGACAGCCCTTCCGCTATATCACTAACAAAGATGTTAAAAAGAATCGGACCAAGGACAGATCCCTGGGGCACACCGCTGGTAACGTCCTTCTCCTCAGCATGAGCTCCATTTATCTGTACCCTTTGTCGCCTCTCATTTCCATATCTGTAACTTCACATCAGGTAAACAGTGGATTCAGGCGGAGAAAAGAGCCTCCGAATCCAAGGAAGTGGTGTCATAGAGCATTAGCTAATAAAAGTGAGGATATAGGAAAAGAAGCTGTCTGTCCCAAAACAAATGAGGTGCAGAGAATGCAATTGTCTAGCAAAACAGCTAGAGGGAGCAGGCCTGCACTTACAGAGGCTGAGTGGACACACCTAGCTAATCAGCAGCACCTGAGAACTAGCCCGGGAAGCTCAAAGGCAGAAGACCTTTATAAGCAAGAGGTTGGAGACAGAAAGCAGAGCAGCACCGGAAAAGAGGGCAGCACCGGAGAGCTGAGCAGCACCGGAGAGCAGAGCAGCACCGGAGAGCAGAGCACTGCTGAGAAACGGAGCAGTGGAACCAGGACTAGTGGCACGGCTGCAGGAACTAGAAGTGAACCAGAGGGTCCCAGGGAGAAAGACAGATGGAGGAGAGTCAGTCCTGTGGAAGTCGTGGCAGCCAGAAACTCCAGAGGTAAAGAGTTAAGAAGCAGGAAGCCAGGCTTGGAGAAAGGCCTACGCTTGCCAGAAAGCCCGGAGACCAGATTGAAAGGTACCAGAAGCTTTCAAGAGAAAGATTGCCAGAGAGACTGTGTCCTAAGGGAAATACCTGAGGAGGACATTCCAGCTATGCCTATTACAGGAAACCAAGGTATGATGATTCTTTATTCATGAAGAAAGGCTCAGCTGCTAGAAGCCCTTATAAAACAGATGCCCAGTTTAAAGAAAGAGAAAGCAGGCCAGAGTTTCATCAGCCAAGATATAGAGGCTATAAAACAGGCCATGCTCATTTAAGAACCTTAGAACAATTGTATGGAAAACAAGGGAACAGAAATAGGGACTGGCCAGTGATAACAGCCAGAGAAAGCCCCAGCCCAGAAGAAGATAATAGTGATTTAGAACCGATGCAAGTGGAGCTTATAGACCCTATTCCCTTATCTCAGGAGGAATTGATGGATTGTTCCATGTGCATTGTGGCTTGTTTGGAATCACTGCAGGAACTGTGAGCTTTACAGATATTACCTTAAGAAGTTTTCATATTTGTGCTGATTGAAAGAAGAATGTTCAGACATGTAATTTACTCCAGTGTTGAAAGAATCCTTGGTTAAATTCCTTTCCACAACTGTGAAGATTATAACAGTTTACTTTGTACCTTGAGTTTGGTTTATGCCTGAAAAGAAGGACTTTCTTTAAGTTTTGTAGCCCAACGAATCTTTTTGTGAAAAGGGAAATAAAAGCCTTATTCTCCCTCCACTTTGGCTTACATGACTTATTTGCACCAGGAGTAGGACTACATAGAACCCTCCTCTCCTAAAATTAACTATATGCCCAACCTCCCTGTTCAGCCACCGGCCACCAGGGGGAGGTTGGCGACATAAATGGCGTAGTTGTTTTGATTTTGGGCCTAAGAACTACAAAAAGTGAAAAGGAAAACCCGGAGTGGAAAAGGAAAACCCGGAGTGGAAGGAAAATCCGGAAGGGGAAAGTCATGGAGTTGCTGGCAGTGGGGGCAGAGTCATACAAGGCGGAGCAGCAGTCTTTTTTCCCAAAAGTTGACTCAACACCAGCCTCATGTAACATGTAGATGAGCATGACCTGTGCTGGATGTGTGTGTTAGATTAAAAAAAAAAAAAAAGAGAGAGAGGGAGAGAGTGAACTGATTTTTGGTTATCAGGCCGCACTTGGTTTTCTCTCAGATTTTTCTTTTAGGCATACCCTCGCTGTGGATCAGAAAGAGCTATGTGCATGGATGGCTCTACAATTCAACAAGCAAAGAGAACTGGCTTGCCAAACTCAGTAGCAGGCAGTACTGGCCATGCACGAGCAGCAGAAGCCCATCTTACAGATGATGGAGGCATGGGTAACTCTTCAGCAGAAGTCACAGGAAACAGCCGCAAGTCATCAGGGACAGAATCCTGGACAATGGTCTGTTGACGCTTTAACTGTAGGGAAGTTAAGTGCTACAGATGACATTGATGACTTCCTTGATTCTTTTGATAGGATTGCACATTCGGCGGCTTGGCCAAAGGAACGATGGGCAATTCGCCTGGCAGCTTCTCTTACAGGAGAGGCGCTGTCAGCTTACAGGGTGATGCCTCCTACTTTAGTAAAGGATTACAATGAGGTAACCAAGGCCATCAGGGATTGCCTGGGCCTCACACCACTTGTGTATAATCGTATGTTATGAGCCGCTCACCTTAAGATAGGCGAGACACCTAAGGCTCTAGGCCATAGGTTAAGGAGCTTAGCAGCGAAATGGTTAAAACCGGAGGAAAAAACTGTAGACACTTTAATGCATATGATAGTGTTAGAACAATATATGTCTGCAGTACCTAAAAGCATGCAAAGCTTCCTCATTTTGCAGAACTGTCACACCACTGCAGAAGCCATTATGCTAACCGAGCGTTATTTGGAGGCGGAATTGGCCACCCAGCAAAGTGGGGAAAGTCCAAAGATGGCAGCTGGTGCGATAAAGCAAACATCAGAAAGTCTCTCACGCTATAAAACTCAAGGAATGACAAATGTTAGTTCTGTGTTGAGGGACCGCTCTAAAAGATGTTTTTCATGTGGGAAAACGGGCCACATAAAGAGCGAATGTCAGACCCGTACTGCTCTCATTGGTGAGAACATGAAAGCATTACGGGAGGGATTTGTATTGGATGTAACGGTACAAGGCTTTGATGCCAAGGTTCTCCTGGACTCTGGCATGGATCAAACCATGATCTCCCAAAAACTATGGTCTTTGATCAAGGAGCAAGGTGAATCTGCACCAGATCGGCCAGAGGGGAGGGTAAAGATAAAGTGTATTCATGGGGCTGCAACATATTATCCGGTGTTTAAGCTGATTGTGAAAGACTTTGGTATTGAAAGAGAAATGTTGGTTGCAGTTGTACCCAAACTACCCCAAGAGCTAGTGCTAGGCAGAGACTGGCCTCAATTTAGAAAAGGGTTAAGAAAGGGCCTATCTCCTAAGGAAGTTCTTATCTCTACTCGTACACAGACAAAAGCCTCAGAAAAACCCTCTTGTTCCAGAGAAGCAACTTTAGATGACCTCCCTTCTCATGATGGCTTAATAAATTTCCCCACTGAGAGGGAAAGAAAATCGAAAGCTGAAAAACGAAAAGAGAGAAGGGGTCGCTCGCAGGGCAGAGCCGAGTTGGAAGCGAGGAAGGGAATGCCCTGGGTTCCTTCGGAATTAGTGGAGAAGTTCCCCTCCTTTAAAAAGGAACAAAGAGGTGATCCAGCGCTGGCCCGCGCTTTTGAGCACGCACAAGGGGAGAAAGATACCTTTCCCAGGTTTATTATAGAGGAAAAGGTACTATACAGGTAAAGTATAGACCCCCGGTCTGGAAATATATGGAAGCAGCTGGTAATGCCGAATACCTTCACGTCTTTGATTCTGCAGTTAGCCCATGATCACCCCATAGGAGGCCACAAGGGAGCACAAGGGACCCTTGATCAAATACTGGCTCGATTTTATTGGCCAGGAGTCTTTAGAGAAACCACCCGTTTTTGTGAGTCTTCTGCCTCCTGCCAATGCGTAACCCCTATACGACCGCCCGAGGTACCCTTACTCCCGATGCCTGTAATTTCGGAGCCTATTAGAAGACTGGCAATGGATATAGTGGGGCCTCTCATAGAAACGCCAAGGGGCTTTCAGTACATACTGGTTATTATTGACCAAGCCACACGGTTTCCGTGGGCTGTCCCCCTAAGGAATGTGTCAGCGAAATCCATTGCTACTGAACTAATAAAACTGTTTTGTGAGGTGGGGTTTCCTCAAGAGGTACTAACGGACAGAGGAAGTAATTTTATGTCCAAATACTTGGCCCAGGAGTGGGACGCCTTTGGCATCCACCATCTCAAGACAGCTGCCTATCACCCCCGATGCAATGGTTTGGTGGAAAGAATGAACCAAAGCATAAAGCAGATGCTCCGACGTGCTTTGGATGGGGAAATGACAGAATGGGATAACATGCTACCCTTCATATTATATTTTATTTATGTAGACAGTTTTGTATACCTCCTTATCCTTCAATCAAAGTGGTCACAACACAATTGGGGGATACATTTAACACGCGGGGATATGAGACACATACACTAATACTTACAGGGAACATGGGCAATGGAGGGTTAAGTGGCTTGCCCAAGACCACAAGGAGCATCTGTGGGACTAGAAACCCCAGTCCTTCCGGCCCAAGGTTGCTGTCCTCTAGTGGGATTTGAACCCCTGACCTTCCGGCCTGAAGTACCTTGCCCCAACCACTAGGCTACTCCTCCCTATTATATGCCTGTAGGGAGCGGACACAGGTTTCCCTAGGCATCTCGCCATATGAACTGATGTATGGACGATCACCTAGGGGAGTGCTAGATATCCTGCATGAACAATGGATTGAACCAGTAGAAACTGAAGTGGGAGTACCCCAATTTTTGAAAAACTTGAGGCGTCGCCTAAAGCGGACTTCTCGTCTCGCAGAAGAAAAGCTGAAAGATAGCCAACAAAAGCAAAAGAGATATTATGACAGAGATACAAAGCCTAGGCAACTAAGTGTAGGCGAGAAAGTGGTAGTCTTAGGGGTATGTTTACTAAAACCCCGGTAATGTGCGGGCCGCGCTAGTGTGCGGGTGCCATATAAGGAGTGGGCGTTTCTTTCTGAAAAAGCAAAACCGGGATTTAAATATGCGCTAAGGTGCGCGGCGCCCATGTGCGCCCCGCACATTAGCGCATGAGAAAGCTGCACGGGAGGCATAAGCGGCATGCTGATGTGCAAGCAGAAGAGCAGAGCCACAGCACAATGGTTAAGACACTTACCAATGGTGCAGGGATCCAATCCCCCACAGTGCCCAATGAAGACAGCTGGCTGAGGCATTACTTTAGGAGCCAGTTTAATACTGGGCGGCATAAAAACAGCTAAAAACCATGCTGTTCATAGAACACTATGGACACATCACATAACCTAAGAGAATGTATAACAGCCCATGATACCGCCTGTATAGAAAATGTCTTGTAGCACCACTGTATATAGCCCACACTGTAGCACCACTGTATATAGCCCACACTGTACATAGCTCAAACCATTCTAGCACACAATACAACACACACTCAACTAAATTTCTCCCTCACTGCATGTTTAACACACTCACTTTACCCGATTGTTTGCTGTGATACCACCTTGATTAATAAGATAAGGCGGTTTAGAAATACTGTTAAATAAATAAATAAAATAAGGCGGAGCGCTGATGGGCATAAGGCGGCGTGCTATTGCTTTAGGAGGCATTTTAATATTGGGCGGCATAAGGCGGCGCGCTGATGTGCAAGCACAGGAACAGAACCACAGCACAATGGTTAAGACACTAACCAATGGTTCAGGGGTTCAATCCCCCACAGTGCCCAATGAACAAGGCTGGCTGAGGCATTACATATTATGGGGAAGATTGCTTTAGGAGGCATTTTATTTTTATTTTAATTATCACTACTAGAAAACGCACTCTCAAAGCGTGTTAACATAAGGCGCCCCATAAGGCACAATTTAAAGTGCACTGTCTGCCAAGGCACCCTAGAATGTTGCTTATAGGGCGCTTTATAGGGTGCCGTATGAGGTACCGCAAGGTCAGAGTACTGTTTTTGATGGCAGCACTGTGCAGTTTAAGGAATGAAAAGCATAAGTAGGTGCGCTGACATGCAAGGAGGAGCAGCAGTGGAGCACAATGGTTAAGGCACTGACTGCTGATACAGGGGTCATGAGTTTGCTCCCCAGTGTGCCTAATACGTAAGGCTGGCTGAGGCATCAGCTTTGCAATGTATGTTTTGTTTCTTGCAGCACTTTATTTTTATTTTATTAATTGCTGCCAGCAAACACGCCCTCACGTGCCGTAATTGAAGGTGCCGTATAAGGCACCCTATAAGGCACTCCATAGGGCACATTATAAAGTGCACTGTCTGCCACGGCACCCTAAAATGTCCCCTACAGGGCACCCTATAAGTTGTGTCACAGGATAATGTATAGTGCACCTTACATGGACGGGAACCATAAGGTGCCCTATAGGGCGCCCTATAAAGCGCCTCAGAGGCACCTTATGGGTACAGTACGCTGAGGGTGTTTTTGCTGGCAGCAAAAATGTACATTAAAAAGAGATAATGCTTTGGGCAGCCCTATCAAATAACCCCACTGTGGGTTTGAACCTATGACTTCTGGCTTCACAGGCAGTGAAGTAACCATTAGGCTACAGCTCTATAGCTACTAACAAGCCCCTGGCTGGCTGCAGAGAGCCTGCACGTCACCACACAGACAGTCTGTTGTGGTCACCAGGATAGGGTTAGCCCACCCATACCCATGATGCACTGCACATGCAAATCAGCTGTCCACAGATGAACACAAGATGGGGTATGCACCCCCACAACACCGCGGCCTGGTAGGGGGAACTGACCATGTGCACCCTGTGACACCGAAGTTCTGCCCTATACCTTTAAAACACAGAAAGCTGCTGAGTTTGGCACAGATTCTGACAGGAAGGGAGATCAAAAGCTTCACAGTTACCATAGGCAACCAAAGCAGGCTGAGACACGAGGTCTGAGGGCAAGCCTAGCCAACAAACACTCCCCAAGTAATGAAGGGAACAGTTTGCACATGTGCAGGAAAACACCCCTAACCATGTATAAGAAATGTGGTAGGCAAACAGAGTTAGATCGAGGCAGAAAGCTGGTAGGAGATCCAGCAGGAGTTGCAGTGAGAGAGGCTGAGTTGGATTCATGTGATGATTCTGACGGTGGTTTTGGAGACTCAGAAGTTGAGAGTGATTTGGAAACTTGGCAAGTAAGGGAAGACTTGCAGCTCTCTAACAGAAGGTCAGAATACTCTCAGCCTAATGCTGTTTCATTTGAGTCTTGGAATAGAAAGCCAAGCAGGGCTTTGAAAAGAGACAGAAAGCCGTTTACCAGCAGAGGGATTAACTGCAGGAAACCCTCACCTGTGACGCAGGAAGAATTTCCCAGACACAGAGGTCAGTGGGGAGAACGGAGAGCAGCTGGTAAGGAACTCTGTATTCCTGAAAGGCAGAATGGCCTAAGATATTTACAACCTTGGGAAAAGGAAAGTAAAGTGATTGAAGACATATGTATGAGTGAAGAAGATGATTGCATGTATTTAAAGCCTGGCAGAAAACTGCCAAGAGAGAGACCTAGTAGAAACAGAACAAGGCAGTTTTACAAACTATCTGATAATTATTTGCCATACTGTGGAGAGAGTGGTGAAGAGAAGCTAGGGACTGATTGAAGAAAGTTCCAGACTCTCTGCCCTAAAGAAGATAAGATAGTTGATGAACCGATGTGCACGGAGCAAAGTGAATGCTTTCCCTATGTTGAGGACATGGACTGTTCTTTATTAATAACTGATGAAACTTCTCTACGCTAGTAGAAGATAAGTGTGCCTGGGAGAAAGATAAACGTGCACAGAGGGAACTGCCAAAATTATTACCTGATTTCTGTTTGTTATAATTATTGGTTCTGTTCAAGCAAGAAGCTGTGTTTTCCTTTCACCTTTTGTTTTTGCCAGAAGCATGGCTGCCTCTTAAGTTTGGTATTTTTGTACTGTTTTGAAAATCCAGCAAACCCCGGGAGGGGAATAAATCCTTATTTCAACCTGACCACGCCGTCTCAACTACACTTTCTTTCATAGAAGGGTCAGGCCCAGCAGTGTGCCTAGCTATATACTACTAGTTTAGCCACTGCTGGTGACATTAAATGGCGTAGTTGGCAGGATTTTTGAAAAAAAAAAAATACTACTACCCAAAGTTTTTTCCTGAGAGGATACAAATTGGCTGAAGGAAGAAAAACAGCAGCAAGGAAAATCCTGAAAGAGGAAATCCTGACACAGTGTGAACATTCACAGGCTGACCTGACGGAGGCGTGCAGAGAACCTTTCTCAATACAAGATCCTACACCGTGCTGAGGTACAAGTGGCTGGGCACGGGTGGTAAGGATTGTGGAGAAAGGGGAACAGAGAGATACCTTGCAAAGGCAGATAGGGAGAAAAAAAACCTATATATTGTGCCGCACTTGGTGGGCCCTGTTTTTTTCTCGCCCCATACAGGTATACCTCAACGCCAGGATGGATCCTCAGGACATGCTTCGCTGGATGGAGGAACAGTGGAAAGCCCAGGGTGAGCTTGCACGACAAGCCCAGGACAGGACTATGGCAGCACTGGCTGCGCAGCAGAAGCCACTCTTGGACTTGCTGACCGTGCTACTGAAGCGGACATCCACTGCCGAGGAGGAAAGTGTATCGGTACCAGCGGCGGTAGGAGTACAACACTATGGTGCATTGGCACTAGGACCTTTGCAAAAGAATGACAATTTCGACGATTACTCTGATGCATTTGAGAGGATTGCTGAGGCTGCTAAATGGCCACTAGACCAGTGGGCAGTTAGGTTCGCCATGTCTTTAACCGGAGAGGCATTGGCGGCCTACAAGGCGATGCCCGCGGGCCTAGCATCCAATTATCCGGACGTAAAATTAGCAGTACAAGATAGGTTAGGTTTAACACCTACACACTATCGCCGTCTTTTAAGGGAGGCAAGGCTCTTGCCTAAAGAGACGCCGAAAGCTTTAATGCAGCGACTAAAAGGTTTGGCAGCAAAGTGGTTGGCTCCAGAGAAGGCCACAGTAGAATCCTTGATGGATGCTGTGCTCCTTGAGCAGTACTTTGAGGCTGTACCTCCTGAAGTAAAAGCTTTCTTGCTATTGCAAAAATGCAAGTCTACTAGAGAAGCAGCAGAAATGACGGAATGCTATTTTGAAGCTGAATTGGCCGGAGCTTCTAGGGATAGTATGCTGAGAGTAACCGGCATGGAAAGAATGCCTGGTATAAAGAAGGCTTATACTTCTAAAGTCCCGAGAGAAAATGTAAAAAAATATAATGATATGATAAAGTGTTTTCACTGTGGGAAAAACGGTCATATACGTAGGGACTGTCAAGAGCGTGTTGCGCTTATCTCCGGGGGAGAGAAAGACCCGATGAAGGATTTCTCATAGACGTCCAAGTGGAGGGTGTAAAGGCAGTAGCACTCCTTGATACAGGAGCCGACCAGAGTATGGTCTCCTCCAAGATGTGGCAGGCTATGCTGACTAAGAATCCTTTGGTCCTATGCCAGATACCCCCATGTGTGAGTGTGAAGTGTATGAATGGAACCTCATCTTATTACTCCTTATATGATGTGATGGTAGAGGGACTAGGTAGTAAGGAAAAAGTACCTGTAGTGGTGATCCCAAACCTTCCCAGAGAGGTGGTGTTAGGAAGGGATTGGCCTTCCTTTCAAAAAGCCCTTAAGGAGAGGCTAGATGAAAGGGTAGGACTAGTTTCCACTAGGTCCCAAAGTAAGGTCTCGGAGGCAGGGACAAGTCCACCATCAGAGCCAGATGAAGTGCACAATGATAAGGACATAAACCCAGAGCCAGAGCCCGACCTAGATGAGGAACCCCAGAACATACTTCCCTCTAATGAAGAATTAATTAACCTTCCCAAAAAGGTTAGGAAGGATAAGGCAGAACGACGTCAGGAGAGGAGACAAAGTTCGCAGGGAAGAGCAGACCTGGAAGCCGGGGAGGGTTTACCTTGGGTGCCAGCCGAGCTGGTGAGGAAATTCCCTTCCTTCCCTAAGGAACAGCAGGGGGATCCCGCATTGAAAAGGGTATTCGAATATGCTCGGGAGGCCAGGACAATTTTGCCCAGGTTCTACTTAGAAGGCGAACTGTTATACAGGGAAAGCGCAGATCCCAGGACGGGTACTGTACGCAAGCAGTTGGTGGTGCCAACTACCTTTAAGTTGGTAGTTTTGAAATTGGCGCACGACCACCCCGTAGGCAGCCATAAAAGTGCCCAAGGGACATTGGACCAGGTGCTGGCTCGCTTTTATTGGCCGGGGGTGTTTAAGGAAACAACCCGGTATTGTGAGTCCTGTCCGGCATGCCAACGAGTTACGGCTGCCCGGCCAAAGCCAGTACCGATGGTTACACCACCCACCATTGCAACCCCAGTGAGAAAGTTAGCCATGGATATTATAGGCCCATTAATACGAACACCAAGGGGTTTCCAATATATTCTGGTGATCATGGACCATGCAACCAGGTTTCCATGGGCAATACCCCTGCGCAATATTTCAGCAAAGACCATCTCAATAGAGCTCATAAAACTGTTTTGTGAAATTGGGTTTCCACAAGAGATCCTAACGGATCAAGGGACCAATTACACGTCAAAACACTTGGCCATGCTTTGGGACGCCTTTGGGATAAGACATATCCGCACCTCAGCGTACCACCCCCAGTCCAACGGGCTGGTGGAATGCATGAATCAGTCCCTAAAGCAGATGTTAAGGCGGAGCTTGGGAGGCAATATGGTAGAATGGGACAACGTCCTCCCATTCGTCCTGTACGCCTGTAGGGAACGCGTACAGACATCGCTGGGGACATCACCTTACGAACTGCTATTTGGTAGGGCCCCGAGGGGGATCTTAGATATCCTTCGGGAGCAGTGGGTGGCACCAGATGAGACAGAAGTAGGGGTACCCCAATTCTTGAAAGACCTCAGGAACCATTTAGAACGGACTTCTCGAGTGTCTATGGACAATCTGCAGGCCAGCCAACGCCGGCAGAAAAAATACTATGACCGGGGAACTAGAACCAGGAAGTTGTCCATAGGGGATAAAGTTGTAATCCTGGTAGCGGACGCTGGTCCGAAGTTCGAGGCCAGATGGAAAGGCCCGGCTACAATAGTTGGTCAGGTGGGTCCCGTTTCCTACAGAGTAGAACACGAAAATGGGCGCCACCAAGTATACCACTTAAACCTGCTGAAGCCTTGGCGGGACAGATCAGCAGAAGTGAGATTAGTGCAGGTAGTGAGCGAAAGATTCCGCTCAGATAGAATTACGCGCTGTCCGACGAGGACGTCCGCAGCTCGTAATATCTTAAGAAGGGGGATGTGTGACACCGAAGTTCTGCCCTATACCTTTAAAACACAGAAAGCTGCTGAGTTTGGCACAGATTCTGACAGGAAGGGAGATCAAAAGCTTCACAGTTACCATAGGCAACCAAAGCAGGCTGAGACACGAGGTCTGAGGGCACGCCTAGCCAACAAACACTCCCCAAGTAATGAAGGGAACAGTTTGCACATGTGCAGGAAAACGCCCCTAACCATGTATAAGAAACGTGGTAGGCAAACAGAGTTAGATCGAGGCAGAAAGCTGGTAGGAGATCCAGCAGGAGTTGCAGTGAGAGAGGCTGAGTTGGATTCATGTGATGATTCTGACGGTGGTTTTGGAGACTCAGAAGTTGAGAGTGATTTGGAAACTTGGCAAGTAAGGGAAGACTTGCAGCTCTCTAACAGAAGGTCAGAATACTCTCAGCCTAATGCTGTTTCATTTGAGTCTTGGAATAGAAAGCCAAGCAGGGCTTTGAAAAGAGACAGAAAGCCGTTTACCAGCAGAGGGATTAACTGCAGGAAACCCTCACCTGTGACGCAGGAAGAATTTCCCAGACACAGAGGTCAGTGGGGAGAATGGAGAGCAGCTGGTAAGGAACTCTGTATTCCTGAAAGGCAGAATGGCCTAAGATATTTACAACCTTGGGAAAAGGAAAGTAAAGTGATTGAGGACATATGTATGAGTGAAGAAGATGATTGCATGTATTTAAAGCCTGGCAGAAAACTGCCAAGAGAGAGACCTAGTAGAAACAGAACAAGGCAGTTTTACAAACTATCTGATAATTATTTGCCATACTGTGGAGAGAGTGGTGACGAGAAGCTAGGGACTGATTGGAGAAAGTTCCAGACTCTCTGCCCTAAAGAAGATAAGATAGTTGATGAACCGATGTGCACGGAGCAAAGTGAATGCTTTCCCTATGTTGAGGACATGGACTGTTCTTTATTAATAACCGATGAAACTTCTCTACGCTAGTAGAAGATAAGTGTGCCTGGGAGAAAGATAAACGTGCACAGAGGGAACTGCCAAAATTATTACCTGATTTCTGTTTGTTATAATTGTTGGTTCTGTTCAAGCAAGAAGCTGTGTTTTCCTTTCACCTTTTGTTTTTGCCAGAAGCATGGCTGCCTCTTAAGTTTGGTATTTTTGTACTGTTTTGAAAATCCAGCAAACCCCGGGAGGGGAATAAATCCTTATTTCAACCTGACCACTCCGTCTCAACTACACTTTCTTTCATAGAAGGGTCAGGCCCAGCAGTGTGCCTAGCTATATACTACTAGTTTAGCCACTGCTGGTGACAACCCCCACAGCACCTCGGCCTTGTAGGGGGTACAGACCGTGTGTTTTACTGGCACAGAGTAGCTACACACCGTCACATTGTGCGGGTACTGTGCTCACCCTAATGGTGCGGTGAGGCGCCCAGCACCAGGTCCACAGCACCTTCCATAGCAGAAATAGGCCATGATGCAGGTTCAAAGCAGTGTTAATGTGTGAGATAGGTAGTTTCTGCAGAAACACCTTGGATATATCTGTCTGTCTCAGTTAGGTTTAGCCCCCATGGACCCCCAGGAGGATTATGTACCATCACCCTCCTCCTCCAGGGCTGAGGGTGGTAAACAGGGTCTCCCATCAACAGATCCACATTCTATCTCCCTGCAATGGTGGCAGTAGAGGGGACCATCAACCCCAGTCCTGCTGTGAAAAAGACACCCTTCAGGGAAGTCAATGCAGCTCTGTACATATCCATAACACAATAGCAGACAGACATTAGGCCTGTATATGCTAAGCTGCACCCCACCACTATCTGATATTCTCCTGCAGCAAGCCTTCAGCCAATGCACCCTGCAAGGCGCTCCATCAAGACATATACCAGCTGCAAACAGTCTGCTAGTTAGTCCATAGTGCATGTTCCTGGTGGAAATGCATGCACCCAGAACTGGGATGGCAGCACACACAACAAGCAGATAAGTCAGTGACTGGCCCCCAAAAGGAAACCCATAAATATCACATGACAAAAATACTATATAGCACTATGGGGGTGATCTCCCAGCAGGACATACTGAGGTCACCCTGTCTGTGTAGGTGGTGGCCAGGCACTAAAATGTCCCAGTCAGTGCCCTATGCCCTGTGCAGATGCACCCTGGCCAGGCCACCCTGTCTGGGCTATACCCATGGTACCTTGCTCCTCATTATGCACATTGGCAGGCCAATACTGGCAACAGTGCTGGCATGCGGCCCGCGAGACAACTTTGTGCGGCCCGCGACGGAGGAAAACAAAAAAACCCCAAAACCCTGGCTTCTGCCGTTGCCGCCGTGGCAGCGGCAGAATCAATTGTCAAATTTTTAAAAAAACTTACTTCTGCTGCTCAAGCAGCAAAATCAGCTGTCCTGCGGCCCCTTCCCCTGTGCCCGGAGATCCGAGTCTGCTCTATCAGCGGCGTGCTTTTCAAGCCGCGAAGAGAGTATTCCCCTGTTGGGGGGCACTCCCCAGGGTGGTAAACACTGTCAGATACCAGACCTGAAGCACACACCACAGACATCCGAAAGATTGTTATGATGGAGCTCAAACAGCAAACTGTGCTTAACGTAGAAATCGCTATCTGGCAGTAATCATAAAAAACATTTGATAGCTGTGTACCGTATACCCAGGTGTAGGGTGGCATTGCTAAGGTATGCAAGTGCTAGTATTGGGGGATGCACGCAGGGCACAATGTCCTGCCTCTCCAGGAGGCATTGGCTAATGGGGCCTGTGGGTGTGGGTGTGAGTGTGTCTGCCCTTGTTGGCTGCTGCTTTACGGCAGAGGTTCCCAACTCCAGTCCTGGTGTGCCAAACACTGTTCGCGTTTTCATGCTGTCCCTCATGAATATGCATGAGCTACATCTGCATACGATGGGGGTGGTGCATAGATATGCAGCACAGGCATCTTTATTAGAGGCAGCATGGAACCTGAATGGTGTTTGGCCCTCCAGGACTGCATTTGGGAGACTCTGCTCTAGGTAATCCACATTTCTATGATGTTTGTGCTGTGTGGGGTAAAATATAGGTGTTTGACCCATGCTTATGTTTTCAGCAGTAAAGGTTCAGTCTTTACTACCATGTTTTCTGCATAGGTAAAATAAAGGGACTGGGTTGGCAGGAGCCCCAGCTGGGATTTGAACCTGTGACCTTGTGGTCCTAAAGGCACTGGCTGTGTTCGCTGCACCACCGTCTTAGCACGACAACAGTGCATTCTCTGGGGAGTCCATGGCTGTTTGTCAGACAGGGCCTGTCTGTTGGAGTGCACTGCACCCACGTGAAAGGGGCTAGGCCACCGTCTGCTGTGGGCAGCAGCCACTGCCCCCTCCACCAACAGTACCCCTCCACCACCATGCTGACATGGCCTTATATTGGAGAAAGCATCACAGCTGAATGATATGTGGCCCTCCAGGACTGCATTTAGGGGACTGTGGTCTAGGTAATGCGCATGTTTCTGGTGTCTGTGCTCTGTAGGGTAAAATACAGGTGTTTGGACCATGCTTATGTTCTCTGCAAAAAAGGTTGGTCGTTACTATCACGGTTTAGTGGTGGGTAAAATATGGGGATTGGGTTTGCAGGGGCCCCAGCTAGGACTTGAGCTGCTGATCTTTGGCTCCTGGACACACTGTCTGTGTTCACTGCACCACACTGTGGCCACAGAGACAGTGCAGTCCTTGGAGATAGGAAACCTGGCCAAAGAAATCAGAAACCCTGCTCTGCACAATTTCACTGTGGGCTCATTCACCTTGTATGGAGACAAAAGGGCAAATAAACATTAGAAATGGCCTCGAAAAAAAGGGAAATAAAACATAACCAAGCTGGGCAAAAGTGATATCAATGGGCAACAGTAAAAAACACTCCCAGGAAAGCTCCAAAAAAAAGAGCTTTTTGAAAGGGTCTACGGAGCATAGACCCTTCCAAAAATCATTTCCTTTTTTTGGAGCTTTCCTGGGAGTGTTTTTTATTGTTGCCCATTGATATCACTGTTGCCCAGCTGGATTATCATTTTTTAGAATTTTGGTGTGGTCATTTTCTATTTTTATTTGCTATTTTGTTCTGTGCACATGTATCACACTGCTCACGTTTTGTAGGTTTCCCTGGTTTTGCTGTACATTGCTGATAGAAATGGTTTCTCTTCCCTTTAAATCGGCTCTACCGCGAGGTTTTCACTCGCGGTATTTTTTTAGTTGAATTTCAGCCCCGCTCCTGTGCGGGGAGCCTCTCCCCTCCCACTCTCCACCCAATGACCCCGTCCCTCCGCCCCTCGGGAGCCTTCCTCCGCCCTCAGAATGCCTTTCCACGCCTCTATCGCACATCAGTGCGCCACGCACTTGTGCGGGCCCGTTAGTGCAGCGCACACGTGTGCGGGGCACAAAAAAGCACTATTAACGTGCGCTAAGGTACCTTAGCGCACGCTCAAGTGTGCCCCGCACAATTGCGCGGTTTAGTAAACATACCCCTTAGTGTCCGGACCTACCCCAAAATTCGAAGCCCACTGGAGGGGACCGTATACATGGGTCAAACCACTTGGTCCAGCCTCGTATCTGATACAGGACAAAAAGGGACACAACCAAGTCTATCACATAAATGTCCTCCGACATTGGCATGAAAGATTGGCTCTCATGGCGTCATCAGAAAAAGGGTCTAACTATATGGCGTTGCAACCATATGACTATAAGGTAGAGCATAGAGCAAGGAAGCTGCATTATAATGCTGATGCCATGTCGCGAATTACGTGCTGTAGGGAAAATGATAACTCAGCCCATAATATTTTAAGAAGGGGGATATGTCATAGAGCAGGAGCTAATAAAAGTGAGGATATAGGAAAATAAGCTGTCTGTCCCAAAACAAATGAGGTGCAGAGAATGCAATTGTCTAGCAAAACAGCTAGAGGGAGCAGGCGTGCACTTATAGAGGCTGAGTGGACACACCTAGCTAATCAGCAGCACCTGAGAACTAGCCCGGGAAGCTCAAAGGCAGAAGACCTTTATAAGTAAGAGGCTGGAGACAGAAAGCAGAGCAGCACCGGAAAAGAGGGCAGCACCGGAGAGCTGAGCAGCACCGGAGAGCAGAGCAGCACCGGAAGGCAGAGCAGCACCGGAGAGCAGAGCATTGCTGAGAAGCGGAGCAGTGGAACCAGGACTAGTGGCACGGCTGCAGGAACTAGAAGTGAACCAGAAGGTCCCAGGGAGAAAGACAGACGGAGGAGAGTCAGTCCTGTGGAAGTCCTGAAAAGAAGGACGTTCTTTAATTTTTGTAGCCCAACGAATCTTTTTGTGAAAAGGGAAATAAAAGCCTTATTCTCCCTCCACTTTGGCTTACATGACTTATTTGCATCAGGAGTAGGACTACATAGACCAGGCTGCACCTGGCCTTAAAGAACTCTCCTCTCCTAAAATTAACTATATGCCCAACCTCCCCGTTCAGCCACCGGCCACCAGGGGGAGGTTGGCGACAGTGGGGGCAATGGTAAAAGTTAACTTCAAACCAGACTCGGTCCTCCTCACATCAACAGCTCTGACACACTCCTACCAATCGCCTGTTCAATATAACTCCATTTTATTGGAATAGTGATTCCATATCAGCATTGTGATTCCACGTCAGCATTGTTGGTAGTAGCTGCCCCCTGCAAAATCTCAGAGCATATCGCATGTGAGACCAATCAAATAAAGGTATACCTATCTTCCCAGGCCACTGCCATTTACAGGTTCCCAGTCACTGCTGATACTCCTGCTGCTGGAGTATCAGCAAAAGTATTTTCAGTAGCGGTGATTGGGAGCCTGTAGAGGGCAGTGGCTTGGGAAGATAGGTGTTCCTTTTTTTTTGTTTGCTCACATCTGTTACGCTCTGTAGGTTTGCAGGGGGTAGGTACTACTGATACTGTTGATGTGGACTCACTATTTTAAAAAACTGGAATTATATCAAACAGGCGATTGATAGGTGTAATGTGGAGCTGTTGATCTGAGGAGGATTTGGCCTGGTTTGCAGTTGACTTTTACTATTGTCCCTACCTCCTTTCATTTTAGGCCAGCCACAAGATCGTACCTAGCCCTGTGCGAGCGGTGTGGCCGCACAAGGCGCAAAGGCTTAAGGGGCACATTTTGGCTGTCTGCCATTGTCTGCCACCGCTGAGAGAAGAAAAAGTGGCAGCGGCAGGCAACGGCAGACAGCCGAAATGCGCTCCTTAAGCCTTTGCACTCTGTGCGGCCGCACTGCACAGGGCTAGGTACGATCCTGTGGCTGGCCTAGGCCGCCCCCTACTAGCAACCACCACATCAGTCCCCTGAGAGAACCCTGTGCCCGCCCCAGGACATCTGATACTGTCCACAACAGCACCACCTCCAATGGGAAACTGCCCCATGCAGCCACAGTCTAAGATACACATAATCTACAGCAGTAAAATCAAATGAACTGCATAGGCACTATGCTGCAGAGCGAGCATTCCACCATCATCTGAAACAAAATACAGTAAAACCCAGCCAGACAAATACTTTCAACAGCAACCCAGCCCGCCCCTTTATACTTAGCTCTCAAGCTGAAGATCAACATCCACAGCTGCAGGGTGTCTCCAAATGATGTATCAACCTGGGAGGCCTCTCCTGAGGGCATATCGCTCAACTTTCACCCTATGAAGATCTCCGTTAATTGGATAGTAAAACAGTGGGTGATTGGTGATCGGCTAATGTATTTTCTTTAAAATTTTTTCATTGGTTATTCTGTTTGGGTTGAGTTGTAATTTGGTTGTCCTGTTAATATGTCTATTCCTCTCCTTAATACTATCACAGTTCTCCGGGATGTAAGAACATAAGATATGCCATACTGGGTCAGACCAAGGTCCATCAACCCAGTATCCTGTTTCCAACAGTGGCCAATCTAGGTCATAAGTACCTAGCAGTTTCCCCAAAAGACACAGGTTCCTAAATGCTTGTATTGGGTCAAGGAGTGATATCCCATGTCCCTTTTAATAATGGTTTATGGACCTTTCCTCCAGGAACGTGTCCAAACCTTTTCTAAACCCAGTTACACTAACAGCTTTTACTACCTATAAATTCCATATAAAAGGGGGAAGGCAATGGCAGTGGGGGTGTACTATCGAGCACCTGGCCAGAATGACCAAATGGATGATGAAATGCTCAAAGAAATCCAGGAAGCTAACAAAAGTTACAGCGCAGTAATAATAATGGGTGATTTCAATTACCCCGGTATCGACTGGGTCAGTGTCACGTCAGGACATGCTAGGGAGATAAAGTTCCTAGATGAAATAAATGACTGCTTCTTGGAGCAGGTGGTTCATGAACCGACCAGAGGGGAAGCCATATTAGACCTAGTCCTTAGTGGAACACCAGATCTAGTGCAAGAGATAAGGGTGTTGGGGCCACTTGGCAATAGTGATCATAGCATGATCACCTTTGATTTAATTAGTGGAGGAGGGATAGTAAGGAAATCCACAGTACTACCTTTTAACTTTCGAAAGGGAGACTATGATAAAATGAGGAAAACAGTTAAGAAAAAACTAAAAGGAGCAGTTGCGAAGGTTAAAGACGCACATCAAGCTTGGGTGTTGTTGAAAAATACTATCTTGGAAGCCCAGACCAGCTGTATTCCACGCTTTAAGAAAAGTGGAAGGAAGTCCAAAAAACTGCCAGCATGGTTTAAAGGTGAGGTTTGAGAGGCTGTTGTTGCCAAAAAAGCATCTTTCAGGAAATGGAAAAAAGAGCCAAACGACGAAACCTGGAAACAGCACAAGCACTGGCAAGTCAAATGCAATGCATTGATAAGGCAGGTAAAGAGAGAATTTGAGGAGAAGCTTGCTGCGGAAGCAAAAACGCGAAATAAAGACCTTTTCAAGTACATTCGTAGCAAAAAACCTGTGAGAGAGTCAGTTGGTCCATTAGATGATAAAGGGGTTAAAGGAGCACTAAGAGGCGACGAGGCGATAGCGGAGAGACTGAATGAATTCTTTGCTTCGGTCTTTACTGAGGAAGATGTAGGGATGTTACCCATGACTGAAGTGGTATTTAAAAGTGCGGAAGAATTGAAGGAAATATCGATACATCGGGAAGTTACAACTATTAGATAAACTGAAGAGTAGCAAATCACCTGGGCCGAATGGTATACATCCAAGGGTGTTGAAAGAACTGAAATATGAGATTTCAGAACTGCTATCAGTAATCTGTGAACTATCATTAAAATCATCTCTAATACCTGAAGATTGGAGGATCGCCAATGTAACCCCAATTTTTAAAAAAGGTTCCAGGGGTGATCCGGGAAACTACAGACCGGTGAGCCTGACGTCAGTACCGGGGAAAATGGTAGAAACCATCATAAAGAATAAAATTACTCAGCATGTAGATAGTCACAACCTAATGGGAGACAGCCAACATGGCTTTAGACAAGGAAGATCTTGTCTTATTAATCTGTTATGTTTTTTTGAAGGAGTGAACTAAACAGGTGGACAAAGGTGAGTCGGTTGATATTGTGTATCTGGACTTTCAGAAAGCCTTTGACAAGGTCCCTCATGAGAGACATTTGGCAAAACTAAAGAGTCATGGGATAGGAGGCAGTGTACTATTGTGGATCAGGAACTGGTTAAAAGATAGAAAGCAGAGGGTAGGGCTAAATGGCCAATTTTCCCAATGGAGAAAGGTGAATAGTGGTGTACCCCAGGGATCTGTGCTGGGTCCGCTGCTTTTTGACATATTCATAAATGACCTGGAAAGTGGAATAACGAGTGAGGTTATCAAATTTGCAGATGACACAAAACTATTTAAAGTTGTTAAAACCCAAGAGGATTGTGAAAAATTGCAAGAGGATCTTGATAAATTGGAAGACTGGGCATCAAAATGGCAGATGAAATTTAATGTGGACAAGTGCAAGGTTATGCACCTAGGGAAGAACAACCCAAACTATGGTTACACAATGCAAGGTTCCACATTAGGAACCACCACCCAGGAAAAAGATTTAGGCGTCATTGTGGATACCATGTTAAAACCCTCGGCCCAGTGTGCAGCGGCGGCCAAGAGAGCAAATAGAATGCTAGGTATGATAAGGAAAGGAATGGAAAATAAAACAAAAGAGATTATAATGCCTCTATATCGTTTCATGGTGAGACCGCACCTTGAATATTGTGTGCAATTCTGGTCGCCGTATCTTAAAAAGGATATAGCGATTTTAGAAAAGGTACAGAGAAGAGCCACCAAAATGGTAAAGGGGATGGAAGGATACTCCTATGAAGAAAGGCTAAAAAGGTTAGGGCTCTTTAACCTGGAAAAGAGACGGCTGAGGGGAGATTTGATAGAAGTCTATAAATTAATGAACGGAGTGGAACGGGTAAACGTAGATCGATAGTTTACCTTATCAGAATATAGAAAGACTAGGGGACATGCAATGAAGCTACAGGGTAAACTATTTAAGACTAATAAAAGAAAATATTTTTTCACTCAACGTGTAATCAAACTCTGGAATTTGTTACCGGAGGATGTAGTAAAGGCTGTTAGTGTAGCTGGGTTTAAAAAAGGTTTGGACAAGTTCCTGGAGGAAAGGTCCATAAACCATTATTAAGAAGTGACCGAAGATATCAATGCTTGACCCAGTACAAGCATTGTGGAACTTGTGTCTCTTGGGGAAACTGCTAGGTACAATATGACCTAGATTGGCCACTGTTGGAAACAGAATACTGGGCTTGATGGACCTTGGTCTGACCCAGTATGGCATATCTTATGTTATGTTCTTATACATCCTCCGGTAACAAATTCCAGAGTTTGATTACACATTGAGTAAAAACATATTTTCTCTTATTAGTCTTAAATAGGTTACCCTGTAACTTAATTGCATGTTTTTTTATATTCTGATGACGTAAACAATCGATCTACGTTTACCTGTTCCACTCCATTCATTACTTTATAGACCTCTATCATATCTCCCCTCAGCCGTCTCTTTTCCAAGTTGAAGAACCCTAACCTTTTTAGCCTTTCTTCATAGGAGTATCCTTCCATTCTCTTTACCATTTTGCTGGCTCTTCTCTATACCTTTTCTAATAATGCTATATCTTTTTGAAGATACTGCGACCAGAATTGCACACAATATTCAAGATGCGGTCGCACCCTGGAACGGCACAGAGGCATTATAATATCCTTTGTTTTATTTTCCATTCCTTTCCTTATGATACCTAGCATTCTATTTGCTCTCTTGGTTGCCGCTGCACACTGGGCGGAAGGTTTTAATATGTTATCCACGATGACGCCTAAATCTTTTTCCTGGGTGGTGGTTCCCAATGTGGAACCTTGCATTATGTAACCATAGTTTGGGTTGTTCTTTCCTAGGTGCATAACTTTGCACTTGTCCACATTAAATTTCATCTGCCATTTGGATGCCCAGTCTTCCAGTTTATCAAGATCCTCTTGCAATTTTCCACAATCCTCATGGGTTTTAACAACTTTAAATAGTTTTGTGTCATATGCAAACCTCACTCATTATTCCCTTTTCCAGGTCATTTATGAATATGTTAAAAAGCAGCATACCCAGCACAGATCTCTTAACTACACTATTCACCTTTTTCCATTGGGGAAATGGGCCATTTAGCCCTACCCTCTGCTCTCTATCTTGTAACCAGTTCCTGATCCACAATAGTATATCACCTCCTATCCCATGACTTTTTAGTTTTGCCAAATGTCTCTGATGAGGGACCTTGTCAAAGGCTTTCTGAAAATCCAGATACACTATATCAACCGACTCACCTTTGTCTACCTGTTTATTCACACCTTCAAAAAAACATAACAGATTAGTAAGACAAGATCTTCCTTGTCTAAAGCCAAGTTGGCTGTCTCTCATTAAACCAGGACTATCTACATGTTGAGTGATTTTGTTCTTTATGATGGTTTCACTATGGGCTATGAAATTGTTTTAATTTTTGTTAAAAAGGGTTATTCCTTTTGTGATAATTTGATTGTGATCTTTTATTAATATTTTCTTGGTGTTATATGTTAATATGATATTTTGAAAAATTCTATAAATTAAAAAAAAAAAACAACAACAAGTCCCGGCCCCATAGGAAAGCATTGAGTGTGCTGGGGGAAGTGCAGGGATTTCTTTAGTGATCAGTCTTTCAGGAGGGAAACTGCAGAGACTGATGCAGGGAGGCAGTATTTAAATTTGCTGCTTCAGATGCTTACAAGAACAGCACAGAAACCTAAGAAATATTCTAATTTGATGAGGAAAAATACTTGTAACTGGAGATTTTAGGGGTGTTTTGCCCTTTTCAAGAGCAGTGCTGGGGAGTTGGGTACTATTTGCATTTCTATCAGTAGAAGTCCACTAAACAGTTTATCTTGAGAGGACTGAAGTGAAATTGAAAGAAGCAGTTGGGAGTGGAAAAGAAGAGGGTAGGAAGTCAATGTGTGCTGTGTACATTTAAGGTAACTGTAAATTGCTTTATAAAGGTTTAACTTTGTTAAGTTATTAGTTGGCTTATTGTTTGATGCCTGCTTAGAGAGAGAATTGGAAGACAGAGAGTTAACAGACTCTGAGTTTTATTAATTGTGCTCTGTTTGAAGTACAGATGTGCTGGGTATAAGCTGTATTGGAGGGAAAGGATTTGCTCAAAAAGCTCAGAGCAGAACTTACTGGCTGAGTTTTCATTTTGAAAGTTCTGTTTTTGGACAGAACTAAGAGAGAGTGTATAAGAAAGGAACAGAAGGGAGCTTTTTTAAGAATTTTTTTTTGAAGAAGTGAAAAGCTTCTGAGCATAAGGAATTGGCTCAACTTTTGTCTCTTGAGAAATACAACCAAAATCCTGACGAAGTATTTCTTGGAACTGGGTTTGAGAAGAAACAGGGAAACCTTTCATGCTTTATATATTGGAAAGTTTCTAAGGAATACTTGATTAAACTCCTTCAAGGAACTAAATGTTCTGAAAGCTAAGATTATAGCAAAGTTTCTTAGAAGAAATAAATTTTTTAAATCCTGTGCAGAGGAGCTGGTAGTTCTACTGGGCATGGCAGTTTGGAGTCCTCTGAACAAGGGGGAAAGGGAAAACCTCCTTTCTTTGTAACAGCTTGAGAAATTGGAAAGGAAAGCTCCTCTAAGGAACCTAAGGTTACTGGAAGCTGAAATTATAAAGAAGCTCTCTGGAAAATATATATTTTTATCCTGTGAAAGAATCCAGCTAGCTCTTCTGAGTCTGGGCAGTTTAGAATCCTAAGAGTAGTGACACTGCTGCATGCTACTGGAAAAAGTGCAGAGGGAGAGAAGCATTGGTTTTAGACTTCTGGCAGAAGGACACTGCCTAATTAAGGTTTAAACTAGAAATTCCTGAGCTCTTAAAGGAATATATTTTTATGACCGTGAAAGGTGTGACTGGACAGTGTTTGTATGGGTTTAGATAGGGACATTCAATTATCTTTTATTTTTGGACTGGCGTAGGGACAGTATTCTACATCAGATCACAGTCAACATACTAACCCCTAGGTGACTGTAGACACAGTTTCCATTTAGATTAGTTTTATTGATTGATTTATTAAGGTTAGGGAGTAGGTAAAGCCCCAGTACCCACACCCCACTATCAAACTGTGCAGGGAGCCAGCGATAGATGCCTGGTAAGTTGCCATCTCCCTCATCAGCAGCAGATGCCCATGTGGGGCTCTACATGCAATCTGTGGTCTCGCCACTCCTCACGCTCTGCATCGTTGGCCTGTTCTGCAGCCTGCAAGTCCTACCGGATACCATCTAGCTCAGACAGTATGATCTCTGTGCCTGCCACGAAGCACGCACCTTCCTGCAGTAGCCTCTGGTCCAGGTCATCGCCTCCTGCACCCACTGGCTCTTCCAGGATGACGAACTGTAGCTCGGCAAGTGGGATGTCATCTGCAGCTAGCTCCCCGGCACTGGCAGTAACACTGTTCTGCCCCACTGCCCTAGGTGGCAAACCCGACAGCTCCTCTGCACTGGCCATCACACTGGGCTGCTCCGTTGCACTGGCAGGCACACTGGCAATGATGGCTGTGCTGCATCCTGGCTGGGCACTGTCTTCCTTTGTGATGGGCACTGAGGCTCCCCCCGATGCATCAGTCCCAGGCTGTAAGGGTGGTGTCCCTGGCAGGTCTGTGGGAGAGCAAAGGTGGCAGAGGTTAGTGACAGGGCCTATGGGATGGCACCTAAGAACATAAGAACATAAGATATGCCATACTGGGTCAGACCAAGGTCCATCAAGCCCAGTATCCTGTTTCCAACAGTGGCCAATCTAGGTCATACGTACCTAGCAGTTTTCCTAAAAGACACAGGTTCCGCAATGCTTGTACTGTGTCAAGCACTGATATCCTGGGTCCCTTCTTAATAATGGTTTATGGACCTTTCCTCCAGGAACTTGTCCAAACCTTTTTTAAACCCAGCTATACTAACAGCCTTTACTACATCCTCCGGTAACAAATTCCAGAGTTTGATTACACGTTGAGTGAAAAAATATTTTCTTTTATTAGTCTTAAATAGTTTACCCTGTAGCTTCATTGCATGTCCCCTAGTCTTTCTATATTCTGATAACGTAAATAATCGATCTACGTTTACCGGTTCCACTCCGTTCATTAATTTATAGACTTCTATCATATCTCCCCTGAGCCGTCTCTTTTCCAGGTTAAAGAGCCCTAACCTTTTTAGCCTTTCTTCATAGGAGTATCCTTCCATCCCCTTTACCATTTTGGTGGCTCTTCTCTGAACCTTTTCTAATAACGCTATATCCTTTTTAAGATACGGCGACCAGAATTGCACACAAATAAGAACATAAGATATGCCATACTGGGTCAGACCAAGGTCCATCAAGCCCAGTATCCTGTTTCCAACAGTGACCAATCTATGTCATACGTACCTAACAGTTTCCCCAAAAGACACAGGTTCCGCAATGCTTGTACTGGGTCAAGCATTGATATCCTGGGTCCCTTCTTATTAATGGTTTATGGACCTTTCCTCCAGGAACCTGTCCAAACCTTTTTTAAACCCAGCTAACCTAGTCCATTACAGAACCAGTAGGCGGTGCACGGCCCACACCGTACCGACCCCATGCAGCACCCAAGGTCTGACGGACAGACAGGCATGGGGCTGGGTGGACAGAGGCATGGTGGAGACACATATATGGCTGTCACGGTCACACCCAGGCTATGGGGCTCACCTACTCATCCCCCTATGTGTCTGTGGTAAAGCTGTTGAAGCCCGCAACCCCTGAGATGGCAACCTTCTCCACATACTGCAGCACCTGCTCCTCAAGTGAGGTGAGGCTGCGCTACTGTGCAGGCAGTAGCCTGCTGTTGCTGACCCTCTTCTCCTTTGCTTCCTGCCAGACCATGTGCCACTTCTTCTTGATGTCATCCATGTCCCGGTTGTGGTTGTGCACCGCATTGACCCTATTAGCAATGTCACACAATGCTGCCTGCTGGGTTCTGGCATCCTCAGCTGTGAAGATTTTATTTATTTATTTAACAGTTTTTCTATACCGCCTTTTCATTTAATCATGGCGGTTTACATTAACTTCAGCTTTTACAGAGAACATTCAATTCTAAACAATAACTTTTACAAAGATCTTTCAATTGTAAACAGTAACGTCACATATCAAAAACTTAAACAGTCTCTTGTAACTTCAAACTTCAAGATTTAAATAATCTCAAAAGTGTTTTTATGCAAACAAAGGGGAGGGTTAGGTGGGAGTTTTGAAACAAAACTATATACATCGTAGTAGGGGAGGGGGAATGGTGCAGATAGCTTGGCTTGTGTAAATCGGCTTGAGGGGTGGAATAGACATGGTTCCATGTGGAGATTACTGAGATTGGGGATATTCATTGAATTGTTTAATGTATAGGTTGGTTTTGAGTAACTTTCAGAAATCTTTTAGATCAGTTGTGGAGCTTAGCTTTTCCGGGAGTTCATTCCAAATAGCAGGGACAGCAGGAGAGAAAGCCCTCATGGATGTGGATTTATTGGTTCTTGTGAATAGACTAGGAGTTGGAATTGTGCTTTTAGTGCTGGTTCTGTCTGGTCTTTTGTTTGCTTTGGTTCCAATGAGCTCTTGTAGTATTCCTGATGACATGTTATTTTTGATTTTGAAGATGGCAAGCGCTGATTTATATTTTGCTCGTGAAGAGATTGGCAGCCAGTGCAAATCATGTACTATGGCAGTTATATGGTCTTGTAGTGAAGCGCCAGCAATAATACGGGCAGCAGTGTTTTGGACTATTTGAAGGAGTCAAGTGGATTGTTTGGGTAGACCTTGGAAGAGGAGATTACGGTAGTCTAGCACAGGTTTTATGATGGCCTGGCATACTTTACAGAAGTGTTCTTTATTGAGAAGAGGTTTTAGTCTTCGGAGCATTGCTAGTTTGAAGAAGACTATTTTGGAAGTCTTGTTGATGTGCGCTTGGAGGGTAAGTTGTTTGTCTAGTATCACTCCAAGATACCGAACTTCTTCTTTTATAGTGATTGGTATATTTGAGATGTTGATAGTAGTAGGAGGAGTGAATGTGGATTCCCTTGTAATGATGATTGCTTCAGATTTTTTTATGTTGATTTTTAAGTTGTTGTTAGAAAGCCAGGTCATTATTTCATAAATGCAGGTTGATATGGCGGTATAATCTGGGGCATCCAGGTGGATAGGAGTATATGCCATGATATCGTCGGCATATATGACATATTTTATCTTGTATTTATTAAATATTTTGCATATAGGTTGAATATACAGTAGATGTTGAAGAGGAATGCAGATAGTGTTCATAACTCCTTAAGTTGTTCGGAAGAGTGCTGAGGTGAGGTTACTGGATGCTACTTTTTGTTGTTTGTCTTCAAGGTATGATTGAAACCATTTTATGGTGGTGTCTTGGAGGCCAATCTCCATTAGGCACTTTAGTAGGATGTGATGAGAAACTGTATCAAAGGCGGGTGATATGTCGATAAAGATTAGTAAGAAGCCCTTCTTTATCTTGTCTATTCCTTTGAGTATGTTATCAAATAGATGTATGAGAAGTGTTTCAACACCGTGGTTGGGACGGAATCCGTGCTGGTGAGGGTCTAGTGGGGCATATTCATCAATATGTTCTTGAAGGTGTCTCTGAACAATTTTTTTGGTTATTTTTGCTAGGAATGGAAGGCTTGATAATGGGCGGTAGGTTGAGGGGTCGGTACTATTAGTTGATGTGGTTTTACGAATAGGGCGTATAGTAGATTGTTTGAGTGCTTTGGGCATGTAACCCTGAGTGAGAAAGGTGCTTACTATCTTTTGAATGTATGTGCTTAGGTCTTCTTTGGTGGATTTAATCCATGTCACCGGGCAGGGGTCCAATGGAGAAGTGGTGGTATTTAGAGCGGTGATGGTTTGAGTTATTTGTTTCGTTGATGGAATACTGAAGTTTTTCCATTGATTGGTAGTCGTGCAGTCATCATCTGTAGATGGTGTGTTCATAAGAGGGATGTGGGGTGTGTTGTGATTGGGACTGTTCTTAGATATTAGAAAATCATCAAGTGTTTGAGGGTGAATCTTGCTTCATCTTTCATGGTTGGGTCATGTGTAAGAGTGCGCACAATGTTGAAGAGCTCCTTGGGTTTGTTACAGGCTTTTAGAACAAGGTTTATGTGATATTCTTGTTTATGTTTGTTAATTAGATTATTGTATTCTTTTTGCATCTCCTGATATTGCTTCAATGTAGTTTCAGATTTGTTCCGTCTCCAGTGGCGTTCCAGTTGTCGTAATTTCCTTTTGGATTCTTTTATGGTGTTAGAATACCATGGTGTAGATCTAGGTCTGTTTTTGTTGTGGTGTGAGCTCTTTAGAGGTGGGAGTTGAGAAGCGGCAATGTTAGTGGTATTCCATGCGTTGACAGCCTCGTCCAAGTCTGTGAAGTCTTGGGGTAGGGACTGAATGGTGTCTTTGAGGAATTGCTCTTTGTTAAAAGCTTTGAAACGTCTGGTTGGTTGTTCAGTTCTCTGAGATGTATTGTGGGTATTGTGATGGAGCTTGAATAGTATAGCATGGTGATCTGACCATGGTATTGGTGTTGTTTTAGGTGGTTTCATGAGACCGTGATCCAGGGTGTTAGTTGGCACGAATATGCGATCAGGTGCAGAGCCAGAGCGATGTGATGGATCGGAGAGGATTTGCTTGAGATGAATGGATTCCATTGCTTTGTGAAAAACTGTTTCAAGTGTTGTAGGTGCAGATGTGAAATTCAGGTCTCCTAGAACAATGAGAGTCTTGTGTGGGGAGTTCGCTGCTTATATCATATCTAGGATGTTGGACATGTCTTCAGTTGAGGTCTTGGGGGGTCAGTAGATAAGGCAGATGGATAGGTATTTATTTTCAGTGCTAATGAAGTCCAGAGTATTCAGAGCTTTTTGAGGTAGACGTTTTGAGCCTCTGGCGAGAATTAGTACACCTCCTCCTCATTTGTGGGTTCGGGAACAGTTCTATGTTGTGAATGTTGGCGATGTTATTTGATTCAGTATCACCTGGTCTGAATTCTTGAGTCATGATTCAGTGATGCATAGGATGTCAATGTTATTTTCATGGATGTGATCGATAATTGTGTTTCTTTTGTTGCATATTGATCTCGCGTTGATCAGGCCTATGGTTATGCAAGTGGTATATGAGGAGTGTTTTTGATATGTAGATGTATGTGAGGGTGGCTCTATTTGTATGTATCTGGTAGGTTTCTTACTTGGATATTTGTATGGAGCAGATATGTAGATAGGTTGGTATATGGTAGGGAGGTATGATACATATATAGGGGAGGCTTATAGGGCTGTAAAGCAGGTAGTGTAGTAATACGCATTTGTACGGTGAGAGTATAGGATAAGAATTAGTATAATAAAATTTGTATAATAATATATATCTGTTGGAGGAACGTCCATTTGTACATTTATTGTTCGCCTTGGAGTTTGTGGGTCTTGTGTGCAGGAGGAGTATGATGGAGTTGAGGTTCCGTGTTGGTATCCGACATGTGGATTGAGCTACTCACTGCTTGTGAGACCTTGTGCGATATTTGAGGTAGTAGTAGTGTTGGAGTCTTGGTTGGTGGTGTGAGATGGTTAGTATTGGTCTTTCATTTCGCTGTGCAGTTGTAGAAGTCGACAGTCTATCTTGTCGGTATTGGCGTGAGGTTTGGATTTGTTTTGCAGCATCATGTCCTGGGGCTCATGCCTAAGGGCCACGCCAAAGGGCCCTCTGGCGAGGCCCTCAGGCGCGGGTCTGCCAGGCGCGGGCGTACCTCGGTGCTCCCTGCAGGTTACCAGGCCCTCCTCTGGCTGATTGATCCTTGGGGATCCGATCGGGGAGGAGCACTTCTTCCCGCTCGACTCCCCGATGGCGATCAAGCTGGTGGTGTTCTGGTGGAGGGTGCAGCTCTTCCTTTTGCTGCCTCAGCGCTCCATGCAGGTTACCGGGCTGTCCTTTGGCTGATTGGTCCTTGGGGGGCCAATCGGGGAGGAGCACTTCTTCCCGCTCGACTCCCCGATGGCGATCAGGCCGGCGGTGTTCTGGTGGAGGGTGCGGCTGGTGGTGTGCTGCTGCAGGATGAGCCACAGGACCATAGCTGTCTCAAAGGGTGTGAAGTTGGCCTTCCTTGTATGCTTTGCTACTGACAGTGCCTTGTCAGCCATTGTAAAACAGCAACACGCTAAGGCAGCATTCGCCTACCTGCATAGGTCCTCTTATGCATATGCAGGTAGAGCATGCAGTGGGGCCATGCCACATCCAAAGGCATATCTGGAACCCATAAAGGCCCCTGGGTGCCGATGTTTCGAAAATCTGCATGACAGCTCACCACTATAGGATACCATAACCACACAGCGCTTAGCGATGCCAACATAGGCATGCAGAGATGCCCAGACTGCGATACCCGGTTAGGTCATATAAAACAGTAAGTGGGCATGTCAACCGCGGCATGCCTTTGTGGGGCAGGTGGCATCCTGCATGTGCAGTGCCGCTGGACCGCACCTATGCTGCCTCAGCTGTGTTGCACGGGTATGGTAGAGGGAGCTACCCATGCAGACAGTCATACTCAGAGGCACTACCCATGCAGGGATTTGCCCATGACCGTCTGCATGGGTAGTAACCCTCTGCCACACCCGTGCAGAATGGGTGTGCCCATAGACCCACGGACCCCCTCCCCTGGTCCCACTCCATAAGAACATAAGATATGTCATACTGGGTCAGACCAAGGTCCATCAAGCCCAGTATCCTGTTTCCAACAGTAGCCAATCTAGGTCATAAGTACCTAGCAGTTTCCCCAAAAGCACAGGTTCCTCAATGCTTGTATTGGGTCAGGCAGTGATATCCCGTGTCCCTTTTAATAATGGTTTATGGACCTTTCCTCCAGGAACTTGTGCAAACCTTTTTTAAACCCTGCTATGCTAACAGCTTTTACTACATCCTCCGGTAACAAATTCCAGAGTTTGATAACACGTTGAGTGAAAAAATATTTTTTCTTATTAGTCTTAAATAGGTTACCCTGTAGCTTCATTGCATGTCCCCTAGTCTTTTTATATTCTGATGATGTAAACAATCGATCTACGTTTACCCGTTCCACTCCATTCATTAATTTATAGATCTCTATCATATCTCCCCTCAGCCATCTCTTTTTTGCAGATTGAAGAGCCCTAACCTTTTTAGCCTCTCTTCATAGGAGTATCCTTCCACCCCCTTTACCATTTTGGTGGCTCTTCTCTGTACCTTTTTTAATAGCGCTATATCATTTTTAAGATACGGCGACCAGAATTGCACACAATTTTCAAGGTGTGGTCGCACTATGTAACGATACAGAGGCATTATAATATCCTTTGTTTTATTTTCCATTCCTTTCCTTATGATACCTAGCATTCTATTTGCTCTCTTGGCCGCTGATGCACACTGGGCGGAAGGTTTTAATATATTATTCACGATGACGCCTAAATCTTTTTCCTGGGTGGCGGTTCCCAATGTGGAACCTTGCATCGTGTAACCATAGTTTGGGTTGATCTATCCTAGGTACGTAACTTTGCACTTGTCCACATCAAATTTCATCTGCCATTTGGATGCCCAGTCTTCCAGATCTATTAAGATCCTCTTGCAATTTTCCACAATCCTCATGGGTTTTAACAACTTTAAATAGTTTTGTGACATCTGCAAATTTGATAACCTCACTCATTATTCCCTGTTCCAGGTCATTTATGAATATGTTAAAAAGCAGCGGACCCAGCACAGATCCCTGGGGTACTCCACTATTCACCTTTTTCCATTGGGAAAATTGGACATTTAGCCCTACCCTCTGCTTTCTATCTTGTAACCAGTTCCTGGTCCACAATAGTGTATCACCTGCTATCCCATGACTCTTTAGTTTTGCCAAAAGTCTCTGATGAGGGACCTTGTCAAAGGCTTTCTGAAAGTCCAGATACACTATATCAACCGACTCACCTTTGTCTAGCTGTTTATTCACAGGGGGTGGTGGTGCAAAAGGGCCAGGTGTGGCACAGCTGGAATGCGCCCATGGGTGCTGGGTTGGCTGCAGGGGTCCCCAGCTGTGGGAGGTGGACCACAGTCATGCTGCATGTCACACCTGGCCTGTGCTGAGCCATGCGGTGGGCACATGGCACCTTGGTAGGGTTGTGGGTGAGTGCAGCTGTGAACTGCGGGGTACAGCAGAGGGTTCAGCTCCACCTCTGGGCTCCCTATTGGTTGCCTGCTGGTGGTGCCCTGTGCCACTCTGCCATACCTAGGGTGCTTGGTGGGTGGTTCCCGCATCCCCCCTGCTACCCTCTCTTCTTCCTCCTCCTCTGACTCTTTTTCCTCCACACTGCCTGCTCCTGTCCCTCAGATCCCTCTTCCTCTGACTCCTCATCCTTCCCATCCTGCCTCTGGCCCTCAGATCCCTCCTCCTCTGACTCCCTGTCCAACCACTGTGCCATGGTCCCCTCACTGCTCTCTGATGAGGTGTCCTCGGCTGCAGTGTTGCTGTATGACGACTCCTCCTCCTTGTCCCTGTCATTGCTGGTGGTATTGCTGCTGCTCTGTTCTGTTGGCACTGCATCACTGCTCCTGGGTGGTCAGTGAGGTGGGCCAGTGGTGTCCTGGGCTGCCCTGGAGCCAGCTGTGGGGAAAGAGGAGGGGGGTCACTGGTCCACACAGGCATGGCCCGGGTGTGGGACAGGCACATCTCTAGGGGGCCCACTCATGTATCGCTCAACCCACCTCAGCCCACAGAGGCCTGCCTCCCCCACAGTGCACACTGCATGCACTCTCCTTTGCCTACCTCCAGACAGCTCTGTTCTCCCCCTCATATGCCAAGCTGTGCCCTGCCAGCCCCCCCCCCCCCCCAGGCGATGGGCATGCACAGGAGGCAGCATGTACAAGTGCACGATGTGCCCCAGGGGCCACTGCTGGGGGTGTATGCCCCTGTACTGTGCCATACCCCTGTACTGTGCCACGTCTTGGGGGCCAGCTGGTGCACACACAGGATGGTGGCACCAGGGGATGGCACAGCTGCCCACAGCACATTCCCATCATTGCATACAGGGAGAGTCCACCACCAGATAGTCTGCCTGCATCTGCTGGGTGCCACTGTGTACCCCACTGACCTTCCACGGCCGCAAGCTGGGGTGACAAGTGCTATCCAGATAGTGCCGGGGCAGTTTATGATATTTAGTGGTACTGGCCAGTTAATGCCATTGAATATCAGGCTCAGTAAGGTTTATAGGGTTAAATAGTTTTGCTAATCGCATAAACACTTTTTAATGGGTGGGTCTGGGGCAGTCCCAGCACTAATCTGGTTAGTGGCGATTTGCAGACTGTTATTCGGATAGGTAACCACATAAGGTTAGGACAGGTCAGTAGCTGTCCTAACATGTTGTGGTTGAATATCACTGCTAACTGGATAGCTAAGGAGGTCAGTGCTAGAGTTGCTGACAGGCTCCAGATGCACCTAATGGGTTTGATCCAGTCTTGTGTTTACCCCATTGCATTCAGGGACTTGTAGGCTTGCTTTTCTTAAGGAATGCAATAGAGGAATCAAATACATATCCCTAAATCAAGCTTATTGGGCACATCTGGAGACAGTTGGCACCCTAATTGACGTTGAAACTGGATATTCAGCTCCAGAGGATATCAGCTGTCTGGCACTGAATATCTGGTTTCACTTTTGTTTGTGATGGCCTGGTGCTTTACAAGCATTGACTGCTGCGGGCTGAATATTGGCCTGACATACTGCTCAAAACCACCCTATTCATTGAACAATTCAATGAAGACCACCAATCACCCTAATCGTTCCACAAACCGATTTAAGCCATGACACCGACACCATACAATCACCCCGTTACTATCATTAAGATGTACAATATATAGTTTAGATAATGTTACAGAGACTATTCAGGTTTTTTGAAGTTATGTTACTATTGATATTTACAAGTTCTTTGTACAAGTTGAAGTTTATTGTAAACCGCCTTGATTGAACGAAAAGGCGGTATAGAAAAACTGTTAAATAAATAAATACATTTATTTGCATCCTCTGCTAGAGGTCTTAAAACCTAGATTGTCACACTACATTAAAAAGTAGGATGAAAAAAGCCAAAAGATTCATCTCGGTACATTTTATACTTGGTATACTGTACACATAAGATCTATAGTATAGAGCTTGGGTCTCAAACTCTTCTCATTGAGAGGTGCAAGTCAGTCAGGTTTGCAGGACTTCCCCAATGAACATGCTTGCAATAGATTTACATACACTGGATGTAGCAGCTATGCAAATCTCTCATGCATATACTGTAGAGGTATACTGTAACCTGACCAGTTTGTAGCCCTCAAACTGGTGTTTTGGATCTCTGGTAAAGAGTAGTGCTTCTCACCCTGTCGTAGAGGTAGGCCTAGTTAGTTGGATTTGCTGGTTCCCCAAACTGAATATGCATTAGCTAAATTTGCATAGATTGGAGACCTATTAAAAACTATCTCATGCATGTTTCTGAAGTAATCCTGAAAATCAACTAGGAAGTTGTGCCTCCAGAACAGGGTTGAGAAGCAATGGTATAGAGTAGCTAAACCTTGATTAAAGGAGACAGGAACACAACAGGGATTATTTTAATCAAATATCCACAAACAGATATGCAATAAACATGTTGAAAGTGTGGCAGAGGACTACATACTACATACTAAACCCTGCATTTTCTTTTTGCAAATTTCCAGAAGCAGAGCTTCGGTGGCAAATGGCTCATCTGGCATTCAGAATCAGTTCAGTGCCCCTGTGAAAGTGACTCTAACAATAAGCAAAGATCTGCTTATCAACAGCTATGGCTTTGATATTTCCCAGAAACCTCCCCTCACAATCACATCAGTGGCTGCAGGTAGGAATTTTTACTCTTTACTTTAAAGAAAACAATTCTATTGCTTCATAAGAAGGTACTGCACCTGTGCATAACAGGATATAGTGTGCACAATAGTACATTTTTCTGGGAATAGTTATAGCCGGTACTGATTCCTGCATTTCTTGTGTAACCTGAACCCTGCTGGTTTATTGGCTTTCCAATCACAGAGAGTGCACAGAAAATTTATAAAACACAACACAAGATGTTCTAGTGAGTGGGGGAAGGCAAAGCTACAAGGCCCTAACTGCCTGATTAGAACGGGAACAACTTTACACTGTTCTACTCTGAAAACTACTACTACAACTACTACTATTGCTTGTCATTTGTATAGTGCTACAGAGCACACACAGTGTTGTACACATTTATGTAGGAAACAGTCCCTTCTCAGTAGAACTATCTATTCAGGAAAGAGACAAACGCAACAAATGGGGACTAAGAACTAAGGGGAAATGGTTATAACACATAAGAGTGGTAAACAGAATAAGGGAATCAGGATCCAAACCATCTCGAAGATGTGTATTTTTATCCTGGATTTGAATAGATCAGAGATTAGGGTGGCCAGCTACCTGGTTTTCACCAGACAGCCCAGTTTTCAAGCTTCCTGTATACTGTACAGCCTAGAACAAAAAGAGAAAAGCAACTCCCCCACAAAAAGCAAAAGCAAAAAAAAAAAAAAAAGAAGTGAGGGAAAATAATTATTAACTAAAGATTTTATTACGGCTAATATGGCCATGTTTCAGTGGTGAATTCCTGTGTCAGGGGCACATCTGCAATAACACTTGAGTTTAAAATGAGAGAAACAACCAGAGTGTTGGTCAGTGATATTTCAAGAGCACTCAGTAATGTGTAGAAGCTGCAGCTGTGTTGTAGCCCTACAGTCAAACTTAATATTAAAGCTGCTGAAAAGCAGGGGAGGTAGGAAAAAGAAGCAGCGCTGTAGATTGTAGAACTATACAAATGAGTAGTAGTAGTAGATGAAAGACATAGGGAGAAAAGAAATCTGGGAAAGGAATGAAATATGGAACAGTGGGAAGAGGGATAGTGGGAGAGTGAGGATTGGAGGGTAAGAGAAGGGAAGAATAGGGTTAAAACACAATTGAATGGAGAAGTAGTGAAAAGAGAAATGGGGAAAAAGATGAAAGGGAAGCTCAACGTCAGACAGATAAACAGAAGAAAGGAAAGAAGACAGAGAGAAAAATGGAAAGGAGACCTCAGAAAATTGCACAAGGAGCATGTCAAGAATCATGCCTTTCAGTGATAGCTTAACGTGAGTTGTATTCCAAGTACAATTTTTATTTTATTTATTTATTTATTTAACAATCATTTATATCCCGCATCTTCCAGAGTTCAGTTGCGGTTTACAATAAAACAAAATCCACAAAGCAAGAGCTTGGTTTTACATCGAACATTATGTAACAATAAACAATAAATTGGTTAACAGCATAGGCTAATACATAACAGCATGAAACTTGCTTTTAAACTATGTACAATAAACTATATACAGATAAACTATATACAGATACAAGTAGTGGTACTTTAGGGTTTAATCATAGCGTTTTTAGTTCAGTGGTTTTTCTGTTAAATTGTAGGATTTAGTATTACTCAGTCAGGTGATTTTAGCCATTATCTGAGTAAATCCAGGGGTTATCTATGTTGCCGTAGTGCATGGAGAATAGATAAGTTTTTAGTTTTTTACGGAGTTCCATAATTTCCTTTATAGATCTTAGGTCCTCTGGAAGGGAATTCCAGGTGGATGGGGCTGCATGAGAGAAAGCTCTGTTGTTAGTTAATTTATTTGCTTTTATGAAATCATGAGGGGAGTTTAGTTTATTTGAGTGTCCTTTTCTGTGTGTAGTTTTTGAGGTTCCATACTGATTAGATTATTTAGAGGGATTGGGGCCATGTGATTTAATGCTTTAAAAGTAGTTATTGTAGTTTTATATATTATTCTGCTTTGAATTGGCAACCAATGAAGGGAAGCTAGTATTGGTGTTATGTGCTGGAATGAGTGTGCTTTCATTATAATTCTAGCTGCTGCATTTTGTGCTAGTTGGATTCTTTTGATATTTTGTTTTGTTATTCCTAGAAGAATTAGGTTAGCGAAATCAAAGTGCGGGGTTATTGTAGCCTGGATTATATTAATGAAGTCTTGTAGGTGTACTAGTGGGCGAAGTTGTTTAAGGATTTTGAGTTTAAAGTATATTTTCTTTATAGTGTTTCTGATATGAGTAGTCATCGTCAGATGTGTGTCTAGTATAACACCTAGGTATCTTATTTTGTTTTTTATTTTAATGTCATGATTTTGTATTGTTATGTGGGTTGGAGGGATATATGACTGGCTTTTTGTTACAATTAGGACTTCTGTTTTTGAATGATTAATGTGGAGGTTTTGAGCTTTTAGCCAGGTTGTTATTTCATTGAAACAATCTGATAGTTGTTTTATTGGTAAGTTAGGAATTGTGAAAGGGATGTACATCATTATATCATCTGCATATAGATGATAGTATACTCCAAATTTTTTAAAAATATTGCAGACTGGTTTAATGTAAATATTGAACAGGAGGGCTGAAAGCGCAGAGCCTTGTGGGAGTCCAATTTCTTGTTTATAAATGGTTGATGTTTGGTTGCCTATTCTTACATTTTGTGTTCTGTTGTTTAGATAAGAGGTGAACCATTTGTGTACAGTGGCATTTATTCCTATTTGTTTCAGGTTATTAAGCATTATAGTGTGGTGAACACTATCAAATGCTGCCGAAATATCAATAAATAGGAGTATAAATGCTTGTTTGTGATTGTCAATCCCTCTCAGTAGTACGTCAGTTAAGACTGTTAAGAGTGTTTCAACTCCATGTTGAGGTCTAAATCCATATTGGTGTTCATCAAGTGGGTAGGATGAGTCTAGGTATTCCTGTGTTTGGATTTGTACCACTTTTTCTATTATTTTAGCCAAAAAAGGGATACTTGAGATTGGTCTGTATGATTTTGGAGATGTTTTGTCAAGCGTGTTGTTTTTGAGAATTGGGCGGATTTGAGCATGTTTAAGCATGGATGGGAGGTGTCCTTGCTGTAATGATAGGTTGATTATGGGGAGAATGTATGATAGAAGTATTGGAAGTGTGCTTTTTATCCATGTTACAGGGCATGGATCAAGAAAGGAGGTTGTGGTGTTGAGGTTGGAAATGATATTCTTTAGTGAATCTTTTGATACTGGATGGAAGTTTGACCATTCGTCTGAACAATGATGAAACGTATTGATATATTCTAGGTTCATTCTAGGTTGTGTAGATTTGTTTTGATAGTGTTTGGCTAGGGTTTGTACCGAAATATCGGTGATTTCATTGTTGGATGTTTGGGGATTATTGGTTAGATTTCTAACAATGGTGAATAGTTCTCGTGGTCTGTTATAAGATTTTGATAGGATTGCCGCATAATAAGATTTTTTTGTGCTATCTAAAGTATCCTTGTATTTATTAAGATAGTTGTTATATTTCCTTGTTAATGCATGATTTGGTTTTGCGCCATTTGTGCTCTATTTTTCGTAGTTCTTTTTTCATTTGTTTTAGCGTGTTGTTGAACCAAGGTTTTTTGTTTATTTTTGAATTAGTGGGCTTTTTGATTCGTTGATCACGTATGGCTGCATTATTAATTGTGTCATGCCAGTTTTTGACGGCTTCATCTAGATTCGTTGGGGATGATGAGAGGTAGGGTATTGTTGTATCCAAGAATTCAATTTCATTAAATTTTCTGAATTTTGTAGTGGGATCACTTCGTGTGTTTTTATTAGTGTTGTTAGTGTGGAATGTGAAGTTTGTTTTGATAATGTAATGATCTGACCACGGTGTTTGTAAGCATTCTATGGAATCTGGGTTAAATAGTTTGAAGAGTGTGTTTGGGAGGAGAATAAGGTCTAGAGTGCCTCCTTTTATATGTGTTGTTGTGTTGATTATTAGGTATTTTCCTGTCTCCAGAGGGGGGGTCATATTCAGGGCCACCCAACCATCAGGCAATCTAGGCATTTGCCTATGGTGGCAACTTTGTGGGGGATGGGGGAGGTGGTGGCAGCAAAAAACAGGGCATTCAAAGTTAAACAGCCAGGGAGGGGGTGTAAGATTTAAGGTTTGTCTAGAGTGTCAACAGTTTGAACGAACTCTGAGACCAGTCATGGGCATATTCAAAATGATTTAAGTAGTTAAGAGATTTGCTAACCAGTTAAACTGCGGTCAGCAGGACATTCAGCAGCACTAAACCATTTAGTACCACTGAATATTCCCTGCTACTTTATTTGTAGGTCCCAATGCTAAGCGCTTAGCATCAAGGCATTCCAGGGGCTGAGCGGGGATGGCCAGAGTTAACCACCACCAGCAGCAATATTCATCCACTAACTGGTTAATTAAAACCGGCTAAAGTTAGGCAAAATAAAGGCAGGCAGGCTTAACTTTAGCTGGTTTAGCTATCCTGCCTGAGGCTGAATATTGTCCCAGACCAGATAGCTAAAACAGTATCCGGGCATACTGGTTATTCAATACTAGTGGCTGGATATGGCCCCAGCATTGACTATCTGGGTATAGATTAAAGCAGCGATGACCAGAGATCAAGTTGCTGTGTTACACTAACATTAACGTGCATTAGTTAACTGTTAACGCACATTATTTTAACATAGGTTCTTTGATATTCTATAGGAGATAGTTACTAATAATGCACATAAATGGAGAATTAAAACGCATTAATATTAGTTCACCTTAATAACTAGGGACCCGGTTTTCGAAGGCATTTACACAGTTAACAACCCATGTTAACTGTGTCAGTGCCTTAATCGGGGATTTTCAAAGGCACCTACATGGCTAGTGCCTTTGAAAATCCCCGATTAAGTCCCCTAGTGTCCCGATGCTTTCCAGTTAGCATTGGGGCATGCTAAGGGCATTCTGGGGTGTAGTGGAGGCGGAGAATGGTGCTAGCCAGGTAGCACCGATTTTGGATGCTTCCCGGTTAGCTCTCTGAGCTGTAAAGATAGGTGATTAAAACCCTCACCTATCTTTAAGGTACTGGGGCTAACCAGGCAGTATCCAAAATCGCTGCTGACCAGTTAGGCTCGGTGGCTTTCTGGCTGTGCAGCAAACCCTGGATTTTCACTTTTTTCACCGTGGAAGTGAAAATCCAGGGTTAAAGGGTCGGCGGACAGGCTATACAGCTATGGTGCTTAGCCCTGCCCAGTGCAAAATTGGGCCCACGACGTAAGTTTGAAACCGAGGCAACAGAGGGTTAAGTGATTTGCCCAAGATCACAAAGAATCCTGGCCTTCCAGTGTGCTTCTAAACCCAACCCAATTAGAAAATTGAAATGTTCAGACTACAAAACATAAAAAAGAAAAATAATTTATTTTAAATAGAAACATAGACCCATGACAGCCAAAAAAGACAACATGGTCTGCCCTTCCATCAACTACAATAGTGCCCTTTTTTCCTTTAGAGATCCTCTGTGTTTGTCCCATGCTTTTTTGAATTCAGATACTGTCCTCGTCTCTACCACCTTCACTGGGAGACTATTCTATGCATCTACCTCTCGTTCCATAAAGAAATATTTCCGCATATTACGTCTTAGTTTATCCCCTTTCACCTTCAGCCTATGTCCCTTCATAGCAGAGCATGTTTTCAAACAGAAGAGACTCTCCTCCTGTGCATTTATGCCATCCAGGTATTTAAACATTTCTATCATATCTCCCCTATCCTGCCTTTCCTCTAAAGCACACATTTTAAGATATTTAAGTCTGTCCTCATAATGAAGACCACTAATCATTTTAGTAGCCACCCACTGCACTGACTCCAACATGCTTATATTCTTTTGAAGGTGTGGTCTCCAGAACTACACTCAGTACTCCAAATGAGGTCGCGCCAGAGACTTATACAGAGGCATTATCACCTCCTTTTTTCTACTGGCCATTCCTCTCCCTATACACCCAAGCATCCTTCTGGCTTTCGCAGTTGCCTTTTCTGCCCGTTTAGCTACTTTAAGATCATCAGACACAATTACCACTAGGTCCCGCTCTTCTTTCGTGGATGGAAGTACCTCACCCCTACACTGTACTGCTCCTTTGGATTTTTGCAGCCGAAATGCATGACCCTGCATTTTTTAGCATTAAATTTCAGCTGCCAAATTCTAGACCATTCTTTAAGCTTAGCTAGATCCCTCCTCATGTTATCTACTCCTTCGTTGGTGTCTACTCAATTGCAGATTTCGGTATCATCCGCAAACAAGCAAATCTTATCTGACAGTCCTTCCACAATATCAGTCACAAATATTTAATAATTGGAAAGAAATCTGCTTTGGAAGATATGCATCTTCTGTTTTTTTTATTGCACTGTACAGTAGGAAAAGCATTTCTGTTTTTCTTTTTTCCAGTAGTGCACCACTTCTGGAGTCTCAATTTTTGAGGAGTTTACATTTCAGTCTTTGGCTGCCAGTTTGCTTCTAATTTGTGGTCCCTTATTCTGAATTAAATGAGGGCTGTACATATATGTGTAACCTGATGTGATGGATTCTGCTAGTGCATAGTTTTTGTGAAGGGGTCTGCAGCAGTCATCAGGACCAGCTTAAGAGGTGAGCCAGTGAGGCACTGACCCAGGGTGCACAATGGTAAAGGTGTAGGAAGCCTGCCTTGCTGGCTCACTCTCATAACTCCCAGTCAACCATATTCCTCCCCCTCCCTCTCTCTCCTTGTATCCACCTCTCTCATTGAGCCATGCCATATTGTATTCTCCTCACCCTGGATCCGCTTCTCTCACTGAGCCCTGCCCTTCTCCTCCTCTTTGTAGTACCTCCTCTTTCCTCCCTTCCATCTCCCTGGGCCCCTTCTGTCCCTTTTCAAATGAGCTGTTCTCTTTCTCTCTGGATCCTTCCCTTGTCTTCAACCCTTCCCCTCGGTCATCACGGTGGTGGCAGTGCAATGGGGGCAGGTGCCCGGCGTGTGGCTTTTCAGACCGAGTCGGGGCGCTCCTCTAAGTTCTGACTCTTATGCTTCTAAACTACTTGCTATAACCTCCTGACTCACCAGCACAACTACTGCCCTGTCTTTGTCTTTTTCTGCAGCTATTCATCCTCAGACCTCACCTCAGTTCTTCCTGTATCCAATCCTCCTCTGGAAACTTCCACACTTAAGAACCCCCCACCACAGTCTTGTCCAGTCTCCACCAACACGTTTAGAGATTTTCAGACCGTTAAACTCTCTCCACTGCTATCTCATTCCTTCTCTCATCTACTATCCTCTGATGACAAGTGGCCTCTGCCTATAACACTACACTCTCCTCTGTTTTGGATGCTCTTGCTCCTCTCATTCCACATCCTGTGAAGTGTACTATATAACTACTACTACTACTACTACTACTACTGAACATTTGTATAGTGCTACAAGGCATAAACAGCACTGCACAGACACATGTTAAAGATGGTCCCTGCTCATTGCACAATCTAGTTGAGACAGACAACACAGTAGCTGTAGACATGGGATATAGCTAGGGGGAATGGTAAGGAAACATAAATGACATCAAGTGAGTCAACATCAGCGAAGAGGTGAGTTTTCAGCCTGGATTTGAAAAGGGTCAGAGAAGGCTCCTGATATAGAAACTCAGGTAGTTTGTTCCAAGCATAAAGAACAGCAAGGTGAAAGGAGTGAAGTGTGGAGGTGGCATTAGAAGAGAAGGGGCATAGATAGAAGCGATTTAACATTGAATCCTCAGATGAGTCTGAAGACTCTGAAAGCTCTGCCGATACCAGAGTACTTCTTCCTGAGCGGAGTTCCCATGGAGGGCTGTAGGGAGAGATAAGAGAGGAAAGGTAGTGAGGAGCTGCAGAGTGAATGCACTTATAGGTCAGCAGGAGAAGTTTGAACTGGGTGAAGAAACGGATAGAAAGCCAAAGAAGAGACTTGAGAAAAGGGGGAATATAAGCATGACAAGGCTGGCAGAAGATTAGCCATGCAACAGAATGTTGAACAGATTGAAGGGGAGATAGAAGACTCAAAAGGAGATCAGCAGTCTAGATGGGAGGTGACTAAAGAGTGGATAAGTGTCTTAGTAGTGTCTTCAGAAAGAAATGGGCAAATTTTGTTGATGTTGTAGAGAAAGAGGTTTTAGCTACCAGTTGGATGTGTGTAGAGAGTCAGTACCGGGAAAAATGGTAGAAACCGTCATAAAGAATAAAATTACTCAGCATGTAGATAGTCATGGCCTAATGGGAGACAGCCAACATGGTTTTAGACAAGGAAGATCTTGTCATACTAATCTATTATGTTTTTTTGAAAGTGTGAATAAACAGGTGGACAAAGGTGAGTCGGTTGATATAGTGTATCTGGACTTTCCGAAAGCCTTTGACAAGGTCCCTCATCAGAGACTTTTGGCAAAACTAAAGAGTCATGGGATAGGAGGAAGTGTACTACTGTGGATCAAGAACTGGTTAAAAGATAGAAAGCAGAGGGTTGGGCTAAATGGCCAATTTTCCCAATGGAGAAAAGTGAATAGTGGTGTACCCCAGGGATCTGTGCTGGGTCCGCTGCTTTTTGACATATTCATAAATGACCTGGAAAGTGGAATAACGAGTGAGGTTATCAAATTTGCAGATGACACAAAACTATTTAAAGTTGTTAAAACCCAAGAGGATTGTGGAAAATTGCAAGAGGATCTTGATAATTTGGAAGACTGGGCATCAAAATGGCAGATGAAATTTAATGTGGACAAGTGCAAAGTTATGCACCTAGGGAAGAACAACCCAAACTATGGTTACACGATGCAAGGTTCCACATTAGGAACCACCACTCAGGAAAAAGATTTAGGCGTCATTGTGGATAGCATGTTAAAACCCTCGGCCCAGTGTGCAGTGGCAGCCAAGAGAGCAAATACAATGCTAGGTATCATAAGGAAAGGAATGGAAAATAAAACAAAAGATATTATGATGCCTCTATATCGTTCCATGGTGAGACCGCACCTTGAATATTGTGTGCAATTCTGGTCGCCGTATCTTAAAAAGGATATTGCATTATTAGAAAAGGTTCAGAGAAGAGCCACCAAAATGGTAAAGGGGATGGAAGGATACTCCTATGAAGAAAGGCTAAAAAGGTTAGGGCTCTTTAACCTGGAAAAGAGATGGCTGAGGGGAGATATGATAGAAGTCTATAAATTAATGAACGGAGTGGAACGGGTAAACGTAGATCGATTGTTTACGTTATCAGAATATAGAAAGACTAGGGGACATGCAATGAAGCTACAGGGTAAACTATTTAAAACTAATAAAAGAAAATATTTCTTCACTCAACGTGTAATCAAACTCTGGAATTTGTTACCGGAGGATGTAGTAAAGGCTGTTAGTGTAGCTGGGTTTAAAAAAGGTTTGGACAAGTTCCTGGAGGAAAGGTCCATAAACCATTATTAAGAAGGGACCCAGGATATCAATGCTTGACCCAGTACAAGCATTGCGGAACCTGTGTCTTTTGGGGAAACTGCTAGGTACGTATGACTTAGATTGGCCACTGTTGGAAACAGGATACTGGGCTTGATGGACCTTGGTCTGACCCAGTATGGCATATCTTATGTTCTTATGTTCTTATGAGAAGGAGAGAGAGGAGTCAAAGACAACCCCATGGTTGTGAGTTGAGAAGACAGGGAGGAGTAGAGAGTTATCCACAGAGACTGAGAAAGGATGAAGGGGAGAAGAGGATTTATGGGGAAAAATAAGAAGCTCAGTTTTGGCCATGTTCAATTTCAAGTGGCGGTGAAACATCCAAGCAGCAATATCAGAAAGGCAGGCAGAGATCTGGGCCTGGAGTGCCAGAGAGATTTCAGGTGTAGAAGTCATCAGCATAAAGATGGTACTGAAAGCCATGGGAAGAGGTGAGTGCACCAAGGGACTGGGTATAGAGAAAGAAAAGGAGTGGACCCAAGACAAATACACCAACTAAGAGTGGGATAGCAGTAGAGGAGGATTTACCAGAACAAACACTGAAAGAGCGATGGAAGAGATAAGAGAACCAGGATAGCACAGAACCATAAAAACAAAGCGAGGACAAGGTATCAAAGAGAAGGTTGTGGTCAACAGTGTCAAAACTAGGAGAAAGGTCAAGAAGGATGAGGATCGAGTGAAGGCCCTTAGAGTTTGCCAGGAACAGGTCACTGGAGACTTTGGCAAAAGCCATTTTGGTAGAATGTAAAGGACAAAAGCCAGATTGTTAAAGATCCAGAAGGGCTTGAGAGGAGAGAAAGTCGAGGCAATGGCAGTGAACCACACATTCAAGTAGTTTAGAAATGAAGGGGAGGAAGAGACTATATTGGAGGAGATAGAGCTAAGGAGATAGGTGGGAATAGGATCAGAGGAGCAGGTAGTGAGTTTGGATGAGAAAAGAAGGTGAATGGTTTCATCCTCGGAGATCACAGAAAAGAAAGAAAGGGTAGCAGAGGGAGTGGGTTGGGGGGGGGGAAGGTTGGGAGTGAAGAGGGGAGGAGGGGGAGTAGTTGCACTCGTGGGAAATTGGAGTATGATCTTGTGGATTTTGTCATTGAAATAGTTAATCATGGTTTAAGCAGAAAGGGAGGGAGAGGTCAGAGGTGGAGGCAGCTTGAAGATAGAGTTGAGAGTTGTGAAGGGACGTCAAGGGTCAGAGGCAAGAGAATTAGTCAAATGAACATAATAGTCTTGTTTGGCAAATGTTATGGCTGACTTTTGGGAAAGAGATAAGCATGAATTTGAAGTGTAGAAAGTTCGCAAATTTATTTATTTAATCAGTTTTATATACCACCTTATCCTTCAATCAAAGTGGTCAACAAGACAACAGAGGGACTACATCAAGCTTGGGGGAGACAACAAGATAGTACATTACAGTAAACTACAGTACATTACATTAAATTATACATAAACTACAGCAAAATTACATTTCATAATTCATTACAATTACATTAAACAAATAACTGCAATCTTACAAAATGTTAAAATAATTTAAACATTATAGGAAAATTGAAATTCAAAGGGTTAAAACATTTTGTTCTATTGGAATTAGATTAGTTGCCATATGCTTCAATAAATAGGTACGTTTTAAGGGACTTTCGAATATCTTTGATATCATACTCATTTCTTAAATCATTAGGAATAGAATTCCATAGTTGTGGTGCCATAAAGGAGAAAGCCCTATTAGATGTCATTTGTTTGGATCTATTAAACTTCAAGTAGGAATTAAGTCTGTTAGTAGACTGTGAGCGTCTGGGCCTTGAGCCTTTGTCCTTAGAAATAATAGTTGTTAGAATGTTTGCTCATGTAAAATTTTGAAAATATTCATGAGGTTCTTGTATTTCGATCTCATAATGATTGGAAGCCAATGCAATTCTTGAAGCAAGGGAGTTATATGATCAAATTTTGGAGAATTCATTATAGTTTTTGCGGTTGTATTTTGTGACAATTGGAGGGGATGGATAGTATGTTTTGGAAGACCTTGATAAAGGATATTTCCAAAGTCGAGGAGTGGTGTTATAACTGCTTGACATACCGTTCGAAAGTGATTTAGTTGTAAAATTGGCTTGAGGTTCCTAATGATCTTTAAACGATGGTATACTCTAGCTATAATTTTATTTATATGGGATTTTAAGTTAATATGTTTATCTATGATTATACCAAGGTATTTTACTTCCTCGCTGACCTTTATGGGTTTGTTTAGTATATTTCTTTCTTTAGGAGTTATTAAGTTATGATTATTAAAAATGAACAACGCTTCTGTTTTATCTGGGTTTATTTTAAAGTTGTTAGCTGTGAGCCAATTGTTCATATCAGTCAAACAGTTATTAATTATTTCTGTGTCAAATGTATTCTGGTTAACTGCAGTGTAGATCATAATATCATCAGCGTAGAGATGGTAATTTATTCCATATTGTTGAATAATTTTACATATAGATTGAATATAGATGTCAAAAAGGATTGATGATAATGCTGACCCTTGTGGTACGCCTTGTGTAATTGGGATTTGAGATGATTTTTTGTCTCCATCCACATTTTACTATTTACATACGATTATTCAGGTAGGATGCAAACCATTTAAGTGTGTTGTTGCATAGTCCAATATCTTCTAAACGTTGAAGCATTAAAGGATGAGAGATTGTGTCAAAAGCTGCTGAAATGTCAATAAATATTAAAAGAAAAACACTATTTTTCTTATCTAGACCCATTAAGAGGTTATTAAATAAAGAAATAAGAAGAGTTTCTACATTATGAAATGGTTTGAAACCATGTTGGTGTAGATCCAGTGGAACATATGAGTCTATGGGGTATGTTTACTAAACCTTCTTAACGTGCGCGCCGCGTTAGTCTGCAGGATGCCATAAAAGGAGTGGGCGGTCCGGTCAAAAATAGCAAAACGGGATTAGCGCGCGCTGTGCTGCGTGCTCTTGTGCGCCGCACACATTAGCGCACGAGTAACGCGTTCAGGAAGCATAAGCAGGCGCGCTGATGTACAAACAGAGGAACAGGGCTGCAGTACAATGGTAAAGACACTGACACATGGTGCAGGGGTCATGAGTTCAATCCCCCACTGTGCCCAATGAATAAGGCTGGCTGTAGCACTATCATTTATGTGTAATATTGCATTATGAGGCTTTTTAATTTTATTTTAATTACTGCTGCTAGCAAACGCACTCTCAAAGCGCTGTAACATAAGGTGCTGCATAAGGTACCCCAGAGGGCACATTTTAAAGTGCACTGTCCGCCACGGCACCCTACAATGTTGCTTAAAGGGTGGCCTAAAGGGCGCCATATAGGGTGCCCTATGAGGCACAGCAAGGTCATAGAACTGTTTTTGATGGCAGCACTGTGCATTTAAACGCATGAAAATCTTAAGTAGGTGCGGTGATATGCAAGGAGGAACAGCAGTGTAGCACAATGGTTAAGGCACTGACTGATGATACAGGGGTCATGAGTTTGATCCCCAGTGTGCCTAATATGTAAGGCTGGCTAAGACATCAGCTTTGATATGTAAGTATTGTTTCCTGTGGCACTTTATTTGTATTTTATTAATTGCTGCCAGCAAACACACCCTCATGTACCGTAACCTAAAGTGCCGCATAGGGCACCCTATAAAGCACTCCATAGGGCACATTATAAAGTGCACTATCTGCCACGGCACCCTATATTGTCCCCTATAGGGCACCTTATCAGTCGCTCCATAGGATACTGTATAGTGCACCTTATATGGACGGTAACCATAAGGTGCTCTATAGGGCGCCCTATAAAGCGTCCTCTGAGGCACCTTATGGGTACAGTACTCTGAGGGTGTTTTTGCTGGCAGCACTAATGTACATTAAAAATAGATAATGCTTTGGATTTGTTACCGGAGGATGTAGTAAAGGCTGTTAGTGTAGCTGGGTTTAAAAAAGGTTTGGACAAGTTCCTGGAGGAAAGGTCCATAAACCATTATTAAGAAGTGACTGAAGATATCAATGCTTGACCCAGTACAAGCATTGTGGAACTTGTGTCTCTTGGGGAAACTGCTAGGTACATATGATCTAGATTGGCCACTGTTGGAAACAGAATACTGGGCTTGATGGACCTTGGTCTGACCCAGTATGGCATATCTTATGTTCTTATGGACAGCCCTATCAAATAACCCCACTGTGGGTTTGAACCCATGACCTCTGGTTCCACTGGTAGTGAAGTAACCAGTGGGCTACAGCTCTATAGCTGCTAGCAAGCCCCTGGCTGGCTGCAGAAGGACTGCAAGTCACCACACAAACAGTCTGCTGTGGTCACCAGGATAGGGTTAACCCACCCATACCCATGATGCACTGCACATGCAAATCAGCAGTCTACAGATGATCACAAGATGGGGTATGCACCCCCACAGCACCTCGGCCTGGTAGGGGGAACTGATCGTGTGTGGTACTGGCACAGAGTAGCTACACACCGTCACATTGTGCAGGAACTGCACTCACCCTGAGGGTGAGGTGGGGCGCCCAGCACCAGGTCCACAGCAGAGATAGGCCATGCTGCAGGTCCCCAGCAGTGCTAATGTGTGCGATAGGTAGTTTCTGCAGACACACCTTGGATATATCTGTATGTCTCAGTCAGGTGTAGCTCCTATGGACCCCTAGGAGGATTATGTACCACCACCCTCCTCCTCCAGGGCTGAGGGTGGTAAACAGGGTCTCCCACCAACAGATCCACATTCTACCTCCCTGCAATGGTGGCAGTAGAAAGGACCATCAACCCCAGTCCTGCTGGGGAACGGACACCCTACAGGGCAGTCAATGCAGCTCTGTACACATCCATAACGCAATAGCAGACAGACATTAGGCCTGGATATGCTAAGCTGCACCCCAGCACTATCTGATATTCTCCTGCAGCAAGCCTTCAGCCGCTGCACCCTGCAAGGTGCTCCATCAAGAAACATACCAGCTGCAGACAGTCTGCTAGCTAGTCCATAGTGCATGTTCCTGGTGGAAATGCGTGCACCCAGAACTGGGATGTCAGCATACACAACAAGCAAATAAGTCAGTGACTGGGTCCCAAAAGGAAACCCATAAATATCACATGAGAGAAATGCTATATAGCACTATGGGGGTGCCTATCCATGCTGTGGTCACTGCACAGTCAGAGTGAGAGTGATCTCCCAGCAGGACATGCTGTGGCCACCCTGTCTGTGCAGGTGGTGGCCGGGCACTACAATGTCCCAGCCAGTGCCCTATGCCCTGTGCAGATGCATCCTGGCCAGGCCACCCTGTCTGGGCTATACCCATGGTACCTTGCTCCTCATTATGCACATTGGCAGGCCAATACTGGCAACAGTGCTGGCAGTGTGGGCTGTGGAGGGTGTTTGCAGCCACCACACACGGGATATACAGACACACACTCCCACACCTATGCCAGCATTGTGCTACTATAGAGGAGTTTAGCAGCCCTGGCCACCACACCAGTCCTGGGCACAGTGCAAGCATGGATATGGTACGCAATACTGTTGGGGGTCACACCCCAGGGTGGTAAACACTGTCAGAGACCAGACCTGAAGCACACTCCACAGACATCAGAAAGGTTGCTATGATGGAGCTCAATCAGCAAACTGTGCTTAACGTAGGAATTGCTATCTGTCAGTAATCATAGCAAACTTTTGATAGCTGTGTACCGTATTCCCAGGTGTAGGGTGGCATTGCTAAGGTATGCAAGTGCTAGTATTGGGAGATGCACGCAGGGCCCAATGTCCTGCCTCTCCAGGAGGCATTGGCTAATGGAGCCTGTGGGTGTGGGTGTGTCTGCCCCTGTTGGCTGCTGCTTTACGGCAGAGGTTCCCAACTCCAGTCCTGGTGTGCCAAACACTGTTCGGGTTTTCATGCTGTCCCTCATGAATATGCATGAGATACATCTGCATACCATGGGGGTGGTGCATAGATATGCAGCACAGGCATCTTTATTAGAGGCAGCATGGAACCTGAATGGTGTTTGGCCCTCCAGGACTGCATTTGGGAGACTCTGCTCTAGGTAATGCGCCTGTTTATGGTGTCTTTGCTCTGTAGGGTAAAATGTAGGTGTTTTGGGCATGTTTACGTCATCTGCAATAAACGTTCTGTCTGTATTAGCACGTTGTAGTAGTGGGTAAAATATGGGGACTGGGTTGGCAGGCACCATAGCTGGGACTTGAACCTGTGACTTTCTGCCTCCAAACACACTGGTTGTGTGCACTGCACCACCGTGTTGCCACAGAGACAGTACATTCCCTGGTGATACCATGACTGTTTGTCTGGCAGGGCCTGTCTGTACACAGGGCTAGGCCATGGTCTGCTCTGGGCAGCTGCCACTGCCCCCTCCACCACCAGTACCCCTCTGCCACCATGCTGACATGCCCTTCTGCTGGTAGTGCTGGTGGTGTGCAGTCACAAGCCATCCAGTGTGCAGGTAGGCGGCTGCCTATGGTGCGTGTTGTGGGGTAGGGGTGCCTGCATAGGCGTCCACGCTTCCCCCCAACACCGCCTGCCAAAGTTCTGTGCCCTTGGGGGTACCTGCTGGGTACTATCCCCTGTGACACTGTGATAAACACTCTCGTGCCCATGTTGGGCCCTCATCAGTTGCTGTCTGGCTGCTGTTCAGTTTCAGCATTCCTAAGTGCCACCTAGGCATTTGCCTAGTCCGCACTGTACCCCAGCTGCACCACAGCATGTGCCACCTGCAGCCCTCTGTATCCCCTTTCCCAGCATCTGTCCAGTTGCCCATTCCGACATGCCCGCCCTGCTGTTGTGGAACATGTGCATGCCATAGGTAACCTGTCCAATGGAGAGGGAAACCCTGATCAGTGCTATTTCACTGTCGATGCCTTTGGTGTTGTTAGCAAGTTTACAGCTGCTGCTCTTCTGGATCTGTTGGGGGGGACAATGTGGATAAGATGCGTGAGTGAGGAGGATGAAATACCTTTGATTGCCTTGAATGCTAATAGAAGGGTTTTGAAGGTGATCCTCCCATGGATCGGTAGCCAGTGCAGCTGTTTGAGAATGGGGGTCACGTGGTCGTTTCTGGATGCTCCGTAAAGGACCCTAGCTACGGCATTCATGGCCAACTGTAAGGGGGTTAGTGTGGATTGGGGTAGACCTTGTAAGATGGCATTTGCAAAGTCAAAATGTGGCAGGATCAGCGCTTGATATATGGTTCGGAAATCATCTGGGTCGAACAGGGAGCGTAGGTGCTTGAGTGAACGTATTTTGAAATAGACGACTTTGACTATGTTGCTTATGTGGCGTTTCATATCTAGACGTTGGTCCAAAGTAACTCCCAGGTATTTTATTGCATCTTTAGTTTGCAAGTTAGCTTCCTTGACACTGACGTGGGATGGGGGAGTAAAGTTGGAGTCTCTGGTGATGAATAGCACCTCTGTTTTTTTATGTTGAATGCGTAGGTTCTGTGTCTGGAGCCATGTTGAAACTGCATTGAAGCAATCTGTGAGTGGGGCCAGGTCCATGTGAGTTGTGGAGAAAGGCATGTATAGGAGAATGTCATCTGCATATATCAAGCAGTTTACATTGAATGATCTTATGATATTGCAGATGGGCTGCATGTAAATATTGAAAAGTAAGGAGGATAACGAGGAGCCTTGAGGTACCCCTTGCTTTTGATGGAAATGTATTGACTCTTCTGATCCAGACTTCACATATTGCCATCTACCATCCAGATAAGATATCACTTATCACTTTTTGTAGGTTTCCCTGGTTTTGCTGTACATTGGTGACAGAAATGGTTTCTTTTCCCTTTAAATCAGCTCTAACGCGAGGTTTTCACTTGCGTTAGTTTTGGCCTCAAATTTCACATCGTTAGTGTGTGGGGAGCCTCTCCCCTCCCACTCTCCACCCATTGACCCCTTCTCTCTGCCGCTGGGGAGCCTTCCTCCGCCCTCCGGGAGCCTTTCCACGCCTTCAGCGCTCGTTTGTGCCGCTACACGCGTGAGCGCGCACTAAAGCACATTTTTGCCCCATAAAGCATCATTAGCACGCGCTAAGGTACCTTAGCGCGCGCTAATTGCACAGCGCGCATGTTAAGAAGGTTTAGTATACATACCCCTATGTGATCTTGTAATTGCCCCTGTACCACTTTCTCTATAACCTTGGAGATAAAAGGTAAACTAGAAATTGGATGGTATGATTTAGGTTCAGAGGTGCTTAATGAATTTCCTTTATAGATTGGTCTAATTGAGGCTCTTTTGAGGACAGGAGGTAAATAACCTTGTTTTAGTGAAAGTTCTACAAATTTGACTAGATGGCAACTTAATTGACTCTTTGCACTTTTAATCCACTCTACTGGGCATGGATCAGTTGGGGAGGTTGTTGTATTAATTGTACTTATTATATTTTCAATTTGTTTTTTTGTTGGCATTGAAAAATTAGACCAAAGGTGTCTGGAATCAGAGAGTATCTTTGTCGTTAATTGATTTCCGTTTTTATTTATTAAGTAGTTTGCATATTCTTGAGGATCTATCTGGTGATTTTGACAAGGAGAGTTGTTTTTGGTAAGCTGTTTCACAATATAAAATAATTCCCTTGGTTTATTAGCAGATTTCAAAATTAAGTTTGTATGGTATTGTTCTTTGCGATTATTTATCAAATTGTTATATTCAATTAGCTTCACCTTATATAAAAACTCTGTATGCTGAGATTTGTTCTGTCTCCATTTACGTTCCAAATTTCTTAGTCTACGTTTTGCCTCTCTGATATCATTTGAGTACCATGGTGCGTTATTCTTTCTACGTACTTGTGCCTTGCCTCTGTTGAGATTTACTGAGGCATCAGAAATGACTTTATTCCAGTTGTCTATTGCAGCATCTAAATTACTACAATCCTGGTGCAAGTGAGGAATGAATCTGCTATGAAATTTTCTTTATGAAAGGCTCTAAATTTTCTTGTTTTGCAATTAGTTTCTAATTGGTGAGAAGGAGGTTTTAAATGTAAAGTAATAGATATCACATAATGATCTGACCATGGCACAGGAGATATTTTTGGAATTGAGATTTGGTTTAGAGCAGTAAGACGTTTTGGGTGGAAAATCATATCTGGAATAGTACCATGTTGATGTGTTGGTAGAGTAATTGCTTGTTTGTAATCTAAAGAGTCCAAAGCTTTTGGGAAGGCTTTAGATTCCTTAGGCGGTAAGGAACTTAAATTGAAGTCACCCAAAGCAATTAATGGTTTACGGGGCAAGCTGTGTGAACAAATTAAATCAAGGATTGCTGACAGTTGATCTTTTGTGGTACTGGGTGGTCTGTAAGCAAGACAAATACTGAGATGGTGATTAGATATCACCATTAAATTTGTATCAGATGAATTATTGATTATAACAGTTTTAAATTTGAAAGTTTTACGTGCAAGGATTAGAATTCCACCACCTCTTTTGTGCTCTCTATGACAAGTAAACGCTTCAAAGTCATGAGGAGTAATTTGATTGATAATAACCTGGTCTGTATCTTTTAACCAAGTCTCCGTTATGCACATAATATCAATTTTTTGGTCTATGATGTAATAATAAATAGGGTTTAGCTTGTTTTTTACAGATCTTGCATTAATTAGTACAAAACAAATGGGGGAATTAAGAGCTGAATTATTTTTGGTAGGTTTGGATGGGGGGAAAGAAATCTTGGTTGGTCGTTTGTTTTTATTTCTATAGAGTTTCTGTTTATTGAGGTTATTATTACTCGCATGCATAGGCATTAAAGGGTTTGGTATTAAATTGTTGGGTAGAGTCTGTTGGGTGAGGAATATCATACTAAAATATAGAAGAACGAATTGGTAAATTGTATGCATGTTTGCAGCTATTAAAACTATTTAAAGTATGAAGTTATCAAGACCGATTATTTTCTGTAGATTACTTGTTAGTAACTATTAAGACTTTGAGCGGAGGATATTATTGTGGTTTATATTCTTACTGTGGGTTCTTTAGATACAGGAGCTTGTGGATTATTTAAGTTCCAGTACAAAGGAAAGCCGAATATGTTATGTAAAAGATATTATCTTAATGGCTTACCCTGAGGTTTCCAGAGGGTTATTCAAGTCAGTTAGAGTTTCCGATATCGCACCAAATCATCCCGCGCCTAAGGACCACGCCAAAGGGCCCTCTAGCGAGGCCCTCAGGCGCGGGTCTGCCAGGCGCGGGCATGCCCGATGTTGCTTACTTTTAAAAACAGTCACCAGCTGTGTGTAGTGGAGCAATCAGTCTTGCCCTGCTCAATCAGCACAGATAACAGCTGATTCTAAAGGCAGTAGTGATGTGCGGGATTTGAGCCAAACATGCTCAGGTCAGCGGGCACAGGAACGTAGATAGCAGGTAGTGGAAGACATCCAGGGTTGAGATGCAGTATGCCTCACAGAACATGGCATGGGTGGAGCAAGAGCATCCAGAGCAGAGGAGAGTGCAGCATTATAGGAAGCTACTGCCTCATCAACAGAGACAGATGACATACTGGAGAAAAGAGGTGATGAGACAATGGAGGAGAGAGAATAGCATGAACATTTCTAAAGAGGTTGGAGGAGACAGGGTGAGGTTGAGGTGGTGAGTGATGAAGAGTGAATCTTAGCAGGTGATAGTCCGATTAGGTGAGAAGTGAGGGACAGAGGTTTGAGGGTAGGCAATTAGAGAAGAATACAAGGTCAAGGTAGTGGCCTTGCTATTGAGTAGGGGCAGTAGAGCAAAACTGGAGGTTGAATGAAGAGGTAAGGGAGAGGAGCTTTAAAGCATAAGGTCAGAGGGGTTATCAACATGAATGTTAAAATTGCCAAGAATAAGGGAGGGGGAAGATGAATCCAGAAAGAAGGAAAGCCACTAGTCAAAGTCAGCGAGAAAGGTAGAGGTGGACTTGTCGGAGAGGTAGTGGGGTAAAAGTCTGGATGGAATGGACTTAATATGAAGGAAAGAAGTGAAACTGAGGTAGAAGGTACAGGGAGGAGTAGCCTAGTGGTTGGGGAAAGGTACTTCGGGCCGGAAGGTCGGGGGTTCAAATCCCACTAGCAACCTTGGGCTGGAAGGACTGGGGTTTCTAGTCCCACAGGTGCTCCTTGTGGTCTTGGGCAAGCCACTTAACCCTCCATAGCCCATGTTCCCTGTAAGTATTAGTGTATGTGTCTCATATCCCCGCATGTTAAATATATCCCCCAATTGTGTTGTGACCGCTTTGATTGAAGGATAAGGCGGTATACAAAAACTGTCTAAATAAATAAATAAATAAATAAAATAGAAGGAGGGGTTGAAACCGACAGGAAGGAGAGAGTTAGAAGCCAAACACCTCCACCACGACCAGTGGGACGAGGCGTGTGGGAGAATTGATAGCCACCATTGCAGAGGGCAGCAACTGAAAATGAGTCCTCAGGGAGGAGTCAGGTCTCAGTAAGAGCAAAGAGATGGAGAGCATGAGATAAAGAGATCATGAGTAAAAACATGTTTATTTGAGATGTGCATTCCACAAGACACATGAGAAAGGGAGAAACAAGAGGGATATGAATAAGGTTTGAACTGTTACGTAAGGATCTATTCTGGGAGTGTGACAGAAGTCTAGGGGGGTCAGGGTTGAGGTTGGTGTCTCCAGAAGAGAGAAGGGGAAGGAGTAGAAGAATGTGGGGGCAGAGAGGAGACAGCACGATGGTAACGAGGGTGAGGTTGTTTTAGAGAGAGAGGAGATGACTGAATGAGAGGGAGAGAGTGGCAAAGCTCAAGAGCTGATTATAGGATAGATGACAAGATGGTGGGGGAAGCAAGGAGGATAAAGGGGAGATGAGGGGGAGGGACTTGAAGATGTTGGTAGGAGGGGAGACAATTTGAGATTATGAGCAATAGTGAAGAGAAAGTGATGAGGAGCCAAACAAGAGAGATGAGAGGAGCACAGAAGTAAACAAAATATGTAGTAGATATTGCAGGAGATAAAATGCAACTGTGAGAGATCGAGCACAGGACAGCTATAAGAGACTATAAGCCATGGGGCTGTGGAGAGGGAGAGTGGGATAATGAGGAAGAGAAGAGAGAGACACACACACAGCTGAAGACAAGCAGAGCTGAACAAGATGGGGCGGGGCAAGTGCTGAATGCAAGCAAGTGAAGGAAGTGAGTCCACAGGAGGTGCTCTTGTAAAAAACTCAGGCAAAGTAAAAATCTGAGGACTGAGAATACCAACTAGAGAGGATAGGGAGAAGGAGAGAAAAAAAGCACACCAAAATGTGCAGTCAGATAGAACTAGTCAGAAAACAGAGGCAGTAAAGTGGTGAGAAGGAAGCCACAGCAAGCCAGAGGACAGGAGCTGAGTAGGACACACAGAGACATATACAAATCAATAAATAAACAAACAATAAGCTAGATACTGAACAGGCACAGGAAAATATCTGAACAGAGCATATAAGGTTAGCTGAAGCTTGCAATGAGGGTGTTCATAGAACCAGCAACCACCAGCAAATGGATCAACCAAAAGCTACTGAACAAACAAAGCCCCCAGAGAGGCGAGTCAAGTGCTGAATGCAAGCAAGTGAAAGCAACCAGAGTCCACAGAAGGTGTCCTGGTGAAAAAAAAACCCTCAAGCAAAGTAAAAAACCTCGGCTGACCTCAATAATTCACTCTGCCAAGTGCCTTTGGCTAAAATATCATACCCATGCTGATTTCTTACATTTCAGATTCTTGCTAATCTTCTTTCAGTCTGCTATAGCACTCACCAAACAAGAGTGCTATATCTATATGAAAAACTGTCTTGCCTCCAATCTCTGCCTTCTCTTTGACACACTCAACTCTCTTCTCAGTGTTTCCACCTCCAACCCCTCCTTTACTTTTTTGCCAGAATTTGGCTGACTATCTCCATGGCAAGGTTCTCATGATTAGTCTGGAGTTCTTCTACAAGTTATTTCTGTCTACCCTTCCCACCACTTCAATTCCAAATTCTTCCTTCAACCCCTGTCATCCTTTCTTCCCTTTCTGAAGTCACTGAGGAGGAAACTGCATATCTTTTCTCCTCCAAACTTGCTAGCTGCTCTTCTGATACTAATCCCACTCATCTGCTAAGCTTTATTTCCTTTGCTATCATCCCTTCCATCTGTCATATACTCAACCTATCACTCCACTGCAAATGCTCCTGCTGCCTTCAAACATGCTGTGGTTACATTGTTCCTCAAAAAGCCTTCACTGGACCCTACTTGCCCTACCAATTATTGTCCTATGTTCCCTCTCTCTTTTGCAACCAAACCATTGTCTTGAATTTATTTGTTAAGTCATTCGAAATGTGGCTTTTGCCCTCTAGATTCAGCAGAAATGACCCTTGCAAAAGTCTCCAGTGACCTGTTCCTGGCCAAATCAAGGGCCTTTACTCAATCCTCATCTGTAACCTAGTTGCTACTTTTGACACTGTTCATCACCACCTTCTCCTCAATACCCTATTCTTGCTTGGATTTCAAGGTTCTGTTCTATCTTGGTTTGCTTCTTATCTCTCTCATCACACTTTCAGTGGATCCTCTCTGCTCTCCAGCTTTCAGTTGGTATGCCTTAAGGCAATGTCTTGGGACCTCTTATCTTCTCTCTATACTCTTTCCTTTGGAGTCCTTATCTTATTCATTGGTTTATAGTACCATCTTTATGCTGATTACCCTATTTACCTCTCTACACCAGACATCTAGAGAGATAAAGTTTCTAGATGAAATAAATGACTCCTTCTTGGAGCAGCTGGTTCATGAACTGACAAGAGAGGAAGCTATTCTGGACCTAGTCCTTAGTGGACACAGGATCTGGTGCAAGAGATAAGGGTTTTGGGTCGCTTGGCAATAGTGATCATAGCAAGATCACATTTGATTTAATAAATGGAAGAAAGATTGGAAGGTAATCCACGGTACCTTTTAACTTTGAAAAGGGAGGCTATGACAAAATGAGGACGATAGCTGAGAAAAAATAAAAGGACCAGCTGCAAAGCTTAAAGATTTACATCAAGCATGAGCATTGTTTAAAAGTACTATCTTGGAAGCCCAGACCAGACGTATTAAATGTTTTAAGAAAAGTGGAAGGTAGGCCAGAAAACTGCAAACATGGTTTAAAGGCGAGGTCAGAGAGGCTGTTGCCAAAAATGCATCCTTCAGGAAATGGAAAAGGAGCCTAATGATAAACACTGGAAACAACATAAGCATTGGCAAGTTAGATGCCATGCTTTGATAAGGCAAGCAAAGAGAGAATTTGAAAAGAAGCCTGCCTTGAAAACAGCAGCACATAAAAGGTTTTTCAAGTACACTCGTAAAAAAACCTATGAGAGAGTCAGTTGGACTATTGGATGATTGAAGGGTAAACGTGGCACTAAGGGGGGATAAGGCCATAGTGGAGAGAGTGAATGAATTCTTTGCTTGAGTCTTTATTGAAGATATAGGGAAGTTACCCATGCCTGAAATAGTATTTAAAGGTGATGTAGCTAAAGAATTGAAAGAAATATTGATAAATCGATAAAAATAAACCCTCAAATCCTTACTGTTGTTTGACCTGTAGAGCCCCTGTTAGGAATGCCTCAACAGGGCAGGGCTCTGAAGCCTTTTATGCAGGCCTCAGCTGCTCTCAGGTAATCAGGCCCACTAACTCTTGATTAGATGTCAGCAGTTCCCAAAAGCTGAGAAGGTTACTAGAGTTTAAAACCTACTCCACTATAGAAAATATTTATACTAAAGTACCAAAAAGAATGTAACTTTGCTTTCAAAATATACCAAAACCCTTTTAAGAGCTCCCAGTCAGAGAGCTAGCAATTTAATAAAAATAAACCCTCAAATCCTTTCGTTGTTTGACCTGTAGAGCCCACATCTAGGGCTCTTCCTTGGTCCAACTCCCTGGTCACCCAGTCAAAAATATCAATCAGATTTGTCTGAGACCTGCCTCTGGTGAATCCATGCCGCCTCTAATCCTGTAATCTGCTGGACTCCAGAAACCTCACTATTTTCTCTTTCAGCAGCATTTCCAATAATTTACTCACCACCGAAGTTAAACTAACTGGCCTGTAGTTTTCAACTACATCCTTACTTCCACTTTTGTGTAAAGGGACCACATAAGCCTCTCTCCACTCCTTTGGCATCACTCTCGACTCTAACGAGGCATTGAAAAGGTCAGTCAATAGAGCTGAAAATGTCCCCAAGTTCCCTCATCTGGTCCCATCGCTTTGTCTACTTTAAGTTTAGCTAGTTTCTCACGAACACAGTCTTCCAAAAATTCTTCAAGATGCCCCTCGCCTCTGTTCCTGTTGTGGGTGTTTTCTGAGGTCCTGTTCCTGGTTCTTCATCTGTGAACACCGAACAGAAATATTTGTTAAGCAATTCCACTTTATCCTCATCAGCTTCTACATATTCCTCCCCTTCACCCTTGAGTTTGACAATACCACTTTTGCCCTTCCTCTTCTCACTTACATATCTGAAAAATGTCTTATCCCACCATTTTATTGCATTGGCTCTTTGCACCTCTTTTTGAATCTTTGCGTTCCTGACTACTTTGCCTGTCTTCCATTCCCTGTGATCTCCTGTATTTCATGAAGGCACCCCTCTTTTTCTTCACCTTTTCAGCTATTTCTTTCAAAAGCCATAGTGGTCTCCTTTTCCTTTTACCTTTATTTACCATTTAAAAAGAAAGGTTGGTTGCCCTTAAAATATCCCCTTTCAGTTTTGCCCATTGTTTTTCTACATCCCCAAGCTATTCCCATCCTGCTAACGACTCCCTGAGGTATTGGCCCATCTTGGTAAGACCCTCACCTTTGAATGTGTTCTAACAGCCCTAGTCCTAATACTGAACCACTGATCACTGGTGATCACTGGATGCAAAATGATCTCCCACTATAACATCAGAAACACTTTCACCATTGGTAAGCACCGCCAAGTATGGCCCCTTCATGTGTGGGGTCTGTTACCAATTGCCTGAATAGTTCTCCCTGTAGAGAATCCAGGATCTAGATGATACTGCAGCAGGAATGTGCCAATCAACATCTGGCATATTGAAACCCCCTATCAGTAGCACTTCCTCTTTCCTAGCAATGCTGCATATGTCTTCAATTAACTCTCTGTCCACTTCTTCCTCTTGTGAGGGAGGTCTGTATATCACGCCAGTGCAAATAGATTTATTCTAGTTTAACCCACAATGCCTCCTCTCTCCCTTTTAAGCTCTGTAATTCCAAAGCTTTAATAGTATTTTTTACATATAGTGCCACTCCTCCTCCCCTTCTTCCTACCCTATCCTTTCTGAATAGCCAGCTATGGTTACATCCCAGTCATGGTTTTCTGTGAACCATGTTTCTGTAACTGCCACTAAATCCAAGTTGGCCACTCCCACCAAAGCTTCAACATCAGGGATCTTATTTCCCATGCTACGAGCATTTATACACACTGCTTTCCATATGTTACTACTTTTACCCGTTTCCATAAAGGTATTTAATGTATCACTTACCTGGAGGCTTTCACTTACCTGGGGGCTTTCTTCACCCATCCCCAATGAATCTAGTTTAAAGCCCTCTTCAGTAGATTAGCCAGTCTACTACAGAAGGCGCGTCGACCTTTCTTGGACAGATGAATGCCATCTTTGCTCTGCAACCCTTGGAACAGCATGCCATGGTCCAGGAAACCAAAACGCTCTCGATGTCACCATCCACGCAGCCATGCATTCATATTTCTGCCTTGGCCTTTACCCTCAACAGGGAGGATTGAAAAGAACACCGCCTATGCACCTAACTGCTTCACCCTCTGTCCCAGAGCCATAAAGTAACTTTTGATACGCTCAGAGGGATACCTGGCAGTATCATTTGTTCCGACATGGATTAGCAACATTAGGTAATAGTCAGTGGGCTTGATGAGTCTCGGCAAACTCTCCGTAACATCTTGGATTTTGGCACCAGGCAGACAGCATACCTCTCTGGACATCTATCTATCTATTGAACATTTATATAGTGCTACTAGTCGTACGCAGCACTGTACAGGCATGTAAGAGACAGTCCCTGCTCGTCAGAGCTTCCAATCTAGTCAAGACAAAACAGAGCTAACAGTCTAGTCAGGGCAAAACACTAAAACACGGCACTTACAATCAAGTCAAGATAAAAAACACAGAAGTCAGGATCTGAATGCAACAGTGAAGAGGAGGGTTTTCAACTTGGATTTGAAGAGGGCCAGGGAGGGTGCCTGGTATAGAGACAAAGGTAGCCTTTTCCAAGCGAAAGGTTCAGCAAGGTGAAAGGAGCGAAGTCTGGAGTTAGCAGTACGAGTGGAGAGCATAGATAGAAGTAGTTTGCCAGAAGAGCGAAGAGCAAAGTTCCCGAGAGGGGTTGTAAGGAGAGATAAGCGATGAAAGGTATTGAGGATCTGCAGAGTGAATGCATTTATAGGTCAGGAGGAGTAGTTTGAACTGGATGCGGAAACGGATAGGGAGCCAGTGAAGTGACTTAAGAAGAGGAGTAATGTGTGTATAGTGAGGTTGGCGGAAAATTAGTCGTGCAGCAGAATGTTGAATAGATTGAAAGGGAACGAGATGATTCAGAAGGAGACCAGCAAGGAGTATGTTGCAGCAGTCAAGACGAGAGGTGACTAAAGAGTGGATAAGCGTTTTAGTAGTGTGTTGGGAAAGGAAGGGGCGGATTCTGCCATTTATCAGGAAGGTGAGTACCCGAGGAACAAGGAAGACCAGAGGAGATGGCGTGATACAATCTCCTGAGGAAAGACTTTAGACAGGCCGAGTCAAAAAGGACACGTTCCCAGTATGTTGGGGGTGAGAGGTGATTAAGGAGTGGAAAAGCGTTTTAGTAATGTGTTCGGAAAGGAAGGGGTAGATTTTGCCAATGTTGTAAAGAAAGAAACGGCAGGTCTTGGCAACGAGTTGGACATGAGTGGAAAAGGAGAGAGAGGAGTCAAAGATAACCCCCAGATTGCAGGCTGAGGAAACAGGGATAATAACAGCGTTATCCACAGAGACAGAGAGGGGAGGAAGAGGGGAGGTTTTGGGGGAGATTGTGGGTGGAAAGATAAGGAGGTCGGTCTTGGGCATGTTCAGTTTCAGGCGGCGGTGAGACATCCAGGCAGCGATGTCAGAAAAGCAGGCGGAGATCCTGGTCTGGATTGCTGGAGAGATTACAAGCGTAGAGAGATGGATTTGGAAGTCATCGGCATAGAGGTGGTATTGAAAGCCATGGGAGGAGATAAGCGCACCAAGGGACTGGGTATAGAGGGAGAAAAGGAGCGGATCTAAGACAGATCCTTGGGGTATACCAACTGGGAGCGGGGTGGCAGAGGAGGAGGAGCCACCAGAACACACACTGAAAGAATGATGGGAGAGGTAGGAGGAGAACCACGATAGTACAGAGCCCCCAAAACCAAATGAGGACAAGTATCAAGGAGAAGGTTGTGGTCAACAGTGTCAAAAGCAGCAGAGAGGTCAAGAAGGATGAGAACAGAGTAGAGGCCCTTGGAGTTTGCCAGGAATAAGTCACTGGAGACTTTGGTAAGAGCCGTTTCAGTGGAGTGTAAGGAACGAAAGCTGGACTGTAAAGGATCTAGGAGGGCATGAGAGGAAGCAGCGGCGGTGGACCGCATGCTCAAGTAGTTTAGAGATGAAGGGAAGGAGAGAGATGGGACGATAGTTAGAAGGACAGGTGGGATCAAGTGAGGGTTTCTTGAGGAGGGGTGCGACCTGTCATCATCCCCCCCTGGTGGCCAGTGGCTGTAAGGGTAGGTTGAGCATATTATTATTTTCTGGGAGTAGAGGGCTCTTTTAAGGCCAAGGGTATCTTGGTCTTTGTAGTCCCGCTCCTTATGTGAATAAATTGTGTATGCCAAGTAGAGGGTAAATAAGGCTTTTATTTCCCTTTTAACGCAAAAGGTTCGCTGAGATACAGAAATACAGAAAGTCCTTCTTTTCAGGCTTCCACCACAACATAAGTAAAGAGGTACTGTTAACAAACTTCACAGTTGCTTGAAGGATTTAACCCAGGATTCTTTCAAACTTTAGAGCAAAACAAAGGAGTGAACATTCCTCTTTCATTCAGCACAAACATGAGTATTCTCAAAGCAATGTCTGTATAACTCACAGTTCAGGGAGTGATTCAAAACTGCCCGCAATACAAATGGAGCAATCCATTAATTCGTCTTGAGATAAGGGAATAGGATCCTCAAGTGCTATCTGCATGGGCTCTGGGTCATTGTTATCTCCGTCTGAATTGGAGCTTTCCCTGGCCGCTATAGTTTGACAGTCACTGTTTCTGTTCCCTTGTTTCCAGTAAGGCTGTTCTAGGGCTCTCAAATAAGCATGGCTTGTTCCTATGCCCTTACGTCCTGGCTTATAAAACTCTGGCCTGCTTCTTTTCCTTTCAAACTGGATATCTGCTTTACAAGGGTTTCTAGGAGCTGAGCTTCTCTTTATGAATAAAGTGTCACCATACCTTGGCTTCCTGTAGCCGGTATAACTGGAGTTTTCCTTCTCAGGCACTTCTCTCAGGACACAGTCTCTTTGGCAGACTTTCTCTTGGAAGCTTCTGGGCACTGCTTGACCTTTCTGTAGCCTAGGAAAACCTGGTGAGGAATCCAGACTTCCTTGCTTCCTGGTATAGGTAACTCTGCTATCAGTACCTTTCCTTCTGGAGCCTTTCAATCCTGTTTCAGAGTCTTCTGGTGAGCGTAGGTCTCTCTCCAGGTATGGCTCTCTCCTTCTGAGCTCTTTACCTCTGAGGTCTCCTGCCACCAAGTCTTTCTCCGGACTGACTCTCCACTGTCCGTCTTTCTCTCTGGCTCTTTGTGCTCCTCTTCCAGCTCCTGCTGTCCTTGTCGTGCTGCTTGTCTTGGCTGCACTGCTTGACCTGGCTGGGCTGCTGTTCCTGGCTGTCTCAGCTCCCCTTCTCCTCCTTCTCCCCACTCCTGCACTAGCTTTCTGCTTATAAAGGCCTTCCACGTTTGAGTTCCCCGGGCTACTTTTCAGGTGCAGCTGATTAACTTCTGCAGAATCATCAGCCGGGTGTGTTAACTCAGTCTCTGTAAGTTTTCGCCTGCTCCCTCTAGCTGCGCTGCAGGGCAATTGCATCTTCTGCACATCATTTGTTTTGTGAAAGACAGCGTTTTTTTCTAAGTCTTCACTTTCATTAGCATCCGCTCTATGACAGACCACAGCATGCTTGAAGTTTGCAGGGAAGGTTGCAGTGGAGAGAGATAGGTTGAGAATATGAGAGATGGAAGGGACAACGATGGAGGGGATGGGGCATAGATGATGGGCGGGGATAGGATCAGAGGAGCAGGTAGTGGGTTTGGAGGAAGAAAGAAAGAGTGTGGTTACTTCCTTAGAGACCACAGGGAAGGAAAAGAGGGTAGCAGAGGAGGGTGGGGGAGTTGGAAGTGAGGAGGGGTAATAGGGGTATTGGGGAATTAGAGGGTGATCTTATGGATTTTGTCATGGAAGTAGTCAGCCAGGGTTTGGGCAGGAAAGGAGGGAGGGATCAGAGGCGGAGGCACCTTGAGGAGAGAACTGAGAGTATTAAAGAGACGTCGAGGATCAGAGGCAAGAGAGTTATCATCAAGTCTGGTCGGCAGATGGACGCCTCAGTACCCCTCAGAAGAGAGTCACCAACCTCCACTACCCTTCGCTTCCTTATGATCACTGATTCTGCAACTTTGGGGTACTTGAGCTCTGGTTCTTCCCTTTCCAGGGATGCTTTCCAGGGATGCTTTCACCTCCTCCACTGCATAATGGTTCTTCAATTCAAAGGCTATAGAAGTTGGATTATGACCACAAGGAAGCGAAGGGTAGTGGTGGTTGGAGACTCTCTTCTGAGGGATACTGAGGCGTCCATCTGCTGACCAAGCTTGATGTTCAGAGAGGTATGCTGTCTGCCTGGTGCCAAAATCCAAGATGTTATGGAGAGTTTGCCGAGACTCATCAAGCCCACTGACTATTACCCAATGTTACTAATCCATGTTGGAACAAATGATACTGCCAGGTATCCCTCAGAACGTATCAAAAGTGACTTCATGGCTCTGGGACAGAGGGTGAAGCAGTTAGGTGCACAGGTGGTGTTCTCTTCAATCCTCCCTGTTGAGGGTAAAGACCAAGGCAGAGAGGCTCACATCCTGGAGATGAATGCATGGCTGCGTGGATGGTGTCATCGACAGCATTTTGGTTTCCTAGACCATGGGATGCTGTTCCAAGGGTTGCAGAGCAGAGATGGCATCCATCTGTCCAAGAAAGGTCAACGCGTCTTCGGTAGTACACTGGCTAATCTACTGAAGAGGGCTTTAAACTAGATTCGTTGGGGATGGGTGAAGAAAGCCCCCAGGTAAGTGAAAGCCCCCAGGTAAGTAATACATTAAAGGAGTGGAGGAGTAGCCTAGTGGTTGGGGCAAGGTACTTCAGGCCGGAAGGTCAGGGGTTCAAATCCCACTAGAGAACAGCAACCTTGGGCTGGAAGGACTGGGGTTTCTAGTCCCACAGGTGCTCCTTGTGGTCTTGGGCAAGCCACTTAACCCTCCATAGCCCATGTTCCCTGTAAAATAGTTATCTCCAAGTTATAATGCCCTGTTCAATGTAATTTCAGTTTGTTCAATGTAAACCACAATGATGCAGAATAGCGCAGTATATAAGAGAATACGAGGGGGTACCCAAAAAAAACAGGAATTATTTTTTAAAAGCTATTTATTTCAAATTCTTTACAAAACAACCTTATCCCCTTCAAAATACTCTCCATTACAACTGATACATTTGTCCCACCGGTGCTTCCACTGTTCGAAACATTTTTTGTAGTCATCTTTAGAAACGGCTGACAGCTCCTCCCTCTTTTTTTTCTTGACTTCTTCAATGTTGTCAAATCGGTGTCCTTTCATGCCCCTTTTCATGCGTGGAAATAAGAAAAAGTCGCACGGAGCCAGGTCAGGCGAGTAAGGTGCGTGGGGCAGCGGAACCATGCCACTTTTAGCCAAAAACTGTCTAACAGAGATGGCTGTGTGTGCAGGTGCGTTATGGTGGAAGAACCAGTCTCCTGTCTGCCACAAATCGGGTCTTTTTGATGAACACTGTTGCGCAATCTTCTTAAAACTTCCAAAGTGATTGACGGTCTGACCTGGGGGAACAAACTCTGAATTAACTACCCCCTTGGCATCAAAAAAGCTAATCAGCATTGTTTTGATGTTTGATTTGACTTGACGACATTTTTTTGGACGGGGTGAAGATGACGTCTTCCATTGGCTTGACTGTTGCTTTGTTTCTGGGTCGTAAACATAGCACCATGACTCATCACCTGTAATGACCTTTGACAGAAAATCTGGATCAGTTTCAAGCTGTTTCAAAACACGACATGTTTCAACTCGATGTTCCTTTTGATTGTCAGTCAGAACCCGAGGAACAAACTTGGCAGCAACCCTTTTCATTCCCAAATCTTCCGTTAAAATTTGCTGAACCGAGCTCTAAGATAACCCACTAATCTCTGACAGTTGATCAGTTGTCTGTCGACGGTCTGTGAGCACAAGCTCTCTAATTTTTTCAATATTTTCGTCGATTCGGGCAGTTGATGGACGCCCAGAACGAGGTTTGTCATCAATCGACATGTCGCCATTTTTAAACTGAGCAAACCACTGGTACACTTGACTTTTTCCCATAGCGTCATCTTGATAAGCTGTTTTCCACATTAAAACAGTTTCAGCAGCATTTTTACCGAGTAGAAAACAAAATTTCACAGCTGCACGTTGTTCACTTAAACTTGTCAAAATAAAAAAAGAAACAAGAACAAAACAGCGCTAGCAAAAACAATCACTGCAGATGAACAGAACAAGCCAGGTCGACAACACAGGCAGCACTGAACTGACAATGAGTTGCACTATACACGCCTAGCGGCAGAAGTGCGTACTACACAAGCTCCGCCCACGGCAATGTTGTTCCTGTTTTTTTTGGGTACCCCGTCGTATAAATAAATACCTTTATGGAAATGGGTAACAGGGGTAACATATGGAAAGCAGTGTGTATAAATGCCCGTAGCATGGGAAATAAGATCCCTGATGTTGAAGCTTTGGTGGGAGTGGCTGACTTGGATTTAGTGGCAGTTACAGAAACATGGTTCACTGAAAACCATGATTGGGATGTAACTATACCTGGCTATACTTTATTCAGAAAGGACAGGGTAGGAAGAAGGGGAGGAGGAGTGGCACTATATCGCAGCAGCCGCCGGGGATAAAAGCGGCGTCCCTGCCTGCAGAGACGCCGCTGCCAGGAGTCTCCACCCTCCCTCCAGCTCCCGCCCAATCCGGGCGGTGGGAGCCCGATATCGCAGCAGCCGCCGGGGATAAAAGCGGCGTCCCTGCCTGCAGAGACGCCGCTGCCAGGAGTCTCCACCCTCCCTCCAGCTCCCGCCCAATCCGGGCGGTGGGAGCCCGATATCGCAGCAGCCGCCGGGGATAAAAGCGGCGTCCCTGCCTGCAGAGACGCCGCTGCCAGGAGTCTCCACCCTCCCTCCAGCTCCCGCCCAATCCGGGCGGTGGGAGCCCGATATCGCAGCAGCCGCCGGGGATAAAAGCGGCGTCCCTGCCTGCAGAGACGCCGCTGCCAGGAGTCTCCACCCTCCCTCCAGCTCCCGCCCAATCCGGGCGGTGGGAGCCCGATATCGCAGCAGCCGCCGGGGATAAAAGCGGCGTCCCTGCCTGCAGAGACGCCGCTGCCAGGAGTCTCCACCCTCCCTCCAGCTCCCGCCCAATCCGGGCGGTGGGAGCCCGATATCGCAGCAGCCGCCGGGGATAAAAGCGGCGTCCCTGCCTGCAGAGACGCCGCTGCCAGGAGTCTCCACCCTCCCTCCAGCTCCCGCCCAATCCGGGCGGTGGGAGCCCGATATCGCAGCAGCCGCCGGGGATAAAAGCGGCGTCCCTGCCTGCAGAGACGCCGCTGCCAGGAGTCTCCACCCTCCCTCCAGCTCCCGCCCAATCCGGGCGGTGGGAGCCCGATATCGCAGCAGCCGCCGGGGATAAAAGCGGCGTCCCTGCAGGGCGCGCCCGCGCCTCGCGGGCCCGCGCCTGAGGGCCTCGCCAGAGGGCCCTTTGGCGTGGCCCTTAGGCGCGGCACGAGGGCGAAAAAATAGAAAACATCCTAGGAACTCAGCAGCACCGACTGCATACCAACGGATCCCGACAGAGGAGCAGACCGAGGAGGACAGCAAAACCGCAAGTAAAACCCTCACAGAACATAACACATCACACACTACCAAACGCCCTCTTCAACAACACACTCCATAAAAGCTCCGGCCTCCCCCCCACGGAACAGGCTCCCGCACCAAGGCGACTGCCACAGGTCCAGCTCCACATCCGCGGGTCAGGCTCCCTCCTAGGGACAGGCTCCCGCACCGCAACAGATCTAGCTCCACACCCACGGGACAGGCTCCCTCCACGGGACAGGCTCCCGCACCAAGGCGACCGCCACAGATCCAGCTCCACATTCACGGGACAGGCTCCCTCCACGGGACAGGCTCCCGCACCGCAACAGATCCAGCTCCACACCCACGGGACAGGCTCCCTCCACGGGACAGGCTCCTGCACCAAGGCGACCGCCACAGATCCAGCTCCACATTCACGGGACAGGCTCCCTCCACGGGACAGGCTCCCGCACCGCAACAGATCCAGCTACACATCCGCGGGACAGGCTCCCTCCACGGGACAGGCGCCCGCACCAAGGCGACAACCACAGGTCCAGCTCCACATCCACGGGACAGGCTCCCTCCACGGGACAGGCTCCCGCACCAAGGCGACTGCCACAGGTCCAGCTCTACATCCCCGGGACAGGCTCCCGCAACAAGTACAGCTCTCCCCAAAGCAAACAACAGACGAAGACCTAAGGAGACAGGCGTCACCCTATCAGAACATCACAAACTACCAACATGCACACCACATACTTCCTCCCTCTATACCTACTAGTCACACAACTCCTCCCACCGACCACACACCTCCACTACCCTCAAACAAACACACCATGGTACCCTCCAACTGCACTGCCATATCTCGGTCCACAACACACACACAAAGAGACACTCGCAAACTCCCAAGCAAAGAGACCAAACAGACACAAATCAAACACCAACACCGGCTCAAAGGAAGCACATGTAGCAACAACCTCTTCCACAAAGACAACAACAATTGAGCTCATAAACGCCAGATCCGTCTGCAACAAGATACACACTCTGGTAGACCACATAGAAGAGCGACAGCCCGACATAATATGCATCACAGAGACATGGCTCAACCCTACCGACAGTGTACTACTCAACCAAATAGTACCGAACAACTACTCAGCATACAACTGCCCTCGCACCCACAAGCGTGGAGGAGGAGTCCTAATAATAGCAAAAACAAAACTCAAGTTCAAGACACAGAACCTCACAGATACACAGCAGTGTAACACAATTAGCATCAAGAACAAGAATATTGCAATCTGCCTAACCTACAGAGCACCCCGTGCTCCACCTGACGAACTAGCCTTCACACTCGAAGAAGCCTGTGCCATAACAGCAAACAACAAACCAGCACTACTAATCGGAGACTTCAACCTAAAGTCCGCCAATACAAAAGATGCAGAGGCCTTCCTTCAAGCAATGACCTCACTTCAATTCACACAGATAGTCAATGCACCAACACACAGACTTGGATCATCCCCAGACCTCATCTTCGCATCAAACTACCTAACTTCAAGAGACCTAATCTCTACACCCACCATCACCCCAGTACCATGGTCTGACCATTACTTAATCGAGACGAAACTGCAATCACAAGAAGACCAGACAAGCGAAAGAGTGAACATCCCACACACACAAAGACGATTCAAGTCCTTTGACAAGGACGTATTCATACAGGACACAATACAACACTTGAACATTGACTCAGAGGACCTGGAGGAACAAGTTTCCAACTGGAACAGCGTTCTAGCTAACGCCGCCAAACCATCCGATGACAGGACCGAGAAACAACACCACAACAAGAGACAGAACAAGCCATGGTACTCAACAAAAATACGACAGGAAAAGAGGGAGCTCAGGAAAATTGAACGGAGATGGAGAAAAAACAAAACTACTTCCGACCAACATCTTTACCTAACAAAGCAAAAACAATACAATGAACATATCAACCAATCAAAGAGAGAATTCCACACAAACCTGATAAATTCTTCCATCAACAAACCCAGAGAACTTTTCGAAATAGTAAAAACCCTGACAAAAGAGCAAACAGCAGAAAGAGAAGTACAAGTGGATCCACAGAAATTCGCTGACCACATCAAAGACAAATTCCACTCCACAGAGCGCACAACACCCAGTGGAACCACAAGAACGAACGTACACCCAAAACCTGGGGCACATTCTACTCTCCCTCAAAAGAACAGATATCCCACATCATCTCCACAATCAACACAAGTACTGCCCCTACTGACCCTTGCCCAGTGTCATGGGTCAAAGCCACCAAATCAAGCCTGATACCAACCATTCATAAAATGGTACACAACTCACTCACTCAAGGACTCATGCCACAGCAACTAAAGCTTGCCTCAGTAAGACCAATCACAAAGAAAACTACTCTCGACAAAAAGGACCCAGCAGCATACCGACCAATCTCCAGCATACCCTTCCTCGCAAAAATAATCGAAAAGACGGTTCAACTACAACTTCAGGAACACATTGACGAACACGGAACTCTCGACGACAACCAACACGGATTTCGTCCCAACCATGGAGTCGAAACTCTACTGATCTACCTCTTCGACAGCATCATAAGAATAATTGACAACACCAGGAATGGAATTATAATGATCTTCATCGACATCTCCTCAGCTTTCGACACAGTTGACCACAATACGCTCCTGGAGAGACTAAAGAACACTGGTATACACGGTACCACTCTGAAATGGTTCCACTCGTACCTAACCGAAAGACAGCTACAGGTCAAGGTGGGACATGACACCTCCCGACCCATAAACGTCCAACAAGGAGTACCGCAAGGATCCGCACTCTCAGCACTCCTTTTAACATCTACATCCAACCAATATGCAACATTATGAAAGAGAACAACATCCAATACACAATATACGCAGACGACATCATGGTATACTCCCCGATATCAATCGACAACCCGGACTTCTCTAAGATAACAGACTGCCTTACCCAAATGACGAAGTGGTGCCAAAACAACAACCTCGCAATAAACTACAACAAGACCGAAGCTTTAATCATCACTCGGAACCAGAGCTTCATACACCCACCAAACATAAAGATACAAAGCACTACGATACCGATAAGATCAGAGGTGAGATACCTTGGGGTTACTCTGGACAGTAAACTCAACCTCAAACCACACATAGACAAAACAATCCAAAAAGCCTACTACAGGATGCGAATCATCAGGAGACTGAAACCACTCCTCGCCCCAGAACACTTCCGTACCGTCTGTCAAGCACTGATAACCCCAATACTGGACTTCTGCAATCCGATATACCTTGGACTACCAAAACAAGCTCTCAAACCACTCCAGCTGGCACAAAACACTGCAGCTCGAATCATAGCCGGAACCGCAAGGCAGGAGCACATCACACCTACATTAAAGGACTTACACTGGCTCCCAATCAGTGCTCGCATCAGATACAAGACTATCATAAACCTATCTACCGGACGATCTAAGGGCAACTCCAGACCTCAAAGACTTCAGAAAACAACTGAAAACCATGCTGTTCATAGAGCACTATGGTCACATCACATAACCTAAGAGAATGGATAACAGCATTCCAATCCTCCTAAACAACTGTATGTATATAAAATGTGTTTTTAGCACCACTGTAAATAGCCCACCTTGTACATAGCTCAAACAAATCAAGCACCCAACACCGCCATCACACAACCAAGTTTCATCCTCACTGCATGTACAACACACACACTTTACCTGATTGCTTGCTGTGATACCACCTTGATTATTAAGATAAGGCGGTTTAGAAATACTGTTAAATAAATAAATAAATAAATAAATATATGTAAAAACTACTATTAAAGCTTTGGAATTACAGAGCTTAAAAGGGAGAGAGGAGCCATTGTGGGTTTAACTAGAAAGAGGGAAAGAAAAATCTGTTTGCATTGATGTGATATACAGACCTCCCTCACAAGAGGAAGAGGTGGACAGAGAGTTAATTGAAGACATATGCAGCATTGCTAGGAAAGAGGAAGTGCTATTGATAGGGGATTTCAATATGCCAGATGATGATTGGCACATTCCTGCTGCAGTATCATCTAGAAGTAAAGAGGTCCTGGATTGTCTACAGGGAGAACTATTCAGGCAATTGGTAACAGACCCCACACGTGAAGGGGCCATACTGGACTTGGTGCTTACCAATGGTGAAAGTGTTTTTGATGTTGTAGTGGGAGCTCATTTTGCATCCAGTGATCACCAGATGGTGTGGTTCAGTATTAGGACTAGGGCTGTTAGAATCCATTCAAAGGTGAGGATCTTAGACTTTAGGAAGACTAACTTTGCCAAGATGGGCCAATACCTCAGGGAGTTGTTAGTGGGATGGTAACAGCTGGGGGATGTAGAAAAACAGTGGGCAAAACTGAAAGGGGATATTTTAAGGGCAACCTACCTTTTTGTTAAAATGGTAAATAGAGGTAAAAGGAAAAGGAGACCGCTATGGCTTTTGAAAGAAGTAGCTGAAAAAGTGAAGAAAAAGAGGGAGGCCTTCATGAAATACAAGAGATCACAGAGAGAGGAAGACAGGAATCTATATTTGGAAAAAGTTAGAGAAGCTAGCAAAGTAGCCAGGAAGGCAAAGATTGAAAAAGAGGAGGAAATAGCCAATGCAATAAAATGGGGGATAAGACATTTTTCAGATATGTTAGTGAGAAGAATAAGGGCAAAAGTGGTATTGGCAGACTCAAGGGTACAGGGGAGGAATATGTAGAAGCTGATAAGGATAAAGCGGAATTGCTTAACAAATATTTCTCTTCTGTGTTTACAGATGAAGAACCAGGAGCAGGACCTCAGAAAACACCCACCAACAGGAACAGAAGCGAGGGACATCTTGAACAATTTTCAGAAGACTGTGTTCGTGAGAAACTAGCTCAACTTAAAGTAGACAAAGCGATGGGACCGGATGGGATACACCCTAGAATACTGAGGGAACCTGGGGATGTTCTAGCAGTTCCACTGACTGACCTTTTCAATGCCTCGTTGGAGTCGGGAGTGGTGCCAAAGGACTGGAGAGAGGCTGATGTGGTGCCTTTACACAAAAGTGGAAGTAAGGATGTGGTTGAAAACTACAGGCCGGTTAGTTTAACTTTGGTGGTGAGTAAATTATTGGAAATACTGCTGAAAGAGAAAATAGTGAGGTTTCTGGAGTCCAGCGGATTTCAGGATCCGAGGCAGCATGGATTCACCAGAGGCAGGTCTTGTCAGACAAATCTGATTGATTTCTTTGACTGGGTGGCCAGGGAGTTGGACAGAGGGAGAGCCCTAGATGTGGTGTATTTCGATTTCAGTAAAGCCTTTTACACTGTTCCTCACAGGCGACTTATAAACAAACTGAGCACCCTAGGGATGGACCCTAAAGTTACTGCTTGGGTTAGAAATTGGTTGGGTGGGAGGCAACAAAGAGTACAGGTAAATGGAGCTCACTCTGAGGAGAAGGATGTTACCAGTGGTGTGCCCCAGGGATCTGTCCTTGGTCCGATACTTTTTAATATCTTTGTTAGTGATATAGCGGAAGGGCTGTCGGGTAAGGTTTGCCTTTTTGCGGATGATACCAAAATCTGCAATAGAGTAGACACCCAAGAAGGTGTAGATAACATGAGGAGGGATCTAGTTAAGCTTAAAGAATGGTCTAGAATTTGGAAGCTGGCATTTAATGTAAAAAAATATAAGGTCATGCATTTGGGCTGCAGCAGTCCAAGGAAGCAATATAGTATAGGGGATGAAGTACTTTTGTCCACTAAAAAAGAGCGGGACCTAGGCGTGGTTGTGTCTGATGATCTTAAAGTAGCTAAACGGGTAGAAAAGGCAACGCCAAAAGCTAGAAGGATGCTTGGGTGCATACGGAGAGGAATGGCTAGCAGAAAAAAGGACGTGATAATTCCTCTCTATAAGTCTTTGGTGAGACCTCATTTGGGGTATAGTGTGCAATTCTGGAGACCGCACCTTCAAAAGGATGTGAACTCGATGGAGTCGGTGCAGAGGGTGGCTACTAAAATGGTTAGTGGTCTTCATTATAAGGCATATGAGGACAGACTTAAGGATCTTAATATGTACACCTTAGAGGAAAGGCGGGATAGAGGTGATATGATTGGGATGTTTAAATACTTCTGTGGCATAAATGTTCAGGAGGGAGAACCTCTTTCAATTGAAAGCAAGGTCTGCTATGAGGGGACATGGGATGAGTGTGAAGGGGGATAGATTCAGGAGTGAGATGCGGAAATATATCTTTACGGAAAGAGTGGTAGATCCGTGGAATAGTCTCCCAGTCGAGGTGATAGAGATGAGGACAGTATCCGAATTCAAAAAAGCATGGGACAAATACAGAGGATCTCTAAAGGAAAAAAGGAGACTGTTGTACTTGTTGATATGGAAGGACAGACTAGATAAGCCATGTGGTCTTTTTCTGTCTTCATGTTTCTATGTTTCTGTGGTGTATTTAAATTTTAGTAAAGCCTTTGACACCGTTCCTCACAGGTGACTTATAAACAAACTGAGCACCCTAGGGATGGACCCTTAAGTTACTGCTTTGGTTAGAAATTGGTTGAGTGGGAGGCGACGAAGGGTACAGGTAAATGGAGCTCACTCAGAGGAGAAGGAGCTTACCAGTGGTGTGCCCCAGGGATCTGTTCTTGGTCCGATTCTTTTTAACATCTTTGTTAGTGATATAGCGGAAGGGCTGTCGGGTAAGGTTTGCCTCTTTGTGGATGATACCAAAATCTGCAATAGAGTGGACACCCAGGAAGGTGTAGATAACACAAGGAGGGATCTAGCTAGGCTTGAAGAATGGTCTAGAATTTGGCAACTGGGATTTAATGTTAAAAAATGCAAGGTCATGCATTTGGACTGCAGCAATCCAAGGGGGTGAAATAATTTTGTCCACTAAAGAAGAGCGGAACCTCGGCGGGGTTGTGTTTGATGATTTTAAAGTAGCTAAACAAGTAGAAAAGGTGACAGCAAAAGCTGGAAGGATGCTTGGGTGCATAGGGAGAGCAATGGCTAACAGAAAAAAGGAGGTGATAGTGCCTCTATATAAGTCTTTGGTGTGACCTCATTTGTAGTATTGTGTGCAATTCTGGAGACCACACCTTCAAAAGGATATAAGTAGGACGGAGTCAGTACAAAGGGTGGCTACTAAAATCATTAATAGGGGACCCAGCACCAGTATGTCCACTCATGCCTCAACCACAGGATTATTCAAACTATTTGCAATCAAAAATGATCCAATCCAATATGATTTCATCAACATGTAACCCAACAATCGTAATAAGTACACCAAAACCTACCCTACTACTCAACTTCTCTACAGTATCTACTAAGGAAATTGAAGACACCATTGCCTCCATCAACCTTACCATGGCTCCTAATGACCCTTGCCCAGCAAGCTGGATAAAGGAACTTCGACATGAACTAAGCCATTCATTATGTAATATAACCAACCAATCATTATCAATGGGTGTCTTCCCACAAAGTTTAAAACACACATCAATCAGGCCCTTACTAAAAAATAGCCGCCTTGATACATCCAAAGTCGAATCATACAGACCTATATCGAGTATTCCCCTGCTTGCTAAGATCATCGAGAAAATAGTCCAACGACAGATCCATCAGCACGTTGATGCCGAGACTCCTCTCGACCCAGCTCAACATGGCTTCAGAGAATCGCATGGGGCAGATACCATTTTAACTACCCTCTTCGACAAACTAATTACAGGAATTAACAATATACACCATGGCTTCGTCCTTATCTTTCTCGACATTGCAGCCGCCTTTGATTCTGTGGACCATAAGATACTATTACAATGTCTCCAAGAAAAAGGGATACAGGACACTGCACTACAATGGTGTGAATCATACTTGACGAACTGATGGCAGCAAGTAAAAACAGGCAGCACAGCCTCTGAGCCTTTCCTACAGAAGCAGGGAGTACCCCAGGGATCATCACTCTCTGCTTTACTATTTAATATTTATATGCAGCCTATATGCTCTCTGATCCGCTCCTTAAATGTAGAATGCCTTTTGTATGCTGATGACATACTACTATGCATTCCATTCATTATTGAGCAGCCTGATTTCTCCCCTATCATCAGATGCTTTGATGCAGTCGCTGAATGGCTCCTCACGCAAAACCTGAGGATCAATCATAGCAAGACCGACGTCCTCTTTGTCACAAGGAATCAGAAGTTCGTCCCACCTCCCTACCTTCAAGTTAAAAACGCCGAACTCACAACAAAAGATACAATCCGATATCTCGGCATCACTCTAGATCGGCATCTAGATATGACATCCCACATTAAGAACGTTACAAGATCAGTTTACCACAAGATACGAACCCTACGCCACCTCCGCCCACTACTCGATTTTTCGGACTATCGAACGATATTTCAGGCCCTAGTGATCCCACACCTGGATTTCGCAAACATCATCCTCCATGGCCTCCCACAGGCAACCCTCAGCCCGCTTCGGCTGGCCATGAACTCTGCTGCAAGGGTTCTAACAGGTGTATCAAGATTGGATCATATAACGCCAGTAATGAAAGAGTTACACTGGCTACCGCTACAAGCCCGAATTCAATACAAGGTACTAGTCATGACTTTCAAGGCATTGAACAATCAGTCTCCCACACCAATCAGCAATCTGATAAACAACATACCTGACAACAGAATAAGGTGGCCCGCACTACTGAACATGTTAACAGTACCGAAATTTACCACAAGGTGCATAAAGGCAACTTCTAATAGAGCCTTTTCGATTTTTGCTCCGACAGCCTGGAATGAACTTCCTACCCGGATTCGATCCATACCAAGCCTCACCACATTCAGAAAAGCAATAAAACACCATCTATTTCAAATCTACTATCCTGAAACCAGTCCCGGAAACCACAAGTCACAGGCATTCACCCCTTGCTCCAACTATCCCAACGCTCTAACCCAACATGAGAATGGTTAGTCACCCCTCTCCCTGGGCTGTACCAACTATGATCACACGAAGAGTTTAAGTTTAAGCATCAGTTGTATATGTAATTACTATGCATATATTGTGTAAATAGTTTCCCCCGTTCTCTCTCCTTTATCATTGTCCCCTGTTCTATGTAAGCACTTTGTTTTATTTAATACATTGTTGTATTGTTCAGTTATAATGTAAACCGCACTGATTTTAATAGCGCGGTATATAAGAAAAATAAATAAATAAATAAATAAAAAAAATAAAATACTAAAATGGTTAGTAGTCTTCATTATAAAGCATATGAGAACAGACTTAAGGATCTTAATATGTACACCTTAGAGGAAAGGCGGTATAGAGGTGATATGATTGAGACGTTTAAATACCTCCGTGGCATAAATGCACAGGCGGAGAGCCTCTTTTGATTGATAAACGTTCTGCTATGAGGGGACATGGTATGAGGGTGGAAGGGGATAGATTCAGGAATGATATGCAGAAATATTTCTTTACGGAAAGACTGGTAGATCCGTGGCATAGTCTCCCAGTCGAGGTTGTAGAGATGAGAACAGTATCTGAATTCAAAAAAGCATGGGACAAACACAGAGGATCTCTAAAGGAAAAAAGAGGACTGTTGTAGTTGTTGATATGAAAGAACAGACTAGATAGGCCATCTGGTCTTTTTCTGTCGTCATTTTTCTTGTTTCTATGTTTCTATATTTTAGGTACAATACTTTCGTGGCCTGGTTCAACCCATCAGAAGATATCTACAGATGTCACACTGAAGTAGTATGTAATTTATGTATAGGATCACTGTACTGTCAGAGGATTAACCTCTGTCCCACCCATAACCCTCATGCAGAGTGAAACAGGTTAGACACTAAGACATTGCGTTGCTAATGTATGCATCCCCACTGTCCTTGTCCTGTTGTGTCACTTCAGTACATGGATCTAAAAATGGGGTTTTGGGGATCTGAACCATGTGATATATAGACCATGGCTACCACTCTGAAAGGTGCAACCTACCTTGTTTGGTGATACAAACAATAATCACTACATTAACATGTATATGGAAGGAGGAGTGTGCATATGTATGCACCCCCACAGTCCAGAGACAATAGAGCCACCTTTTGCTGCCATTACAGCTGCATGTCTCTTGGGGGTATGTCCCTATCAGCCTAGCACGTTTAGCCACTGGGACCTCCTGGCATTCCCTAACCCTGAACTGATCAAGCATCTCAAGTGTGAGGGTTTACAATGGTGTATAGCATTCTTCAGCTAATGCCACAGATTCTCAATTGTATCGTGACTAGACCACTCCAAGACATTTACATGTGTCCCCTTCTACAACCCCAGTGTAGCCCAAGCTATATGGTTAGGGCCACTGTTGTACTGTAATCCAAATCTCAAAGTTCACGCAGACTATAGCAGGATTTTCCTCAAGAACTGATCTGTTCATAGTGCCATCCATTGGTCCTGTAGTCCTTACAAGTTTCCTGTTACCCCCCAAAGAGAATAAATTCCACAGCATAATGCTGTGACTACTATGTCTCACTGTGGGAATGGTATTCAGGGGGCGTTGCGTGTGCACAAAACATGGTGTTTCCCCTGATGGCCCGACTAGTGCAAATCCCATCTCAACTGCCCTGAGGACCTTCCTCCATGTGTTTGCAGGGAAGGTCACATGCTGTGTGAAAACACCAAACATTTTTTCTCAAGTTTCACTGTAGGCAGTGACTTTTTCATGGCCACTCTTCCTTAGAGGCCCACTCTGTGGATTGTATGGTTAAGGGGGTCTCATGCACAGAGACTCCCATCAGCACAGTTGATCTTAGCAGCTCCTGCAGTGTTATCATTGGTGTCCTTGTACCAGCTCTGCTGAATGGCCTACCTGCCTGGTCAGTGAGTTTTGGTAGGTTGCCCTCTCTTCTCTGGTGTGTAGTGGTGCCATACTCATACAGTGTTGTCAGAATGAATCCAATGGTGTGCTGTGACATATGTGGGATTCGGGATCTGATATCAAAGTGCAAACCACATCTATATGTCCCCAGGACCTTATCTCTGATTGGGTAGTATCTCCAAATGGGTTACTTTTGCATATACTATAGCAGTTGTGCACCTCACCTCTAAGCCAGGGTATGTGGAGTATGATCTGTGTCTCTCAACTCAACTGCTAATGCTTGGTGTAATACCTGCATCGTGCCAAAGAAAGCCTCCTGCTGGAGTTTGTAAGATCTAACATGTATGGGTACTTTGTCAAGATGTGCTTGGAAGGTCTTCTTTATCAAGCCTGTGGCTCCCAGTACAATGGGAAATATTTCTGTATCTTGCTGCCACATTTTCATGGTCTCTGACTGCATCTCTTGGTACTTCAAGATCTTCTGCCTCTCCACAAGATTCACAGAATAATCATTCGATACCGACACTTCTATTATCAATGCTGTTCTGGTATTCTTCTCCTTTACCACCATGTCAGGTTTCCTGGCATCCGGTTTCTTATTCTCTGATGGACTGTGAGGTCCTTTTTAGAAATGAGGCCTTTATTACATTCATGTATATGGTTTTAATCCTGCGTAGAATCTCTGGTGCATTTTGAGGTTTCCATTCTGAGTAAAGCTTTTACCACACTCAGCCAAAGTAGACCAAGGTGTTAGGGTCATCATCTAACATACAAATGAACCTCTATTTCCGTGCAAGGTTGTATTTAATGGGACAAAACAGGACAGAAACCAAGAAGGGCCCCTTATGTAGTGTAAGGCCGAGATCCATGACACCTGACCTGTTTGCCTATCTATGTTGAGGAGAAACATTCCCTCAACCTGCAGGAGACTCTTGCACAGGCAGCCCGCGGGGCTGCATGACGGTGTCATTAATGCACTGGTACGCTGGATGAGCAATACACGAGTTCATGCGTACTTGCTGTCCTGCTTCTCTGCCCGCTGGTTTGGACACATACACGGGAATCGCGAGCTAACCTTAGGCACCAAGCCCGGGTTCTGGATCCTGTGCCTAACCATCTAAGGTGCGCTGAGTGCCTGCCGCTGTCCTTGGTTTGTGCTGCATTTTCAATGCTTGGCCGTTTTGGAGGCGCATGACTCACGATTCAAGCACTTTTCCTGAGTGGGTATCTTTCTTCGAGTATGTGATGCCTCAGTGCCTTGTTGAAAAATGGGCCCCTAGTATTTACATACAGGCTTTTTAGAGGTTGTATTTTATTCATATTGATCTGGTTATCAGTTGGAATCTTTCAGCTCTATACTTAAGGGTTACTTTTATCTTTATTAGAACCTCTCTGTCAGCATGCCCTAAATTTCCTCTTTTGCTAGTATCCTTGAAGGATACATCCTTCCAAACCATGCACTCTTGGGCGACTGTTGACTTTCCCCTATAATCTAGTTTAAAAGCTGCTCTATCTCCTTTTTAAAAGTTAATACCAGCAGCCTGGTTTCATCCCAGTTAAGATGGAGCCCATCCTTTTGGAAAAGACCCCCCCCCCCCCCCTTCTCCAGAATGTTGTCCAGTTCTTAACAAATCCAAAATCCTCTTCTTTGCACCATCTTCTCATCCATGCATTGAGACTCCAGAGCTCTGCCTGCCTTTTGGGTCCTGTGTGTATAACAGGAAGCATTTCAGAGAATGCTACCCTGGAAAACCTGGATTTCAACTTCCTACCTAAAATCCTAAATTTGGCCTCCAGAACCTCCCTCCCACACTTTCCTATGCCATTGTTACCAACATGTGCCAAGACAGCCTACTCCTGCTCAGTACTATCTAAAACCTTGTCTATGTGGCACCTGAGGTCCACTACCTTTGCACCAGGCAGGCATGTTACCAAGCAATCCTTCTGTCCACCAGCTACTCAGTTATCTACATGCCAAATGATCAAATTGCCAACTATAATGGCAATCCTAATCCTTCCCTCATGGGCATATGGCCCTGAAGAGACCTCCTCTATGTCAACTTCCCCACCACCCTGAAAACTGTTCCACTGCCCTAAATGTGGCTACTGCAAGTGCCCCATTGTTCTGCAAACTGTTGTTGTTGTTAAGTGCCATCGAGTCGGAGTCGACTCATGGTGACTCTCTGGATAGCTATCCTAAATTGTGTTCGGTCTTCAGTCAGGCGGCTCATTGTTGACAGACTGGTACCCGTAGCTGCTGTTATTGTATCAATCCATCTCATTGCTGGCCTTCCGCTTTTGCAATGACCTTCTATCTCGCCAAGCATGATGTCTTTCTCTAATGATTTCTCTCGTCGCATGATGTGTCCAAAGTATGAAAGTCAAAGTCTTGTCATCTGAGCTGCTAAAGAAAGCTTAGGTTTGATCTCCTCTAGTACTGACTGGTTTGTTCCAGGTATGGTTGTAGTCTCTTTTGAATCTTCAGTAAAATCTTGCTGGCATGTGGGATCAGAGCGATTGTTCGATAATTTCCACAGTCAGTAGAAACTATTCGCACCTAAAAACTACCCCATGCAACTGCTCCACCACCCCACACACTGCCCTTCTCACTAAAAATACTCACTTGCTCGCAGCTGCCATCACTAAAATATAACCTCACAACTGCTCCACCACTCTGCAAACCATCACTAAAATTTATCTAACTCACACAAGTAATCCACATTTCTGCACACTGCCCCCTCAGCCCATTTCCAGTCCAAGATCCCCCCATCAGCCGATTTCCAGTCTTGCCCAGCTCCCCATCAGCCATTTCCAGTCCAAGCTTCCCCCCATCAGCCCTTTTCCTGTCCCAGCTTACCCTCCCTTCAGCTCATTTCCAGACCTAGCCCCCCCATCAGCCCATTTCCAATCCTTGCCCCCCATCTGCCCATTTCCAGTCCTATGCTACATCCCACGGCCGTCTAAGGAGCTTCAGAGGGAGCCAGGGAAGCCCACGCGAGGCCCCGGCTCTCTCTGCACAGCTCCGCCAACATGAAGAGTGTTTTCCCTCACGCTGGCGGCAGTTTCTGTGAAGCACACTGAATGCTGGGAAAGGTTAAAGGACATTTCCCGGCACTTGTGTGCTTCACGGAAACAGCTGCCAGCATGAGGGAAAACACTCTTCACGCTAGCGGCTGTGCAGTGGAAGCCGGGGCCTCGTGCGGACTTGCCCAGCTCCCTCTGAAGCTGTTCATTTGTGTGAAAACGAAGTTTGCGCATGGCCCCCTGAAGCGCAGGGCCTGTGCGAATAACATTCTCGCACAATGGACGGGCCGGCCCTGATTCAATTACACCTGTCAAACAACTTTCATCTCCTCTCCGGATAACAAACACTCAGAGAAGCAACACAGATACATAAATACACCTACATGCATATATACGCACATACAAAGACAAACACACACACACACACTAACATGCACAGATATATACATGCAAGAATGCACAGACATATACATACACACACACAAGCATTGCAGAAAAAACACAAGCACACAGAGGATGGAAAGAATTCCATAAGCCATTCTCTGTATACTTTCCCTACTTGTTTGAATAGATCTGATATCTTATTACTTTAAGGGATGTTACAGTTTTGAAATTAAGTTTGTCAGCTAGCATCTCTAGTCATTCAAATGGCTAGTCTGTAGATAAACTATGCTAAAAAAGAAGAGGTATTGCCTTGGTTTGCTGTTATCCATACAAATAAATTGAGCCATACAACAAATTACTTTCACAGACTAACCACCTTCTGTTCTCTGATAGGCAACGCAGCTGAAGAAAAGCTTTTGCCAGGCGATCAGATCCTCAGGATAAACAATGAAGTTGTAGAAGATGTTTCCACTGAACAAACAGCTGATATAATAAGGTAAATTTCAGTTGCATCACAAACCTAAAGGAAAAGATTAGAATTAGAAATGCTTATTCAGACTAAGCTCACAAAATCAGCAGAGGTTGGGTAATAGAGTTGATGTATTTCATCCTTAAGATATATATAGACACATTAGGACCAGTTTTCAGAACAGCTGATATTCAGTTGCCATGGTGATTAGCCATGGTGCTTAAATAGCAGCAGCATTATTCAGCAACGGTATCTGAATAGGAGCTGCTGTTGAATATCTGGGCTCAGCAGCGCTAATCAAGTAAGTGCTGGCCCTTACACAGTTAGCACGATTTTCAGTTGTCACTTGTCTGAATTGAAACATATGAGTGACCTGATATAGATGACCTAGTAGGTTCAGATAAAGGCTGCTGAAAATCTGCTAACTAGGTAAGTGCTGGCACTCTACTAACAGACCTACCCTACACTAATCGGATAGTGCCAGAGCAGTCAGGGTAAGTGCTGACACTTAACAGTTTAGTGTAGGAATGGTCCGTTGGTAGAGTGGGGACAGTGTCAGTGCTAATCAGATAGTACCAGAGCAGTTTGTGGAAATATTCTGAACTATCCTCATAGTGCTGCTGACTATCATTGTCTGCTCTCTTAGCTGGCTAGCTTTCCATTGGCCAACAGGCTAAGAGCTTTAAATATCGACCTCACTATTGTTATAGATAGGGAATAACTCTGTAAGATATGGATATATCTAAGTAATGGACCTAAATAAATACTTACCAATTATTGTCCAGTCATAGTGTCAATTTCACAGCATAATTTATTTTAAGGAATCTCTTAATATGTTTAAAAAAAGACAGTCCACTTTTAATGCTCCCCTCAGAACCTTCAAGAGACCAGTGACTTTAATTGTGTCACTATTTTATGTGACAATAATATGAAGTGAGAGGAAAGCCACAGATCAATTGGGGTCGATTTCACTGCAGCAGGAGTGGAATGGTACAAATTAGATAGGTCTATTGGTCTTTATCTGCTATCATATCTATATTTTTGTGATGACTATGGAGAGTAAATGTATAACAGGGCATCTAAACAGTGAAGACGCATAGGTGCAAATGCTGCACCTATTTTATAAAGACAACATATGCACCTTTAAAAAATTAGCCCATGGAAAGTAGGAGCATACACATATGCCTGCTTTGAGGCAGGTGTAATTGTGTGCATTTATGGGCCAGTATGAATAGGCATATTGTTAATACTGCACATGTGTACCGATTCTGCCCCTGTTCCACCTATTCTGCAGAGAGCCCCCAACCACCTCACTAACTACCCAACTCCCCATGCACATTACTAATTCATGGTCCTACCACCCACTCACTTAGCAATCTTCTCACCTCATAGATCTCTCTATAGACCACATTATACTAACCTTTGCTGAATCCTCCAGCTGAGGTCTGGTTCTTCAGCTGAACTAATGATAATGTGGAAAAGACCCTGAACTAGAAATCAAATGCAGTCTCCTTGATACAGTTTAAGGTCAAATATATAGAATATTTCCACATAAACACAAAACTGAGGAGATGCTTCAATAACTCCAAATCAGAATGCTAACCATAAAGCTAGGAAGCTTTTTGTCAGAGACTACATATTCATTTATTGCTGTTAGCAAAGCTGTTGTTTATTTATTTATTATTTATTATTTATTAACAATTCTTATATACCGCACTATTAGACATCAGCGCGGTTTACATTGAACAAAAAACATCCGACAATTTGTGGAAAGAAACCTGAAACTCAAAATTGGATAAGTAAGTTAGAAAGGAATCCCATGACCTTTAACCTTTCTGAACTTGTTCTGGTTATTACCTTCTGATATGATAAAGATCTTGTGGAATAAGCAACTTGCTAGACTGGAAACTATTATTGTGCAGGTTTTGAACTGCTCTGATACTGAACACAAACAGGCCGATGCAAAAAGACTACTACTGCTACTAATAATAATCATTTGTATAGTGCTACAAGGCATACGCAGCGCTATGCATAAAGATGAAAGACACAGTCCCTGCTCATCAGAGCTTACAATCTAATCCAATTCTACAATTCTGATTCCAATTCTACAAAGAAATAGACATCCTCTAGCCACAATTTCACTGCACCCATATCACCACAGGAGACCACAGCGCCTTATACTGATCCACACTACAGCCATTTCAGTTCCCTCTCAACCAAGTGCACTGCAGCCACAATGTAGCCTAGTCAACGCCTGCTCCATCTGAAACAAAATCCACATTATAACTGATTACATGCAGGATCAGATATAATGTGCATCACAGAATCCTGGCTATCTGATACTTATAATGTCTTGTTAAATCAACTCACTTCTTCAACATTGAACATTCACAATTGCTCCAGACACTATCTCAAGGGGGGAAGGAATACTCATTCTCTCAAGCAAGCAACTAAACCTCAAACCAATCAGCACACAATCATCACACAGTCTAAACATCCTACTAATGGAAAACACTCAAATGACAATATGCTTGATATATAGATCCACGAACACTGATCCAGATGACCTCTCATCTATAGTAGAGCTGGCTTTCACCTATTCCAGCAAAGGCAAACCATTCTTCATGCTAAGAGATTTCAATTTGAACTCAACATCTGCATCACAAGCAACTGCCTTCAAAGATGCCTTATATCCAGCATTCCCTTGCTAGCAAAATTAATTGAAAAAAAAAAAACAGTACAGCTGCAATTACAAGACCACATTGATTCTGTCGGTCCTCTAGACCTACAACAACATGGGTTCAGAAAAAATCATGGGGTAGAAACCCTATTGTCCTCCCTAACCACACAATTCTCAAAGGAATCAAGAACCACAAGCGTGGTTTTATGCTTTTCTTCATTGACATAAAAGCTGCGTTCAACTTGCTAAACCATATCATGCTCATAAATCAACTGATGGAGACTGGAATCAGCGGCATACTCCTTTCATGGTTCTGTTCCTACCTAACAGATTGCCTTTTCCAAGTCAGGATAACGAATAGTACTTCCAGACCAATCAAACTACAACAAGAAATACTGCAGGGATCCTTGCACTCATTATTCCTATTCAACTTATACATGCAACCAGTATGCAAACTTATACAAGATCAGAATTTACACTATCACCTCTATGCCAATGACCTGATGATCTATGCTCCATTCAATTCCCCCATAATATCCTGCTGAGAACAGTCACTAACTGGCTACAACTTCACAACTTGACAATTAATTACAACAAATCAGAGGTCCTTACAATCACGAGAGATACCTCCTATACTCCACCAGATTCTCTCACAATAGACAACTTCACAGTTCCAGTGAAAAAGGAAGTCAAATATCTAGGAGTAATTCTAGACCAGAGACTCATCTTTCAACCACATATTGAGAAAATGACATCTACAGCATACTACAAAATGAAACTGCTACAAAATCTGTGCCCTCTTCTAGACTGCAGCCATTTTTGCATGGTATGCCAGGCCATAATTACCCCATACCTGGACTATTGCAACTTAATACGGCAAGGCCTTCCTAAACACACCATACAAGCCTTACAGCTAGTTCAAAATGCTGCAGCCGATTAATTACTGGAGCCTCATGACAACAACACATCACACTAGTTCTTATATCCTTCCACTGGTTGCCTATACAATCCTGCATAAAACACAAAGCAATAATAATGACACACAAAAACATACATAATCAATCAGCTGACTGCCTACAAGCTTTGAAACAGATGACCTCAGAATCTCGAGCATGAAGATGACAGTATCAAAACATCCTCCTCACTCCAGCTCTCAAGACCAAAAGCTCTCAAGCAACCTGCCAGAGAGCTTTGGAAATCTACGGATCGACACTCTGGAACATGCTCCCATATGAACTAAAATCAATCCAAGACAACACTGATTTTAGAAAGAAGTTAAAAATTCATCTTTTCACTGAACACTATGGCCCAAAAACTTAATATCCAACCCCAATTAAGAACCACACTTTTACCCACATACCATTCTCAGCAAAACTGCAAATAATAACCTTGTGTCATCCCCACCTGATGTCAACTCCTATCCTTTTCGCCTTATCATAGTTCGGCTTCACTGGTTCCATGTATAACTGTTGAGTTAAATGTAAACTGCCTTGAAAAAAATCAAAAGGTGGTATATAAGAAATATTAAATAAATAAATAAAAATAAATAATCAAGATGAAGAAACTTCGCAAAAGATACACATAAGTAGTAAATGAGAGAGTGAGGGGCATCAGAATCCAAAAGCAGCCTCAAAGAGATGGGGTTTTAGCCTGGATTTGAATAGGGCTAGAGAAGGAGCCAGATGCACTGATTCAGATAGTTTGTTCCAGGCATGTGGAGGAGCAAGGTGGAATGGATGAAGTCTGGAGTTGGCAGTGGTGAAGAAGGGCACAGATAAAAGGGATCTTCCAGAGGAGATGAGTTCCTTTGGAGGAATGTAGAGTGTGATAAGAGAGGAAAGGTAGTGAGGAGTCACAAAATGAATGAACTTGTAGATTAGTAGGAGAAGTTTGAACTGGATGCGGAAATGGATAGGGAGCCAGTGAAGTGACTTGAGAAGAAGGGTTACATGAGCATAGCAGCACTAGCAGAAGATAAGTCATGCAGCTGAGTTTTGAAGGGGGGGAAAGATGATTTAGAGGGAGACCAGTGAGGAACGGGTTACGGATAGTCAAGTTGGGAGGTGACTAGTGAGTGGATGAGGGTCTTAGTAGTGTGTGTAGAAAGGAAGGGATGAATTTTGCCAATATTATAGAAAAAGAAGAGTCAGGTTTTAGCTATCTGTTGGATGTGTGCAGAGAAAGAGAAAGTAGAGTCAAAGATGACCTCAAGGTTGCAAGCTTAGGAAACAGGGAGGAGTGTTGTGTTATCCACAGAAATAGAGAAGGGAGAAAGGGGGGAGGTGGGTTTACGGGGCCTTTAGCATGGCCCTTGTGCTCAAGTAATGCAACATATACACACAAGTACCACTACGCCAAATGCAGAGACAAGATTGATGTATGTGTAAACAGCAGAAAAAAAATTATGCGCACACAGCAACGCCAAACATATTTAAATAACATGCAGATAAGCTGCTTATATTAAAATAAAATGCTAATAAGGGCTGTGCCCAATGTAAAGAAACGCATAGAGGATTACATAGCTAGGCGTATAGTTCAGGAGCACCATCATCTCTACACCTGCTCACCTGAGGTGACTTAAAAATCTTGTGCATGTAGGGAAAGACTGTTTCAGCATGTGTACCGCTGAAGTTACCTTCAACATGAAAATCTTCTGCGTATATCTTTCAGTGTATAAGCGAAAGTTTGGTAGTTAAGAACAAATGTCTTCTTAGCCTTCTGTGTTCTTTAGACTTGCATATCATTCTCCATTTACTGTTATGTCTCTTTGTTGTGATTTAATAAAATATATTTTTGGGTGAAATAGTGTTGATTATTATGAGGTGGATGCTATCAAGCTATTACTGGTTTTGCTAATGATCTAAGAACCTGTATGATCTATGCGTTCATTGTGAGCATCTGAAATTTACGTACATGCACACATGGCCACTTGTAGTACATCTATTGTTTGTGCGTACATTGGTTCCACTCCTTTCAATCTTACGTTGAAGTTTTGCGCACTGCTCATTTGCATACATGCCTTTTGCTAATGTTTCATGCAATTGGCATGCCATGAAAATGCATACACAGCTAATAGTGTACAACTTCAGTGCCAGCTTTCTGCATCAACCTGTTAGTGTTCAGAACTAAAAGTAATTCAAACACTAGAATTATTCCATTTGTCAGGAGGAAACTTCTAGGGAGTCTAGTTACCTGAGTTAAAGGGCCGCTTGAACATTTTCCCTCCCCTTAACCCAGCTAAAGTATGTATAGGATTGCACAATGCAAATAATTTTATTAGGGTTAAAGAGAAGTATACTTAGGGGTATGTTTACTAAAACCCCCGTTAGGCGCGTGCCGCGGTAGTCTGTAGGATGCCATATAAGGAGTGGGCGGTCCGGTCAAAAATAGCAAAACGGGATTAGCATGTGCGCTCTTGTGCGCCGCGCACATTAGCGCATGAGTAATGCGCGCAGGAAGCATAAGCAGGCGCGTTGATGTGCAAGCAGAGGAACAGGGCTGCAGTACAATGGTGAAGACACTGACAGATGGTGCAAGGGTCATGGGTTCAATCCCCCACTGTGCCCAATGAATAAGGCTGGCTGAGGCACTACCATTTATGTGTAATATTGCATTATGAGGCTTTTTAATTTTATTTTAATTACTGCTGCTAACAAACGCACTCTCAAAGCACTGTAACATAAGGTGCTGCATAAGGCACCCCATAAGGTACCCCAGAGGGCACATTTTAAAGTGCACTGTCCGCCACGGCACCCTACAATGTTGCTGAAAGGGTGGCGTATAGGGCGCCATATAGGGTGCCCTATGAGGCACAGCAAGGTCATAGCACTGTTTTTGATGGCAGCACTGTGCATTTCAACGCATGTAAATCATAAGTAGGTGCGCTGAAATGCAATGAAGAACAGCAGTGTAGCACAATGGTTAAGGTACTGACTGATGGTACAAGGGTCATGAGTTTGATCCCCAGTGTGCCCAATACATAAGGCTGGCTGAGGCATCAGTTTTGACATGTAAGTATTGTTTCCTGAGGCATTTTATTTGTATTTTAATTATTGCTGCCAGCAAACACACCCTCACGTGCCGTAACCTAAGGTGCTGCATAAGGCACCCTATAAGGCACTCCATAGGGCACATTATAAAGTGCACTGTCCGCCACGGCACCCTACAATGTCCCGTATAGGGCACCCTATAAGGCGCTCCATAGGACACCTTATAAGGCACCTTATACGGACTGGCACCCTATCAGTTGCTCCATAGCATACTGTATAGCGCACCTTATATGGACGGTAACCATAAGGTGCCCTATAAAGCGCCCTCTGAGGCACCTTATGGGTACAGTATGCTGAGGGTGTTTTTGCTGGCAGCACTAATGTACGTTAAAAATAGATAATGCTTTGGACAGCCCTATCAAATAACCCCACTGTGGGTTTGAACCCATGACCTCTGGCTCCACTGATAGTGAAGTAACCAGTGGGCTACAGCTCTATAGCTGCTAACAAACCCCTGGCTGGCTGCAGAAGGACTGCAAGTCACCACGCAAACAGTCTGCTGTGGTCACCAGGATAGGGTTAACCCACCCATACCCATGATGCACTGCACATGCAAATCAGCAGTCTACAGATGATCACAAGATGGGGTATGCACCCCCACAGCACCTCAGCCTGGTAGGGGGAACTGACCGTGTGTGGTACTGGCACAGAGTAGCTACACACCGTCACATTGTGCAGGTACGGCACTCACCCTGAGGGTAAGGTGGGGCGCCCAGCACCAGGTCCACAGCAGAGATAGGCCATGCTGCAGGTTCCCAGCAGTGCTAATGTGTGAGATAGGTAGTTTCTGCAGACACACCTTGGATATATCTGTATGTCTCAGTCAGGTGTAGCCCCTATGGACCCCTAGGAGGATTATCTACCACCACCCTCCTCCTTCTCCAGGGCTGAGGGTGGTAAACAGGGTCTTCCACCAACAGATCCACATTCTACCTCCCTGCAATGGTGGCAGTAGAGGGGACCATCAACCCCAGTCCTGCAGGGGAACAGACACCCTACAGGGCAGTCAATGCAGCTCCGTACACATCCATAACGCAATAGCACACAGACATTAGGCCTGGATATGCTAAGCTGCACCCCACCATTATCTGATATTCTCCTGCAGCAAGCCTTCAGCCGCTGCACCCTGCAAGGTGCGCCATCAAGACACATACCAGCTGCAGACAGTCTGCTAGTTAGTCCATAGTGCATGATCCTGGTGGAAATGCGTGCACCCAGAACTTGGATGTTAGCATACACACCAAGCAAATAAATCAGTGACTGGGCCCCAAAAGGAAACCCATAAATATAACATGAGAGAAATACTATATAGCACTATGGGGGTGCCTAGCCATGCTGTGGTCACTGCACAGTCAGGGTGAGAGTGATCTCCCAGCAGGACATGCTGTGTCCACCCTGTCTGTGCAGGTGGTGGCTGGGCACTACAATGTCCCAGCCAGTGCCCTATGCCCTGTGCAGATGCATCCTGGCCAGGCCACCCTGTCCGGGCTATACCCATGGTACCTTGCTCCTCATTATGCACATTGGCAGGCCAATACTGGCAACAGTCCTGGCAGTGTGGGCTGTGGAGGGTGTTTACAGCCTCCACACACTGGATAGACAGACACACACTCCCACACCTATGCCAGCATTGTGCTACTCTAGAGGAGTTTAGCAGCCCTGGCCACCACACCAGTCCTGGGCACAGTGCAGGCATGGATGTGGTAAGCAATACTGTTGGGGGTCACTCCCCAGGGTGGTAAACACTGTCGGAGACCAGACCTGAAGCACACTCCACAGATAGCAGAAAGGTTGCTATGATGGAGCTCAATCAGCAAACTGTGCTTAACGTAGGAATTGGTATCTGCCAGTAATCATAGCAAACGTTTGATAGCTGTGTACCATATTCCCAGGTGTAGGGTGGCATTGCTAAGGTATGCAAGGGCTAGTATTGGGAGATGCACGCAGGGCCCAATGTCCTGCCTCTCCAGGAGGCATTGGCTAATGGAGCCTGTGGGTGTGGGTGTGTCTGCCCCTGTTGGCTGCTGCTTTACGGCAGAGGTTCCCAACTCCAGTCCTGGTGTGCCAAACACTGTTTGGGTTTTCATGCTGTCCCTCATGAATATGCATGAGATACATCTGCATACCATGGGGGTGGTGCATAGATATGCAGCACAAGCATCTTTATTAGAGGCAGCATGAAACCTGAATGGTGTATGGCCCTCCAGGACTGCATTTGCGAGACTCTGCTCTAGGTAATGCACCTGTTTATGGTGTCTTTGCTCTGTAGAGTAAAATGTAGGTGTTTTGGGCATGTTTACGTCATCTGCAATAAAGGTTCTGTCTGTATTAGCACGTTGTAGTAGTGGGTAAAATATGGGGACTGGGTTGGCAGGCACCATAGCTGGGACTTGAACCTGTGACCTTCTGCCTCCAAACACACTGGTTGTGTGCACTGCACCACCATGTTGCCACAGAGACAGTGCATTCCCTGGTGATACCATGACTGTTTGTCCGGCAGGGCCTGTCTGTTGCAGTGCATGGCACCCACCTACACAGGGCTAGGCCCTGGTCTGCTCTGGGCAGCTGCCACTGCCCCCTTCGCCACCATGCTGACATGGCCTTATATTGGAGACAGCATAAAACCTGAATGATTTGTGGGCCAGCAGGACTGAATTTGGGGGACTCTGCTCCAGGTAATGCGCATGTTTCTGGTGTCTGTGCTCGGTGGGGTAAAATATAGGCGTTTGAACCATGCGTATGTTCTCTGCAAGAAAGGTTTGTCCTTACTATCACGGTTTGGTAGTGGGTAAAATATGGGGACTGGATTGGCAGCAGCCCCAGCTGGTATGCATGAGACTTGTGACTTTCTGCTCCTGAACATACTGGCTGTCCTCACCGCACCACACTGTGCTCACAGAGACAGTGCAGTCCCTGGAGATACCATGGTTGTTTGTCAGACACAGCCTGTCTGTTGCAGTGCATGGCACCCACCTACACAGGGCTAGGCCATGGTCGGCTCTGGGCAGCTGCCACTGCCCCCTCCACCACCAGTACCCCTCTGCCATCATGCTGACACGCCCTTCTGCTGGTGGTGCTGTTGGTGTGCAGTCTCAAGCCATCCAGTGTGCAGGTAGGTGGCTGCCTATGGTGCGTGTTCTGGGGTAGGGGTGCCTGCATAGGCGTCCACGCTTCCCCCAACACTGCCTGCCAATGTTCTGTGCCCTTGGGGGTACCTGCTGGGTACTATCCCCTGTGACACTGTGATAAACACTCTCGTGCCCATGTTGGGCCCTCATCAGTTGCTGTCTGGCTGCTGTTCAGTTTCAGCATTCCTAAGTGCCACCTAGGCATCTGCCTAGTCCGCACTGTGCCCCAGCTGCACCACAGCATGTGCCGCCTGCAGCCCTCTGTATCCCCTTTCCCAGCATCTGTCCAGTTGCCCATTCCGACATGCCTGCCCTGCTGTTGTGGAACATGTGCATGCCATAGGTAACCTGTCCAATGGAGAGGGAAACCCTGATCAGTGCTATTTCACTGTGGGATCATTCACCTTGTATGGGGACGGAGCGTAGACCCTTCCAAAATTCATATTTATTTTTTGGGGCTTTCTTGGGAGTGTTTTTTTATGTTTCCCATTACTATCACTATTGCCCAGCTTGATTATAATTTTTTTAAATTTTGTTGGGGTCCTTTTCAATGTTTATTTGTACTTTTGTACCATGCACATGTATCACACTTATCACTTTGTGTGGGTTTCCCTGGTTTTGCTGTACATTGCTGGCAGAATTGGTTTCTCTTCCCTTTAAATCGGCTCTAATGCGAGGTTTTCACTCGCGGTATTTTTTGCCTCGGATTTCAGCCTCGTTAATGTGCGGGGAGCCTCTCCCCTCCCACTCTCCACCCATTGACCCCTTCTTTCCGCCCCTGGGGAGCCTTCCTCCGCCCTCCGGGAGCCTTTCCCCGCCTTCATCGCACATTAGCGCGCCGCGCACATGAGCGTGCACAATAGTGCATCGCGCACATGAGCGTGCACATTAGTGCCCCGTAACACGACATTAGCGTGCGCTAAGGTATCTTAGCGCACGCTAACATGCGCAGCGCACATTAGCGCAGTTTAGTAAACATACCCCTTAGTTGTGTGTTTTGGGAGGAATGAGGAGATAGTACATGTACATTGTATTTTTAAATGTATGCATGTTATTTCCCTGTCAAGTTTAGCTGGCACAAAAAGGAGGTATCACAGGACAGTTGTATCTAAGAGCAGTTTTCAATGGGAAATTACATGCAGACTATCACTTTAAAAGGTTATACAAACTCTGCAGGCACCCATGAATCTGACACCTGGGCAAGGGCCTTTACAAGTGCTAGCTGTCGCTGCTGAATATGCCCCCCATCTTATTTCTGAGTTTTGCATTGCAATTAAAAAAAAGTGCAACACAGCTAAGCATCTATCTTTCCATTATAACCACACTGGAAATCCTTTTCATCAACAAATTAGCACCTCAGGATCATACTTAGCAACAACTAAAAACATTGCCTGCATCCCTGATACTAACTTTAGGATATAACTCCTCTGCTTGACAATATATAATATCTAATTCAAATCATTGTTTTTTATGTGTTACAGGAAATCAGAAAACCCTGTCTCTGTTACTGTCCTTCGATACACCTCGGTAAATTTCACATTATCATTTCCACAGAAACGTTTCTTTGCCCCAAAGGTTTGGTATGTGATTACGATCAAATCTGAGAGCACAGATAAGGTGAAGTTTAATTAAATTATTTAGCTACTAAAAGGCAGTCATCCTTTGGCCACTATGGGCAAAACAATTTTATTTATTATTTGGTGATTAAGAAAACTGAACTAGCTATGTCCAAAAAATTGCTCAAGGCATTGGAAAATCATAACACCTTAATAAATAAAAACAAAACAAATGTTATAAAATAGAACATATTCAAAAACATCAAAGGTATCAGTATTCAAAATTCCTTATCTGGATAACCACAGAGGTTATCCAGATAAGGGCACTCAGACAGAGATTCAGCGATGCTATCTGGATAATGGCACTGAATATCCTCTGCAGATCACCTTGGCAGAGAGAGGTGGAGTGATTTGGGATAGAACAGGGTTTGTAATCACTACCATTATCCAGATAGTGGTGATTGTCAGCTGCTATCCAGATAAGCTGTCCTAAGTGCTATCCAGGTAACTTATCCAGATAGCAGCTGAAAATCACCACCATCTGGATAATAGTGATGATTATCCAGATAGAGCCCTCACAATCTGCAGATTGAATGGCAAATACTATTTGGATACTGCTGCTGAATGCTATGGCTAACTGCCATGGCATTGAAATATCTGATATACTGAATATCAGTCTTCAAAATTTACAATAAAAATAAAATTGAAACCATGAAAAGAAATGGAGGAATAGCTTAATGGTTAGAACAGTGGCCTGAGAACTAAAGAAGCCATGTTTAAATCTCCCTGCTCCTTCTCGTGATCATCGGCAAGTCACTTAACTCTACATTGCCTCAGATATAAACTGGGGACATGAAAATGACTGTTGTATCCAAATTTAGCTCACCTTAAATTTCTGAGAAAGGCTGGAACTACAGCCACTCCCACTCCTGTAAATCCAATCCAATCCAATCTTAATCCATATACACAAATTCATAATTAAAATAACCAGGCTTTCAGATGTTTGAGGAAAACCAAGGGGTTGATATTCAAAGACACTTATCTGTTTAGCCGCACCTGCTAAATTTAATTTAGATATTCTCTATACCGCCTTCCATAAATGTATCAGAGAAGTTTATAATGAATAGAACAAGTAACAAATAAGCATAAGATAAGAAAGATGGGAGAAAGAGAGCTACAGGAGGAGAGATATAGTATAGAGATAATATAGTTACATATTGACAACTACAAAGAGCAAGGGGGATCAAAAGCAGACAAAAGAGAGAAAGAAAAATACTGTATTTACTTGAATGTAATGTGCACCTTTTCTGGTCAAAAAGAGGCTCTAAACTCAGGGTGCGCATTACATTTGAGGGTGCCTTACATTCGGAAGCAAACTGCTCTACACCGGCCCGGCCCAATCCAGCCAACCTCCGGCTTTTCTCCCGCGAACGCGATCCCCAATCCCCCGTGCAGCCGCTGCTTCTGCTTTTCACAGAGCAGTGGCTACAATAAAGTTAAAAGCAAAACGAAAAGAAACCTGTTAGAAGCCTTCCGGTCATCCTAGGAAACTCCTTCTGCAGCGCCCGAGGAAGTGATGTCAGAGGGGGCGGGTGCTGCAGAAGGAGTTTCCTGTGGAGGGTCCCGAGTGCGATTTCAGCTCCGAAGCAGAAGAGGGCTTTCCCCTCAGAATGCTGGCTTACCGGTATATGGGCTTCCTGTGCCGCTGAGGGAGCTCAGGGGGCAGAGCTAAGCTGCCTCGTGTAGGAGAGGGAAACCCCGATGTGCAGCAGAGGCAGCGGTAGTAGAGCAGGCAGAGTCTTTACGTTGGCTCACCTTCGTGAATGTAGAAGAGCAGAGGGAGTCCTGTAGGCTGGCTTGTGGAGGGTCCCGAGTGCAATTGCAGTTCCGAAGCAGAAGAGGGCTTTCCCCTCAGAACGCTGGCTTATATGGGCTTCCTGTGCCACCGGAGGAGCTCAGGGGGCGGAGCTAAGCTGCCTCGTGTAGGAGAGAGAAACCCTGATGTGCAGCAGTGGTAGCGGTAGTAGAGCAGGCAGAGTCTTTCCGTCCTTCTCTGCCTGCTCTACTGTGAAAAGCAGAAGCAGCGACTGCACGGGGCACTAAGGGGTGCACACTACAATCGCCAGCAAACATTTTTTTAACTTTCAAGCCATTCACAATAGGGGTGCACATTACATTCGACGGCGCATTAGACTCGAGTAAATACGGTAGATTAGGAATCAATATTGGCTCCATCCTGGACTGCCTCCCAATAAGTCAGTTGGATATGAACAGCACATATTCGCCAGATTTCCATAGGCTATGGTAAAATAGTGGGTTTTGAAAGATGTAATTGATTCAATATGTAGGGTAGATGGCAGAGAGTTCCAAAGTAATGGGCGAAAGAAAGAAGGCCTATTGCCTAGTAGACTCAAACTGAGAAATAGGACAGATGTAGAGTATTTAGAGTAATGGACCTGGTAGATTGAGAAGAGTGAAGAGGATAAGATGAAGTGTTAAGATATTAAATCAGAAAAAAGCTTGATCGGTCAGTAGAAGAAATGTAAATTAAACAGAGAGAGAAATTCTACATGAAGAAGAGGGGATTACATTATCATAATTACTAGCTAAATATAGGAGCCTAACTAAAGTATTTAGAATTTTCTGCAAATGCTTTTAGACATTTGGAGGCTCTCACTGTAAAGGATATTCCCATAGTCATGGTGTATCAAAGTGCTGAAAACATTTTAATAACACAGCAGAGAATTAATAGATTGACGTGTCGCAAAACATGATCTAACTGTATGCAAAGTTTCCTTTTCAAAGGTTAAGGAATGATCAAAGTAACAACCAAGGATCTTGAGGGAGTCAACAAGGGTAACTGAGTACTTGCAAGCTGAGGGGGGGTATTAAACATGGCAGTTTAGAAAGGACATCCAATTCAAATCAGGGATGTCCAGGACAGAACATGCCAAGAAACACTGGGGACATCTGTCTCCACTTGATTTTAATAACACAGATATCCTCACCAGCGGCCCACCAGCGACCACATAGATGTCCTCCTAAGGAAAGTGTGGGACAGCGACGTTCATCTAATGGATGCCAGCATAAGTGGATGTTCAGCAGCATAGCAAAACCAAAACATGAGCCCTCATTCCCCATAAGTGTCTATTATTGGTATGGAAAATCTAGAAGACATGAGTAGCCCTTCTTCTCCACAGTCTCCAGATGTCTGTCTGACAAAAGAGACACTTTTCCAGTGCCTAATCATATTTTGTACAGGTATAAACTTGGACAGAGCTTTGGGCGTTCATGCCTTGATCAAGTATAAGTCTGGACGTGACTTGGGAATACTGAGAAAACTCAGCCACACCTATACTATGCTCCCATTCAGATATGGATATCCTTGCCCCAAAGATGACCACAGAATATCTCGGTCAAGGTCTGCTAACCCCGTTAATATCGGGCCCTACATATTTCAGTCATGGCTTCTGATGTTCACTTAGCACCATTTTGGTAGTTCTTCTCTGGACTGCTGCCACCCTACCTGTATCCTTGTAGATATGACTCAGGATCCTATAGTGATCCTACATAAAATGGAATCCAACAATCTAATAGGCATTACTATAACACCATGGCAATGCATACTATATAAAGCTATGATGTAACAAAGTTATTGTATACAGTTTCATTGAAGTTAGGCCCTGTCTAACCCAAATTATACTCAACTAATGGTTTAATACATGGTATGTTAAATGTAAAATGTTCTATTCATTTGTAAACCTCTTTGATTTCATGATAAGGCAGTATATAAATGTATCAAATAAATAAATAATAAATGACCTCCAGAAATTAATATGGTAGTCGCTGAGAGACATCACAGATTATCTAAATAAAGAAATCATCGCTTTTCTTTTATTGGTTATGCCTGCAATATCTCACCATGTACCCTAATATTTCTCAAGCTTCGTATCATTGGATCATCAGATATGATCATACCTGCAACACAGTTGGTGCTGTTGATTATAAATAGTTTGCGCTAAAATTGTCTCAATAATAAAAAAAATGATTTGGTTTGGGTGTATGTTTTATATCGTCATATGCTGAATTCAGTGACATGAATTAGTATACTACATACATTGTACTTTTCCTGTCAAAATGTGTTTCTGCTGTTGTATAGGAATTCATAAAAAATTCTAAAATATATTTGGCATAAGTTGGTGGTGTATCTGTATTCCCTATTAACATAATGGACGGGGGCAGGTGTGACAAGGTGTAGCAAAGAAGAGGCGTGGCAAGGAATGGGCATAGGGCAAGATAGGTGTTGGTGTTTCGCTTCTAAAAAGTTGGCAACCACATTCTTAAGGGTTTATGTAATGGAAGCTACCTTAAAGGAGCTGTAATGCTCTTGTTTAGCTAGTAGGGTATAACCCTGGTTTTCCCTCATAAAAATGTTCAGGGGCAGAGGAGGCCCTGGGAGTAAAAGAAACTGCACATTGCAGGAATCCTATCTGGGTAAGTCAGGAAAACCCTAGAGCTGGGTAGGAGGAAGGGCTAGAATGAGGCTAGAAATGCCTAGAGTGCTATCCGTAAGCCCATGAGAAGCTGGGAACTTGAAACTGGCAGAATCTGGTAAGCTGGGAGGAAAGGTGGTGGAGGAAGAACAAGGTAGGAGTTTGGAACAAGAAACTGCTAAGCTTGAAAAAGCTGGAAACATTTAGGAGAGGTGACTCAGAATCTCTTAATAAAGAAATGTGTGGAATGACTGACGGTAAGCTTGACTTCATTCTTTATTTCTGAAACTAGTGGATGAACTACGTTTCTTTTATCTTATAATGAGTTCATTCTGTGTTGACAGAAAAAGCTCCTGAGAGGACGTAATTTCACAAAACTAGATAAATGCTTGAGCTTTGAGCTCTATCATGCCAGCTAGTATTTTTGCTATAATTCGGCACCTAGCAGCCTGTGAGCAGAGTGTGAGGAAGTATTACAGTGATTGGAGATTGGAATGTCAACTCAAAAGAAAGCAGTAGACATAAAAGAATATGCTTACCAGGGAAGTAAGCATACAATCCAAGAGCAGACTAATATGGCAGTGATTATGCCACATGCAAGTCAGCGAGCAGGGTACCTGTTTGGAGTAGGGTTGCCAGCTGGCTCCAGGTCTGCCAAACAGCCTTGATCCAGAACCGGGTTTATCCCATTGCATGTAGGGATTTGTAGTCTTGCTTTTCTTATGGAGTGTTATAGAGAAAACAGATCTACATAGCCCTGCATTCAGTGGAGTAAACCTAGAACTGGATCAAGCATGGGCACATCTAGAGCCAATTGGCAACCCTAGTTTGGAGAGGGGCCATCTGTGGATGGCTCCTAGTGATTAAGCAGGAGTTTGTTGAGGTACAAAAAAAGATCAGGGAGTTGAAAGTGAATCTGCATGAGGAGTTAGCTGAACTGGGCACGGAGTTGGGGAATGTGACAATCAGGTAGCTGAGGACATGGTGAGGTCCAAAAAAAGATTGACTGTGGTGCAGGAGGGCTGGGTGCTCCTTGTGCAAAAGGTGTAGAACCTCAATCAGAAAACACTTAATAACTTGAGAATCTGGAAGGTGCCTGAAACTGCCAAGTCAAAAAGTAGAAGCAAAGGTTTGTTGGGCTTTGCTGTTGGTGAGTGGTCAGGAGGTTCCAGCAAGGAAGAAAAAGCCTGATATTGTGATGTGCCAGCATGAGTACACTGAAAAGGAACAGATAGCATTTAAAATGCACACTTTAAACAGCTTTGCCTAGGATGGAAACCAATTAGTAATTTATGCTGATTTGTCACCTGCAACACTGCAGTGGTAATGTGAGTTTATAGTTATCATGTCACGACTCAGGAAGGAAAATGTGAAATATCAATGTTTATTTCCATTTGATATTGCCTTTTCAGTTAATAGAATGACCAAAACGTGGCCACCTAACATGAAACTGCGAAGCCCTGAAGGAGTAGGGCCTTGGGGAAGTAGAGTTTCTGGAGGCCTATGATGAGCAACGAGAGCATAGAGAGCACTGGCTGAAAATTGTCAAGTGCCTGAAGAGACAGTGGCAGATATCTGCAAGAGTCGGAGCAGCTGTTTGAAGAGTCATTGGACTTGTGGACAATTTTCAGTATCTGTGTGAAAGAATGACATGAGAGGTGTATAATGAATAGATGAATTGAAGAGTTTATGGAGAGGGGTTGATATGTATGGGGTGTGGGTGTGAGTAGAATGGCTATATATGTCCACAGAAAGCACACATTCTCACTCACTAAAACCACAAGACACACAAGGGTGAGTAGGTAAAAGGTCCTTTATTGAAAAAAACCCTACACAACCGCAACATATTAGACCAAGAAGTCCACCCATGTTTCTTGTAGAGGTGGACTTATACAGTTCTACCACTATATGCACCATTTGCCTATTTGTGTCCCTTTGGTTTTAAGCATGTGCTCTTCTGTTTATGCAATCTGTTTGTTTTTATAAATGTGTTTTATATCATAAAAGATAGTGTACATTGTGTTGGAATTACTTCGTATGGATTTACATACTTTGGTCATATCAGTTTGAAAGTGAGTATACCTGTGCCCCTCCCTCTCTATCCATTAGGTATGCTCCTCCTTGTTGGTATTGGTTTTGAAGTTCAGATGTCTTTCTCTCTCTCTCTTTTAACATCTCATTTGAATTCATGTTTTAATTTATTTATTTAAACGAGTCTTTGTGCTTTTAATATTTGTTCTTAATGTATATGTGTTGATTTATTTATCAATGTACAGATTGAGTTTTATGGTCTTATTTTGGTTTTAAGTATAATGTATTTGTTTATTATTCATTTTTATGTATTCATTTATTTAATTGTTTCATTTTATTGCTGTTCTCCATGCAGTACCCCCGGGGAAGGCAACACCAAAACGCGGCTATGTAGAGGTTTTTTTTCAATAAAGGACCTTTTACCTACTTGCCCTTGTGTGTTGCTGAGTGGCTATATATGACAGTTAGAAAAAGGATGGAAAATGTATTTAGTAATGGGGTGAGTTGAATGAAGAGGGTGAGTGTGGTCAATAGAGATAAAGAGCATGTAGTGGGGAGAGGCCAGGAAAAAAGTATATAAGGGTCTTTATCGTTTATCTTTATTTGCAAGGCTTGATATACAGCCTGTGCCTGAGCATCAGGGCAGTGTACAATAAAACATAGGCTGCCAGAAGAAAAAAGAAAAAAGAAAGAAAAGAATGCCATTAACTTATAGGAAAGAGAGAACGAAGAGCAAAGAAAGAAAAGGATAGAAAAGAGACAAAAGAAGACACTAAGCACAACTTGCAAAATGAATAGGAAGGAGGGGGGAAGGAGGAAGGGAAATGGTCTATGAGGAGGGTGTAGTCTCAATGGAAGAACCCCCAGCTGTGATGGAGTCCGGGTAATCTGAAGAGGGGGGAGGTCAGAGGCCTGGTGGAAGAGGTGAGTCTTAAGAAGAGCTTTGAATCAGGGAAAGGATGATTCTGTGTGGAGGGAGTGCAGGAGTGAGTTCTAGAGGGCAGGACTTAGGAAAACGAAGGCTGATCGACGAGTGAGTTTGAGGTGGACCTGAGATGCAGATGGAAGGAATATGCGGTTACCAGTGCAGTGCAGTGAGGTTACCATGCGCAGAACGTAGGAGTCGGGGGGGTGGGCTGGAGATGAATGAGATCAGCAAGGTATTGGGGTGTACCAGTGTAGAGAGCTCTGTGGTTGATGATGAGCAGCTTGTAAATGAACCTGACTTTGATAGAAAGTGGAGTTAAGGCTGAGGAGGAGAGGGGTGACATGGTCGAATGGGGAGGAGTGGGTGATGAGATGGGTGGCGTTGTTCTGGACAAGCTGGAGGCATCATAGCTAATATTGTGGGAGACCTGCAAAGGCTGAATTACAGTAGTCTAGGTGGGAGATTACGAGGGAGAGAACTAAAGTGGTGAGGGAGGAAGGAGGGAGAGATGACCGAATGGCACAGATTTTATAGAGATGAAAAAGAGAACTACGGATGAGTGCTGAGATATGGTGGTGGAAGGAAAACAAGGGATCTAGGGTAACACCGAGATAGCGGAGAGTGGAGATGAGAGGGATGGGAAAAGTGGACAGAGTGGGAGATAGGGAGGGGGAGAGAGCACCAAAGGAAAACCAGAGAGCGGCAGACTTGGAGGGGTTCACATGAAGGAAGTTGCTGGTAAACCAGGTAGTGATATGAGCAAGACAGGTATCAAGAGCAGTGAGGTCGGAGGCCAGGGGACTAGTGTGGTACAAAAGCAGGATGTTGTCCGCATAATAATAGGCTGAGATTCCCGCCTGCTGGATAAGCAGGGCAAGCAGTGTGAAAAGCACATTGAAGAGGATAGGGGCAAGGACGGAACCCTAGGGAACACCACAGTGAAGAAGAAATGAAGGAGAGACAGTGGTGTCTGACCAAACCACAACAGTGCAGGATGACAGAAAAGAACGGAACCACTGAAAAACGGTGCCATGAATCCCAAGATCAGACAGGCGAGCAAGAAGGGTGTGGTGGTCGACAACATCAAAAGCAGAAGAGAGATCCAAAGAGACAGCAATAGAAATGTCACCATGATCGTGGGATTGATAGATCTCACTGAGGAGTGCTAGAAGGGTGGTTTCGGTGCTGTGATCAGATTTGAAGCCAGACTGACGGGGTGAAGTGAAAGGGTCAAGTCAAGGTGTGCAGAAAGCTGCGTGAAGACGAGTTTCTCAAGAACGTTTGAAAGGAAGGGGAGGTTGGACACGGGACGCCAGTTTTCTGGGATAGCAGGATCAAGATCAGGCTTTTTCAGAAGGGGGACGGACAAGGGCATGCTTCCAGACAGAGGGAAAACAACCCGAATTGAGACTAGATGTTGAGAGGCTGGTGTGACTGAATTGAGGTTGCGTGGAGAGGGAAATGGCTGAGGGTTTATCAGGATTTGGTTATGGATGGAGCTGAGTGAGTCACTTTTCTGATGGTAATGCAGCCTGTTGAATGTTGTATAAGACACGGGAAGAGGAAAGGATGGGAGGGAGGGTTGTAAGTATAATGTTGGGGAGTGGGAGAAGGGCTAACTGGGATTACAAGTATGGCTGGTACAATGATACTTTTTGTTTAAAGAGTGTATAATTCAACAAGCAAGAGTTTTATTTTATTGGAAGATTGCAAGAAACGCATGTGTAGTAGGACTGATTTCTTTTGATATGTACTCTGCTAAGGGATAAGCGGATCTCTGCTACTGGCCTGATCATTCTCCCGTACTATTAGAGCTTGCATTAGGATGCAACATGGGAAGTACATAATATTGGAGACAGAAAGATGCGTTTGCAAGTGTAGAGAGTTGTCTGCAGGAATACTTTACTTTTCATGATAATGGAGAGGTGTCATTGGGTAATGAGGGATGTTTCTTCCATCTTCGTTCCATGCATCTGATTTTGGCTCAAAACCTTTTTCAATTCTGAGGTGAACCAAGAGTTATATGAGCATCGACCAGTGATTATCTTATCTTCTGAGGAGCATGGGAGTCTAAGGTTTTTGTTAGGAAGGAGTTCCAAGTGATAACTTGCTATTCAAGAAGGAGCAAGGGGAAGTTAGAAGGGTACTAGTGCCACTGTATAAGTCTCTTATGAGGCCTCACTTGGAATACTGTGTTCAGTTTTGGAGACTGTTTCTTGCAAAGGATGTAAAAAGAATGGAAGCTGTTCAGATGAAGGCGACCAAAATGATTTGGAGCCTGCGTCAGAAGACTTATGAGAAGAGACTTGAAGGCCTAAATATGTACACTTTGGAGGAGAGGAGGGATAGGGGAGATATGATTCAGACCTTTAAATACTTAAAGAGAAATAATGAACAAACAAACCTCTTCCAGAGACGGGGAAGCTGTAAAACTAGAGGGCATGACATGAAGCTGCAATTGAAAGGCAATGTCAGGAAATACTTTTTCACTGAAAGGGTGGTGGATGCTTGAAATGCCTTCCCGATGGAGGTGGTGGGGGCAAACACAGTGACGGAATTCAAAGTGGCCTGGGACAGACACAGTGGATCACTTTACAGCAACAAGTCTAAATCAAAATAAACTGAACCATCTAATTTTTCAACAAATAGGGGTGTCCTACATGAAGCGATGGGGGGAGGAGCGGTGGGCTTACCCCTAAACAAAGATATGGGGAGGGGTGAAGACATGGGGAGTGGTGCACCTACTCCTGGTGGGTGCACCCCTATACAAAGACATGAGAAGGGGTGAACCTACTCCCAGCACCCCTAAACAAAGACATGGGAAGGGGTGCACCTACTCCTGCCATATTGCTGAGCAGACTAGATGGACCACACTGGTCTTTATCTGCCGTCATTTACTATGTTACTATGTAAAACAGAGCTCATCAGAGGCAAATTTATCACAGTCAATGTTCTTAATTCTTCAAAAGCAATGTGGTTTGGAGTAGGCCTTCTGGAGAGGGGGAGGAAGAGTCAGTTGAAAATGCATTCGGAGTGGTCTGACCAGGATTGTGGGTCAAACTGAAAGGAGGACAATGGAATAGTATAGTCTCAGAAAGCTGTGGTCAGAGGTAAATTTATTGCTGTGAAGGCCTATTCCGATGAGGACATCAAGGACCGGGAAAAACGTACAAGATGTGAACGTGCACTATTAAGATAGTATACCATGTGCACATGAATCTACATACATACACGTGAACAGGGAATATGCGTCAAAATGTATACGTGAATAAACGTACAAAGCGCGATGTGCCATTTACCTGGCATACATGTACAAACAAGCAAGACGCGCACTGTGCATCGGACGGCATGTCCACATGGATGTACAAAAATGTCCAGATCTGCACTGTGGCTCATGTACAACAGGAAAGAGGATGGAGTGATCCCCCCCGACCCCACCACCACATAGGCCAGCATGCAGCAGAACTTGAAAAATGGCCACATGCCACCCAGCCTTCGGAGACTGAGACACACCTGCTCTGCAGGCTAATCCTGGAGGAGGAGGCAGCCCTGTTCCTCATGGGGCATAGAAGGCCAGCCCTTGCTGCAGCACGCAGGGGCTGAGAGTGCATCAGGACCACCCTCATGCAGTAAGTAGAGAAAGCAGAAAGCTGACAGATGTGCAAACAATAGGGAGTGGGTGCATTAAAAAGGGGGGGGGGGGAGGCTGGGCAAGGGCAGGAACATGAACAGTGCACACAGTCAGGGGAGCAGACCCAAAGCAAAGTGAGTGAGGGTATGGAGGATCCAGACAGTGCACACAGACAATGTGCCTCAGAGAAGAGTATATAAGTGAAGCAGATACCAGGGACAGATGACCCAATAGAGAAACATAGAAACACACACACACACACAACAATGTCCCCATGGACACAAGAAATAACACTGTGAAGCACACCAACCATCCCACGCATATGTAACAGTGTAGCAACACCCCCAGATCATGCAATGCCAAGCTGTGCAAACAGAAGACAGTACAGCACAGGCAAGAATGCAACAGGAATGTGCCACAGGCTATGGAGTGCGAGGTGAAAGGACCGCACAAAACAAGCAGAGCAGGTGGGAACTGAGCCCATGCACCCAAGCCACAGACCAAAGCACTAGGCCAGAGCTCCAAAAGACAGGCCGCAGTGCCTAGTCACAAGCACAGGGAAAAAGCAGTGAGAGCACAGAGCAGAGACCACAAAGCAGCTGCAAACCCCCAATTGCCTTGACACCCTGCTGTGTCCAAAGACAGGCACGCAGACCTGCAGAAAAGTGCACAGCAGCAGCAGTTAAGCAGAGACAGGAGAATCAGACACAACATACCCATGTGCAGAAGTGATGGGCAGAAGTGATGGGCATGACAATAAAACATACCCATGTGCAGAAGTGATGAGCAGAAGTGAGTGCAGCAGACTGAAACCATGTGGAGACAGTGCCCCAAGAAAGTCATAGGGACCCATGAAAACACAGGACAAAGAAAGAGTGAGTGGCACACCAGGAGCACACCCAAAACAAGCCAAGCAGGTTGGGACCAAACGCCAGTCCCCAGCGCCCAGGATAGTGGCCAAACTAGTAGGTCAGAGTCACACCCCAGCAGGAGGCAAGAAATGTACATGCAAACTGTCAGTGGTGATTAGCCCAGCATAGACAGGTAGAGACAGACATGCACAGGAAAAGTGTAGTGCAATGGCACAATATTCCCCACACCCCAGAAACTACTGTGCATACACAGGTGACAGGTAGCAACAACAGGCCTGAGAACAGCTTCCAATGGCCACAATGTATACCACCAGCTTGGCTGCAGAAAGCGCAGGTACCACAGGAAGCATGTCCAGCAGCCCATCTGGCCAGTGTACCACCATCCCCATGGCCCCCAGTCCACGGCCCGGCCAGTATGCTCTGCAGGCACACATGAAGCAGGAGGTCAGGGAGCACAGAGCCAGCTGCAGTCCAGGGAGAGGTAGAGATGTATCAGCACAATGGGTCCAGCCCCAGCATCTGCAGGTGGAAGGATAACATACAGGCAGTGGCAGGGGCAGACCTTTGAGGGAAGAAACACAGACACTCATGTAGTGCACCACTGTTTGTGTCCACAGATGCTTCCGCATCATGAGGGACACAGAAGTATACCATATGCACAACAGGACCATTTGGCAAACACGAACCCCGCCTGCTCAATTGCATCTGCTGGCAGCAGCAGCGGAAGAGGGTGAGTATGCAGGCACCGTGAGAGCATAGGCGCCATGATACCCTACCAGCCCCAGCGTAACTCAGCCCACCTACTGCAGTGGAGATTGCAGACAGATAATGTGGCAGTGACATGCTTGCCATGCACCCCCAAGTACTGCCACTGACGCATGCCCCCTTATATCCCCTGCAGCCATCTGGGTGGAAGATCCCCACCCCCTGCACTAGAGGAGGCCGAGGAAGCAGAGAATGATGGTGAGGAGGCAGCAGAGGAGATGGCCACAGAGGCGCCGGGGCAGCTGTAGACACAGGTGGGCAGGCACCATGAGCCCACCCCAAGAAGTCCAGGCACGGAATCCACTGGGGCCACCAGGACAACAGGCACATAATGCCCCAATGTGCTATCCAGCTGCTCCCCTCAGGGGAGAGTGGGGAGGAGGAAGGCGTCACCTTGACACTCATAGTGGTACCCAGCTCCCCAGAGGAGGAGGGGCGGTATAGCACATTGGGGAATGTGGAGGGCACCACACTGTTGCAGGCCCTATTCCAGGCTAGTGAATCAGCATGGGCTATGGGCAGTGAGCTGGAGCCCAATTGGGCAGATGCCCCTGAGGAGGCAGAGGGTGATGATGAGACAGACTCCCTCAAGGAGGGCAAACTCAGGGATATGCCCTCCAGTGCTGGTCTGTGGTAGGAAGAGGCTGGAGCCAGATTGGGGCTGTCTGGGGGTGCATGTGTGGTTGGGAGTGGGCAGGGTGTGGCGGGAATGAGTGGAATGCGCAGGGGGTGGTGAGAGAGGATGTGAGCAAGGAGAGGGAGGAGGGAGAGGATGTGAGCGGGCAGGGGGAGGAGGGAAAAGATGTGAGTGAGCAGTGGAGGAGAGGGGATGTGAATTAGCAGGAGAAGGAGGGAGAGGATGTGAGTGAGCAGGGGGAGGTGGGGGAATGGCAGTGTGCAGGTGGAGGAGTGTCAGAATGGGAGTGACCAGGTGGAGGATGGAGGGCAGGGAATTGGGTGGGGGAAGGGGGGCCGGGTTTGAGCAGAGGGAGGGGTGCGAGGGAAGGGGTGGGCATGGAGAGGAGGGTGGGGATGCAAGTACCCTGTGTGCCAGATGCCATTGCCTGGTGCCGAGTCACATGTCATTGCTGCAGCCACAGAACCCCACAGCACACCACTGGCATGGAGGGGACCAAAGTCCAGAGCCATGCTGCCCATGTGGGCCCCTGAAGCTCATTGTGCAGCACCTGCAGGGCATCTGTGGTGACCTCCAGGCCCTGTCCCAAGAGGTGTGCCAGCTCACTGAGGCCCTCACATCCCCACCCAGCCCCCAGGGCAGTGGGTGCAGCGCCTTATAGGCCACAATGGACATAGGGGCTGTACAGCAGCCAGACAGGTCCATCACAGGGCCAGTACAGCCACATGTGCATGGCAAGGGCAACCTATGTGTATAAATAAAGCCATGTTCACCTAACCGCACTTGTCAATCCTTATTGTTGACCTCAGTGGGAGCCTCAAGATACAGGGGTGTTGCCCAGGTAATGCAGGCACAGGTACAGAGTGCAGCCCCACCAAATATGGTAGACCTGAGTGTGGGGGGGGTGTGTGATCCTTGCCAACCCTGGCATCCAGTGCTACCATGCCCCCAGGGAGGGCCTGATGTGCTGACCCATTGCAGTGGGGGGACAGAAGAAGGGGTATAGGTGGCGGGAGGGCAGGGGGTGAACATGTCCATGGGGACAATCTGTCCCATGAATAGTGGGGGATGGATGTTCCCTTGGGGTGGCCATCACCGCTACAGGCTTCCCTGCTGGCCCCACCAAAGGCATTTCTGTACAACAAATGCGTATGTATGGGGAGGCCCAGATGGGGGCGGAGGAGGCAATGATGCGCTGGAACAAGGGAGGGGCATGGCCAATTTGTGACCTTGAGTGCACAGGGCCAGTTCAGAGGGTGGCCCTGTACGTCTGGGGCCATGGACATAGGCGGGGATAATGTCAGCCACAGAGTTGGAGGAGGACCCCCTGGATATCTGTGGACCCCGATGCCGGTCTGGAAAGAGGGTAGGAGGGTTGTGTGTGTTACTTGCAGTCGGACGCTGCCCATGTGAGGCTGGACTGAGGATCTGGCTGCAGGGAATGATATCAATGGCAGCAGCTGGAACACGTGGCAAGTATGGGGCCGCGATGCCAATGTGACAGGACACTATGGCACAGCGGCCCCATGCAGGAGCCTGGGCTGAGGTAGCCAGGCATGTGGTCATGCATATGGGCTGACTGGAACTGGGGCCTGGCATGCATGCTCAGGTCCTAGACCAGAGTTGACCCCCATGGGCACATCTAGACCCCGTGGAGACAGACCAGGCACAGCTCTGGGGGTCCTGATCCCAATTGTCCACACAGAGGGCTGGATGGGTGGCTTGGAGGGTGCCCCCATGTGGATTGGGACCCCCAGGTCCTGGACCTGACTGCCACGGTTTGCATGTACTGGGAAAACCCTGCTTGCCCCCTTCCCATGCCCGCCCCCACCCTGCCACCCCCACCACCCCAGCGGGGCCTGCCTTCCTCATGCAAAGTGTGTCTGCAGGAAGTCCAGGCATGCCGTCATACCCCTCCTGTATGCTGCACCAAGCGGCTGCTGTGGAGCCATGTCATCGTAATTCTCATCCTCTGGCACATCCTCTGCCACATCAGGCTCAGGCTGCCTCCTGCAAAAGGCATAATTGTGCAGCATGCAGCAGGCCAAGAACATCCTGTACACCTTGGGAGGCTTGTAGAGCAGGTCGCCACCAGATCGGTCCAGGCATTGTAAACAGCTCTTCAGCAGACCAAACGTCTACTTAATGATGGAGTGTGTCTGCCAGTGCTTATTTGAACCACTGTTCCTCAGGCATGAGTGGTCTGAAAATGGGGTCATCAGCCAGTACCAAAGTAGGTAGCCTCTGTCACCTGCAGGATTGTGGGGGGAGAGTACAAATAAAGTCAGTCGATCCCGCAACTGACAGGGATGGTCACCCAGTTGTGATGGCCACCCCTGCTATCCACTCCCCTGCCTGTCTAGGATATATCCCCCCCCATAAGAACAGCTGGCGTGTACACCTGGGCCTAGACAGGGCAGGAGGGATTGATGCAGGGGCAGGGCAGGGCATGAGCAGGCTGTGGCCCCAGACATACCTGGTCATTTCAGAGGTCAGCACTGTTTGTCTAGGGCCCCACATCCAGACGGGGACATATTCACCTGGCAGGTGGCCTATGCCACCCTGGGCAAGGGGGGTTGCAGCATAGGACCCATGGATGGAGGTATGGGGGTGCAGGGGTACCCTGCAGGCCTTGGCAGGCCAGTTCAGTGGCCGGGATTCAGGGGCATATAGGGCCAGATCATGGGCAGGGATGGTGCCGCGGTGCCATGGTGATGGGGTGCCATGGCACTGTGGCACCCCACCAAGGCCTGGCTGCATTCTCTGGGTAGGTGGCTGGCCATGCCTGTGGACCTGAGATTGGTCCTGTAGGTGCATTGGGCCTCATAGGGAGGGTGCTAGGTGCTACCACTGCATGACCTGGCTGTGACCTACCTCCCATGTTCAGTTCCTGTGTGTCTGTTTTGGCTTCCATGGGACCTGTGTGTCACGTGTGGTAACCTGTGGGCTGAGGTGGCCACTATTGGCAACAGAGTACTGGGTCTTGCCGGTCCCTGGTCTGGCCCAGTGTGGCAGATCAAACATCCTTATGTTTACATCTCCCCGCCCACCCTGCCAAACATGCATGTGTGCCCTACCCATGCCAGGCAACTTTATGCCCATGCAAGGTGGTGTGCCCATGCCATATATTCTACCCAGTGACATTGCACATGCTATGCTGGCGTGCTGTCATCACTGTGCCCACATGTCACAGGTGTGCAGCCCCCATGCAGGCATACGGCGGTGTTGGTGTGACTGACTGGTATCTCTGGCCATTGCTGTGTGCCCCACACCCATGCACGTCTCCATGGCAGCTATGGCTGGCAAGCATACACATGACAGCCCATGTCCCTGTGCTGCACGGTGACCTGCATGCATGTAACATAGTAACATAGTAAATGACAGCAGATAAAGAGCAGTATGGTCCATGTAGTCTGCCCAGTAAGATGGCAAGAGTAGGTGCACCTGCCGCTCCGTGCAGGCCACCCCTCCCCATGTCTTTGTTTAGGGGTGAACCCACCGCTCCATGTAAGACACCCCTGTTTGTTGAGAAATTAGATAGTTAGGTTTATTTTGATTTTATCCTGTTGCTGTAAAGGGATCCACTGTGTCTGTCCCATGCCATTTGAATTCTGTCACTGTATTTGCCCCCACCACTTCCATCGGGAGGGCATTCCAAACATCCACCACCCATTCAATGAAAAAGTATTTCCTGACATTGCCTTACAATTTACCCCATTTCAGCTTCATGTTATGCCCTCTAGTTTTACAGCTTCCCCGTCTTTGGAAGAGGTTTGTTTGTTCATTATTTCTCTTTAAGTATTTAAAGGTCTGAATCATATCTCCCCTATCCCTCCTCTTCTCCAGAGTGTACATATTTAGGTCTTCAAGTCTCTTCTCATAAGGCTTCTGACACAGGCTCCAAACCATTTTGGTCACCTTCCTCTGAACAGTTTCCAGTCTTTTTACATCCTTTGCAAGATATAGTCTCCAAAACTGAACACAGTATTCCAAGTGAGGCCTCATCAGTGACTTATACAGTGGCATTAGTACCTCTTCCTTTCTGCTGGTAATTCCTCTTTGTATGCAACCCAACATCCTCCTGGCTTTTGCCACTGCCTTGTTGCACTGTTTTGCCACCTTGAGATCCTCAGAAATAATCCCAACAAGATCCTTCTCCTGGTCCCCCTATCGCGTACATTTCCCATGGATTTCTGCTTCCCAAGTGCATGACACTGCACTTCTTTGCATTAAATCTTAACTGATAAGCATTAGACCATTCTTCCAGCTTTTGTAAATCTTTCCTCATGCTATCCACTCCCTCAGGGGAGTCCACTCTGTTGCTAATTTTCATGTCATTTATTTACTTTCTTTTATATACCGTGCTATTCTGCATCAGTGCGGTTTACATTGAACAAACTGAAATTACATTGAACAGGGCATTATAACTTGGAGATAACTATTTTACAGGGAACATGGGCTATGGAGGGCTAAGTGGCTTGCCCAAGACCACAAGGAGCACCTGTGGGACTAGAAACCCCAGTCCTTCTGGCCCAAGGTTGCTGTCCTCTAGTGGGATTTGAACCCCTGACCTTCCGGCCTGAAGTACTTTGCCCCAACCACTAGGCCACTCCTCCACTCCAGCTGCAAAAAGACAGACTTTTCCATTCAGTCCTTCAGCAATATCACTCACAAATACATTGAACAGTGCTGGGCTCAGGACCGAACCCTGGGGCACCCCACTAATCACCCTCCTTTCATCCGAGTGAGCTCCATTAACCATCACCTTCTGTCTTCTGTCAGTCAACCAATTTCTGATCCAGTTCACCACCTTGGGACCCATCTTCTAACTACTGAGTTTTTTGATAAGCCTCCTATGAGGAACAGTATCAAAGGCTTTGATGAAATCCAGGTAGATGACATCCATCGCATGCCCCTGATCTAGTTCTCTGGTCACCCAGTCGAAGAACTCAATCAGATTTGTTTTGGCAAGATCATCCTTTGGTAAAACCATGTTGCCTTGGATCATGCAACCTGTTGGTTTTGAGAAAGTCCACTATTCGCTCTTTCAGGAGCGCTTCCATTACTTTTCCGGCCACCGAGGTAAGGCTCACGGGCCTGTAGTTTGTCACTTCTTCCCTGTCACCACTTTTGTGAAGAGGTACCACATCAGCCCTTCTCCAGTCCTGAGGAACTTCTCCTGTTTCCAAGGATCTGTTGAAAATATCCTTTAACGGCCCTGCAAGAACCTCTTTGAACTCTTTCAGTATCCTGGGATGTATCCTATACGATCCCATGGCCTTGTCCACTTTCAGTTTTGCAAGTTGTTCTAACACATCATCTTCTGTGAATGGTGTGGTATTTACTTCATTCCCTTTTTTATATTTGGGAGTCACAGGTGGTCCTTCTCCAGGATTTTCTTTAGTAAAAACGGAACAGAAGTATTTGTTTAGCAATTTTGCTTTTTCAATGTCACTTTCCACGAGTCTGTTTCCAGCACTTCTGAGTCCTGCAATTCCATCTCTGATTTTCCTCCTCTCCCGAATATAACTGAAGAAAGTTTTTTCGCCACACTTCACATCTTTAGCCATCTTTTCCTCTGCCTTTGATTTTGCTTTCCTTATTTCTCTTTTTGTCTCTTTTGGTTTGATCCTGTATTCCTTTCTGTGTTCCTCTGTTTGCAAGCTTTTGAATTTTGTGAAAGCTGTGTTTTTTTGCCTTTATTTGAGCAGCCACGTCTTTGGAGAACCAAATAGGTTTCCTTCTCCTCTTGTTTTTATTTACTTTCCTTACATATTTATCTGTTGCCCCTTTTATTGTCACCTTTAATTTAGCCCATTGCAATTCCACTTCCCTTATCCCCACCCATCCTGCCAACTCCTCCTTCAGGTACTTGGCCATTTTACTGAAGTCAAAGTTTTTGAAGTTTAGGACTTTGAGCTTGCTATGATTGGACTGTACCTTGGCTTTTATCTCAAACCACAGAGTGTGATGATCGCTACTGCTCACAGGGGCACCCACCTGGACATTCGACACGCTATCACTGTTGGTGAGCACTAAATCCAGCAATGAGCTTTCCCTGGTCGGTTCCATCACCTAAGTAACGCATCTTGGAAAGCATCCACAATTTTTTTGCTTCTTTCCAGATTCGCAGGAGTAATCCAATCCACATTGGGTAGGTTAAAGTCACCCAATATGATCACTTCCCCCTTTGTGGCTATCTTGGCAATAACTATAATCAATTTGTTATCTATTTCTTCAATTTGAGTTGGAGGTCTGTAGACTACAGCAGTATGAATGACAGTGCCATCTCCTCTTTCCAACACAATCCGGAGCGCTTCTTCTTTTCCCCATGCCCCCTGCATTTTAGTAGCTTTAATATTGCTTTTGACATACAAGGCTACTCCTCCTCCTTTTCCACTTTCTCTGTCTCTTCTGAATAGCATTCTCAGAAGTTCCACCTGTTCTTGGTAAGGGGGCTATATCCCATTCATGCGATTCATTAAACCATGTTTCTGTAATGGCCACAATGTCCAAGTCCATTTCCACCATTAGGGCTTCCAGGTCCGAAACTTTGTTGGCTAAGCTTCGAGTATTTGTGCTCATTGCTTTCTAGCATTTAACTGGCTTGCATGTATTTTGCATTGATGTTGTTCTGCCCACTTCTTCCCACTTGTCGTTGATGTGTGGTTTAAAAGTGTGGCTGTTTCTGATGTTATTCTGCTTTTGCCGGGAGTGATGTCCTGAACTTGTCCTTCCCTATCTGTCATCCCCTTTTTCTAGTTTAAATGCATATCCACATGCTGCCTAAATTTTTCACTTAGGATTTTTTTCCCTGCGACAGAGAGATGTAGTCCATTAGCACAGTATAGTTTCTTGTTGGTCCATCTGTTTTCCTAGTTGCCTATAAATCTGAATCCTTCTTTTTTGCACCAGGTCTGGAGCCATGTATTAAAGCTGTTTATGCGATGCCGTCTTTCTGCCCCCTTACCAAGAACAGGTGGAACTTCTGAGAATGCTGCAGTGTTAACAATGGACTTGAGTTTCTCTCCCAGAGTTTGGAAGTCCCTTTGAACTGCAGAGGCACTGTTTCTAGCCAGATCATTTGTACCCAAGCAGATGACAACATCAATTTTGGAGTGCTCATTTTCTGCACTAAGTACATCAACAATTTGGTTTGTATTCCTGCTGGCTGAAGAGCCTGGGAGGTATTTGACTATCTTCTCTCCTTTGAACTGTGTTCCCAAGTTGGTGCCTCTGATGATGGAATCTCCAAGTAGTAGTTTGCTGTTTGGTGAGTTTTTCTTCATATTTGGTGCTTTATCAGGAGATTGGGCATTGACTGTCTCATTTAAGGGCCCTTCAGTTTCCATGGATTGGGCATCCTCATTAACCAAAGCAGAGAAGGCGTTATGCAGGGATATCTCTTGATGTATAGGGTGTTTCTGCATTACAGGTCGCAATCTACCGAAGCCCACTGTGATCCATTTGTTCCTGGGATGTTTGATTCTTTGTGGGAGCGGTGGTGAACTTTGTTTGGTTTGTATCCTAGAAGAGGTGCATTTCATTGTAGCGAGTTCTTCCCTTAGTAGAGTCAATTCTTTATGCATGGCAGCTAACTTGAGGCATATAGGAAAGCTCTTAGGTTCCAAATGATTCTTCTCAGAATGAAAGCACCACAGTTATTGCACTGAATACATGACATGCTGATTAAGCGGTCCATCACATTCCTAATCCTCGTCTCCGCTCAGCTTCCTGACGTCCAGACTCAGTACACAGAGACGTTCTCCACCTGCCGGCTCATGCTCCAGGCCTTTGCTGCTGTCTCAACTTATCCAGCAGCCAGCCATCTGTGATGGTGTCACTCTCAAAGGTCTCATTTATCCCCAACTGGGCCAGGATGTAGCTATCGTGGCATGCCCCAGGGAAGCAAGTCATGACATTGATGATCACCATGTCGGCATTGCAGATGACCTGCATATTCATCAAATGGTAAGCCTTCCGGTTCTGATATGTGGCCTTGTGGCAGCACGGGGGACAGAGGGCCACATGTGTGCAGTCAATTGTACCCAGGGCAGCTGGGAAGCCTCATGCCCCGTTGACCCACTGCTGATGATGTGGGGCATGCGGGAAGGAGATGTACTATAAAGCGTGCGCCACAAGGGCATCCAGGACCCAGCGATGCAGTGTGACACAGCTGCCGGGTTAAGGGCCACTGTCGTTGTCAGCACTGGCTGGAAGGAGCCAGTTCCCAGGAAGGTGAGGGCTGTGAGCACCCTCACATGAATGGGAACTGTGTCCTGTCTGGGTGCGCAAAGTGCCAGGTCTGCCTGCAGCTCCAGGCACAGGTTGTGGATGGCAGCACTATCAATCTTGTAGCGTGTCACACAGAGCTCATCACTTAGGCCCAGGTACTGGCAGCGCAGCCCAGGTATGCTGGGATATGGGTGTCACTGTCTGCCCCTCCGGTGTTCTCGCCCTGCACATGCAAACAGAGCTGCGATGAGCCATGTGGATGTCTCCTCCCACTGCATCATGCGTCTCACACCTGTGAGGGAAGCAACAGGTCAGGCCATGTGTAGTATATGTGTAGGAGCCACCACCCAAAGTGCATGTCTAGCACATCCAGGCACCCACATTTCTCCAGGAACAAACAGGAAGTCAGTCCTCACTTATGGGTGACGTTGGCAACGACTGAGCCCGCACGGAGCAATTCCCCAGCTTTCAAAGAAAGCCTTTGGGATTGCTGCCATGCATGCGTGGTCCCCTTCCTGCCCAAAGGTGCCATCTTGCTCAGTCTCCCTTTTTTCGTGGAGCCCTTCGGATGCACGTCCTTGTCACTCAGAAAAAGGTTTTTGACTTCAGCCTTTTGGCCCCCTTTTTTCCTGTTGCATTGGTCCTCTCCCATCCTCCCCTTCACCCCTGCTTTGGCGGTGGGCTAGGGGATCCTTTTATTTATTCCTTAGTGTTTTTTCTGTCATGCCCTTTTTTCGCCAACCTCTGGCCTCGAGGGTTCTCGACTTCACAGGTGCTCTTTTTGCCCCTATGGCCACCGGATTTAAGAAATGTGACAGATGCTCCAAAAATATGTCGCTCATGGATATCCACGACTGCTGTCTATGGTGTCTGGGGGCTGACCACAACCTGGAGCTCTGCTCAGTCTGTAAGAAAATGTCTGCTAAGGCCTTGCTCAGCCACAAACAGAAGTCCAATGACATTTTCCGTAAGGCAGCCCTGGGTTCCCCGGTGGCACCTCGCCCCTCCGATCCACTGCTGGCGGAGTCCCCCATGGTGACCCCACGGCCTAGGCATCACTCTGATCAGGATTCACCTGAAGTGGAACAGTGGAAGCAGAAGAAGACCTTGAAGTCGTTGTTGGGGGCTCCAGATAAGGTCTCGTGCTTGTTCCCTTAGCCCTGCCCGGTGTTCCTGAGGGTTGGACAAGGAGCGGCCTCGAAAACTTCCTTGTACGGACATGGAGGCCTCCAGCAATGGTGCCCGGTCTCCTAAGGGTCTTCCCAGTGAGGACCCCTCTCCTCCTCCAAGCCAGACCCGGTAAACCTGGCGTCGGCATCGCAGAGATCCACTTCTGAGTGGGAGTCCTGGATGCCAGCACTGAAGCGCAGCATTTCTGCCTTCCTCACTGCCCAGCAGGCACTCTTGCCCAGCATGGCTGGCTTGCACCTTGAGACTGAGGGTCACCCGACTGGGGTCCCGATTACTGCCCTGGAAACCTCTGAGAGCCACGGGCCTTGTGAGGGTCCTCAGCACCGGTCTCGCTCACTGTCCCATTCTTCGGGGCGAGGTCTTCCAGAGCCAGTGCCTACAGCTCCAAGCGGGCCTTGGCCACAGGGCATGGGGACCAGCCTGACTTTGAGTCCTGGGAATCGGACCGGGGAACTTCCCCGGAAACCCGTGCCCACAAATATCTCCCCTCTGACCCATCCCCTACCCCCTCGCAAAGGCAGTCGCCGCCAGAAGGCACCTCTTTCCTGGCATTTGTGCGTGATATGGCTTGGACCCTCAACCTGCCAACGCAGACTGAGGAGGAGCCGAGGGTAGAAGACTTGACATCTTGCAGTATGAGTCTCCGCCCAGGGAGTCTCTTACGGTTCTGATACTGTCCATTCTATCCTGGCTACTTCGCATGTGGGAAACGCCGGCATCAGTCCCTATTATTAGTAGGAGACACATTGCCATGCATAGGGTCCAGTGCAGCCCGGGGTTTTGGAAGACCCAACTTCCTCACACCTCCATGGTAATCGAATCTGCTATGTGGAAACAGAAGGGTCCGAAGTCACACTCTTCGGTCCCGCCTGGCAGGGAATCCCATGCCCTCAATGCCCTAGGGTGCAAAGCTTACTAGGGATACCAATTGTATATGGGTATGTTCCTGCGTGACCTTGCCAAGGAGCTTGGCGGTTTTTCCACAGGTCTGGGTGGGGACCACCTCCTCAGGTTCCAGTCCCTCCTGAGGTCGGTCGCAGACTGTTCAAAATACCTTTCCCATGCTGCATATGATGGGTTCGAATCTTCCACCCATGTAGCAGTGGCGGGCATCGGAGCCCGACACAAGGCATGGCTCCAATCTTTGGACCTTCAGTAGTGGGTCCAGGAGAAACTCCTGGATGTCCCCTGCCTCAGTGAAAAGCTGTTCGTCAAGCCCATGGAGGACAAGGCAGCCAAGATCGAGACGGAATTCGTGACTTGTACCCGTCTCTCGCAAAACAGCACATCAGAAAGCCCTTCTTCCAGAGGAAAGGGCTCCCCTACCGGGGATACCCGCCATACCCGCCTGCTCCTCCGCCGGCGACCAGCGCTCAGAGCAAAGGGGGTGCTCAGGATCATCAGAAGCCCAAGGGGCCCAAGGCCCAGTCAGCATCGCGGTTTTACGCCGAAAGCATAGCCTCTCGCCCCCCGGGGTGGTTTCTGCCTATGGGAGGACGCCTGTCTCTTTTTGCCACCGAATGGGCAGCTATCACTTCGGACACCTGGGTCCTACATGTGATTCGGGACGGGTATCATCTTTGCCTGGACAGATCCCCTCCTCTTCTCTCCGGTGGAGCCTTCCCGGCTTCCCTCACACCGGACTTTCTTGCAGCAAGAGTTGAACAATCTCCTCAGCCAGCAGGAGGTCGAAAGGTTCCCTCCGCACCTCCGGGGTCTGGGATTTTATTCTTGGTACTTTCTCGTTCCGAAGAGGACAGGGGGCCTCTGCCCCATCTTGGACCTCAGGAATCTGAACAAGTTTCTGGTGCGTGAGAAGTTCAAACTGCTATCCTTTGGTGTCCTGCTGCCCTACCTCTGGCAGGGCGATTGACTAAGCTCCTTAGATCTCAGAGACGCTTAAGCTCACATTCCTGTCCTGCGTTTCAGGGTGAAGGGAAAGCACTTCCAGTACAGAGTGCTGTGCTTCGGGCTTGAGCCTACACCGCGAGTCTTCACCTCCAGCTGCATGACATATCCGTCTACCCTTACCTAGATGATTGGTTCGTCTTAGGCACATTGGCAGAGGAGGCTCACCTCTCGGCATTGTGCACAGTTCTCGAGCACCTCGGGTTTCTGATCAACAACTCCAACTACTCCAAATCCCACCTCATACTGGTGCGGACCCCGGAGTTCATCAGCACTCTTCTCGACACGGAGTGTGCAACAGCTTTTCTCCCTTGAGCACTAGTGGATCAACTCTGCGCTCTGGCTGCCGAGGTTCAGGGTTGGCCCAGAGTCTCGGCACAGGCCATGCTGCACCTCCTGGGACACATGGCCTTGACAGTGCACATCGTTCCCTATGCTCGCATGCACATGCGAGCGGCCCAGTGGTGCCTCCGGGCACAATGGACCCAGGCCTCAGTCCGCCTCTGGGACCCGTTCGGGTGTCTCGCAGCCTAGTCGCATCCCTAGCCTGGTGGCAGGACCCCCAGAGCCTCATTTGTGGCATGCCTTTCCAGACTCATCCGCACAAACTCATCTTGATGATGGACACCTCGCTATTGGGCTGGGGAGCCTATTGTGGCCACCTCTGTACCCAGGGAAGGTGGTCGCCAGAGGAATCTCAACAGCAGATCAACCAGCTCGAGCTTCGAGCGGTCCAGTTGGCCTTGAAGGTCTTTGAACACCAGCTGAGGGGCAGGTCTGTGCTCGTGCACAGGTTCCTGCCTCCTCTGCCGGGAGGCAGTGCTCCTCTGCTCCTTCATAGTGCACTGGGGCATGACCCTAAGAGCTGTCTACATCCTGGGCCAAGACAGTGACCTTGCGAGCAGGCTCAGCAGGCTTCTCTGCCCGCACGAGTGGTACCTGAGTCCACCTGAGTCCATAGGTGGCTCTCCACCTGTTCCGCCATTGGGGGACTCTGTCTATGGACCTGTTTGCCAGCCTGGCAAACGCACAGCTCCCCCACTTCTGTGGGCTGACCACACCTGAGCAGTGTGGCCTAGATGCATTCCTCCTATCTTGGATCTCTGGGCTGCTGTATGTGTTCCCTCCCACTCCTCTCCTGGTGAGGACCCTCCACAAGATCCAGCGAAACTGAGCCTTAGTAATCCTCATGGCCCTTTCGTGACCTCAACAACCTTGGTTCCTGCTTCTACTCCGGCTCTCGTTGGAGCCCCCGGTCCCCCTGGGCAGTGCCCCTGGTCTGCTGATGCAGGAGGAAGGGGCGGGTGCTTCATCCGAACTTGGTCTCACTATCCCTGACAGCCTGGCAGCTGAACGGTGGAGATCGAGCATGTTCTCCTCGCTTCGAGGAAGGACTCGACGAGGTGGGCCTATGCCCTGAAGTGGTGGCCATTTTCGATATGGTGCTCCGAGCTCCAGATCAATCCACTCTCCTGATCCACCCGTTGGGTTCTCCAGTACTTTCTCCACCTTTCACAGGTGGGACTGAAGTCCAGTTCGTTCAGGGTTCACCTGAGCGGCATCACGGCCAACCACTTGCCCTTCAAAGGGAAACCACTCTCGGGCCAACCTCTGGTCTCCCGCTTCAGGCAGGGCCTTCTGCTTGCTAAACCCCCCATATGGCCTCCACCGGCGGAATGGGACCTGAACATCGTGCTTATGCAGTTGACGTGGCCGCCCTTCGAGCCGATGGCAATGTGGTCGCTCCGGCACCTCTCCTGGAAGGTGATTTTCCTGGTGGCACAGAAAGTCAGTGAACTTCAAGCCCTAATGGTCAAGGCCCTCTACACCAGGTTTTACAGGAACAGGGTGGTCCTCTGTACCCATTCCAAGTTCCTACCGAAGGTTGTATTGGATTTCCACCTCAATCAGGAGGTGGTCCCGCCAACTTTCTTTCCGAGACCTCGTGCTGACTGGGCATTGGAGGTCCTGCATACACTCAATTGCAAGAGGCTCTTGCCTTCTATCTGCAGCGCACCAAAGGACATCGCAGGTCCACCCAACTCTTCATCGCCTACGATCCCAACTGCCTGGGGCTGGCAGTCACCAAGTGCAACATTTCCATTTGGGTGACGGACTGCATCGCCTTTGTCCAGGCAAAGGCAGGCGCCTTGCTGGATCATCGGGTCACCACGCACAGCATCCGTGCCAAGGCGGCGTCGGTGGCTTTGCTGCGTTCAGCGCCTCTGACAGACATATTCCGGGTGGTCTTCAGCGAATACCTTTGCCTCGCACTACTGCCTGGAGAGGGAGTCCCGCTGGGACAGCGACTTCGGCCAGGCTGTACTCCGTAGTCTGTTCGGGGTGTAAGCAATTCCTGCCCTGCGACCTTTCTTTTGCAGCTACCGAGAGCTTGCTCCGAGGACCCGAAGACCTGGACTCCCTTCGGACATCGACTTCTGTTCACGGCCTCGCAGAGGCATTTTTGGCTTACAGGTTTGGTATCCTGTCCCATAAGTCCCATAAGTGAGAACTGACTTCCTGCTTGTTCCTGGAGAAAACGTAGTTACCCACCCATAGCAGGTGTTCTCCAGGGACAGCAGGAATCGGTTCTTACTACCCTCCCACCTCCCCTGAGGAGTTGCAATTTTTTTTGTCATTCCCTTGCCATTCTGCTTAGTAGGGCTCTAGCTCTCGGACCTGACTGAGCAAGATGGCACCTTTGGGCAGGAAGGCGACCATGCCTACGAGGCAGCAATCCCAAAGGCTTTCTTTGAAAGCTGGGGAATTGCTCCATGCGGGCTCTGTTGGTGCCGACGTCACCCATAAGTGAGGACTGATTCCTACTGTCCTTGGAGAACATCTGTTACAGGTGAGTAACTACGTTATCTGGGCAGGCTGGTGATATACCCACCCCAGGTCCAGTCGGTGTTAGGTGATCTTGCAGGGGCAGGGTGTGGCATGAGGGACTGGCATTCAGGACACGACATGGTACCAGCACTCCAGATATCTGGTCCACCCACAGGCTTGCTCAGTCTCTCTCCTACTTGGGACCTCAGCGCCATGGCACCATGTTGCCATGGCGCCACAGCTACATGCAGTGGTGGCGCTCTAGGGCAGACCCCATCTGCCTGCCTTCTGTATGCCCTACCCCTGCCTGCAGGGCCCAGAGTCAGGCAGGGGTGACTTCCATGCACACCCTCACCTGCCCATCCTGTCCCGGGCTGTCTACCATCCTCCTCCAGGGGGACATAGTCTACCTCCATGGTGGGATACATCACCCATGCAGGGCTCAGACCCGGACGGACAGGGATACCATTGGGGTCTGCCCTGTACATCCATGATCCTTGTGGCACCCCCACTGAATGCCTGTCTTAACTGTGGACCGCACACACCCATGCACAACCTGTGCTCCCCACACATGCAGTTCCACCTGCTGGGGGTTCTGTTTCCCCATTGCCGGACGCAACATTGTATATCTGGTCATCATGTTGGTTTGGCCTGACCCACTATTCTCTGAACAGGGTAGAATGGGTTTGTGTTTGTAGTGCTTAGGAGGGTATAGTTGGGAGTTGATATTTTGAAGTGGGCGGTTTCTTAGTATGAGAAACTGTAGGCAAGATTCCAGGTCAACAGCCGGCATGCAGAGGAGATAGATCTGCATCAAGGCACCAGGTAGGGCTCACACCTGTCCAGGACTTGCCCAATCATTAGGCAAACTAAGAGGTCATCTAGGGTGGAAGCTTACAGAGGGTAGCAAAGAGTAGGGTATTCATAGCTAAACAATATATTCTGAAAACTAGGAGGAGGAGGGCATAAAGTTGAACTATGAGCCTCTGATAAGGGAACTTCATAAGGACTTAAGCAGATGGTTGAGACTAGCAGTTTTGCGCATGGATAGTATTGTTATTGTTAAAATGAATGTTCTGCCTTGAATTTTTTTTTTGTTTATTATTACCTATAGAAGTGCTAAGTAAGGTGATCAAAAAGCTTCAGAAGATCATTTATGATTTTATTTGGGATAGGAAGCTTGCCCAGGGTGGCGGTTAGAATTTTGCAGTTCCCAAGAGTACAGGGAGGTTTAGGGGTCCATAATGTGGCTACCTACTATTAGACCATGCAATTCAGAGTGTTGTTTGAGTGGAGGGAGCTGGGAGTAGGGAAGCAGTAGGTGCAGATAGAAAACTTGGGAGTGGGGTTGCTTTGGCTTTGGGGAAAGGTGTTGGGGGTGTAGTGGATGGAGGGGCAGGAACTCATTCTTAAGGAATACCTTGAAGATCTGCGAGAAGGTTCAGTGATGGGTGGAAATAAACGGTGATGCATTTTACAACTATTTTGAACACTGAAAAGTTCTTGCTGGGGGGAATGTATGCAGTATATGAGGAATGGGGGAGGAAAGGGCTCATGCGTTTTGGACAGCTAATGAAGGAGAAGGGTAGACTGCATGTCTTTGAGGAACTAGTGGAAAGGTATAGCTTGGGGTGGACAAACTTGGGGAGATATTCAGCTGCGGTAGCTAATGTGGCTTGTGACTAGCCAGGGTCATATCTGGGTAAGCCAGATAGCAAAGAAGCTAACTGCGCAGTGGCGATATTCATCCACTGTACATTTAGCTTCTGCTGCAAAAGGTAGGCCAGCCTAATGTGCCTAAATATTGCTGCTTTGCAATAACCAGGCAGCAGCTCAGTATTGCTGCTACCCAGTTATTGCTGGGTATCACCCTCAGAATGCCCTGATGCTAGCCGACTAGCATCAGAATGTGCAGTGGCAACATTTGTGGATATTCAGCAGCACTAACCGCATTAATTACTTTGAATATCCCACCAAGGATTTGTCAGGAGTAATATAAGGAAATATTTCTTTATGGAAAGGGGGTAGATGCCATGATCAGCTGTGCATGGACGGGCTAGTGAGAGGCAAGCCTGTTCCCTTTGATCACTCCAATCAGCTGGGAAGTGACAGTTTAAAACCGGAGCGCCATCGGGCATGAGCTGCATTTTGTTAAGTAACATCGTTGTGCCTTTGATCAGCTGTGCACGGACGGGCTAGTGAGAGGCAAGCCTGTTCCCCCTGATCACTAGAATCAGCTGGGAAGTGACAGTTTAAAACCAGAGTGCCATCGGGCACGAGCTGCAGTTTGTTAAGTAACATCGTTGTGCCTTTGATCATCTGTGCACGTATAGGCTAGTGAGAGGCAAGCCTGTTCCCCCTCATCACTCCAATCAGCTGGGAAGTGACAGTTTAAAACCGGAGCGCCATCGGGCGCGCCCACACCTGGCAGGCCTGCGCCTGAGGGCCTCGCCAGAGGACCCTTTGGCGTGGTCCTTAGGCGGGGGACATGATAGAAGATAGAAGATCAAAGAGTCTCATTATCAGTCTGCCCTGTACATTATTTGGTAAGCCGCTAATTCGTCTGCAATTGATCTACTTACGATCTCTACAATCTCAGTTTGAAAAGTTTTTCTGTTAAACCAAAACTCTACCTTGCGTCTAACAGAATACCAGCGTTGGAATAGAGGACCTTGAAATTCCTCCATCTAACTGAAAAGAATAGGGTCGCAGGCAAATAAGTAATTCTAACAATTATAGACTAAAGCTACCCATTTGAATCCTTTCTCCAATCTTAACTGCGCCGCACACGCTTTCTCTTCTCACGATTATGCATACAACATACCAGCTGATTTTATTGTACTTCAACTTGTTATTCCTTACACAGAAAACTCTACCAACCTCGACCTTACCTATATACCCTATTTGGTCCAATCAAACATTAAATAGTAAATACCAAGCTTATCATCGTTATAGGCAAAAAAGTAAGACACCAAACAAGATGTGTCCTATCCCATGTAGATCTATCACTAGCAGCCCTATTCTCAGATCTCCTATTAAATGTGCTCTATTAAATGCTAGATCAATACGAAACAAACCAAACATTACACAGGTCTGCGACTAAAAAGCTGTTTGATTATTTTCATCTAATTTCCATGTATTTTGGTGTGCTGAAAACAAATAAAATATTGAAAAAACTCCTAGACGTCATGATTTGCCACAACATGCAAAATTGTCTTCAAATTTATCAAATTTTTTCAAATTACTATTAATTAATTCACATAAGTGCATTTAAGATATAAAATGCCAAAAAAACCTTAAAGGGGTTGTCCAAGTTATGTAAAAAAAAAATAGCACTGTAAATCTGATGGTCAGCAATATATGCATAAGCTAAGCAAGTTTTAAGTCTGTACTTCTAATGGTAGAAGGGGTTAATCTTTCCTGAAGAATCCAGTGGGAGGGAGACACAGGGCAGATAGCAGCAGCTCCGGTCAGTGCAGGGGGGCGTGGCCAGTACTGTGACATCTCGTGTACAGACATAGAGCTGCTCTCTCCTGCATGCCACACTTGTGCACGAATCATCATCAGGTTCTTGATTCTAGGCCATACTTTTTCATCGCAATTCGTGTTAGTTCGTCATTCTTCAACCGTTATGTTATGGCTCCGCGAAAGTGTATTAATTCGCCAGACAGTTTCTGTTTCATCTGTGGTGAATATACAGTGTTGAAGCAACAGCAGAATATTACAGACTTTGTGAAAAAAGTATACTTTGCATACTTTGGACTAAAAATTGGGAATCAAGATAAAGTCTGGGCGCCTCATAAAGTATGCAGACGGTGTGTTTTTTCTTACCCGAAACTGGTTCAAGGGTAAGAAAAAATCTTTCCGTTATGGGATTCCTATGGTATGGCGAGAGCAAAAGAACCATAGTGACGACTTTACTTTTGTTCATGCGATGTGAAAGGGTTTAATTCCAAATGGAAGCATTCCATTTCATACCCCAATCTTCACTCGGCAATTCGTCCCATCCCCCATGGCACAGATATACCAGTACCCAAGCCCCCTGCTACCTTGGAAGAGATACCTGGCTCCGATGAAGGTGAAGTCATACCTGAAACAGATGACGAATCAAGTTCTGACTTTGAAGATGATACAAGACCAAAATTGTTTTCTCAGGAGGAGATTAATGATTTGGTAAGAGACTTGAATCTTCCCAAAGATGCCGCTGAGTTACTCGGATCAAGGCTGAAAAGCAGGAATTTATTGCTGCCAGGAGTGTCATCTTCATGGTTCAGACATAGTGATAAGGAGTTCGTTCCTTACTTCGCCCAGGAAGACAAGTTGGTTTATTGCATCGATGTCGAAGGTCTGATGGGTCAATTTAAAATCCAATATGATTCAGAGCAATGGCGTCTTTTTATAGATTCTTCAAAAAGAAGTCTCAAAGCAGTTTTACTCCACAACGGTTTTTACGCTTCCATACCTGTAGGTCATTCCGTACACTTGAAGGAAACCTATGAGAACTTGGAATTGGTTCTTCGTAAAGTTAAATATGAAGACCATGGTTGGCAAGTGTGTGGGGACTTGAAGGTCTTGTGCATGCTGCTCCGGCAACAAGCTGGGTATACCAAATATCCTTGTTTTCTGGGTCTATGGGACAGTCGAGACCAACAAAATCACTGGACCAAGAAGAGTTGGCAGCTGAGGGTGCTAACAGTTGGTGAAAAAAATATCCGAGAAACTTTGGTACCTTCCCATAAAGTTCTTCTACCACCTCTCCACATAAAATTGGGATTGATGAAGCAATTCGTAAAATCACTTCCAAGAGATGGAGAATGCTTCAAATACTTGGCCACCAAGTTTCCAGGCCTGTCGGAGGCAAAATTGAAGGAAGGTGTGTTCGTCGGACCAGACATTAGAAGGCTTATAGTTGATCAAGAGTTTGTCAATACCATGACGGATCCTCAAAAAGAAGGGTGGATTGCATTTAAAGAAGTCGTACAGAAATTTTTAGGCAATAACAAAGATCCTCACTACAAAAAGATCGTCGGACGAATGCTGAAAGCATTTCAAGCTTTAGGTTGCCTGATGAGTTTGAAAGTGCATTTCCTCCAGTCCCACCTTGACTACTTTCCTGAAAATTTGGGAGCTGTGAGTGAGGAACAAGGTGAACGATTCCACCAAGACATTAAAGAGATGGAAAGAAGATACCAGGGAAAATGGAGCATTACAATGATGGCAGACTACTGTTGGATGCTTCAGAGAGACATTCCAGATGCTACTCACAAGCGTAAATGCACCAAGAGGAGCCTCACAAGGAAGAAGAATCGAGTTTAGTGTGTGTAGGTGAGCTCATTTCAGTTAAAAAAAGGATTTTCATGAAATATTGTAATAAAACTTTAATTTTATAAGTCTATTTCCATTTATTTTAAGGTATTGCCTTATTTAACATAGTTACCTAAATTGTCAGGAAACATGATGTCCTATGACAAACTGGAGGTCATTTTCGGATTCAGCGTACCAAAAACCATAAAGATTACGTGGCATAACCAAAACAGCTCTCGAAAAAAATTTTTTTGCAGACCTATTTACGATTACATTTTAGACCAACAGATTGACATCATCTGCATCACTGAGACTTGGCTCACAGACACAGACCAAGTCATTTTAAATCAAATTACCCCTTTAGACTTTGAAGCATTTAATTGCCCTAGAGAACATAGAAGAGGAGGTGGAACCTTAATACTAACCATAAAGATTTACAAATTTAAAGCTATTACAACCAACAACTCTTCTGAGACTACCACTATCATTATATCAAACCATCACCTCAGCATCTGTCTTACCTATAGACCTCCTAATGTTGCAAAGGATCATCTATCAACAATACTAGAATCAATATGTGCATACAGCTCTCAACGTAAACCATTAATAGCTTTGGGTGTCTACAATCTAGTCTCCACACCTACTAAGGAGACCAGAGCTTTCCTAAAAGCTATGGAATCATGAGATTATCAACAGACAGTTAACCTGCCAACACATCAACATGGAACCACACCAGATCTGGTTTTCATTCCAACACAACTTTTGACACAAAATTCACCAGAGGCAGGTCTTGTCAGACAAATCTGATTGATTTCTTTGACTGGGTGACCAGGGACTTGGACCGAGGGAGAGCCCTAGATGTGGTGTATTTAGATTTCAGTAAAGCCTTTGACACTGTTCCTCACAGGTGACTTATAAACAAACTGAGCATCCTAGGGATGGACCCTAAAGTTACTGCTTGGGTTAGAAATTGGTTGGGTGGGAGGCGACAAAGAGTACAGGTAAATGGAGCTCACTCTGAGGAGAAGGATGTTACCAGTGGTGTGCCCCAGGGATCTGTCCTCGGCATATAAACCTCAGTTCCACCCAGCCAGTCCCCCGGATGATGAGCCTGGCAAGCCAAGGCATATGCCCCCAAGTCAGGAAGCCCCATCCCCCCTCCCTCCACTTCCCTACTAGACGGCGAAACGGTATGCACGCTCTCGCCCCCCTCCATAAAAAGCCCCTAATAGCCTTTTCTATCCGCAGTAAATCCCGCCGTAGTAACCAGACCAGTAAAGTTTGCATCCAAAACAGGATTCGCGGCAACATAACCATTTTGATAGCTGCCACTCTCCCCAGCAAGGAGAGCGGAAGGGGCCCCCAAACCCTCAGCTGGTCCTGTAACCGGGCCATAATACGGTCCAAGTTCTGCCTACAAAGTTCAGATGGCTGGCGAGTCAACATAATCCCCAAATACACAAAATGGTTTTCCGCCCATCTAAGTGGGAACTCCCCTCCCCAAGCCCCTTGTAGTCGTCCCAACACATCCAGTGCTTCCGACTTAGCTTCATTAATACGCAAGCCGGCAAACCATCCAAATGTCGTAAATTCCTCCAACAAGCGGGGCAAAGACTCCCGGGGGGACAGAAGATGCACCAAGAGGTCGTCCGCAAAAGCAGACAGCTTGAACTCCTGCCGGCCAATACGTATCCCCCGTATCGTTCGGGATGCCTCCACTTTCCTTATCAAAGGGTCCAGGGACAATACAAACAAAAGGGGGGAAAGGGGGCAACCCTGCCTCGTGCCACGTCTGAGAGAAAAAGCCTCTGACAAAACCCCATTACAAAGCACTCCCACAGTCGGCTCTACATAGAGGCTCCCCACCATTTTACAAAAGGATGCCCCGATCCCATATTGCGGGAGGAGAGATTGCAAATACTGCCAGTCGACGTGGTCGAAAGCTTTTTCCACATCAAAGCTTACCAGCAGGGACTGCAATTGCCTAGTTTGAACCCATTCCAAAGACGTCAGAATTTTCCGCAAGTTACGTACCGCATAGTGCCCCTTCACGAAACCAACTTGTGAGTCGTGCACCAATTGGTCTAATACTCCCACCAATCGGTCCGTCAAACTTTTTGCCAGCAGTTTCAAATCAAAGTTGAGCAGCGAGATGGGCCTATATGAAGCTGCTTGCATGGGGTCTTTTCCCGGATTTGGAATAAGTATGATGTGGGCATGATTGCTACCCCAATGAAAGGTGCCTTGCTCTGTTCTACTGGAGTGCACTGCTACTAGCGTAGGGGCGATAAGATCCCCAAGCACCTTATAAAATTCTGCACCCAACCCATCAGGTTCCGGTGATTTATAACAACTCGCTCGAGTTATAATTGTTTGTACCTCCTGTACTGTAATTGGCTGATCTAGTTGCGCTCGTTGCGCTTCACTCAGCTGGGGAAAATCTACCCCCTCAGGTACCCTATCATCCGCATGGGGGAACGTGCCTCCGCGGTGTAGAGTTTCTGATAGAAGGATCAAAAGACGCGGCAATAGCCGTGTTCTCCCTATGCAACCCTCCTTGATCATCCCGACGCGCTGCCACCATTTTTGTATTTTGTGGGCCCCGCAAGCAACGCGCCAACAGTTTCCCAGGCTTATCACCATGACAATACAATTGATAACGGTAATATAATATGGATTTCTTGGCCCACTGGTGCAAGAGCTCGTTCAGGTCCGTCTGGGCCTCCCAGAACCTCTTCTTATTCCCTGGATTTGTGGATTGCATATACAAATGTCTCATCTTGGTTACTACCTGCTCCAGATGGATAATCCGCTCTGCTATCAATCTACGCTTCCGTGCCAAAAACACGATAATATCCCCCCGCAATACCACTTTCGCTGTTTCCCAGAGCAATTCAGGTTTCCCCTGATGGCCTCGATGATCATACTCGAACTCTTGCTACCGCTTTCTAAGGAACTGATGAAACTGGGTATCCCTATAAAATTTGAGCAGGAAGCACCAGACTCACGTCCTTGGGCTGAGTCCACCCCAATTCATCTCCAGCCAGACCAACGCATGGTCTGAGATCTCTATGGGGCCAATCTGCGCATCATTGATATGGACAAACAGGCCTTCTGATATCAGCAGATAATCAATGCGTGCACTAGATCCATGTGCCCGAGACTGATGCGTAAAATCTTTGTCTGCAGGGTGCAACAACCTCCAGGGATCCACCAAGCCTAACCTTGCACGAAAGTGTGCTAACACTCGGGCCGTCTGCGCTCTCTCCCGTGGCCCCTGCCCTCGAGACGTGTCGAGTGCAACATCCATGACTCCATTAAAGTTCCCCCCCAGAATGAACGGAATCTCCGACAGCTGTTCCACCTTAGAGGCAAGGCGGATATAAAGGTCTTGGTCCAACACATTGGGGCTATAAATATTTCCCAAAATAACAGACTTCCCCTCTAGGGTTCCTTGCAGCAATATGAACCTCCCGGTTGGCTCTACAATTTTTTTCTCTACAACAAATCGCACCCAATTGTGAATCAGAATGGCCACACCTCCCTTTTTTCCCCTGGCCGGGGACCCCCATACCTGCCCCACCCATTCTCTGCAGAGTTTGCTATGCTCCTCAGCAGTCTGGTGGGTTTCTTGAAGTAATGCAATATCACATTTCTGCCTGGCCAACGCCTTCAATATTTTATATCTCTTAATTGGGTTGCCTAACCCACAAACATTCCAGGATACTATCTTCGGTGCAGCGGGGCAGTGTCAAAGCTCCTCCACACAGTAAATACCAGTCTCCCGGAAAAGGCCCTCCCAGCCTGGAGCCTCTCCCAAGCTCCTCTCATGCAGTTCACCAGTCGACAACTATATCCCTCCAAGGTGTGACTATCCCCTCCTTTCAACCCTCCCCCCCACCCCCCTAAAACCCCCACTCCCCCTCACTTCCTATCTCCCCCCCCCTTACCAAACCCCCTCTCTCCCCTCCCCAACCCACCCAATCCCTCTGACCTATGGTCTCTTTCTCCTCTACCCCTCCCCTTCCGGGCTGTACCCAGCTAAGGTCTCGCTTGATGCCAACGGTCGCCCCCGTAACCCAAACTCACTCAACTAATCCAAACCCCCAGCCCAACCCCCCCCTCACCCATGCATCTGCTAAAACAACAACATTGCTAATTTAACAGGCTTATATATAGCAAATATCTGCCAACAAGTAATACATAACAACATCAGCTACCTTCTGCCCATAGACATGGTAGTAAGTGCCCAGGATGCCCCCCCCCCCCAAACGTGGGGGAAGCAAACACGGCCCCAGTTCCCCAAGCCATGGGAGAATCCCAGGGAACCCTGAGGGAGTCCCAAGGCCACCATGCGGAAGGGCAGATCCCTCCCCCCCCTCAGCAGAACGCAGGGGAGAGTGCCACCCAAGCAGCAGGCACCCCCACGCTGTTAACTGTCTGCACTCCAGAGCGGCACTGCATCCAAGCTCTACCGAGCCCTGACCGCGTAGGGACAGGCCCCAATGTCCCGTGACCCCCCCTCCCTACTGCATAAGGTGCCAAACCAGGGCTGCCTGGGCCTCCACAGGGTCTCTGCGGTACAGCTGCAGCTCTTACTGTTCCTGGGGGGCCCCCCAGGCCACGTCCCCCTTCCAACAAATCCCTGGTAAGCCGCTGGAGCGCCAGTTGTACAAAAGGGTGATACAGTCACAAACCGATCTTAGCGCTAGCTTGGTGGGGTTGCTGGGGCATCCTTCTCCCGGCCTCCAAGCCTTTCAATGTAGGGACCAGCCTCAGCCGCTGCCTCAAATGTTTGGTGTGTACCCTCATGGAGGACATGTAACCTGGCCGGGTACTAGACAGAAAACCTGATCTTGGTGCCAATCAACTTCTGACACAGGGGGGCATAAGCTCTGCGCCTCTGACTCAGCACAGCGGAGTAGTCCTGTGCAATACGAATTTTCAAATTTTCATGCACAATGTCCCCTCTCTGCCGGGCAGCCTGCAGTATAGCTTCCTTTTGGGGAAATTGTAAGAATTTCACAAGCACCACTCTCAGCCGGTGGTCCCAAGCCCGCTTGCCTCCCACTCGATGCGCCCGTTCGATGAGTAGTTTACCGCCAAGCTCGACTCCCTCCAGCAATTGCGGTAATAAGGTTTCCAGGTATATCTTTAGATCTCTGTCGGCGACAGCATCCGGAATGCCCATTATCCTCAAATTATTACGGCGCAAGCGGTTCTCCAGATCATCGATCTTTGCCTCCTGTAGGTGCACCTGTGACTTCAGGCCTGCCACCCCCTGGACCAGCGCCTCCAGGCCGTCCTCCGCACGCCTGATGCGATCTTCCGCTTCCTGGAGCCTGCTCCCCAACGCCCCAATTGAAGTCTGCAGCACATCGATCTTCTCATGCAAGGCTGCAAACTGTGAGGATAGAGCCTCCGCCACTGCCGCTGAAACTTCCTCCAGGAAAGAGGGGGAAGTCGGTGAATTTGGCGCCACTATAGTTTCCGCCATTTTGCTAGTGGCGGCCATGCGCTCTCTGTCTCTTCGGGCCATTTTTGTGGCCGTCGCCATTTTGCCCGCCACTATCCCCCGGCTCCGTTCGGCACAAGAGGTCGTCCTGTCGAGGTAAGCTGGACAGTTAACCAATTTGCATTGCCACAGACGGTTCTATAATGACGGTTTGGGCTGGGGGCGACCGGAGCGCATGCAGAACACAACTGCTGCCCTCACCGCATCACGTGACCTCAATCTCTTTGTCCTAAAACTGTACCTAATACGTTTAATATACCTTGTTCACCTGAAGCTTAATTAATCTCAGGTCCTTAGTGTATGACTGATTTGGATAACGAGCTTCACCTGAGAGCACCTCCTTTCCTTTAAGATGTGTAAGTACCTATAAAGCTATGATTATCCCAGGGGTGGGTGAGTGTTGGGGAGGGAGGGAGGGAAATAACACTTATTAAAAGAGGGCTGCTACACAGTATCCTGTCCTGTGCTGCTGAGGTAAGCTGTGACCAACTTCCTGGGTGATTAACAGTTCTTGCTTGGATAGAAGGATTCTTTCAAAATGGACTTTTGACCTGCCACCAGGTGTTAACACCTATTGAAAAGGTTTCACAGGTCTCTTGCCCCCTAGGTAGAAGGCCTCTTTGTAAGCGTCTCTAGAAGACTTTATTTGTTGCTCAAAGAGTACTGACCCTGTTTTGCCTTTTATGCTAAGTTATATTCTGATTTGATTTAAATTACAGCTCTTTGCTGCTGCTAGGCTCTGACTTATTATGAAATTTAAACTACAAGCTCTCTGCTGGGTTCCAAAGTTAACCAGAAAGCTCTCTTCTGTGTTTTACATTTAAACTAAAAGTACTTTGCTGATACTAGGCCCTGAGTGACTATTAAATTTAAACTACAAGCTCTCTGCTGGGTTCCAAATTTAACCAGAAAGCTCTCTTCTGTGTTTTAAATTTAAACTTGTCCTGGCACCAGATTTGTGGAAATCTCTCCCTGAAGACTTAAGAGCACAGAATGACCTTAAGGACTTCCATAAGTCCCTCAAGACTCACCTGTTTATAGAAACTTATGGACAATCAATTTGATTTTAATTAACATTACTTGATATAGTATGAATTGTTCCTCTTACTTAATTCTATTATATGGCATTGTATTATAATGTATTGTATTTGTCTTCCCTTACTCATAACATGTAAACCCTTTGTTGTCTTGTCAACCACTTTGATTGAAGGATAAGGTGGTATACAAAACTGGTTAATTAAATAAATAAATACATGATATAGTCTCCCAGTGGAGGTAGTAGTTGCTGTTTAGTTGCCCGCGGCAGGCCTTGCGCTTCGGCACACATGACGTGCCGCTTCAGATTCCCCTCCGAACTTACTGTCATAGGGGGGTCAGAAGCGGCAGGCCATGTGTGCTAAAGCACATAACTTGCCATGGCAGTAAAGCAGCGGCACAAAACTGCCGCTTTTAAAAGATTGCCATCACCACCTGCCTCCCACCAAGACTGAATCCGCAGCAGCAGGGTGCGGCGATTTAGCTAGGTGGGGGAGGAGGGGGTGGCGCAGCTAGTGTTTCTGCCTAGGGCAGCAGAAACCCTTGGGCCAGCCATGCCAGTCAATGGTGATATTCAGCCACTGCTCAGTTACCTTAATTGGGAAAAGTTAGACTAGCCTTTAAAGTTCCTAACTTTTGCCACTGAAGTACAGGCAGTAGCTGAATATCACTACTGCTCAGTTATTCCTGGGTGCTGCCCCCAAAATGCCCCTGGAACACCTTGATGCTAGCTGACTTGTGTCAGTGTTCAGTGATAGTACCCGGGGGTATTCAGCAGCCTAACGGCAAGTCTGCTAACCGCGTTAATTGCTTTGAAAATGCCCCCTAAGATTTTTTGAAGGATGTGATGGATCTCGTTAAGGAAGTCACTGACCGGGGTGTACAGCAGGATCCTGCATTTTTTCTACTTAATTTACCACCAGAGGGTATGGATGAGAAGTTGGAAGTTTTGGTGCTAATGATTTTGGTGGCTTCCTACATCGAGTAGGTGGAAGTGTTTGAGAGTGAAAAGGAGAAGGCATGTTTTGCTCCAGATTGCCAGGCTGAGACTAAGGTTTCTTAGTAAAAGTGCTGCTACAGGCAGATGCCTGGAGTGTTCTTGGAAATGGGAACCCAAGCCAGAGATGATGTGTTAAATCTCTTGCCTTTTTGGTGAAAGTAAAAGTGAGGAGCGTTCAGAAAAGCTGCTCAGACATTTATGGGACATTTTGATATTTAAAATGATAGTAACCAAGTTGTGGCCAGTTGCAGGCCTATTATAAGCTATCCATAGCAATGAGTTGTTGAGGACAAATCAGCAGTATTTAATTTATGTAAGTCTTGTTTTGGGAAGCTATGGAATGAAAGTTTTTTTGCACAAGAAGATGGTGTGGAATTCCAATGTGTTCTGTGCTGAAGGTGATTAAGAGCCAATGAAAATAAAAGGTCACATTATCTGAAGGACTACCCAAAACCCAGAACTAACCTGTAGCCCCCCTAGCTATGGCACTGTTAAAATGTGAGTTTATGGGGAGAATCCAGCAAACAGACAGGAGTCCAGGGAACTGAAATAATTAAAGCTTCTAAGAACCAGAGTTGTGCAGATACAGGGCCAGACAGGAAAACGGTTGATCTCCTCTGTTCTCCTTAAACTTGTAAGAAATCAGGGATACCCTTTGCTGAACTAATGGGGGTCCTCTGAAGGTGGATCTATTTCTTAGCAGATCCCCTGCTTCCTCCTTGCTTCTATGTCTTCTCTCATTCTTCTGAAAGCCCCTGACCTTCCCATTTTACTATGGCTAGTCAGTCTTAACAACAGGGCAGGCTTCCTTCTCTTCTAAACTGGCCAGGCAATCTGCCATTCACTGCACCTCAACAACGATTGTTCCCTTGTCAGTGAAGGAAACGATCCTGTTCAGTGTTCAGTGACCACCAACTGCAGACATTCTCACTCTTATACAGTTGTGGTCAACAATATTGGCAACCTTGCAGTTCAACCCCTTAATATCAAATATCTCCTAAAAAAAGTGGCCAGTGACATGACTTTGGACTATATATGCACACATATTTGACGCATAAAAGAATCAAATAAAACAGGACTAATTAAAAAAAGGAAATAGTAGAAATAGTATAAAAAATGGGATATTGCCAGGAAATGATTATTGGCACCCTTACAAACAATTAAAATCAGTTTGAACAGAAGAACCACATTCCCATTGCAGTAAAATTAGACACATCTGTGATGAATTGTCAGTACTTATATGACTTGAAGTTTCAATTTATTATTTATTATTTATTGCAATCTTTTATATACCGCGCTATTCGGTATCAGCGCGGTTTACATGAAAACAAAATCAACAGAATAACAAGCTATTCTGTGTTTACAGAGAACAGGTGTAAAAACTTGGGTAACATAGGGTAACTATTTACAAGTATTAATTATATACAGGTGTCATGACAATGCACAGTGATCCTAGATATTCTACTGAGAAAGATCATGAGGCTATCTGATAATGAAGGTGTGGCTATTTTTGTTGGTGGAATTGGATTGGGGTATTGCTGAGTGGGTAGTATTTGAGGAATAGGTGATATTTGAGTCCTTTCCTGAACTGGGTTAAGTCGGTGATAGCACAAATGTTCGATGGTAGAGCATTCCAGCATCTTGGGGCGCAAAATCTGAATGCCCTGTTTGCTGTTGTCTGGGCGCATTTTGTTACTGCTTTCGGAATTATTAGTGTGTTTATTGCTGTCGGTCTTCTGGATCTATTAGGCGGAATAGCGTGAATGAGTTCAGTTAGTGAGGAGGATGAAAGACCGTTGATGGCCTTGAAGGTCAACAGTAAGGTCTTGAAAATGAGCCTTCCATGTATGGGGAGCCAGTGGAGCTGCTTTAAGATAGGCGTCACGTGCTCATTTCTGGCGGCGCCCTGAAGGACTCTCGCTGCAGTATTCATGGCGAGTTGTAGAGGGTTAATGGTAGACTGTGGGAGGCCTTGTAGGATTGCGTTGTGTAATGTCGCTATTACCCCACAGCTTGTGCTTGTAGAGTTAAGCGGCCTGATCCCTTCTTCCAGTAGTAAAATAGTGCTTGGGGAAAGCACTGCCTCCTGGTAGTTGTAGTTTTCACCAACCGAAATAAAGAGAGTAGTGGAGCTCGAGTGTTTCAGGAAAATAACAGGATTTTAATTCCCCTTCCAAATGGCTTTTACATATAGAAAATAAAGAACAGTTGGCCATGTATCTTCTGGCAGGAAATAATATAAGAATGGAACATAAACAGCTTCCTATATCAGCATCACAATAATCCAACTTAAAGAGCAATTCTCTGTTCCAAAAACCCTTGGTGCTTTTTCTTCTAGCTGCTACCTGCAGCTCTCTCTCTCTGCACAGCTTAATCCTAGCACATAGGTCTTATCTTATCAGACACAGATATTGTACAGTCCATTGACTCAACAGGCAGGTATTCTAAAGATGGTTCTGTTTCCATTGGTTCATATTGGTTCTCAGCTGGAAATGTCTGCAATTGACTACAGGGTGTTTCCAAGCACACACCTATTCCTTCAGCATGAGACTTTTCCCTGCAGCCTTCTGCTACACAAGGTTGGGAATGGCTACAGTATTCACCACACGTAAAGCCCCACCCTTCTGGGCTAATATCAGAGCACTTCTTAAAAACAGCTTTGCTTTTATACCAGTCACTCAGCCTACCTTTTGGCTTTCTTATGGGAGATTCCTTCTGCCCTCCAGGATCAGCTACAGATACAAGCCTTGGAGTTTCTACGTGCACACAAGTCTGCCTTCTTGGTACATTTCCCTTCTGGCTGCCTTTTCTATACGGCACCAAACCTGGGCTGCTTGTACCTGGCTCCTTTGCACTGGTTCTCTGCTCGTTTCTTTTGCTGATTTCCCTTTCTGAGTCAAAGGTCAGAGAATCTTCTGTTACCATTAGTTCCTCTGAATCTTCACTCCCAAGCCAATCCTCTGCTTCTCGTGACTGCTTCCTTGCTTGCCCTCATGGCTGTTCTAACGGCTGCCTTCCCAGTTATTCCCACGGCTGTGCTCTCGGCTGTGCTAACTTCCTTCTTAATGAGCTTCCCTTATATCTCTGGCTTCCTGGGTTTAATCTGACCCCTCCCTCCAGCAGGTGTTCTGCCTCAGTTCGTGACCGATGAGCTGAACTGCAGCAGGGGCATGTTTTCCTCTCCTCTGATCTGCTCTATTTGTGGTTTCCCTGGAAACCAGGAGCCATGTGCATTTGTTTTCTTTCATCAACTGAAGCTAAGTCCTGCGTTTTACCACTCTATAAGGGATCTGAGGGACCCTCTACACCACAGTTGGCATAGTCAAAATGCGGTAGAATTAACGCCTGGTAAATTGTCCTGAAATCTTCTGGATCTAGTAAGGAGCACAAATGCCTGAGAGTCCGGATCTTGAAATAAACTGCTCTTACTATGTTACCTATGTGCGTCTTCATATCAAGATGCTGGTCCAACGTAACCCCCAGGTATCGTATTGTGGATTTTGTTTGAAGTTCTGCTTCTTTAACGCTTATGTGGGGTGGTGGGGTGAAATTGTGGTCCCTTGAGATGAATAGCACCTCCGTCTTTTTGTGTTGGATACGGAGGTTTTGGGATTGGAGCCAATCGGAGACTGTGTCGAAACATTCTATCAGAGGGGAGAGGTTCAGATGCTCTGTAGAGAACGGTGTGTAGAGTAGGATATCGTCGGCATATATCAGGCAGTTCACATTGAAAGATCTGATGAGATTGCAGATGGGTTGCATGTATATGTTGAAAAAGAGTGATGATAGGGAGGAACCTTGTGGGACTCCCTGGCTTTGGTGGAATGGTTCTGATGTTGCTGCTCCAGATCTTACATGTTGCCATCTTTCAGCCAGATATGATTTACACCATTCTCGAGCATTGCCGCAGATGCCCTTCTCTTTAAGCCGTCCCAGGAGAAGCTCGTGATTCACTGAGTCGAATGCTGTGGCAATGTCAAGGAAGATAAGCACAAATCCTTGACGGATGTTGTCGATGCCTGTGATTATGTTGTTGAAGAGGGTGGTAAGGAGGGTTTCTACGCCATGAGACTCCCTAAAACCATGTTGGCAGTGGTCTAGTGGGGCTGCGGAGTCTATGTGCTCTTGTATTTGTCTTTGTGCTTCTTTCTCGATAATCTTAGCTAGGAGAGGTATGCTGGTTATAGGTCTATATGAGTCAGCCTTCTGGGGGTTTAGCTTGGTGCTTTTTAATAGAGGTCTAATGGAAGTATGTTTAAGGGCTGTGGGAAACGATCCAGTTGTGAAAGATAGGTTCATAAGTCTTGTTATGAAGGGACTGAACTCGTTGCGTAGCTCCTTAATCCAGTAGGCTGGGCAGGGGTCAGTTTGTGCTGTGGTGGTATTGAGAGATGTGATAGTGTCCTCGACATTTTTCCTGGAAGGTGTGGAGAACGTTGACAAGGACATTGTGCAGGTTGACTCTTGTGATGTGACTAATGAGATCCTGTCAGTCTGTAGTGGTTTAGACTGAAGGTAGTCAGCGAATTCTTGAGGGTGAATCTCATCTTGCTGCTCCGGGGATGGTTCCTTCGATAAGGTGTTGACTAAGTTGAACAGGTCTCGTGGCTTGTTTAGTGATCTTTTGAGTGTGTCTGTGTAAAATTGCTTCATTTTCATCGTGATTGCATCCCGGTGGATTGCTTGGTGGAGTTTGTAGGATGCTTGGTCCTCCATGGAGCGCGATCGGCGCCATCATTTTTCAAGCCTACATAAATGTGCGAGAGATGATCTCAGCTCTGGGGAGTACCATGGTGCGGACTTTCTTTTCCTTGGGATGTTGTTATGATAAGGGCATTGAGCAATAGCACTGAGGTTGCTGTTCCAAGAGAGGAGATCATGTTATCGAGGTTGAGTGTTGTATCGTTGAGTAGTGGGCCAGTTTCTGACAATATGAGTTCTCTGTTGAATGGTTGGAAACTCCATGCTGAGGCTCTTGTGGAGCTGTTCTGCCTTGTGTTATCTTTCGATTGTTTGTCGTGAATGGGTATCAGGAAGTTGATGAGCTTGTGGTCTGACCAGGGTACGGAGGTAATAGATGTCACTAGGTCATGGCTTGGATCAGGAACTGTTAATGGGGCGAAGACCAGGTCTAGAATGTTACCTTTTAAATGTGTGGATTCCTTGATTATTTGTTTGTAACCCAGGTCCTTGATAGCTTCAAGGAGGGCGGTTGACTGGTTGTGTTGTAGAGATGGAAGATTGAAATCTCCCAGTATCCAGTTTGGTATGCTGCAAAATGCAATCCAGTTTGGTATGCTAGGATTGTGAATATTGGCGGCTAGGTCTAATATAGTTGGGAGGTCGGAGGAGGAGGATGACGGGGCTCTGTATAACAGGATGATGGAGCACAGCTTGTTTGCGATGGTTACTGCGTCAAGGTTGATGTTGCTAGTGGAGTTAATCGTGTGGAAATGGAGGTTCATCTTGGTGAGGATGAGCGTTCCATCTCCTCTCTTATTTTCCCTGTGTTGTGTGTGTACGGAGAAGTTGGGGGGGAGGAGTTGGTTGAGGAGGACGTTGTCTTCACATGATAGCCAAGTTTCTGTGATCATGAGAATATCCAGATCATGGGAGTATATTATGTCTGAGATGACTGGCCGCTTCTTCCGGACTGAGCGTGCGTTTATGAGGGCACATTTTAGGCTTGGTGGCAGGGGGGTTTCATATTGCTTGGCTTTCTTGGAGGGTTGGAGTGCGATGTGTAGCAAGTGGGAGTGGCGTGTGTGGGGTTCTCCTTTAGGGTAGTGATGGGGGGCCCCTGACCCTCTTTTATCATGGCTCAGCAGGATTGGAATATGATTGGGTGAGGGGGATAAGGCAAAAGAGTTGCCGAGCAAACTTGTGGTAAGGAGGTAACAGCTGACTAATGCAGAGAGGAGGAAGGTCATTTTGGGATTTTTTATTGAGCGTGGCAGAATAGCACGTGTTGGAAGATCAGTATTTAAGAGAGGCTATTACAGTAGGCTGATAGATGCGTTATTTCGACTGGCAGGATTGTGCAGAGGGTGATTCTCTATTCGCTATGCAGTTAGGAATGTGCTATGGGTGAATTATATAACTGGTAACAGGCATGAAGCAATCATAAAACTAGTAGCAGATATTATATAGTTGGTAACAGGCATGAAGCACAGATGTTTGTTCAGGTAAGTATACAAGTATATGAAAAAATGGCCATATTCACCCCCTGTTCCATTTTAACAATGGTGAAGACAAGAAAACTGCCTGAGACCATCAAAAAAGTCATTATCACCAAACATCAAATGGGTACAAGGCCATCTCCTAAGACCTTTAGGATTCCTGTATCTATAGTTTGCAATGCTATTACACATTTTTCTGCTCATGGAACTGTCAAGAACCTCCCAAGATGTAGTGGGAAGAGATGGTTTTAACCCGCACTATACGCCATGCACTAAACAAAGAAGGACTTCATGGGCAAAGGCCAAGGAGGAACCCACTGCTTAAAGATGTCTGATCTTTGCCCAAACCCACCTTGAGAAATCAGTCTTTCTGGGAAAATGTTCTGTGGACAGATGAAACCAAACTTGACCTCTTTGGCAATGCAGACCAACAATACATTTACAGGTGAAGAAATTAAGCTTATAAGGAAAAAACACCCTTCCTACAGTTAAATAAGGTGGAGCAGTTTTGCTGCCTCAGGAACGGGAGGCATGGAACGTATTAAAGGAATCATGAAATCAGAGGACTACCAAGGTATTTGGAAGCAAAATGTGCAACCTAGTGTCAGAAAGTTAGGTCTTAGTTGAAGGTTATGGACCCTCCAGCAGGACAATGACCCAAAATATACATCCAAAAGTACAAAAGAATGGTTGGTTAAAAAGGGAAAAATGGACTGTTTTAAATTAGGCAGCAATGAGTCCTGATCTCAATTCAATTAAGAACCTTTGGAAAGAGCTAAAATCTGCCATTGATAAAAGAAATCCTGGAAAAATTCATAAGCTGGAACAAATCGCAGTTGAAGAGTGGAAGAAACTACCAGCAGATAGATGCATGAAATTTATAGATGTCTATAAGCAACATTTGGAGACTGACATTGCTGTCAAGGGTTGTCAATGGCAACATTAGTGAAGGGTGCCATTAATCCTGTCCAGGTCATATTTTGTTTTGTTTTTTTTCTCAGAAATCACTATGTTTAAGTTGAACAGACATCTTTTTTTTGTTGTATACCTTTGAATATACTATTAAAATATGATGACATATAGTTTAAATATTTTCAATTATTTCTCAAGATATTCTACACAATATACCCAAAATGTAGGGGGTGCCAATAATGTTGACCACAACTGTATACAGTTTCTTTTATGGAAAGAATAAAAAGGCTTTGGACTGGGAATCAAATGGAGTCTCCTTAGCATAGTATAGGGTCATATGTACTGAGCATTTTCTCGATAAACATAAAATTGAGGAAACTCTTCAATAACTCTACCTCATAGAATGCTAACTAGGAGACTATCATGCTGGTTGTCAGAAACTAGACCTATTTATTACAAAACTATTACAAAAGAACAAGCAATTGATGGTGCTGGCCTGCCAGGAATAGTGGTGTCACCAGGGCATTGTACTGCCATATTTTGGCAGAAGACGGCTGCAAGGGAAATACCTCCTATCCGATTCTGCTCCTGCATGTTCTGTAGCATGCTACAAGACCTGCCCATTGACTGAGCTGCTGACCGTGTCCAGGCACTGTTTTGCTTGGTTGAGTCAACCGTTCCACCTGATGTGGCTCCCCAACCTCTATCTGACAGCGGCCCCCACCCTTCAGGAGCAGAAGATCGAGGAAGGAGGCATGCGGCCTGACAATCGCCAGGCCTAAGTATTTTGAAAAGCTCATTCTTCTGTTTTTCTACCTCTGCAGTGTATAGCTGGTTGGGCCTCTCAATCTACTGCACTCCTGCAGCTTCAGGATTCCGGTGGCAACTGCTTGGCAGGAGAGGCACGGGTTCAATATTTCCCAGAGCACCAAGCAAGGCTGTCCACTGTCTTCATTGTTTTGTTAGCTTCGCAATAGAGCTTCTGGTCATTGCTAAATCTGAGGACATTCAAGTTTATTGGAAATAATGGCATACACCTTATTAGAGGAAACTTGAGTGGTCTTGAAAACTCAATATCACTATCAGACAGAGACAATCATCACAGCAGTGCGCTGAGGCCATCACGTGTGGTAGACCTCTAAAGCCTACATGTCCTTCTGCTGCCCCCATTGCAGCCTACACCATCCCAAGAACATGAAAAGGATCCCCAAGCTAGCCTGAGGAAAGAATAGCCTCCTTCCCTGAAGTCTGGTACCATCTTAAAATCTACTGAGCCATTTTAAGAGTACCAGGCAACTAGCTATCATGAGCGGATCAGACTGCCCATAAATAGAACATACATTTCAAAAATTTATTAAAGAATAGCCTCCTTCCCTGAGGTCCGGTACTGCCTGATCTAGACTGAATTAGACACTGACCATCTTGGTCTTCCATTTTAACTAATTTTCAATTTGTTACTTAACTGTAATTTTACAAATTTACTAATTTGCTTTCATACCTCTCCTTTCTCATTGATAAATCCTCACCCTCCTACACATTTGTTTCTTAAAGGTGGATTTTTATCATCTATTCTCCCATCTTCTTCCTATCCCTTGATCTTTCTCCCACCAATCCCTCAATCATTTCCTCTGTCTTCTGCTTTCCTCTCTCTTTTCATATGTCTACATATCATTTTTTCTTTGTATTATTGACACTCCCTAATTTTCTTCCCTCATGCCAACATCTTAACATCCCCCTCCTTTTCACACGCTTTCTACCTTCCCCATTTCTTATACCATCTTGTCTTCCTCTCTCTTGAACTTCACCTTTTTCTTCCTCCATTCATCCCTCTCTTTTCTCCCTGAAAGAACCTCATCCTCGTTTCCACCATGCCATCTCCTCTCTGCTTCGCGCTCTTCTACTCCTTCTCCTTTTATCATCCGGAGACATTAAGTCCAACTCTGGCCCCCCCTAGACTTTTCTCTCATTCCCATGGCTCACTCAACCATTCCAATCTCATTCATATTCTTCTCCTTTCCACCTCTTCTCATTCTCTTGTGCCTTATGGAATGATCATTCCATATCTAATAAACTACTCACAATCTCCTCATCTCTAATGCTTTCCATCCTCTAGCTCTTGCTGAGAACTGGCTCCTCCCTGATGACACTGCTTGGTCGCTGCCATCGTCATGGCAGCTAGAAATTCTCGCACACTCCCTGTGCCACTGCCATGGTGGTAGTATTGTGTTTCTGCTTTCACCTTCCTGACAATTTCAACCCCTCCTTCTACCTCAATCTCACTCCTTTTCCTCCTTTGAAGTCCATTCCATCTGCCTTATTAATCCTTTATCTTTCCATATAGCTGCTATTTATAGACTCCCTGACAAGTCCACCTCTATCTTTTCACTGACTTTTATTTATGGCTTTCCTTATTTCTGGATTCTTCTTCCCCCTCTCTTATTTTTGGTGACTTTAATGTTCATATTGATAACTCTTCTGACCTCTACACTTCCAAGCTCCTTTCATTTACCTCCACATTCAATCTATAGCCTTGCTCTTTTGTCCCCAGTCATCAGCACAGTCACTGCCTTGACCTTGTTTTCTTCTCTAAGGGCTCAATTCTGTCCCACAAATAGCAGGGATGGATGTCCCAACATCTAATCTCCCCACCAGTTCTATGGGGAGGTTAGAAGGGGACAGGGAAGGGGCGGATTTGGGGCAGGGTTGGGCGGTCGCCAGTCCTGGATGTACAGGGCCGATGTTTTTTTTTTGGCGGGCCCGGGGCATGAATGAGACGGGGGGGGGGCCAAGGATATTCCCCGCAGCCCAATCCTGGCCCTAGGAGGCCGGATCAGGGGTCGGGCTGTGGGGAAAGCCTTTGTTGAGCTAGCGGTTGGGATTGCGGCTTTACATTGGAGCTGCGGTGCCATGGCAACCGGACGACATGGCGCCACAGCTCCATTGCAAAGTCTTGACTGAGTTAGTCAGGCTTTTCCTGTACATGCAGGCCAGGCTGAATCACAGTCCCGGCCTGCACATATAGGGCTGTTCGTGATTCTGGTCCCACAGGGCTAGACGTGTCCCGCAGGATCAGAATCAAAACCCCCTCTGTACGTCCGGTTCAAACCGCACATACAGAGGGGGATACGTCTGGGATGGAATGAACCTCTAATTGTTTACTCTCTAATTTCCATACCTCAGTTCTTCCCTTATCTGACCATCACCTGCTAAGCTTCACTCTTTAATACTCCCCACCTCAATCTCATCCAGTCTCCTCCTACCTATTTAGGAATCCAAATGCTATTGATCCATTGGCTCTCTCCACTATTGTCTCATCACCTCTTTCCTCCACCTTGTCTTCTAAATCTGTTGATGAGACTAGTTTCCGATAGTACTGCTCTCTCCTTTGCTCTGGATGGTCTTGTTATGCCCATGCCACATTCTGTGAGCGCACTATACCTTAGCCCTGGCTGTCTTCAACTATCTATGCTCCTGTGCCTACACAGCTGAGCACACTTGGCTCAAATCCCGCTCCCTTTCTGAGTTTCTTCACTTCAAATTCCTGCTTGCCACCTTCCAGTCAGCCATTGCACTCGCAAATGAAACTACTATGTGCATCTAACTCTCTTGCCTTTGACCCCTGTTGTCTCTTCTCAACTCTCTCCTCAAGGTTCCTCCATCTCCAACACCTCCTTCTCTTTCTGCCCAAACCCTAGCCGACTAGCTCCATGACAAAGTCCACAAGATTACACTCCAATTCTCCACTAGATCAGTTTTATTCCCCTTTCCTCCTCAATCTCTGTTACCCTTTCATCCTTTTCTATGATCTCTGGAAACTTCTCATCTTCTTTCTTCCTCTAAACTTACTATCTGTTTTTCTGATCCTATCTCCAATTCTTTACTCCATCTCCTCCTTTGCCATCCCTTCCATCTCACATATTTTCAACCTATTGCTCTCCACTGCAACTGTCCCTGCAGCCTTCAAGCATGCTGTGGTCATACCTCTCCTCCTTCATTTGACCCTACTTGTCCCTCTAATTATTGTCCCATCTCCCTTCTTCTCTTCATTTCCAAAATTCTTGAATGTGCAGTTCTCCAGATAGAAGCAGGAAGTCAGTCCTCACATATGGGCGACGTCGCCGCCCCTGAAGCTCATACAGAGCATTTCCCCAGCTTTTGCAAAAAGCCTTTGGGAATGTTACCACGCATGCGTGGTCCCCTTCCCACCCAAGGGTGCCATCTTGCTCAGTCTCCTTTATTCTGCGGAGCCCAATGGACGTATGTCCTCTTTCCCTGAAAAAATCCTTTAAAAATTATCCTCAATAGTTGTTTTTATCCTGGTTTGCATACCGGTTCCTCTTCCCACCTTGAGCCGGCACCATCCCTGACGCCATCCTCTGCTCTTCCCTTCTTTTTTGATGAACTTTGCCTCAACCGGCGTTCGCGCCCTTTTTCACCTGGGGGTCGTCGAAACTGACCGGGTGTCTCCCACCATGTCCCCCAGTGGGTTCAAGAAGTGCGACCGCTGTGGTCAGACCATGTCTATCACAGACACCCATGACTGTTGCTTGCACTGCCTAGACCTGGACCACAACAATACCATCTGCAACCTGTGCCAGGACATGACTCTGAGAACCAAAAGGAAATGGTCAGAGTTGCAGGAGAAGCTGTTCCCGCAGTCTGACTCAGCACTAGCTTCCCCGACCCTGAGCCCCAAGCCGAGCACATTCCATGAGACCTGGGCATCTTTGGAGTTCCCCAGCAGTGGCTTCTCCGTAAAGATGCGGACCCTTCAAAGGAAAAGAAAAAATCCTCAAAGCCAGCTGAGGTTCCACCAGTGAAACTGGTAAGGTCCCGCAGAGGGACTCAGGCGAGTCCAATCAATGCCTCCTTAAGGTCTCTAAAAGGAAGTCATTGGTCAGAGGTGACCGTGCAAGGCTCCCTGAGGCCATGGTCCTCATTGAGGACACACTCACTAGACCCTCAGTGCCCATGCTGAAAGCTGCAAAGCCTCCTAGTATCGAGTCCAGGATGGCAGCCGTGGAGCAGAATATTTCTACCATCCTGGCCTTGCAGCAGGTGATGATGTCAAATTTGCCCACATCATCTGCCCTGACAACCGGGCCCCCAACTGCGGGGGAGTCCCTGGGTGTTGAGCCAGGCCCTGAGCGCCACTGGCCTCGGATGAGCCCTTGGCACCGATCAAGGTCCCAGTCCTGATCTTCGGGTGTCTGGTCTTCCCTGGTCAGTTTCTGGGAGTCCAACCTGAGACCCACCAGGGGACCCTGGTTCCTCAGGGCCTGCCTCGAGGCATGAGAGCCCCAAGCCTCCAAATCCTCAATGCCCTCAGGCTCCAACTAGAAGACCGACATCGAGGCCTCCCCCGAGACCTCTCAACACCGAGACAACCCCTTGGAGCCGTTCCCTTCAGAACCCCAGCACCACTCCCCACCTGAGGACGTGGCTTTCCATGACTTCGTATGGGACATGACCCAGGCCCTCTCAGTCCCGACCTAGTCACAGGAGGACCTGCGCACTGAAGAACTGGAGATCCTTCAGTATGAGTCACTGCCAATGGAGACTCTGATGGTGCCAGTGCAGCCCATCCTTGAGCGCCTGCTCCTGTGGATGTGGGAGACCCCGGCCTCGGTGCCAGTGGTGAACTGGCACCCCGACCCCATCTACCGCATCAATAAAGGCCCGGGCTTCCAGAAATCACAACTCCTGCATAACTCCATGGTTGTGGAGTCCTCGATGCAATAACGCAAAAGCCAGAAGAACTACTCTTCTGTCCCCCCGGGCAGGGAAGCCAGAGCCCTTGACACCCTCAGGCACAAGTGCTTCCAGGAATCTATGCTAGGTTTCCAGATACAGGCCTATGAGTCATACATAGGTATGTACCTCAAGGGCCTTATCCAAGAACTGGCAGGCTTTTCAGCGGGCCTCACTGGGGAACCCCTTCAGAGGTTCCAAGCCCTGACCACAGGGATCCAGGACTGCTCAAAGTTCCTCTCCCGTGCCGCCTACGACGGCTTTGAATCTGCAGCAAGAGTAGTAGCAGTGGGCATCGGGGCCCGGCACCAGGCCTGGTTACAAACCTCCAACCTCGAGCAATGGATGGAAGAAAAATTGCTGGACATTCCCTGCACTAGGGAAAACTTGTTTGGCAAGCCCATGGCCAACAAAACAGCCAAGATAGAGGTCAAGGTCATAACCAGGCAAAGGCTTTCAAGGAAAACCTTGACCCTTCCCCAGAAGAAGCCATCAGAAAAGAGACTACTCTTTCCCAGGAAGAAGGGGTCTTTTCACAAGGGCCACTACCAGCCCTTCTTGGGGCAACAGGGTGCCCAGCCCAAGAACCAGGGCCATGGACCAAGGAAGCCAAAAGTTCAGAAGCCTCAGACACCAGCTCCCACCTAGACTGGGGGGAGCTTTTGACTCTCCGGGCAAGGCCTCCTTTCCCCGGGAGTCCCTCCCCAGCCCACAGGGGCTGCCTGGTGCTTTTTGCTCACAGGTGGGCTGGGGTCACCTCAGACCAGTGGGTCCTACAAGTAGTAAAGGAGGGCTATCACCTCAGGTTCCAGCAAGCACCTCCAAGGTTCTTCCCAGAAGAGCCAGTGTGGCCTCTTCTTCACCACACCTTGCTACTTCAGAGCTCGAGGGTTTGCTCAGGGACAGGGCGGAAGAACCTCTACACAGACAACTGTGGGGAAAAGGTTTCTACTCAAGGTACTTCCTTGACCCTAAAAGAACTGGAGACCTCAAGCCCATACTAGACCTGCGAAACTTGAACAAGTTTCTGGTGAGGGAGAAGTTCAAAATGCTCTCCCTTGGAACTCTGCTGCCCTCCCTCCACTAGGGAGATTGGCTCTGCTCCTTAGACCTAAAGGATGCATATACCCACATCCTGATCCACCCCTCCCACAGACAGTACCTAAGGTTCGTGGTGGGAGGAGAGCACTATCAGTATAGGGTACTTCCATTTGGTTTTGCCTCCTCGCCTAGAGTCTTTACAAAGTGCCTGGTGGTCGTGGCCGCCTACGTGCGCCTATAAGAGGCATTCATCTTCTCCTACCTGGACAACTGGCTCATTAGAGGCAGCTCAGCCCTCAAGGCCAGCCAGGCTGCAGGACGAACAATCTGCCTCCTGCAGCACCCAGGGTTCATCATCAACTACCCCAAATCCCACCTCTCTCCAGTCCAAAACCTGGAGTTCATAGGCACCCAGCTGGACACATTACAGACCAAGACTTCGCTTGCAAAGGAGAGAGCACTTTGCCTCGTGCAGGTAGCGAAAGAGGTACTGATTCACCTCGCCTCCTCCTCTGCTTGCTAGGCCACATGGCCTCAATAATTCATGTCACACCCCTAGCCTGCTTGCACATTATGGGTGGCCCAGTGGTGCCTCAGCTCACAGTGGACCAAAGCCATGGGCAGACTACGTGACAGGATCAGAGTCATCCGCCAACTGGCAGATTCCCTCAAATGGTGGCAGCCCCTATGCCATCTCCAGGAGGGGATGCCATTCCAGGCACCGACACCACAGATGCTCCTAACCATGGATGCCTCCCTCCTGGGTTGTGGAGCACACTGTGGAAACCTCCGCACTCAAGGTAGCTGGTCGCAGCAGGAGTCGCTCTTGCAGATCAACCTCCTGGAACTCAGGGCTATTTTCCTAGCCCTGCAAGTGTTCCACAACATCTTGTGCAACCGTCCTGTGCTTATCCAGACGGACAACTAGGTCACCATGTTCTATATGAATAAGCAAGGGGGCGTACTCCTTCTTCCAGGAAGCGGTGGCTCTCCTCTCCTTTGCGGTATGCCACAGAATGCTCCTGTGAGCAGTATACCTTCCAGACCAGAACAATTACTTGGCGGACAAGCTCAGCAGAGTCCTTCATCCACACGAATGGCTTCTACACCCCAACGTGATGCAGTGACTCTTCTGCCTCTGGGGCACGTCCAAGATGGACCTGTTCACCTCCCCGGACAACACGCAGCTGCCTCACTTCTGCTCACACCAGCCGGACCCGGAGAGAGTAGCAGCAGATGCCTTCCTGATCCCGTGGTCCAAGTTCCTCCTCTGTGCCTTCCCACCAACCTCACTGGTGGCCAAGACCCTATTCAAAATCCAGAGTGAGCAGGCATCAGTGATTCTGATCGCCCCCAAATGGGCCCGGCAACCATGATTCCCTCTGCTGCTCTCCCTGTCAGTAGCACTCCTGGTTCCACTGGGTCAGGATCTAGACATCCTATCCAAGGAGGAGGGCGCCCTCTTGCACCCCAACCTGGGATTGCTAGCATTGACAGTGTGGCTGCTGAAAGAGTAGCCTTGGCCCCCTTAAATCTCCCAGGAGAAGTCGAGGAGATCCTGTTGTCCTCCCAAAAACCCTCCACCAGACAGGCCCACACATTCAAATGGAGGAGATTCTCCATCTGGTGTGCAAAGAGAATGGAGAACCCTTTCTCCTGCCTGCCGCGTGCAACTTGTGCCACAATACTTACTGCACCTCTCACATGCTGGCCTAAAGTTCAAATCAGTGAGGATACACCTGAGAGCCATAGCCGCTCATCATCACCCTATAGAGGGGAAATCTCTCTCAAACCAGCCCCTTGTCTCCAGGTTCCTCTGGGGCCTCCTGCTATCAAAGCCCCCTCTCTGCCTTCCAGCGGCAGAATGGGGCCTTAATAGGGTGCTTTCCCAACTCACCAAGCCGCCGTTCAAGTCCCTGGCCACCTGCAACCTGAGATACCTCTCCTGGAAAATGATTTTTCTGGTGGTCATCACGTCTGCTTGGAGAATGAGTGAACTCCAGGCCTTGGTGGAGGATCTGCCATACACAAGGCTCTATAAGGTGGTGCTCCACACACATTCCAAATTCCTCCCCAGGGTGGTATCCCCTTCCACCTCAACCAGAAAGTGGTCCTTCCCACCTTTTTCCCACAGCCCCATGCCGGCAGGGAAGAACTTATCTTGCATACGCTCGACTGCAAGTGGGCCCTGTCTTTCTATCTTCAGAGGACCCAGGCCCATCGCAAAGCTTCTCAGCTCTTTGTATCATATGACACCAGTAGACTGGGGCTTCCGGTTATGAAGTGTACTCTGTCATATGGGTAGCAGACTGCAACACCCTCACCTATGAGCGTATGGGCCTCTCCCTTGAGCACCGGATCACTGCACATCGTGTGCGGGCCATGGCTGCATCGATGGCCAACCTCTGCTCAGTGTTGGTGCCGGAAATCTGCAGAGCCGCCACATGGGCTTCAATTCACACGTTTGTAACTCATTATTGCCTGAAGAGTGAGTCCCGCAGGGACAATGCCATAGGACAGGTAGTACTCCATAATATTTTCGGTGTGTAGGCAACTCCTGCCCTCCGACCCTTTTGTGTACAGGCTACCAGAATAATAGTGTCGCTGGATGCTAGGGTCTTACAGAGTCCTTCAGTGGGGACTCATCTTCTGCACCTCACAGCTACCCAAGGGGTTGCTGGTGGTACTGTTGTGGTTCAGTCCTCAGCAGCCTGGCACTAGGGAGTCCCATATGTGAGGACTGACTTCCTGCTTGTTCCTGGAGAAAGTGTAGTTACTCACCTGTAACAGGTGTTCTCCAGGGACAACAAGAATCAGTCCTCACAACCCTCCTTCCTCCCCTTGGAGTCGCCTCCCTACATTGTTTTAAATCCTTTTTGCTATGTCATCTGACTGAGTAAGATGGCCCCCTTGGGCAGGAAGGGGACCACGCATGCATGATAGCATTCCCAAAGGCTTTCTATGAAAGCTGGAGAAATGCTTCGTGTGGGCTCTGTCGGCGCCGATGTCACCCATATGTGAGGACTGATTCATGCTGTCCCTGGAGAATACCTGTTAAAGGTGAGTAACTATGCTTTCTCTGCCTCTGTCTTGAATTTTTCTCTTCTCAAACCCTGCTAGATCCATTTCAATCTGGCTGGCTTTTGTCCCTTATACTCTACTGAGAAGTCTCTTGCCAAAGTCTCCAGTGACTTGTTCCTGGCTAAATCCAAAAGCCTTTACTCAGTCCTCATTCTTCCTGACCTTTCTACTGCTTTTAACACTGTTGCCCACCACCTTCTCCTCGAGACATTATCCTTACTTGGTTTTAGGGTCTCTGTGCTATCCTGGTTCTCCTCTTATCTCTCCCATTGCTTTTCAGTGTTTGTTCTGGTGGTTTCTCTTCTACAGTCAAACCTCGGTTTTCATGATTAATCCGTTCGAAAAAGTCTGACTAAAACCGAAACGTATGAAAACTGAAGCAATATTTCCCATAAGAAATAATGTAAATTCAATTAATCCGTTCCAGACACCCAAAAATATTCACAAAAAATACATTTTAGCAATTTGCAATCAGGAAGAGAATCAATCCCACTTCTGGCCACAAGATGGTGATCCAGAGGTATTTTTGGCAGACAGATTGTTTAAACTGCTGAGAAGGGAGAAAGATTAACAGCACGGTCAAGATGCAAATCTTCAGCAAAAAAACACCCAGAAAGGAGATCGGGCACAGGAATTTTTAAAGAAAACAGAAGAAAACAAGAAGGATCCACAAAAAAAAAAGGCACCAGCCACAGCCACCGGAAACACCACTCTCCCGCTCAGGAAACCTGGAACGCAGAGCTCAGCATGTGTTCCAGAGCCATGTGGCAATGGCTGCAGCAGCACGAGCTCCCGAAGTCTCAGCCAGGCAGTAGAACAGCTCCTGTCACTTCTCTCACCTGCCCGATCATCCACAGGACAGCAAACACACAGATATTGTACTGTACGGCACTGTAATCTGATCGCTGACTCCGTCTCAACAGCAATTTGCAAGCTTACCCTGCAAGAGAAAGAACTGCCTCCCACATTCATGCAACATCTCCTGCTTACATTGACAGCTACCCTGCTACCTCCGAGCCTGAGGGGGCGCTCCAGAGAACGGGCAGGCGGTGGACGAGATCGGGGCCTTCTTCTCTGTGCAATCCTTGCTTCTCTGTACATGGTCAGCTGACTTTCGCTTCTCATCACGCTGGCGATCGGTGAGTCCGGGGGGCAGTGCTTTCGGGACTGGGCGGGCAGTGTATACAGACCGGTGTGCAGCGCGAGGGTGTATGTATTGCCTTTTATCCCATGACACTTCTTCAGGAGTTGTATACTGTATAGGTTTTCAGATCTGACAAAGTCTCATTTTATGCACTGGCTCACCTATTCCACATACTTTACGAAAACCGAGGCGATATACGATAACTGGGACAAAATCTCAGTCAAAAAAGACGTCGAAAACCGAAGCATATGAAAACCGGGGCAAACGAAAACCGAGGTTTGACTGTACTACTATCCTACTCTCAGTTGGTGTATCCCAAGAGTCTGTTCTGGGCTGTCTTCTTTTCTCTCTCTATACTCAGTCCCTTGGCTCTGATCTCCTCCCATGACTTTCAATATCATTTTTATATTGATGACTCTTAGGGGTATGTTTACTAAACCGTCCTAATGTTACCGGCGCTAGTTGCAGCGTTAATGTGAGGAATGCCATATAAGGTAGTGGGCGTTCCGGCAGCAAGGTAGCAATGAATCTGTATCGCACGATAGAGGGCGCCTTGGCTCGTTAACGCGCGTTAACCTTAACTCCATGCCAGCGCTGTGTTAGAAGCTATAGAGATGTAGCCCACTGGTTGTTACAATGACTGTGGAAGCAGAGGTCATGAGTTTGATCTTGCAGTGGTGTTATTTAATAAGCTGTCTGAGGGATTTCCTTTTAATTTAAATCAGTGCTGCCAGCAAAAACACCCTCACAGTGCCGTAACCTAAGGTGCCTCATAAGCCGCCCTATAGGGCACATTATAAAGTGCCCTGTCTTGTTTAATGTGAACCGCGCTGATGGAAAAGAGAGCGGTATAGAAGAACCATAAATAAATCTCTTCCTCCACAGTCATTGTAATAACCAGTGGGCTACATCTCTATAACTTCAAACACAGTGCTGGCTGGCTACAGAAAGACTGTAGGTCACCGCACAAAATGTCTGCTGTAGTTACCAGGATAGGGTAAACCCACCCGTACCCATGATGCACTGCACATGCAGATCAGCAGTCTACATCTGATCACAAGATGGGGTATGTGCCTCCACAGCACCTCGGCCTGGTAGGGGGAACTGACCGTGTGTGTTACTGGCACAGAGTAGCTACAGACCGTGACATTGTGTGGGTCCTGTGCTCACCCTGAGGGTGAGGTGGGGCACCCAGCACCAGGTCCGTAGCACCTAGTTTGGCTGAGATAGGCTGTGCTGCAGGTCCCCAGGTAGTTCCTGCAGATACACCTGTGTCCATCTGTATTTCCCAGTCATGTCTAGCCCTTGTGTACTATGATGCACCCAGAGTAGTGCATATCCGTGTGGTTGCCATGGTCACTTGTTATAGGAGAAGGGTGATGTTTGGACCCAAAAGCGGATTATGTAGCACCACCCAACCTGCCCTCACTGGGTCAGGGACAGGATCTCCCACCAACAGATCCACACTCTACATCGGAGGCAGTAAAAGAGACCACCACCCCAGTCCTGCTGGGCAATAGGCACCCTCCAGGTCAGTCAATGCAGATCTGTACTTATCACATAGGGCACTGGCAGACAGGCCTGGAAAAGCTCAGCTTCCACCCCCACCCCCCCCCACACACCCACCCACCCACCCACAAACCCACCCACAAACCCCCACACCCCTCCCACCCACCCACAAACTCCCACCCACACCCCCCCACCCCCACAATCTGACATTCACCAGTAGAGGGCACATTCAGTCTTCACCCACTGCACCCTGCAAGGTGTTCTAACCATACACATGCTAACTGCAGACAGTCTGCTAGCTAGTACATAGTGCACGTTCCTGGAGGAACTGTGTGCACCCAAAAGTGGGATGTAAGCACAAACACCAAGCAAGTATGTCAGTGATTGGGCCCCAAAAAAGGAAACCCATAGAGATCACTTGAGGATAGCACTATGTGGGAACCTAGACATGCCATGGTCACTGCTCAGTCAGGGTGAGACTGACCTCCCAGCATGACATGCTGTGGCCACCCTGTCCATGCAGGTGGTGGTCGAGCACTACAATATCCCAGCCATTGCCCTATGCCCTGTGCAGATGCATCCTACCCGCCCTGTCTGGGCCATACCCACAACACCTTGCTCCTCATTATTGTTTATTGTTTATTGTTTAGTTCACATTTACATTACATCGAGGCGGTTTACAAATAAAATCAATGGTTAAAGAGAAAAGAAATTACAATAATTGAGAGCAAAGAGGAGAGTAAAGGCAAGAGAAATATAATTAGAAAACAGAAAAAGAAATCTTCAGGGGGGAAAGGCTAGTGAGAAAAGATGAGTTTTAAGAAGGGAACGGAATTTGGGGTAGGATTCTTCTGTGCGGAGGTGGGTAGGGAGGGAATTCCAAAGAGAGGGTCCTAGGTAATAAAAAGCAGATTTTCTGGTGGATTGCAAATGAGCCTTGGAGGGCGCTGGAAGGTGAAGACGATTAATGTGGATGGACCGGAGACTGCGGGAGGGGTTATGGTAAGTTAATAAGTCAGACAGGTAGGCAGGTGTTGAGTGATAAATAGCTTTGTGAATTAAAGTGAGAAACTTAAATGATATTCGGTAATCAATTGGCAACCAGTGGAGATGATAAAGCAGAGGGGTGATATGGTCGCGTGGGGAAGCATGGAGAATCATGCGAGCAGCTGTATTTTGGATTAATTGAAGACGATGTTTTTGAGATTTAGGGAGACCAGCAAAAATAGTATTACAAAAGTCTAATCTAGTGATAACCAAGGAAAGCAGGAGAGTAGTGAGGGCCTGAGTGGACAGAAAGGGACGTACATTGGCAGGCTAACGCTGGAAACAGTGTAAGCACTGTGGGCTCAGTAAGGTGTAGGCAGCCACAAAACACTGGATAGACATTGTGGTGATGAGAGTGACCAAGAAAGAATGGAAATAGAAGAAAATGGTACTTGTGCCCTTAAAACTACTGACAGCCAAGCTTTGCACAGAGGTAGAAAAACTACTTTGAAAAAAAGTCAAGCCAAGCCACGTCCTAGCTCTGACGAGGAGGCAGGCTTGCTTACTGATTACAAGCACACGTGCAAAGAGGAAGGTGTGGCAGGAAAGAAACAGGTTTTTAAACCTGTCTCCAAACAGAGCACAGGGGAGAAGAAGAGAGAGAGCACACGGAGCCTACAGAGTTCACAGAGGAGTTCTCAGCGTGCACGGAGGAGTTCCCAGGAGGAAGAGAGTTCCCAAGGGGAAGAAAGTTCCCAGGAGGAAGGAGCTCAGAGAGTTAGGAGAGCTGAGAGCACCAAACAGCTGCCACAGAGGCAAGTCATTTCCTGGGGATACCATGACTGTTCTTCAGACAGACCTTGCCTGTTGCACTGCACACCACCCACCTAAACAGGGCTTGGCCTTGGTCTGCTGTGGGCAGCTGCCACTGCCCTCTCCACCACCAGCACCCCTCCCCCACCATGCTGACATGCCCTTATGCCGGTGGTGCTGGAGGTGCGCAGTCCCAGGCCATCCAGTGTGCCTGTAGGCAGCTGCCTATGGTGTGAGATCTGGGGTAGGGGTGCCTAAATAGTCATTCGCGCTTCCCCCCGGTACTGCCTGTCAATGCTATGTGCCCTTTGGGATACCTGCTGGGTACTGTCCCCTGGGACACTGTGGGACACACACTCGTGGGCATGTTTGACCTTGGTCAGTTGCTGACTTGCTGATTTGCAGTTTCTGCGTTCCTATGTGCCACCTAGGCATCTGCCTAGTCCACCCTGTGCCCCAGCTGCCCCACTGCATGTCCCGCCTGCAGCCCCCTGTACCCCATTTGCAGCCTCACCGTAGTGCCCTTTCGTACTTGGGCACTATGCTGTTGCTGCACATGTAGCACTACTATCACTTTTCTTGGTCTCCCTGCCTTTGCTGTACATTGCTGATGTAAATGGTTTCTCTTTCCTGCAATTGTGCCTCTAACACCAGGTTTTCAAGCACGGTAATGCTCTAGTCTTAAAATCCAAGCGTTAGTGTACCTGGAGCCTCTCCCCGCCCACTCCCCGCCCATTGACCCCTTCTCTCTGCCCTCTGGAGACACTTACTCCACCCTCTGTGTGCCTTAACGCTGCCGGAGACATTATCACGTGAAACATAATGTAATCGCATGATTTTATCATGTGATAACGTTATGTATCGCGCAATAACATTGTCGCTGCAACGTTAGCGCTGTTTAGTAAACATACCCCTGGTTCCAAGATGGCAGAGGAGTAGACACCATTTGTAAGTGTACGGAGAGGCAGAGAGGTGGACACTGAGCTGATGGGGAAAAAGAGGAAGCAAAAAACAGCGAAGCCCCCGGATTCCTCGACACCTATAGGAGGTTCGACACAAGCCTCTATTGTCTCCTTTTGCTTACCTCTTACGGCGGGCATGGCTTCAGCGGATCCCTCGGGTGTGACGGGGGATCTGAGCAGTGACGGGGTGGATCTTAGCCCCCTTCAGCTGTTGCCACAGCAACCCGGTGGAGGCCGAGAGGAGGTGGCGGGCACTGGAGTGTCTCCGGGTCAGGAGGTCGTGGCTGCGTGTGGGGGCCCCCCTACCGGTACTGAGCCCTGGTGAGAAGTTTAGAGGAGCTGTGGAGATGGTTCGCTCCACTGAAGTTGGTCCGGGAGGGGACCGAGGGAAAATCGTTTCGCCAGGAGCTGCAGAGATGCGGGTGATATGCGGCTTAAAGAAACCAGCTAAAGTTGCATTAGATAGCTTATGGGAGGCTATCTCTTCTCTCCAGAGTTCCCTTGCTCCAGTAGTGGGTGCATTATCTCAGGAGTTTCTTCTTGTCAAAGGCCAGTGTTCGGCGGTGGAATCGAAGTGTGCGGAGCAGGCTGACAAGGTAGCAGTGCTTGAGACTAAGGTGGATAATTTGCAAGTTTTGGGTGAGACTTTTTCCAAGGAATGGTTGATTTCAATGAGGCACTTGGAATTTATGGATAATTCCCTAAGGAGAAATAATCTGCGTTTTTTGAACTTTCCAAGATCACCATTGTTGGAACCACTGGTTCTCGCCTGTAAGTACCTCACGGAGGTTCTCCTGATGCCACCAGACAATTTGCCACCTATTGTTAGGGTTCAGTATGTTGCTATTTCCTCGGGGACTGGGGCTGCAGTGGGAACAGTGGGCACTTTGGGGCCTGACCAGTTGGAACTGTCTGATTTCCTAGAGAGCTCCTTGGAAGTGGTGACTAGCAGAGCAACTTTGTTAGTTTGTTTTGCCTTCGAATCTGATCGTAAAGCTGTCCTTAGGTTATATTTTCATAGAATGTCTTTTTCTCAGTTTATGGGTTCAAAAATTTTAATATTTCCTGATCTGTTGAGGGACACCCAAAAAAGGCAGAAAGAGTATCTGGCTTTACGCCAGAGAGCTACTGCCTTGGGTGCCCAATTTAAATTGAGGTATCCATGTAAATGTGTGTTATTATATCAGACTAAGCATTTTCTGTTTTTTGAACCTGTGCAACTGATTCAATTTCTTTAGGCGAGGGAAGTTGGGGGGGAGGGGTAATTCCTGTACTGGCTGCCATGTGAGTTATCGTTGCTCATAAGATGTGTGGGAGTTTTTCCTTTATTTTTCCTTTTGATGTTTCTTGTTTGGAACTATATTGGGGTTGTCTTATTGGGGGCTATTTTTTGTAACTGGGGTTAACTTCTAATAAGTGGGGAGGTATTTTCCCTTTTTCTTTTTTGCTGTATGTAGCCCAGTTATTTACGTTTTGATTGTATTATTGGAAAATTTGTTAAATAAAAAATAAAAATAAATAAAAAACATACCCCATAGATCTATTTATGTACATCTGATATTTCTTTGTCACTCCAAGCTTGAATCTCCACCTGCTTATCTGACATCACTGCCTAGATGTCTCACCGCTATTTGAAATTGAACATGGCCAAAACTGAACTTCTATTTGTCCCTCCAAACCCTCCTCCCCCAGTCCTCCTTTCTCTATCTCTGTAGATAGCACTCTTCTTCTTCCTGTTTCCTCAGCCCTCAACCTTAGGGTCATCATTAACTCCTCCCTCTCCTTTTCCACACATATCCTATAGATAGCTAAAACCTGTCATTTCTTTCTCTATAACATTAACAAAATTTGACCCTTCCTTTCTGAACACATGACTAAAACACTTATCCCCTCTTTAATACCTCCTGCCTCGACTATTGCAATCTCCTCCTTGCTGGTCTCCCCCTGAGTCACCTCTCTCCCCTTCAATCTGTTCAGAACTCTGTTGCATGGCTAATCTTCCGCTAGCCCCAATATACTCGTTTAACCCCTCTTCTCAGGTCACTTCATTGGCTCCCCTTCTGTTTCTGTATACAGTTCAAACTTCTTCTGAGGAGCATTCATTCTACTGCTTCTCAGTACCTTTCTTCAATCCTCTCTCCCTACATCCCTCCTCATGAACTCTGCTCTACCACTAGCTTGCTTCTCTCTGTGCTCTTTTTTTTTCCACTGCCAACTCTAGACTTTGATCTTTTCACTTTGCTTCTCCTTATGTCTTGAACAAACTACCCGAATCTAAATGTCAGGCTTCATCTCTTCCCCTTTTCAAATCCATGCTAAATTCTCACTTCTTTGTAGCTGTTTTTGGATCCTGATCCCTTGTTTTCCTTGTGTCTCCTTACCTTTCCCTCTTTGTGCCCTTATTCTCAATTATTGTATTATCTGTCATGATTAGATTGTAAGCTCTGACGAGTAGGGACTGTCTTTTTATATGTATCTGTACAGCGCTGTGTATGCTTTGTAGCACTACATAAATGATCAATAGTAGTAGTAGCACTGCAAAAAGAAACCTGGAGCTCAAAATTGGCAATATAAACTAGAAAACAGTATGGATATCCTCTAGTTGCAACCTGTGGTGTGGGAGACTATTACAAGAGGTCCATCAGACCCAGAAGAAAAACAGAGAGAGAGATGCCGGTGCAATTGATTGGGGAAAGAGAGAGAAACTGGAGGAATTGGCAGGGGGAAGGCTACCCCCCAACCTGGTGAAGACAGAAAGGGCAAGGGAGATAAATTGGGCTAGTGGGAACAGGCTTGGTGCTGAGGAGAGAGGATCCTGGAAAAGTGATGAGGATGAACTAGAGCTCCTTGAATTTTTGGAGGTTACTAAGGGGTCCACATAACCAAAAGGTTTGGGAACTTTTGTTCTAGTGAACCCTGCATTATAAGGAATGATCGTTCTCTCGTGTGGAAGTGTATTAATGGGTTAATACTAGTTGTACTGAGCAAATGCTTAGATGTGAATTGTTTAAGTAAAGTAAGTTGAAGGATAGGGCATATACATTATTAAAATTTGCTCATCTGTGGAAAGAAGTAGAGACAGGAAGCCAAGTTTAGATGCTGTAAGACAACTGTGTAACTAATTCACTGTTTATTTATGAATTTATTTATTTGCAAAGATTTTTATACTGCCAAGATTTTACAATCTGAAAAAAAAGGAGAGCGGATTAATACACACATAACATTTTGGAAAGGAAATATATGGACGCACATATTTAAGTGAACTCTGCAAGTTTTAATGGGGGAAACTGCTGATTTCTTTAATAATCCTCTGATTTGCCTCACTAGTATGCCAATAAAGACTCTTGCTAGGACTTCCGGTGGCAATGAGCTGGTAGGACGTGTGTTTGGCCAGCTCCGGGGGCTACCCCAATATTCGGCAAAATAACCCCGTTCAGCGGTACCCTACGATCTTCAGAGTTTCTGTGTCGACCCACGGGCATTGCACCGGAGTGGCGTTCCAGTTTTGAGCACAGCGGCGAGGCTACATGGCTTCCAAGATTACCCGCAAGGAGAAGGGCAGGCCGCCGGAGGGAAAGATGGCGGAAGATGCGCCGGCGAGCCCTACTGCAGGCCTACCGCAGCTGACGGTGGCTGAAGTGAGTGCGGCTGTGGTGGCTGCCCTAGATGATCGCTTTCGGTCCCTGGCGGAACAAATCTCACAGGTCAATCGGAGCGTCGGGGACTTTACGAACCGCATGGACCAGGTGGAGACAAGGGTCTCCGATATCGAGGACTCCCAGCGCACACTACAGGAGCGTGTGACGGCCCTGGAGGGATTGGTTCGGCAACAACACGACAAACTCGACGACCTCGAGAATCGAGGTCGTCGTAAGAACTTAAGATTTGTCGGCATCCCTGAGAGTGTGGGGGACCGTGCGCTCGCTGGGCATTTAGTTTCCTGGATCACCCAGACTTTCTCCGAGACTGTTGCCGGCCCGATAAAACTGGAAAGGGTGCACAGACTGGGCCTGCGGAGGGAAGGAGCCCGGCGGCCACGTGCAGTCATCGCGCGGTTTTTGGAGTTCAGGCAGAAGGAGGAGGTTCTGCGGGCGGCCCGCTCTCGGCGGAGGGGCTCCGGCGGTGAGGACCCGATCTTGGTATTCCAAGATTATTCTGCACTTGTGAGTCAGCAGCGGCGGGCCTTCTCACCTATTTGTGGGCAGCTGGCAAACCGAGATGTGCGATTTGCGCTTTTATACCCTGCCAAACTTCGCGTGGAATATCAAGGTGGAGTGCGGTTCCTGGCCACTCCGGAGGAGGCCCGGACATTCCTGGAACAGCTTGGTGGAGGTGCACCTCCATGAAGATGGGTAGTTGTGCAGCTGGGGTGATGTTTTTGGACTGCCTGTGGATAGAAGGTGTGGGTGGCGGGTGTTTCTGAGGCATTCTGTATTACTGCAACTTTTGTGGCTATCAATGACACCACTAATGCTCGCCGTCTCAAACTTCATTACTATTATGTTTTATGTTCTTGAATTTCTGCTGCGTACTATGCCCTCTCCCCAGGGCTATGTTTCTGACCAGGGGTTGAGTAATGGTGGTGGTTAGTTTTGTTGCCTGTCTCCGCCTCGATGTTTTTTAGTCTTTTTGCTTTTGTCTCTTACTTCTTCCTTAATCTTCTTCATTCTCTCTTTTGAGGGGAGGGGGGATCGAGGGTCTGGGGTTGGATTATTGCTAACCCTCTTTTCCGAATGGTATAAGGCACTCTCCGGGGGGTGGTATGGCCGTCTGGGGCTGGCCCTTCCCCAGGGGGGTGATGCAGTCGGTCACTGGGGCCGTCATGCCGGCCTCTGGACCCCCACCGACTTGTGCAGTGCATTTTACATGTGGTGGGCCTCGATGCCAGCGTCAGCCTTATCTACCATGCCCCTCTCGCCTGCAAGGAGGTGGGAACATCTGGGGCGATCTGGCTGTTCTCGTTAAAACGTTGGCTGCTTGCTGTTTGCTGTTTACTGCTGGTTGGGGTCTGCCTTTTGTTTGTTTTGTTTTTTTCTTTTTTTTCTGGGTTCTGTTTTTACTGTTCTTTGTGGGGGTGGGCTAGTCTCTCTCCTTCTGCTATCTTGTCTTGCCTTGGTGCAAGGCTGGGGGGAGTGGGGAATGTGGTTTTTTGGGAGGGGGGGAATGAGAGGGGTTCTGGAATAGGGTGGGGTTACCCTGAATGCCACTGGAATGGGGTCCTGGGTGGAAGGGGGCCCGGAGGGGCCGTTGAAGGTGATGTGGTGGGTCGGGGAGGGGTGGGTGGGGAGGCAGGGCTGGGTAGAGTTTGGCTGGGGGGGATGGGAGGGAGGGAGGGTGGGGAAGGCTGACTGGGGAAAGAATGGGGGGGGCTTGGCTACAGGTGGTTCCACTGCTGCTCAGTTCAGTAGGAGAGGTGGGAGCCCTAGGCTGGGGGGCTGCTGCTTCGCTATGGGAAATTTTTTCCTGCTAAGGTTGCACAGCTGGCTCTTTACCTATGGGTAAGCGAGTGCAGCTGGCTTCTTGGAATGTATGCGGTTTGGGCTCCCCTATCAAGCGATATCGAGTGCTACAACAACTGCGCTCTAAAAGGGTTGACATAGCTATGTTACAGGAGACTCACCAGACTTTGGAAGAGCTCAACAAGCTAAGCAAAGGGTGGGTGAGTACAGTGTATGGAGCTGCGGCTGTTGGGAAGAAGCGCGGGGTAGCTATCCTTATAGCCAAATCAGTGGGATGGGTGGAGGAGAAGGTGGAGGTTGACCCTGAGGGACGTTATGTTTTTGCATGGGGAACGTTCGATGGCTTGCGCGTGGTGTTGGGGTCGGTGTATGCGCCTAATGGATACGAAGCTCGCTTCTACCAGCAAGTGTCTCGAGTGGTGTCGGCGCTGGGGGAGTACCAATTGTTCTTGGGGGGTGACTTCAATTCTGTAATGGATGCGGCCATGGATCGCTCGATGATGATGGGCCCTAGGGACAGGCGTAGTGCTCGGTGTGTTCGGGGATGGTGTGATGGATATGATCTTTTGGATGTATGGCGGGTTATGCACCCTGGTGACCGTGAGTACACACATATGTCCCGGGCTCATGGGACGTGGTCGAGAATTGACTACTTTCTAATTTCCGCTGGCTTATTTCGCCTGGTGGACCGCGTCAATATTGGCCCGCTGGCTCTCTCGGATCATGCCATGGTGGTTCTGGGGATCCAGTGTTCTGTGCAAGGACGGGGGTGGAATTGGCGGTATCCTTTAGACCTCGGGGATGATACCGGCTTTGTACAGTTTCTGCGAGGGAAATGGGAAGAATATGCCCAACACAATGCTCCCCATAGCGATAATCCAGCCCTCTTTTGGGAGACGGGGAAGGCCGTGCTACGCGGTGAGATTATTAGCTACCGGAGTCGACGGCGGAGGGCCATTAATCATCAAATCTTGCAGTTAGAAAAAGAGCTGGCTAAGGCCCGCAGCTGGCATGCCAGGTGCCATAGCAGGGAGGCTAAAGCTAAACTGAAGGAACTACAACTGGAATTGGAGGCTGTGCTATGCCAGCGCACCCGGAAGTCTTTACTATATCATAGATTCCGGCTCTACCGGCATGGAAATCGGGCCGGTAAACTCCTGGCCTCGTTGGTACGGGCAGATGGGGGGCCTCGGCAGATAGGGGCGCTACGGCATGCCAATGGCACTTTGAAGACTAAAGCGGAGGAGATCGAACAGGTCTTTTGTGACTATTATCAAACCCTATATGCCCGCGAAGGTCCTGGCTTGGGTGGTGGAGGGGAGGAGTTTGTGCGTTCCAGTAAACTACCAAGACTGGCTGAGGATCAGTTGGCGATTTTGAATGCACCTATCTCCCCCCAGGAGGTACAGTCCGCGATTCGGGGCTTAAAGCGGGGACGGGCGCCCGGTCTGGATGGGTATAGAGGCGAATTCTATAAAATTTTAGCAGATAAGGTGGTGATCCCTCTTTCCGAGTACTATGCAGCTTTGATTAGTCGGGGTGTGTTCCCCTATGAAGCCAATAAGGCTCTTGTTACCGTATTGCCTAAACCAGGTTGGGACCCGCTCTTGCCCAGCTCTTACCGGCCCATTTCTCTACTGAATGTCGATATTAAGATTCTAGCCAAGATCATGGCTGAGCGGTTGGCGGGGTTTCTTCCCAGTTTAATTCACGCGGACCAAGTTGGCTTCGTTAGAGGTCGGCACGCTGCTTATAGTTTGCAGAGGGTGTTGGCCTCTATGTGCGCCAGTCGAAGGGACGGCAAGCGATCGATGTTGATAAGTTTCAATGCTGAAAAAGCCTTTGACAGGGTGGACTTGGGCTTCATGTACCAGGTGCTGGACGCGGTGGGGATTACAGGTTTTTTTGTGGCAGCGGTACGGTTGTTGTACGCGGACCCTAGGGGAGCGATCTTAGTTAATGGCTGTATGTCCAGACACTCCCATCTTCTGTACGTAGCCCTTAATCATCCCGACAATCCCAAACAGAAACCAGATCCACAACGCTTTCTGAAATGTGCCCTTGTAAACTCACGATCAGTACGCAAAAAATGGCCAGTCATCCCTGACCTAATAGCTGTCCATGACCTGGATCTCCTCATGGTGACAGAATCGTGGCTCAAAGACACCGATACAGCCCTCATAAACCAACTTATCCCCCCAAACTTCTCCATTCATACCTGCCACAGGGTCAATCGGAAGGGTGGCGGAGTCTTTATACTTGCAAAAACTGAACTCAGATTTCAACTACTCACAGCCATGAGCACCATACACACAGACATAATCACCATTGCCAACAAGGAAATTACCATAAACTTTGTTTACAGATCCCCCTCCTCTCCACCTGAGATCATCTCTACCTTTATTGACCTAGCCTGCAACCCAACTAACCCTCGCAACCCCAACTGGCTACTTGGAGACTTTAACTTGCCCTCCCTACAGTCCATCCAAGCGGATGCCTTCCTAGAAGCTATGCAAACACTTGGGTTTGAGCAAATAGTGAACACCTCCACTCATCTTAAAGGAAATCCACTTGACCTAATTTTTGCTCCTCAATCCGCTATCAACCAGAAGGCCAACCTAAACATGGATATCACCCCCATTCCTTGGTCAGATCACAAGCTAATCACGTTCCAGATACCCACCCATCTTACACATTTCTCCTCCAATGACTCCAGTACAGAATCCAGAACTGCTTCTCACTTTAGAACACTTGATAAAGAAGAGTTCGTTAAACTTGCCTTACCTAAGCTCAATCCAATGCCTCTGAACCTTGAAGAAGCAATCACCAATTGGAACATCACGCTGAAAACGTTTGCTCAACTACCAGCTATAGACAAACCATTAGCTCCCAAGAGACCTAAAGGAAGAAGACATCAAGCCCCTTGGTTTACATCAGATCTGCGGTCATCCCTCCTCTCCCTTAGGAAACTTGAAAGAAAATGGAGAAGATCCCGATCCGAAATCGACAAAGAAACATACTTATCCAGCCTTAAACTCCACCGTGAAACCATATACCTCAGGATGAGCGAATACCATGCCAAACTCCTTCTCCGATCTCTAAACAAACCTAGAGACCTCTTCAGCTTAGTAAAATCCCTAACCAAAGAACCGTCACCTTCCCAACTTGAATCTATCTCCCCCCAAGCATATGCTGACTACCTCCAATCTAAAACTTCCATAACAGACACAGTCTCAGCAACCACTCCCAGCTATACACTCTCCTCAATTCCACCTATCACAATGTTCACAACTCCAACAGAGAAAAACATCCAAGACCTCATCGCCATCATCAACACTTCTACAGCTCCAAGTGATCCCTGCCCAGCATACTGGATCAGAACTCTGCGAGTTGAACTTAGCTCAATTCTAATCAACATCATTAAACTCTCATTTAAAACAGGCTGTTTCCCCACTTTTCTCAAACAAACATCAATAAGACCACTTCTGAAGAATAACAGACTTGACCCACTAAAAACTGACTCCTACCGACCAATCTCTAGTATACCTATACTGTCCAAGATAATAGAGAAGGTTGTTCAGCAGCAGATTCAACACCACATCGATGAGATGGCACCTCTCGATTCCTCTCAACACGGATTCAGGGAGTCTCACGGTGTAGAAACTCTCCTCACCACCCTAACCAACACCTTGAACAGAGGACTAGACAAGGTTGAAAATGGATTCGCTCTCATTTTCCTAGATATCTCCGCTGCCTTTGACTCCGTTAACCACAATCAACTTCTCACTCGTCTCCAGGAGAAGGGCATCCGTGGCCTCGCCTGGGAATGGTGTAGGTCTTATCTATCAGATCGTTGGCAGCATGTCAAGGTTGGTTCCACCACTTCCACGCCTTTTCGCCAACTCCAAGGTGTTCCGCAAGGCTCCTCCCTGTCCGCACTGCTGTTCAATGTCTACATGCAGCCGATATGTGACATCATTCGCTCCTTCAATATCTCCACTCTAATCTATGCAGACGACATCCTGCTATTTACACCATTCAAAATCAAACAACCAGACTTCTCCACCCTTATCAATTGTTTCAACGCCATTACTGATTGGTTACTATCCCAAAATCTCCGCATAAATTTCAAGAAGATGGAAGTTCTCTTCATTTCAAGGAGCAAAGATTTCTCACCTCCATCCTCCTTAAAAGTAAGAGATGCTGAACTCCCTAGTAAACCTTCCATTCGCTACTTAGGGATTACTCTTGACCAGCATTTCGACTTTAAGGAGCACATACGAAACACCACCAGAGCTGTTTACAACAAAATTAGAACACTAAGGCACCTCAGGCCCATGTTACCCCACAATGACTTCAGGACCATCTTCCAGGCCCTCATTCTTCCACATTTTGATTACGCAAATGTGGCCCTTTATGGACTCCCCAAGAACACCCTTAATCCGCTGCAACTCGCCATGAATGTGGCTGCGCGTGTTCTATGTGGTTTAACAAGATCAGACCATATTACCCCGATACTCAAGGAACTCCACTGGCTTCCAATTCACTGCAGGTTAACATACAAAATCCTTCTCATCTCCTTCAAGATCATTAACAACCTAGCCCCCACAACACTCAGTGACCTTATCACCCTCACCCCGAAAAACAGACTCAGAAGATCAGTAACCGACAATACCTTGATCATCCCCAAAGAATCCATCAAGTGCACACAGACGACCAAGAAAAGAACATTCGCCTTCTATGCCCCAAAATGTTGGAACGAACTTCCACCTGAAATTAGATCCATCAAAGGCCTTATGCAGTTCCGTAAGGCAATCAAACACCACATTTTCCTACTTCACTTTGCTCAAGCATCTGCCCCACCTCTACCCACCCACCCACCAATGTCTACAAACTGCATCCTGTCACAAGTATCTTGAGCCCGCTTTAGACTTACTGTATATACAAACCAAATCTAATTATATTTTGTACATATGTTTATAGTTTCTCTGTTACTCCAAGTTTATGCTCCTGTTACAATGTACTGTCCAAGTTTAAACTCCTGTTACAATGTAAGCACAGAACAGTTTTCTGACTGTGCACCCTTGTTGTATGTAAACCGCACTGATAACAAATAGCGCGGTATATAAAAGCTGTTAAATAAATAAAATAAAATAAATAAATAAAATGTCACCGGAATTTCGGATTCAGAAAGGCACTCGTCAGGGGTGTCCTCTTTCGCCTCTTCTGTTCGTTCTGACTTTAGAACCCTTTCTGTGTCATGTTCAGACTTCCCCGGCTTTCCGAGGGATTTCAGTAGGGAAGGCCGATTTTCGGGTTGCCGCCTTTGCGGATGATCTCTTGTTGCACCTTGAGAACCCTGAGGCTGGATTACCTGCCCTCCTTCAGCTGTTTTCCCGCTACGGGGAATTCTCCGGATTTCGTTTAAATTTGGATAAATCTGAGGCATTACCGCTTGACCCTGCTATTCCTCGGGAGTGGTCCGGTCCTTTTCCCTTAAAGTGGGCGGGAGATAGGATCAAATATTTGGGTATTTATTTACCCCGGGATCTGCGCGCTCTCTATCGACTGAATGTCACTTTGCTACTGCAGCACCTAACTACTAGGGTACAGAAATGGAGGGACCTGCCTTTGTCGCTGGGAGGCCGTATTGCCCTCTATAAAATGGTACTGTTTCCTAAATGGTTATACACGTTACAGACTCTACCGTTGCTCTTGAAATGGTCTGATCTCTTGTTAATGGAAAAACAGATTAACATACTGTTGTGGCGGGGTCGGTGCCCTCGGGTTCGTCTGGCGGTGTTGCAGAGACTGTGGGACACGGGTGGTATGGGACTTCCTGACCTTCGATTATACAACCGGGCGTGTCTGCTACGGCATGTTGGGGATTGGCTCTGGGGGCTGGGGGAATATACTCCCCTGGAACTGCTCGGTGCTCTCGTCGCCCCGCTACATATTCGCTATATCTTGCACCTGCGACGGGCGACCGGCCTAGATCCTTTGACATGGAATGTGCTGCTTTGTCCGGTGGTGCAAACCTGGCGGTATTTGTGTGGCAAACTGGGATTATCTGCGTTTTATTCACCCTACCTTCCAATCAGGGGCAACCCTGACTTTCTACCGGGTCTCCTGGAAGCCAATTATGTACGATGGGAGCGGCTGGGAATCTCCACTATTGAGCGGCTTCTGGCTGGGGATGGCATTCTTGAGCCCTGGGACCGTCTTAGTGTTTTTTATGGGTGGACTAGTAACGATATGTTTCCATATGCTCAGATTCAAAGTTATCTTAACACGCTCCCGAGGATTTCTTTACATGGTGACATTTGTTCTCGGATGGAGGAACTATTGCTAGGGGGAGAGTCTGCGCGGAAGGTTTCCAGTTTGCATCGGGCGTTGCTGAGTCTGGGGACTCCTGGGGCTGAGGAGGGTTTGGCGGCGGCGTGGTCCCATGATCTGGGGGTGTCAGTAGATGGTGAAGGAGTATCGCAGGCCCTTGCACAAATCCCTTTGATGTTCGCCTCTGTGGATCATCGGGACATGCAGTACAGGCTGGTCCGTCGCTTATATTTTGCACCTAATCGGGCATGGCGGGCGGGGGTGGCCTCTACGAGTAGTTGTCCACGTTGTGGTACTGGTGATGCTACGCTGGGACATATGTTTTGGCACTGCACGGTGGTCCAGCATTTTTGGAAGGTGGTTGTCGATTATTTGGATGGTTGTTTGGGAGCCGCGCTGGCGAGGAGTCCCACGTCTTTAGTGTTGGATGTTTGGTCCGGAATTGATGTAGGCCCCTTGGGCCAGACAGAATGGGCATGGGCACGTCGGGTGTTGGTGGTGGCTCGTATGACTATCTTACGGAGCTGGTTGGACCCTAGGGGTCCATTGGTTGGACAATGGCGGATACGCCTGCATACCCAAATGTGGATGGAGAGACTTCATGGACGACATCATCTTAAACGATGGGAAGTATTTAGGGTGGGCTGGGGACCCCACTTGCGGCGTCTCCCGCCTCGCGTACGGCATAGGATATTGGATAGGAGGGGAGGTTAAGGGATTACTTTTACTTTTGAGCAGTGGTAGTGATTTTGGTTGCTTAATACGTTGGGGGGGAGGGTGGGACTGGGAGGGGGTGGGGGCTGCAGGGGGGGGGAGTGGGGGGGGAGTGGGGGGAGGGTATTCCGGGTGGTTTCTGGGGTTGTTGGTGTGAGGTGGCAATTCTCAATGGGTAGCAGTTCTGCCACTTCGCCTCGCCCAGGTTCTCGGCTCAACTAGTATGGTCTATTGGGACAGGGGTGTAGCAGGACCTACCTGTGGGTTGGGGGGCTGGCTTGATTCTGCTTGCCTTAATTTGTCTATATCTTAAATCTTCCTGTCCTCTACTCCTCAGCTGTGGGGGGGGGGGGTGGGTTGGGGGGTATTGCGACCTCCACTGTTACCGTTAGCGAATTTCATTGTTTAGGTTTGTAGCTCTGGGAGGCCATCTGACTGGACTTCGCAGTTTATCTTGTTCTGTAATTACTGTTTACTCTCTTTATGGTGTTCTGTTTTGTTTGAAAATGAATAAAAATGATTTTCACTAAAGACTCTTGCTAATCTAATAAGAGTTGTTTTGTTATTTAAGATCTATAAATTAGTGTCATTGTGACTCAGATCCTAATGCTACCAGTTTGACTACTACCAAATTGACTGGAGATCTTTGAAAAGGTGTCCTAGAATGAAGTTGAGGGAAACCAGCATTTGCAAATTTCCGTTTAAAGCTTAGATACTCCCTCAAGATGGCAGGATTAGGTTCTTGCTGAGTGGCTACAGGAAACGTGCCTATTTCAAATTAAGCAAAGATTAATTTAAGATATTTTACATTACTGTTGTGTGTCTTGTCTTGTGAGTTTGTCTTTTCTGGTCATTTCTTTTTCTACCTAACAAAGATTACAAATTATGTATGTTTTGTTAATTAACTTGAAATAAGGGATTTTTTTTTAACCCGCATAGGAAAGGAGAGGAGATGTTTTGAAATTAATGACAGAACTTGTAATTGTTGTTCTTGTTGGGAACTGAAATTGTTATTGATAAAGCTTGGAAATTGACTAGTTTTGAGAAGAAACTGTGATACTGGATCACTGGACAATATTGATAGATTTCTAGTTGATGGTGTGATGAGCCAGACAAGTCAGTTTTACTTTTGGAGCATATGTGACAGTGGCTAGCTGCTAGTGCCAACAGAGGGCACATGTAGCAGTGATCTGGAGTCAGGTCAAATCGGGAAATCTGCCAGTGCAGATTTTGTGCAGACTGTAACACTCCTTTGCAAGAATACATGTTTCTCTCAATGGGGGGGGGGGGGGGGGGAAAGTTGTTAATTATAGCATAAAGTAAAAAAAAAAAAAAAAAAAAAAAAGTACCCAGTAGAAACAAAGAGGAGGCATTTTCAAAGCAATTTATGTGATTAGCAGACTTGCTAACTGCGTTTATCTTGGTTAGTGCTGATGAGTATTCCTAGGTGCCACCATCTGAACACCCTAACACTAGCCAGCTAGAGTTGGGATGTTCTAAGGGAAGATTGGAGGTGGCACCCCGGGATAACTGCTCCTGCCCCATGCTGCCATTTTGGAGAATGGTGGCATCTGGCCCCATGTGGTGCATCCTGGGATGCACCAGGCCTGGTTAGACTGCCATGTAAGGCAAAATATACCTTATATGGCAGAGTGACTCCCCCAGGGTGCATCTTAAAATTCACAATTTGGGGTCATCTGTCCAAGGATGCACCCTGGGGGTCACTTTGCCATATAAGGAATTTTTGTAGTTAGAGCAATAGCCTAGTACCCAAGAGATATGGGTTCAATTTCCACTGGTGCTCCTTATGACCTTGTCACTTAACCCTTCATTGCCTCAGGTACAAATTTAGATTGCAAGCTCTCTGGGGTCAAGCAAATACCTATATACCTAAACAGGGGCGGCTCAAGGTAATCTGCTGCCTGAGGCAAAGAATGAGATGGTGCCCCCCACCCTTAGAGGAGGGCAGGGCTTTTTCAGAACTCCAAGCAGGGACTGAACCAAACCAAAAAGCCAAATAGATTACAGTCAAACCTCGGTTTTCGTTTGCCCCGGTTTTCATACGCTTCGGTTTTCGACGTCTTTTTTGACTGAGATTTTGTCCCGGTTATCGTATATCGCCTCGGTTTTCGTAAAGTATGTGGAATAGGTGAGCCAGTGCATAAAATGAGACTTTGTCAGATCTGAAAACCTATACAGTATACAACTCCTGAAGAAGTGTCATGGGATAGAAGGCAATACATACACCCTCGCGCTGCACACCGGTCTGTATACACTGCCCGCCCAGTCCCGACAGCACTGCCCCCCGGACTCACCGATCGCCAGCGTGATGAGAAGCGAAAGCTGAGCATGTACAGAGATGCAAGGATTGCACAGAGAGGAAGGCCCCGATCTCGTCCACCGCCTGCCCGTTCTCTGGAGCGCCACCTCAGGCTCGGAGGTAGCAGGGTAGCTGTCAATGTAAGCAGGAGATGTTGCATGAATGTGGGAGGCAGTTCTTTCTCTTGCAGGGTACGCTTGCAAATTGCTGTTGAGACGGAGTCAGCGATCAGATTACAGTGCCGTACAGTACAATATCTGTGTGTTTGCTGTCCTGTGGACGATCGGGCAGGTGAGAGAAGTGACAGGAGCTGTTCTACTGCCTGGCTGAGACTTCGGGAGCTCGTGCTGCTGCAGCCATTGCCACATGGCTCTGGAACGCATGCTGAGCTCTGCGTTCCAGGTTTCCTGAGCGGGAGAGTGGTGTTTCCGGTGGCTGTGGCTGGTGCCTTTTTTTTTTTTGTGGATCCTTCTTGGTTTTTTCTGTTTTCTTTAAAAATTCCTGTGCCCGATCTCCTTTCTGGGTGTTTTTTTGCTGAAGATTTGCATCTTGACCGTGCTGTTAATCTTTCTCCCTTCTCAGCAGTTTAAACAATCTGTCTGCCAAAAATACCTCTGGAGCACCATCTTGTGTCCAGAAGTGGGATTAATTCTCTTCCTGATTGCAAATTGCTAAAATGTATTTTTTGTGAATATTTTTGGGTGTCTGGAACGGATTAATTGAATTTACATTACTTCTTATGGGAAATATTGCTTCAGTTTTCATACGTTTCGGTTTTAGTCAGACTTTTTCGAATGGATTAATCATGAAAACCGAGGTTTGACTGTATATGGAGGAAATGCAAGATGTTTGCACACAGGGCCGTACAGAGCTGCAATCATGCCCTGTGCGACTTGCACCTCAGGCTCGTGCCCCCCTCCTCCCCCACCCCCATACCTCCGTCCAGCGCTGCCTGCTCTTTCCCTGCTGCTGCCACCCTCTGTTTTTTTCACAGCGGCGCTGGCAGCAGGGAAAGAGCAGGCAACGCTGGACAGAGATATGGGGAGGAGGAGGGGGGACATGCACCTGATCTGAAAGGCGTTGGCACTTTAAGCAGATCTGCCTCTCCCTGCTCTGACATCGCATCGGAGGAGGGAGGGATCAGACCTGCTTAAAGTGCTGCAAAAAAGGCTTGGGGGTGCATTTCGGCTGCTTGCTATTGTCCTGCCAGCGGTGGCATGGCAACAGCAGAGAGCCGAAATGCACCCCCCAAGCCTTTGCGCCCTGTGCGGCTACACCACTTGCACAGGGCTAGGTACGGTCCTGTTTGCACACCAAGGAATTAAAAGAGAGCAAGAACCAACAGCACAGTTTATAAAACTAAATTATAACTCATTTTTATGTTGTTCTTATAAACTGCGTTATGGTTCTTGCTTTTTCTTTTTCAACATATATTTTGCATCCACAGTGGGTGCAGAGCAGAACCAGGACATTCATCCACAGAATTCAATATTTAAAAAAAAAATCTGATTCTGATCATCTCACTAACAACAACAACAACCACTGTTTTCCAGTACCAGGCATATTGTGAACTAATACAAAACCTTACAACAAAGAGCAAGCCTACCATACCATACCATATCAGCACAAACTTCCAAAACTCACATAAGGAGCCCATCCAAAAAAAGTGTCACTGTAAATACTACAGTGGACCCTGGAACATCCATACACCTATTTGAGCAGCTGAACAAGTCAAATTACTACAGTACAGTATAGATCTTTATGTACAAACTCCATGTTAAGAGAACACCTGACCTCAGTCACACACTCACAACATTGACCCTCACCAAGTACAGAATAAGTACCCACAATCTAAAGTAAAAACAAAAATATGTAGACAAAATTTAAACTGAAACCCCATGCAGTGCAACATCATATAAATAACAGATGTAGTTCCCCAAAACTGTGTAAAATATAAAGATAGCACAAAGTCCAATCATTAAAATTAAATAAAATTATTTTTTCTACCTTTATTGTCTGACCATGTTATTCTCTGATCATGCTGGTCCCGATCTGAGGCTTCTGCTTTCCTGTCTTCTCTTAGCTCTCTTTCTGTGGTCTATGGTCCATCTGCCATTTCTTATCTCTTCTTTTGTTTTCTTCACTTCCTTCCATCAGCCCATTTCCAGTTCCAGTAACCCTCCCCAGTATCAGCCCCCTTTGCAGTCCTCCCCTCCCAGTACCTTCTAATCTCAATTGCCTTGCATTCCCACAACTGCCACTGGTATCCATTCCCTTCCAGTCCCCCCAAATCCTCACTGTCCAGCCCTTTCTAGTCCAAATACCATCCCAAGTATCAGCTCACGTCCACTTTCAGTGCCATCCCCACCCCCCTGCAGTCAGCTCCCTTCCAGTCACCCTACCCTCTGTCCATCCCCCTTCCAGTGCCATTCACACGTCAGCTCCTTTCCAACCACCTCCCCATTACCCAGCCACCTACCACTCCCATCTCCAAGTGTCAACTCCCTTCCAGTCCCCCTTCAGTACATCCCAGGTGTCAGCTCCTTTCCAACCCCATCCTTCCCCTATGTCAGCTCCCTTTGTGCCCCCTCCTTCCCCTGGCAGACCCTCTCAGTATCTGCTCCCTTCCAGTCCTATTCTCCCATCCCCCATCAGCCCATTTTCAGTCCTAGTCCCCCCCCCCCCCCGATCAGCCTATTTCTATTCTTAACCCCCCATCAGCCAATTTCCAGTTCTAACCCCCCCCCAATAGCCCATTACCAGTACAACCCCCCTGCCCCCCGATCAGCCTATCTCTATTCTTAACCCCCCGTCAGCCTATTTCCAGTCCTAGCCCTCCCCCATCAGCCCATTACTATTTCCTGACCTGTGCTACCCTGCCCCCCCCCCCAGCCCAGCTCAGCCTGACCTTCTGAAGGGGCATTGAAGAATAAAAAAAAATGGTTGCAGAAGCTGCTGCTGCTGCAGCAGCGGCAGTGGTAGCATGAAGTGCCCCGTGGCCGCTGCCTCCCCGAAGAGCTCTGACAGCTACCAGTCTTTCCCAAACCCCCCTACACCTACCCCCCCCCCCTGTACTGACTCAGCTTTGCAGAGCTGCGTGAAGGGAGAGTGTTTCCCTTTCCCTCGGCTCTGTTAAAGCTGAGCCCGCTGGCGCTCATGGGAAACAGCATTTCCTGTTCCTGCAAAGCTGAGCTGGCGGGGGGGGGGGGGGGAGAAGACTGGTAGCTGTCAGGGCTCTTTGGGGAGGCAGCAGCCATGGGGCACTTCATGCTGCTGCTGCTGCTGCTGCAGCAGCGGCAGCAACCATTTTTTTTTTTGAAGGCTGAGTGAGGCAGTCTTTTTGGGGGCAATTTTTGCTGCCCCCAAAATGTTGCTGCCTGAGGTTACTGCCTCGCTCGGCCTCATTATAGGGCCGCCCCTTTATCTAAATGCAACTTTCCTTCAACTACCATTGGAAAGGTGTGAGCTAAATACTAATAAATAAATAAGGCATTTTTGCCTGATATGGCAGTCTGCCCACACCTGGTGCATCCCAGAATGTACCATGCAGGTTTAGATACTGCCATTTTTCAAGATCATTGCAAAGGGGTAGGACCATATAGGCATTGCTACCACCCCAAACCTTTAAGATACCTTAGAACAACAGCCTTGTACCAAAGAAATCAGAGTTCGATTTCCACTGGCACTGCTTCTGACGTTGGGCAAGTCATTTTAACCTCCATTGCCTCGGAAGAAAAGGTCTGGCAATCTATTGTCAGTTATACTTTGCCAAGAAAACCCAGGGGCTGCTGGGTTGTCAGGAGTCAGCACTGACTTGATGGCACTTAAAAAAAAAACAGGAGGATTCAGGGGCAGGGGGGAGTGAGAGCTAGGAGCCACTAGGCTGTTTTCTGGCTCAGAAGGATCTGAGGTAAGTGCCACTAGGTCATTTTGCTGGTTTGGGGGGATCGGGGGTGGGGCAACTGGGCCATCAGATGATTTTGCTGCTTTGGAGTGGGGAGATTAGGTAGCCACTAGACCACCAGATAATTTTGTTGGATGGGGACCGCAATCTGGGGGAATTGAGGGTAGCCCTATGATTGGAGGGTGCTCGAGGGTTGGGCCAAAATTGGAGGGTCAAATCATCCAAGGTAAAGTGTCAAACTTAACGTCAGATGAGTTAATGCAGGTACCCGTGCACATGTGTTTAGCTTACTTCCCTTGTTTAGTGCTGGCTTCTTGCGTGCAGCTGTGGTTCAACCATGCTGTGGTTACACCAATCCTCAAGAAACCATCCCTAGATCCTACCTGTCTTTCCAATTCTTGACCCATCTTCTTCCTCTCTTTTATTTCTAAACTAATTGAATGTCATTGTCTTGACCTTTCTTTCCTCTCAAGCCCTCCTGGATCCATTGCAATCTGGCTTTCATCCTGTAGATTCTACTGAAATGCTTCTTTCCAAAGTCTCAAATGACTTGTTCCTTGCCAAATCCAAGGGCCTTTACTCGATCCTCTTCCTACTTCACCTTTCTGCTGCTTTGACACTGTTGATCACCACCTTCACCTCACTACACTGTTATCACTTGGATTTAAGGGCTCTGTTCGGTCCTGTTTTTTTTTCTTATCTCTCCCACTACACTGTTATTGTTTGATCTGGTGGATCTTCCTCTACTGCTATCCTGCTTTTTGTTGGTGTACCCCAGGGCTCTGTCTTGGGACATCTCCTTTTCTCTATACCCAGTCCTTTGGTGCACTCATCTCCTCCCATGGTTTTCAGTACCATATCTATGCTGATGACGCTCAGATCTAGCTTTCTGTACCTGAAGTCTCTCTGGGAATCCAAGTCCTGATCTCTGCCTGCTTTTCTGACATTACTGCGTAGATATCTCACTGCCATTTGAAAATGAACATGGCTATAACTGAGCTCCTTATCTTTCCCCCTAAATCACCTCTCCCCTTCCTCTATTTTCTATTTCTGTGAAAAATATTCTACTCCTCCCTATTTCCTCGGCACGCAACCTTGGGAGTCATCTTTGATTCCTCCCTCTTCTTATACACACACATTGAACAGATAACTAAAACGTGTCACATTAGCAAAATTCATCCCTTTCTTTCTGAACACACTACTAAGATCCTTATCCATTCTCTAGTCACCTCCCATCTAGACTATTGCAGCCTCCTTCTTACTGGTCTTTCTCTGAATCAGTTCTCCTCACTTCAGTCTGTTTATAACTCAGCTGCGTAGCTAATCTTCCACCAGTGCTGCTGTGCTCATCTCATCCTTCTTCTCAAGTCACTTCATTGGTTATCTATCTGTTTTCACATCCTGTTCAGACTTTTACTACTGACCTACAAGTGCCTTCATTCAGCAGCTCCTCACTACCTTTCCTCTTATCTCACTCTACATATTTCCTCTGAAACCCCACTATCTGTGCTGTTCTCTTCCACTGCCAACTCAGTGGCTGGGAAAGGTTACCTCAGACCAGAAGGCCAGGGGTTCAATTCCTGCATGGGGACAAGCAACCTCAGGCCGGAGGGACTGGGGTCTCTAGTCCCATGGCCACTCCTTGTGGCCTTGGGCAAGCCACTTAACCCTCCATTGCCTCAGGTACACTTAGATTGTGAGCCCTTCGGAGACAAGGGAATAAAAAGTACCTGTTAGTATACATGTAAACCGCACTGATTCTAAAAGAGTGCGGTATAAAAAATAAATAAATAACTCCAGACTTTGATCTTTCCACCTTGCTGCTCCTTATACCTGGAACAAACCACTTGAGTCAGTACATAAGGCTCCATCTCTGGTCCTGTTCAAATCCAGGTTAAAAATCCACCTCTTTGAGACTGCTTTTGGATCCTGGTCCCTTTAGTCTCCTAGAAACATAGCAACATGATGGCAGAATGAGACCACATGGCCTATCTAATCTGCCCTTCCATATCAACTACAATAATCCCCCATTCTCCTTTAGAGACCCTCGCTGTTTGTCCCATGCTTTTTTGAATTCAGATACTGTTCTCATCTCTACCACCTCCACTGGGAGACTGTTCCACACATCTACCACTCTCCGTAAAGAAATATTTCTGCATATTACTCCTGAGTCTATCCCCTTTCACCCCTCATAGCAGAGTTTGCTTTCCATCAAAAGACTCTCCTCCAGAGTCTTATAAAGAGGTACTATCCCCTCCTTTTTTCTGCTGGCCATTCCTCTTCCTATTCACCCAAGCACCCTTCCGGCTTTTTCCGTCACCTTTTCTACCTGTTTGGCTACTTTAAGATCATCAGACACAATCACACCCAGTTTCCGCTCTTCTTTTGTGAACAGAAGTACTTCACTGTAACCCTCCTTTGGATTTTTGCGTTTTAGCTACTTTTAGATTAGCTAATTTCTCACGAAAACAGTCTTCTGAAAATCGTTCAAGTTCTTCATCACTTCTGTTCCTATTTTGGGGTGTTTTCTGAGGTCCTGCACCTGGCCTTTCATCTGTGAACACAGAACAGAAATAATTGTTTATTTATTTATTTATATTATTTTTATACCATGCTCTTTAAAATCAGTGCGGTTTACATGTAACAACAAATTGTACAAAGCAGCGGAGCATGCGGTGTACATTACAGAGAACACGTTTATACAACTTGGGTTTAACAGGGGTGACTATATACAACTATGTACAACTGAGCTGTTCGTCAACAGGTATGCCACAGGTACCGCTATGGAATACATGACACTCTCTGAACTTCCGGTGCTTCTCTGCCTTGGCCTTTGTGATGTGTTGAATAGGTATTTGTAGAAGGTGTGGGTGTAGTTTGTGCTTGGCTTCTAGGGGTGGTTGGCGGGGGTTCCATGAGTGTCTTTTACCCTGGCCTAGAAGGACTGGGTTCTGGATTTGGGTGGTGGTGAGGGCAAGGGTGTTATAGAATAGGTTTGCGAGGAAGTAGCAGCATGTGAGTGCTAGTAGGTAGGGTGCCATTTGCGCTGTAGGTGGTATGCTCTACTTTTGTGAGTCACTTTGGGTTTTTAGCAATTCAGTGGGTACAATATCACATGCTTGCCCCTTACTATCATAAGAGCAATTGCAGGGAGCACAGTGGGTACATTTATAACAGACAGGCAGCTTACTATGATAATAGCATTGTAGGCCTATTTAGCTTGGATGCGTTTAAATTCTGTACCGAAAGCTCCTGACATTCAATTTGCCTAGAAACGTTATAGTGCTACACTTATGCGCTATCAGAACAATGAAGTAGTGAGTTTTTGATAAAAAGTCTGACACGGTTGGCACACACGTTAATGCTTACTTTGTGTAGCTATCTCTTGGGAACTCCAGCTTTGCGTTCGTCAGGGTTTGTCTGTTCCGTGAATCGCCGATGTGGGTTTGTGGCTGCTTTGTTGGAGGACCCCACCTAAGGGCCACGCCAAAGGGCCCTCTGGCGTGGGCCCGCCAGGCGTGGGTGCGCTCAATGGTGCCCTTTTCAAATGCTGCTGGGTCGGCCCCAATTGGGCAGTTCAGCCATGGGAGGAGGAGGTGGATCGCTCCAGTCCAGTGGCTCAATCCCTCCTGGGAGAGCTACGGCTGGGCCAGCGGCTGCGGCTGCGGCTGCGGGGTGAGGCTTCTGCACCCAATGGCGCCCTTTTCAAATACTGCTGGGTCGGCCCCGATTGGGCAGTTCGGCCGTGGGAGGAGGAGGCGGATCGTTTCTGTCCAGCGACTCAATCCCTCCTGGGAGAGCTACAGCTGGGCCACTGGCTGCGGCTGTGGAGTGAGGCTCCTGTGCCCAATGGTGCCCTTTTCAAATGCTGCTGGGTCAGCCCCGATTGGGCAGTTTGGCCGTGGGAGGAGGAGGCGGATCGCTCCAGTCCAGCGGCTCAATCCCTCCTGGGAGAGCTACGGCTGGGCCGGCGGCTGCAGCTGCGGGATGCTGTTAAGGGAATGCCGCTTTATCCTCATCAGTTTCTACATATTCCTCCCCTTCACCCTTGGGTCTGACAATGCCACTTTTGCCCTTCCTCTTCTCACTAACATATCTGAAAAATGTCTTATCCCCCCATTTAGTTGCATTGGCTATTTCTTCTTCTTTGTGTACTTTTGCTTTCCTGACTACTTTGCTAGCTTCTCTAAGTTTTTCCAAATATAGATGTCTGTCTTCCTCTCTCTGTGATCTCTTGTATTTCATGAACACCTCCCTCTTATTCTTCACCTTATCAACCACTTCTTTTGAGCACCATAGCGGCCTCCTTTTCCTTTTACATTTATTTACCTTTCTAACAAACCTTTGTTGCCCTTAAAATATCCCCTTTCAGTTTTGCCCACTGTTTTTCTACATTCTCCAGCTGTTCCCATCCCGTTAATGACTCCTTGAGGTATTGTTCCATCTTGGCAAAGTTAGTTTTCCTAAAGTAAGACCCTTGCTTTTGAATGGATTTTATCAGCCCTAGTCCTAATACATCTGCTACCAGTTGTCTGAATCATTCTCCATGTAAAGACCCGGCTGGCTGGATTATCAGCTGCAGGGCACAAGAGAGCAGGGGCTAATGTGCAGTGGGGGGAGGAGGGATAGGACATGGCCAGCCTTAAGAGGGGCCTGCAGGCCATGGGCCATCCTCTTGCACCTCTGGTTTGGACAGAGAAGGACCATGTGTTTTTCTTTTTCTCCTGCCTGGCACCCTTGCCCTAGAAATCACTCTACTTACCGGTTGTCTGGTTAGGGATGCTGTTTTTGCTGCTTCTGAGATGGTGAGTTCTTACTTTGGGTTGTTATTTATGGCCAGGGGGATTGGCAATGCAGGAGAGCACATGGCCTGCCTAGTGGCTGGTCAGCCGGGGGGCCAGGGGTCAAGCAGGAACATGCAGTCTTTGCAAGCCTATGCTTAATTCTGCAGCTAGGCTAGAACAGGGAATGCTGATAGGGCCAGCATCCACTCTCACTTACAGTACTGTTTACTGACACCGATGTTGACTTCAACTCCCCACGCCCTCTGGTATTGTCAGGCGTTCCTGGGAACCTTCTCAGTTGCAACAGAGGTTCTTGTGGGGAGTTGACCAGACAATGTGGTCTCCACCAAGGTTGCTCACAGGGTAAGAGAGGACTCACTGTGACCAGAGTGAAAAGGTGCAATGTGAACATCCATCTGCTTTGTGGGAGCAATCAGACAGCACTAGTGGGGGTATTGCAAGTACTGATGACTGTACACAGGCCTGGGTTATTTAGTTTTGCAGATTTACTACCATATATATATGACCCATGAAACATTGCTTTCAAACTTGTGCCGGGTTTCCTTTTCTCATGACTTCTTTCCATCCATCTCAATAGGAATCTTCCTTTTAAAATGGGACTAAATAATTTAACTGAGCCCAGAGCTGCCCTGTGGCCTTACTTCTGCAGTAAGCTTTCAGATCCAGTCTTGTTTATGAATGTTCATCTTACTGCATTCTGGGATAGGCTAATTTAAAAAAAAATATTCTCTATCAATTGTTTGGTGTGATGCTACCCTCTGATGGCTATAATGGCACATGTCAGCACTATGACTCAACACACTGAGGTAGTGTGCATGTGACTGGAGAATTGCAGGTTTGAGATCCTGGCTGTCGATCATGTATCTACTGGACAATTCACATCATTACAAGGGACTGTCACATTTTATCAAGTGGGCCTGCTGGCTGTATATATGTATGGTACTGGTGGGCAACAGATTAATGGCAGGATTCCTGGGCCCAGATGGAGAATAGGTAAACCAGTTGGGACCAGATGAGGGATTTGGATTTTGCAACTTTTCAGAGGGAAAGCTGATGGCAGACTGTGATCATTTGGTGACTTAAAGCTTGGAAAGAGGTGAGATCTTGGTTTACTTGTTGATTTAAAAAAAATAAACAAACAAAAAACAGTTCTGTTTGTTTTAGAGGTTATAAAGTAAGTTAAAAAATGTCATATGGGTCAGGCAAGGGTTCATCAAGCCCAGAATCCTGTTTCCAACAGTGGCCAATCCAAGTCATAAGTACCTGGCCGATTCCTGAAGGCCACAGGTTCCACTAGGGTTGTCCAGGGGTAAGCAGTAGATTTCTCAGGTCCTGTTTAATAATAGTTTGTGGACCTTCTGAAACATTTTTTTTAAACCCAGATACACTAACAGCTATTAGTTTACAGGTCTCTATCATATCTCCCCTCAGCCTTCTCTTTTCCCAAGTTGAAGAGCCCTAACCATTTAAGCCTTTCCCCATTGGGGTTTTCTTCCATCCCCTTTACCATTTTGGTGGCTTTTCTCCATACCTTTTCTAGTTCTGCTATGTCCTTTCTAAGATCCGGCAGCCAGATAGAAAACATTCAGGCCAGCACCAGGGCAGCGATACTGCCCCCAGTATAATACCAGCAGCTGCAAATGGAACTCATGTAAGTCTCAGCATGCCTGCTCGGTTTGTGGAGCTAGCCACATAACTTCCACATGTAGACCCACCAGTAAGGGAAAGCCTTTTAAGTCACTGCCCCAATGACCCAGCGAAGGACATGACTCCCTCACACATAAGGTGATCCTGATGAGGCGGGTTTTCTGTCACCGATTTTGGCTCTTGTGACAAGGGGGGGGGGGGTCAAGCAGAGGCACCACCGCATCAGGGTTGATAAGAGCATACATGAAGACCTACGAGTCTGGGGAACATTTCCTGAAGGCCTTTAATGGCTTAGCCTTCTGGCAGGACTCTCCCTGTTGAAACTGCAACCTGGAATTGTTCACGGATGTGTCTGGGGGGGTGTTCGGTTTTGGAATATACTTCTGGGGGGCTTGGGGCTTGGAATCTTAGCCGCACGAGTGGCACTCCTTCAGCACTAACGAGGATATCACATCCCTGGAGTTATTCCCAATTATGTCAGCCCTGTCTATCTAGGCCCCTCAAATGGCTAACAGGGCGATTACATTCCACATTGATAATTTGGCAGTGGTCCAAACAGTGCACAAGATGTATGCCGGGATGCTAAGGGTAATGGCGCTATACCAAGAAATTTTTGTTCTGCATTCTGCATAATATCACCTTTAAGGCAGAGCATATTACGGGATTCTACAATAATATTGCTCATTCCCTTTCTCATTGTTCCATGCCATCAGACTATCCATTCCAGCAACAGTCTGGGTATTTTGCCCACCAAAGTGTGGGAGCTATCGACGGGTTTCCTTGGCCGAATGTGCAAGCAAGAAATATTTTGGAAGCCTGGGAGCATTTCTATGAGTTCTGTAGCCTTAATGGGATCAGTGACCAATGCATGATGGGCTCCATTCCCAGGTGAATTCTATCATGCAAGGGCAGCGGCATGATGAAATCTGAAGTACAGATGTGCCTGGTGGCAGTCACTTTCTTTGCCTGGGCAAGGGGGGAAAAAGAGCCCTTCGGCTGATTTCGTCATTGCTAAAGGATGATGGGTGTGGCTGCTGACCAGTGCTGTGCTCCAGACCATAGGTGCCTGATTGCCCATGAGGTGTTAAGGAAGCTGCTTACCATCATGGATAGTGGTCTGCTAGGTCACCTTTGAGATCTGTCTTTCAGTTGTGCCTTCTACTTAGCATTCTCTGGGGCACTCAGGGTAGGAGAGCTTCTTTTATTTATTTATTTAGCTGTATTTATATCCTGCTTTTCACTGGGTCAAAGTGATCAATTGGGGGATACGTTTAACACAAGGGGATATGAGACACATATGCTAATACTTACAGGGAACATGGGCAATGGAGGGTTAAGTGGCTTGCCCAAAACCACAAGGAGTGCCTATAGGACTAGAAATCCCAGTCCCTCTGGCCTGAGATTGCTGTCCCCAGGTGGGACTTGAACCCCCAGCCCTCTGGCCTGAAGTACCTTGTCCTAACCACTAGACCACTCCTCCAGCTCCCTTTTGTCCTCATATTCCTGGTTCCATAACACGACTGCTGATGCTCTTTCTCATTTTAAGATGGCAACATTCCAGGCCAATGCTCCTGGGCAGATGCAGTCAAGGCATCTATTCCAGAGGCAGATTGGGCATTGGGCCCACTGAAGTTTGGAGCCTCTTGATGGGTTTCCTGACAAAGCATACCAGACCGACACTTGAAGGCCCGAGATCACTTCCGGGAATTTTGTATGCAGGACGGCATCAGGGAGGGGACTGCTTTAAGGCCGGCACCATTCTTCGCTGGATATTCTGCTACAGGGGCAGGAGTAAATCCACAGTAAGAACGAGCTTAACGGCCATCACCCCTTTTGCCAAAGCAGTGGGAGAACGGAGCCCTTTGGCAGATTTTGTCATTGCAAGGATAATGAAGGAATGGTCAGCTGAGCATCGCCACACACCTAACCACAGACCCAGCTCTGAGATGGACCCCACGAAAGAGAGGCCAAATTGTCATGGTCACCCCTGCCAGAAGACTGCACGTGTCCAGTGTGGTATTTTGAGAATTGCAGATGATTATGCCCGATGGGAGGTGAGCAATGTTGGTTGATGCAGGCAGAGCACTCCCATCTCGTTCCGGTTCACCAGGGTGCAGAAACCGTAAACTACAATGCCTGATCACATCACAGTACACAAAACGCATGAAGAGGAGAGAAGGTGTGCCATCTCTAATATAAAATAAATAAGTACTTACAATGGCACACTGTGAAAATATATCTTGACCAAAACACCAATAACTGAAAAAATCAGGTCTGCAAAGGTAACATGAAATAAAACAGGAATCAGTTTAAAAATCTATAATGTTATATCATTAGTGGAGTCCCCTGCCTAGAGTCATCATATCTAATAAAAACAAAAGAAGCAAAGAGTGAATTCATCTATACCCCATTATAAAAAGCAAATTCTAGCCACAACAATTGTAAGGAAGCAGAGGTGTGGAAGATGGTCATAACAGAGGTAGACCTTGAGGTTGGCGGCTATCATGGCAGCTGGGCTTGGCATGACAAGGGAACAAATCATGTCTGTGGGCAGGTGGCGTTCTGACCGTTATAACCTGTATGTTCTCCCAGAAGCTAGGGATTGACAAATGTTGCTGTGACTAACCTGACCTTTCTTGTGTTCTTCTTTTGATGGTTTACCCGTGGTGTAACTCCCCTGGAAATATGGATATGAGGCCATCCATATGACCACTGGGTGCAAAGGAGAATCCGGAGCAGACCGCAAGGCTTTAATTTGGCCTGCAACCTGCAGAGGTGTTGATCATCGGGATGGGGGTGTGGGAATGATATGGGACCTGCTGGTTCTGTCCCTTATGCGCAGAAGGAGGGTGGTCAGGAGCCCCTCGTTCTCAGTGATGCATCTGGAGGGGGAACAATTGGCTAATACCCGCAGTGTCGAATTAACCAGAAGATGCAGCTGGCCAACATTTTCTCTGGGACTTGGGTAGTATGGCACCATATCGTACCACAGTAGGTCTGAAAAGGCAAAAAGATCACACTGGGCAGTGGAGAAAACAAGATGAAAGGCAAACGGATGGATGGCTTGCTTCATGGAGGTAATCAAGAGGGGGAGTTGCATTGTGCATGACCTCATTGATGTAAGTTGCCCTGGCCAGTGACGCGCAGCAGGCGTATATCTGTTGGATATCGGCATGGACGTTTTTCCTCTGCACGGCCCAGGACACGGTATAAATGCTGTTGGCCATAGCTGAGTACCGGATGGGGCCCCCTGACAAGCGAGGAGTCATTGTCGGGGGGTGTGGCCAGAAGTTAAGGGCCATTGGACCGAGAATACAGCTGTAAAGTTGAGTATAGGGGGAGTGGCCGCAAGGAAATTGTTCTCCCCTTGACAAAGACAATGGATTCACAGCAGGATCAGCAGGTAATGTGCTTCCCCATGCTTTGATGGTGGGGGGCGGGCGGAGACACCTCATTGCCATATATTAAGTATGCAGCAATCCTGACCTTTGACGGGCTTGGTCAGAAACAGAGAAGGAGGATGTTGCTGCGACCGGGAGTATAGTGCATGCTTTACCCTGGGAGTACCGATGGGGTCAAAAGTGACCCCATTGCAAGTTTCACAACGCGTATTTCGGAAACTAGTTGTTCAAGAATGCAATCTTTTTATGACTTTTCACATGTCAATATTATCTTTATATTGCACCATGAGAGGAATAATTTTCATCCGCTAGGTGACGCTAGTGATGAATTGCAGCACAGAGTACCAGTGGGGTCATTTTTTACCCCACTTGCTTACGTCCGTTTGGATAATGATACAATTTGCAGTTTTGTGAATTTTTTTGATCTGACAAAGGTATTTATCATTAATTATGTATCATTTATTTTTTGTACTCTTATTTTATGAAAATTACACATTTTCTGTAATTGATATCATACGTTCTCTCATTATTTCCGATGAAATCTAAAGGCTTTCAGCTCGTTCATCACGATTATTGTACACCTATAGTAAAACTGCTTTGCATTTTATTCAACTTTATCTTTATTTATTTTAGGTTGTTTATGATGTCAAAATGAAAGTATTCAGCTGCCCAAGTAAGAGAAATATTGCAACAAGATGCTGACAGTGACGGCTCTGAGTCGTCTGATGATGCAGCATATTCAGCAAGCGAAGAAGCATATCAGCCAAGTTCGGGCGATAAATCTGATGATGAAAGTCATGATTCAGATGGCGACAGCAGTTGGTCGTCAAGTGAATGTGAGACTGATGTTGAGCCGGTAACATCGGCTGCAGCAAAGAGTCAAGTTACAGGTCGAGGCAAAGGTCGAGGCTGTGCTGGACGGGGAAGAAGGCAGGAGTCCTCAGTGTCAGTATCATCTGTGAAGAATCTTAGTTGTGGTCATAGAGGAGCTAAGAGGTCATCAACTATAAGCACAAATGTTGCCATTGAAGCATATGTATCTAAGGATGCCACATCATGGAACAGGAAACCTATAAAGCAAGCTGTTGGAAGATACGCCAGAGCTAATGTCATGCCCGTACAACAAGGTCCTACAGGGTATGCTGTACGAAATGTTGATAGCCTTCTCGCAGCATTCCACTTGTTCATGAGGAAGAACTTATTGAATGAAATCATGATGTGGACGAGCAAACAAGGAAGACACATTTATGATGACACCTGGAAAGATTTGACAGATGGAGAATTTCAATGTTTTCTTGGACTTCTGATCCTCTCAGGCATGTACAAGTCATGAAATGAATCCATAGTTCAGTTGTGGAACCTTGAAGATGGTCGTTCTGTTTTCAGAAAAAATATGGCCCGTAACCGTTTTCAGCAAATTTCTTGTGCTCTCAGATTTGATGATGCAACCAACAGATGTGAACAACGAGGCATGGATAAGCTTGCTCCAATCAGACACATTTTTGATATCTGGGAAGCAACTCTAAGTGACGCCTTTGTTCCTGGTGAAAATGTTACCGTGGATGAGCAACTGCTTACATTTCGTAGCCGTGTTACGTTCAGACAATATATTCCCAGCAAGCCTGGGAAATATGGCGTAAAGCTATGGATGTTGTGTGCAATGTTCCCTCTAATTTTCTGTAGGCTGTGTGCGCATAAAATATCAGCTGTGCAGCTTTTGAAGGAAGGTTAAATTTTTGTGCGCCACATAACGACATTCGGAGTTATATACTTTAAAATTTGACTACACGTCAGAATACAGTATGTACACCACATTGATTTTAATCAAATTAAATGAAAATAGACGATTACTAAATGAAGCGGAAAATTTCTAGTAATTACAATCACAACTTTTAAATTTTAAGATGTCTGTGTTGTTTTCTATCAGAATCAGAACCATAATTGTGCAACGTCATATGTTCTGCGTCTTCAAGTATATACAGGAAGGGAACTCGGACAAAACAGGGAACAGAATCAGGGTGAAAGGGTTGTACTGCAACTCACTGAAGGATTGACGCGATCTGGCAGAAATGTTACTGTTGACAATTTCTTCTGCAGTTTATCTCTGTCATGGAAATTGCTACAAAAACAAATGACACTTTTGGGGACAATTCAAAAGAACAGAAAATAATTACCTCCAGAATTTGTAACAGAAAAGGGCCGAGAGGTATTCACTTCACTGTTTTCCTTTCGCGATGACGCCACTCTGGTTTCCTATTGCCCAAAGAAAGGAAAAGTGGTTGTTCTTCTGAGCAGTTTGCATGATCAAGAAGAAGTAGATAACATACATCCAGACAAAAAACCATGCATGATCTTGGACTATAATTCTAGTAAAGGTGGAGTAGATACGGCAGATCAAATGTTGCGCACTTATACCACAAAACGAATGACAAGACGCTGGCCAGTGACAATCTTCTACAACATCTTGGACATCAGTGCTTTGAATGCCTTCATTGTTTGGATGTCACTAAATCCAGAATGGCAGTCCAAGTCAAAGCACAGACGTCGTCTATTCCTCTTGGAATTAGGAAAGCAGCTGCTTCAGAGTAATTGCAGCGAGACTTCTTCCAGCATTGAAGAAGCCACTGATGCTGTTTGCAATGTTGGGATCCCAAAGAAAAGGGCAAGGTGTCACTGCTGTTCCAGAGAAAAAGACAACAAAAGCAACATAGTTTGCACCTCCTGCAAGTGCAATGTTTGCAATGAACATTCAGAAATTGTCTGTGTCTCATGCAAATGACTGTAGTACTTTACTGTGTTCATCAAGTGCATGCAAAAACTGCTTTCATGGCAACTCTTCTTCATGTAATTTTATGATAAAGCATTAAATTTCAAAACATTTAACCTTCATATAATAAATAATTAATTTTGAATAATATTTTGTCTGTTTAGTTTAAATTTTTCATGGTTAACAATTAAAATTCATCGTGGGGTCATTTATGACCCCAACGGTATTCAGTGTGTGCAAAAAATCTTGGTAATTCCAGGGTTAATGGCATGCAGCCCCACACAGCATATTATGGATAATGTGTATCAGTTATGACAGCAATGGTTAAGAAGTGTTTTCAGGTCAAGGGGCGGGCTTTGACGGCAACTCCCTTGGGCAAGTACGGGCTGTGCATCTTGAGGATAAGTATAAGAGAGGTCTAGGGCAATTTAATTTTGTATATATGTTTGAGAATTGTACACTGTGAATTTTGGTTATATGTTTGCTTAAGGTTACGCTGTGGCAGAAACCCTTGGGCCATCCCTGCTGGCTTGTGGCAGTTCTTGCCTATTTTAAAGCTGGCTCTGAAGAAAGAGCTAAGTATAAAATAGAACAAAGTCCCCACAAAAAACACAACACTAATAGTCACAGTAGGAAAGCAAGGATTCCAGAGAACGATGGTTATAACATAAAACTTATTCCGACCTGACAATTTTATATTATAATCATCACTCTCTAAAGTCCTTGCTTCCTACTGTGACTGTTGGCTCTGAGGAAAAGGCTTCTAGTAGTGACCCTTGCCTCCCATAAAAATATAGGGTTGGGAGGAAGTGACATCATTATCCTGGATGGCTGCCTGAGCCTGGAGCTCTGGAGCTGAATCTGGTGTTTGCTGGTACTCCCCCCTCCTGAAATCCCCAAAAAAGAACTGATGGTACCACCAACAGCTGGAAAGGGCGGAGAGGCAAATGACGACATGGTGGAAAACGGTGGACCTTCACGAATTCACGTATGGAGGAGCGGGGACAAGTGAGGGTCCGGAGCAGAAAATGGCGGCTGGGCAGAGTGGGGGAGGAGAGATGATGGAATGGGATAAGAGACGTGAAAGAAGCGCCGACGAAGAAAAAGGAGAGGTGGTGGTACAAAACGTCACTGGAGAAGAGTTGAAAGGCTGGTTTAAGGAACTGAAAACTGAAATTAATATGGTGAAAGAAGAAGTGGGAGAAATGATCGGGAGCTGAAGAAGGTTATGGGAGAACTGAAAAGCAGGGTAGAGGAACATGACCAGACCCTGGAAAACTCGCAAGAGCAATAAGAAGCGCAAAAAGGTAACATTACAGAAATAAATAAGTGGAGAGAGCATATGTTGTATAAAATGGAAGATTTATTTAATTTAATTTAATTTATTTATTTAACTGTATTTATATCCCGCTTTTCACCAGGTCAAAGCGGTTTAACAGAAAAAAGGGGGGGGGGGGCAGTAATCAATTTTTGGGTAGGGGGCTGTCACCGGGAGGCCAACATTAATGATCTAAACAGATATTAAGGACGTAAACAATGGATATTAGTCTCTTGGGGGGGGAGATCTGTGGGTATGTTAAAGGGTCTGGGAGGGAGTCAGTGCTGGATGTTTGTTTCTGGTCTGAGGTATTCTTGGAACAGGGTGTTTTTTAGTTGTTTTCTGAATGTTCAAGGATCTCCATTGTTTCTGATTTGGCTTGGTAGGGAGTTCCAAAGGGATGGCGCATACAGTTCGAAGGCTCTGTTGCAGGTCCATTGATTGTATTTAGTTCGTTCATGGGGGATGGTGAGGGTGTTGCTGGTGGTTTGTCTGGTGGGTGGGTTGGGGTAGTAAAGTTCGGAGCTGGGAGGTCTGTGTTTGATAGAGGGCTTTGTGGATAAGTAGGGCTGATTTGTATTTGATTCTTGCTTCGAGAAGGAGTATGTGCAGTTCTCTCAGGACTGGGGTGATATGACCTTGTTTTTTTGCTTTCTGGATAATTATTGCTGTGGTATTTAAGGCAGTTCATAGTGGGTTGGTGTGGGTGGCAGGTAGTCTGTGATAGATTATGTTGCAGTAGTCCAGGTGGGGGAGCGTCATAGCTTGCATGACTGTCCTGAAGTCTTGTGGATCGAGGAGAGGCCTGAGGCATTGTACTGTTTTTGCTTTGTGGAATATTATTCCGGTAGTCTTTTTGATTTGTTGCTTGAGTGTGAGCGCTTGGTCTATGATGATTCCTAAGTATTTTATGTGTGGTTGTATTTGTATTTGTGTGGTTCCTAAGTTGAGGTGTGGTGGTGGTGTGAAGTTTGGATCCTTGGTTACTATGAGGGCTTCTGGTTTTTTTAGGTTGATGGATAGGTTGTTCTTTTGTAGCCAGCTGGAGACTTCTATGAAGCAGTCTGTTAGTTGATTGTTTGTTGGGTTGGTGGTTGTGATTGGTCCATAGAGCATTATGTCATCTGCAAAGATGTGGTAGTTGATGTTATGGGCGCGTATGATTGAGCAGAGTGGTTGCAGGTAGATGTTAAAGAGCATGGCGGATAGTGTGGATCCTTGGGGTACTCCTTGGTGTTGCTGAAAGGAAGATCTAGAGAATAGAACCAGAAAGAACAATCTAAGGATAAGGGAGATCCCAGAAGATCAAGAATTTAAAGACAGTAAAAATGTGGTGGAAGCTATACTTTTGGAAATATTCAATCAAAGAGAAGAAGCAAGTAGAATTAAGAAAATAGAGATGGGGGAGAGTGTGCCTGGAGCTGCGGGACATACCCGGACCATCTCTGCTCGCACGTGAGGTTGCCTGTGCCCAGGTTTGCTTCCCGTTAATCTGCCGCGTCACCCCAGCGTCATTGGAAGGAGTTTAAAAGTCCCGCTGGAGGAGCGCTATTTTGGAGAGTGTGCCTGGAGCTGCAGGACCTACCCGGACCATCTGTGCTCGCACGTGAGGCTGCCTGTGCCCTGGTTTGCTTCCTGTTAACCTGCCACGTCACCCCAGCGTCATCGGAAGGGGTTTAAAGGTCCGGCTGGAGGAGAGCTATTTTGGATAGTGTTCCTGAAGATGCGGGACCTACCCGGACCATCTCTGCTCGTACATGAGGCTGCCTGTGCCCTGGTTTGCTTCCCGTTAACCTGCCGCGTCACCCCAGCATCATCGGAAGGGGGTTAAAAGTCCGGCTGGAGGAGCGCTATTTTGGAGAGTGTGCCTGGAGCTGTGGGACCTACCTGGACTATCTGTGCTCGCAGGTGAGGCTGCCTGTGTCCTGGTTTGCTTCCCATTAACCTGCCGCGTCACCCCAGCGTCATCAGAAGGGGTTTAAAAGTCTGATTTCTCCACGGGACGCGGCCACGGGTGTGTCTGAAGGGGCATGGTTAAAGGGGCAGGTACTGCCCCTTCTGAGCCCCTTCAGAGCACTGAGGAACATCGGAGCAGAGTACGCTGTGGCATGGGCAAAAGGAAGAAGAGACTGGTTGGCGTGAGTACAATGAATCCATATAAGACTGTCAAGGCAGTAGGTCCTATGGACAAACACGTTGTACGGACTGCCAGTGGATGTGGAAATTTGTCGTTGCCTCTGTCTAACACTGTTTCTTCTCCTGTTAGCTCCTCAAAAATTGAAGGGGGTGATATCCCTCCCCAGCTATCTAATGGAGGGTTTATGGGTGGGTCGACCCCCTCACCTAATTTGGTAGGGAGTTCTACCCCCATTTTTCCATTAGAGTTGGTTCCTTCTCCTACTGTGAGCCCTCGGGCAGGGGATGTTCCTCTTCCCTGAGTTGTTCAAGTTGGAGGGGTTCCAAAGATTCTCTCGGACTCTTTGGGCCTTCCGGCTCAGGGCTCTCAACAGGAGTTTTCTTTAACAGATATTTGGAGTTTGTTAATTGATGCCTCTTTGTCCTCAATTATGCCCCAGTTTACTGCTTTTACTCAAGAGACTGTCGATAAGCTTGTTCACCATGATATGTGCTTGAATTCTGTAGATTCTTGTTGTTTGAAATATGAGGCTCAGGTTTCCACTGTACAGGGTGCGCTCACCTCTTCCATAAAAGATAGTTTGGTGCTGCATTGTCAGCACGAGCAATTGGAAAATTCTATTAGAGCTAGGAATCTTAGGTGCCTCAATTTTCCTAAGACACATTATTTATCTCCTGATATTCTTTTTTGTAAATATTTAAAGGAGATATTAGGGTATCAAGATTCTGCTGCTCTTAACTTTAATAATATATATTACCTTCCTAGCTCTAAGAAAGATATTGGTGTGGAGGGGGATGTGGACCCCCTAGTGTCATTGGATACCTTAAATATTACTGACTTTATAGAATCAACCTTAGATGTTATTCCTGTTAGAGCGACCTTATTAGTCTCTTTTCATTCTGAGATTGATAAACATTTAGGGGTATGTTTACTAAACCGTGCACACATGCGTGGCACACAGTAGCGTATGCTAATGATGCACTTAAGTACCCCGCATGCGTGCGCGTCACACTAACGGGCCCGCGCAAGTGTGCGGGGCGCTGATGTGCGATAGAGGCGGGAAAAGGCGTACGGAGGGCGTAGGAAGGCCCCCGAGGGGCGGAGGGACGGGGTCAATGGGTGGAGAGTGGGAGGGGAGAGGCTCCCCGCACAGGAGCGTGGCTGAATTTCGGCAAAAAAAGTACCGCGAGTGAAAACCTCGCGTTAGAGCCGATTTAAAGGGAAGAGAAACCATTTCCGTCAGCAATGTACAGCAAAACCGGGGAAACCTGAAAAACGTGAGCAGTGTGATACATGTGCACAGAACAAAATAGCAAATATAAATTGAAAATGACCACAACAAATTCCAAATAAATTATAATCCAGCTGGGCAACAGTGATATTAATGGGCAAGCACAAAAAACACTCCCAGGAAAGCTCCAAAAAAAAGAAATGATTTTTGGAAGGGTCTACGCTCCGTAGACTCTTGCAAAAGCACTGCATTGTAATGGAGCTTTCCTGGGAGTGTTTTTCAGGTTGCCCATTGATATCACTGTTGCGCAGCTTGGTTTTGTTTTTTTTCCCCTTTTTTGGAGGGCATTATTGAGGTTTATTTTCACCTTTGTCCCCATACAAGGTAAACGAGCCCACAGTAAAATTGTGCAGAGCAGGGTGTCTGACTCGTGCGGCCAGGTTTCCTATCTCCAGAGACTGCACTGTCTCTGTGGCCACAGTGTGGTGCAGCAGACACAGCCAGTGCCTGTAGGACCAGAGGGTCACAGGTTCAAATCCCAGCTGGGGCTCCTGCCAACCCAGTCCCCATAGTTTTACCCACCACTAAACAGTGATAGTACAGACACTCCTTTATTGCAGAGAACATAACCATGGTTCCAACACCTATATTTTACCCTACACCGCACACAAACCATAACAATGGGCATTACCTACATCCGAGTCCCCCAAATTCAGTCCTGGAGTGCTACAACTCAATCAGGTCATATGCTTTTCCCAGATAGGGACATGTCTGCATGTTGGCGGAAGGGTACAGGTGGTGGAGTGGGCAGTGGCTGCAAACCACAGCAGACAGTGGCCTAGGCCTGTGCAGGCTGGCACCGTCCACCGCTACAGACAGGCTCTGTCGGATGTACAGTCATGGACTCCCCAGGGAACACAGCATATCTGTGGCAACACAGTGGTGCAGTGCACACAGACGGTGTGTGCAGGAACAGAAAATCACAGGTTCAAAGCCCAGCTGGGGCTGCTGCCAATCCAGTCCACATATTTTTCCTACAACTAAACCGTGATAGTAAGGACAAACCTTTATTGCTGAGAACATACGCATGGTTCATACGCCTATATTTTACCACACCAAACACAGACACCATAAACAGCCGCATTACCTAGAGCAGAGTCTCCCAAATGCAGTCCTGGAGGGCCCCACACCATTCAGGATCCATGCTGCCTCTAATAAAGATGCCTGTGCTGCATATCTATGCACCACCCCCATGGTATGCTGATGTAGCTCATGCATATGCATGAGGGACAGCATGAAAACCCGAACAGTGGTTGGAACACCAGGACTGGAGTTGGGACACTCTGCCGTACAGCAGCAGCCAACAGGGCCAGACACACCCCCACACACCCCCACAGGCCCCCATTGGCCAATGCCTCATGGAGAGGCAGGATATTGGGCCCTGCCTGTATCTCCCAATACTAGCAGTTGCATACCTTAGCACTGCCACCCTACACCTGGGTATATGGTACACAGCTATCAAACATTGCCCATGATAACTGGCAGATATCAATTCCTACGTTAAGCACATTTTGCTCATTGATCTCCACCATAACAATCATTGTGATGTCTGCGGTGTGCGCTGCAGGTCTGGTCTCTGACAGTGTTTACCACCCTGGGGAGTGACCCCCAACAGTATTGCGTACCATATCCATGCCTGTACTGTGCCCAGGACTGGTGTGGTGGGTATGGCTGCTGGACTCCTCTATAGTAGCACAATGCTGGCATAGGTGTGGGGGTGGCTGTCTGTCTATCCAGTGTGTGGTGGCTGCAAACACCTTCCACAGCCCACACTGCCAGCAATGTTGCCAGTTTTGGGCTGCCAATGTGCATAATGAGGAGCAAGGTACTATGGGTATAGGCCTGACAGGGTGGCCTGGCCAGGGTGCATCTGCACAGGGCATAAGGCACTGACTGGGACATTTTAGTGCCCGGCCACCACCTACACAGACAGGGTGACCTCAGTATGTCCTGCTGAGAGATCACTCTCACCCTGACTGTGCAGTGACCACAGCATGGCTAGGCACCCCCATAGTGCTATATAGTATTTTGCTCATGTGATAGATATGGGTTTCCTTTTGGGGCCCAGTCACTGATTTATCTGCTTGCTGTGTATGCTGATATACCAGTTCTGGGTGCATGCATCTCCACTGGGCACATGCACTGTGGACTAGTTAGCACACTGTTTGCAGCTGGTATGTGCCTTGATGGAGCAGGTTGCAGTGGCTGATGACTTGCTGCAGGAGAATATCAGATAGTGGTGGGGTGCAGCTCACCATATCCAGGCCTAATGTCTGTCTGCTATTGTGTTATGGATGTGTATAGAGCTGCATTGATTGCCCTGTGGGGGTGCCTGTTCCTCAGCAGGACTGGGGTTGATGGTCCCCTCTACTGCCACCTTTGCAAGGAGATAGAATGTGGATCTATTGATAGGAGACCCTGTTTGCCACCCTGGAGAAGGAGGAGGTGGAGGTGGTACATGGCCCACCTAGGGGTCCATAGGGGCTACACCTGACTGAAACAGACAGAGATATCCAAGGTGTTTGTGCAGAAACTACCTATCTCACACATTAACACTGCTTTGGACCTCCGGCATGGCCTCTTTCAGTCATGGAAGGTGTTGTGGACCTGGTCCTGTGCGCCTCACCGCACCCTCAGGGTGAGCACAGTACCCGCACGATGTGACGGTGTGTAGCTACTCTGTGCCAGTGAAACACACGGTCAGTACCCCCTACCAGGCCGAGGTGGTGTGTGGGTGCACATGGTCACTTCCCTCTACCAGGCCGAGGTGTTGTGGGGGTGCATTGCCCATCTTGTGTTAATCTGTGGACAGCTGATTTGCATGTGCAGTGCATCATGGGTATGGGTGGGCTACCCCTATCCTGGTGACCACAGCAGACTGTCTGTGTGGTGACATGCATGCTCTCTGCAGCCAGCCAGGGGCTTACTAGCAGCTGTAGAGCTGTAGCCCAATGGTTACTGCACTGCCTCTGAAGCCAGAGGTCATAGGTTCAAATCCCCAGTGGGGTTAGTTGATAGGGTTGTCCAACACATTGTCTTTTTTTAATGTACATATTTTGATGCCAGCAAAAACACCCTCAGCGTACTGTACCCATAAGGTGCCTCTGAGGGTGCTTTATAGGGCGCTCTATAGGGCACCTTATGGTTCCCGGCCATATAAGATGCACTATACATTATCCTGTGACGCAACCTATAGGGTGCCCTATAGGGGACATTTTAGGGTGCTGTGGCGGACAGTGCAATTTATAATGTGCCCTATGGAGTGCCTTATAGTGTGCCTTATACGGCACCTTCAATTACAGCACGTGAGGACGTGTTTGCTGGCAGCAATTAATAACATAAAATTAAAGTGCTGCAGGACAAAATATTTACAATGCAAAGCTGATGCCACAGCCAGCCTTATGTATTAGGCACACTGGGGAGCAAACCCATGACCCCTGTATCAGCAGTCAGTGCCTTAACCATTGTGCTCCACTGCTGCTCCTCCTTGCCTGTCAGCGCACCTACTTATGCTTTTCATTCCTTAAACTGCACAGTGCTGCCATAAAAAAACAGTACACTGACCTTGCGGTACCTCATACAGCACCCTCTAAAGCGCCCTATAAGCAGCATTCTAGGGTGCCTTGGCTGACAGTGCACTTTAAAAGGTGCCTTATAGGGCGCCTTATATTAACACGCTTTGAGAGTGCGTTTGCTAGTAGTGATAATTAAAATATGAATAATATGCCTTCTAAAGCAATCTTCCCCATGATATGCTATGCCTCAGCCAGCCTTGTTCATTGGGCACTTTGGGGGATTGAACCCCTGATCCCTGCACCATTGATCAGTGTCTTAACCATTGTGCTGTGGTTCTGATCCTATTATTGTACATCAGCGCGCCGCCTTATGCCGCCCAATATTAAAAAGCCTCCTAAAACATTAGCGCGCCGCCTTATGCCACCCATCATTTAAATGGCTCCTAAAATAATGCCTTAGCCAGCAGTCTCCATTGATCACTGTGGGGGATTGAACCCCTGATCCCTGCACCATTGGTCAGTGTCTTAACCATTGTGCTGTGGCTCTGCTCTTTTGCTTGCACTTCAGCGCGCCACTTATGCCTCCTGCTCAGCTATCTCATGCGCTAAGGTGCGGGGCGCACATGGGCGCCGCGCACCTTAGCGCATATGTAAATGCCGGCTTTTCTTTTTCAGGACGGAACGCCCACTCCTTATATGGCACACACACACTACCGCGGCTATCATTTTACCGGGGTTTTAGTAAACATACCCCTTAATATTGAAGTTGTTTTTTTCTAAAAAAAAATTATGAATTGTTCTGTGGGTAGAAAATAAATATTTTTCCCGATGTATCTAAGCAAATTCAGTCCAGGCATAGGGGTTTTTAGCCCTGAAGCCTCGGGCTCTTGCAATTGGTGCATCTTTTTTTTTTTTAATTTCCCTGTAAGTGTTTGATTACGGTAGGGAAGGTCTCGTATGTGTTTTATGAGCCCTTTCAATTGGAGGAGTTTTTGAAATCCTGTTGATTGTATTGGGCTTTAGGGCTCATATAAGTTTGGTTAGCTAGATAAAAAGGGGATTTAGTTGGATAGTTTCTTGCTTCTTAAGTGTATATTGTGTTTTCTTTTTCCTTTATTCTAGGTGTCATTCTCCCATGATGTGGGCTTGTACTTTTTCTTTGTGCTTTGTATTCTTTTACATGATTAATGGTTTGCTTGATCTCTATTACTTTGTAATATTGATTGAAAAAATGTATAAATAAAAAAATTAAAAAAAAGAAAAGAAAATAGAGATGGACCGAGCACACAGGGCATTAGGCCCAATTCGACCAAATAAACCAAGAGACATTATAATATGCCTTAAAGACTATGAAATTAAAGAAAGCATAATAGCCAAAATGTGACGATTAGATGATTTATGTGGACTTAGCAGCAAGAACACTTCAGAGAAGAAGGGATATGGCCCCGGCTATGCGGTTGTTACATCAAGAAGGAGTAAAATATCGATGGCTATATCCCTTTGGGTTACTTTTCAATAAAGGAGTTAAAACATGGAGAGTTAGAAACTTGGGGGAAGCTAAACAAGCAATGGCAGAGGCAGAATTGCTGGAGATAACCATGGGCTAACAGACGGCTGGAGAGCAGGCAAGAAACAGCAAAAGAACTATGAATAATCAAAGAAATCAAGAGAAACAGGAAAAGCGGCAAGATAAGAAGCAAGAACATCACAATAGTCAATCCAGGAAAGGACATGATACCATGTTGAATGAGGGACATACATGAAGTCAGATATGGAGACCAGATATAAGACAAGAAAGACAATCCTGGAAGTATTAAAGATACTAAGAAAGGGAGTATCTGATTGAAATTATGAGGGACATAACAAAAAATGAAAAAAGGGAAAAATGTTGGTTGATATAAAGATTTTAAGTAACTTGATTGAAAATGGTAAAAAGGCTCTAGCAGAAAGGGGTGATTATAGAAAGTGTATACCCTTTTAAAATAAGGGGGAGGGGGGAAGAGATCAAAACTGAATAAGGAAAGGGATATATATATGAAGAAGATGGGGGGGACACTGGGATCTAGGAGGATGAGCACTACTCAAAAGAGTCCCTCAGGAGGGAGTGGGAGGCGGGAAGGGAGGGAGAGAGTTTGGGGAGGGGATAGAGAGGGGGAGGGAGGTAAAGGAACATGCAGACTGCAGGGAGGAGGAGGAATGAAACAAGTTGAATAAAAGTTGACAATTACCACAATAAACAAAATCGGAGTCATTCTGAACCACGAATAGCGGGGATGGACGTTTCACTATTTGTGGTGGCTGCAGGCCCCGACTAACTTCCCCACCGGTTGTGCAGGAAAGTTAGTCTGGGGCAGGGAAGAGGTGGACCAGGGGCAGAGAGTGGGTGGACAGTGGGCGGCCAGTGGGTAATGTCAGCTCTATACGTCTAGGGCCGGTGAAATGGCCGGGGAAGTTATCCTACCCCCTGGGACATTGCTTGTTTTCATCATTGGGGCATGGATGGTGCTGGGGGGGGCCAGAGTTAATTCCCCACAGTCCGACCCTGGCCTTAGGAGGCCAGATTGGGGGTCGGGCTGTGGGGAGTTACAGTAACTCTTTTTGCAAGCGGCCGTCATCTTGGCTTTTAAATGGAGCCATGGTGCCATAGCAGCATGACGCAATGTCGCCACGGCTCCATTTAAATTCCCTGACTGAGTTAGTCAGGCATAGCATGTATGTGCAGGCCGGGCTGAATCGCAGTCCCGGCCTGCACATACATGCCTGTTCGCAATTCTGATCCCGTGGGGCTAGACGTGCCCCGCGGGATCAGAATCATGATCTCCTTTTTATGTCTTATTCAGCCCAGACATACAAAGGAGATCTACATCCGTGACAGAATCAAGCCCAAAAGATTTAAAAACCTTATGTAAAAGGAGGTTAGTAGAATGAGAAGGGGGCAGGTTAAAGGTGGATATATTCTCCAGGACCAAGCAGGAAGTCAGTCCTCACTTATGGGTGACGTCGCCGACGGAGCCCTCGCGGAGCAATTTCCCCAGCTTTCGCAGAAAGCCTTTGGGAATTGCAGCACGCATGCGCGGTCCCCTTCCCGCCCAGGGATGCCATCTTGCTCAGTCTTCTTTTTTCCGCGGAGCCCTACAGACGTGTCTGTTAACGCCGCTGAAAAGTTGATTTCTTTGATTTGTTTTGTTAAAAACAAAATTCTTGGTTCGTGTGTTCCTCTTCCCGCCGGGCCTCGATATCCTATTGGGCCCGTTTACATTTTTTTTTTTTCCCAACTGGCATTCCCGCCACTTTTCCCTTCATCCCTGGCAGCGCGGTCTTTCGACCTTGCAGGGGCCCTTTTCCCCCCGATGGCTGCCAGCGTTTTTAAAAAGTGTGATCGCTGTGTCAGGCTCATGTCTCTTACTGACACGCATGACTGCTGCCTCCGCTGCCTTGGGGCCGAGCATGACCCTATGAGCTGCGGCCAGTGCAGCAAGATGTCCTCGAAGGCGCTGCGGAGTCGGCAGTCGCAGAGGGAACGGATCTTCTCTGACTCTGCGCGGACCTCGTCAGAGGCCTCTACACCTCGTGGCTCCGGTTCGGAGCATCGTAGGAGTTCTTCTGAACGGGGCTCTCCCAGCCGGAAGCACCGGCGGGTGAAGCGGCCCGCGAGGGCGGAACCGGGCGGCGAGCCTGGTCCTTCTAGGGCCAGATCGCTTAGCCCGGTCTGACAACCCGGGCCCTCGGAGGAGGAGAGGCCTTCGAAGATTCCTCGTCTCGGAGTGGAGTCGCCTGGACACGTGAGTGATATAGTCCTCCTGGACTCCCCCACGGATGAGCTGACGTCGGGCCCGACGCCGTCGGGGCCCGAGTCGACAGCTGCTGGGTCCTCTGAGCTTGATCTCAGACTGACGACCTTGGAGCGCAGTATATCTGCCTTCATGGACCAGCAGCGGGCATGGATCACCGGCCTCGCCAGTGCATCTGCCCCGACCACCGGGACGTCGACGCTCAAGTCGACCCCAGAGGCCGAGCCGATCCTCGAGTCCATACGAGCTCGAGTCGATCCTCGACCGAGGTCTCCCTCGGCTTCCCGTTCGGGACCGAGGTCCTCGACGCCGGCCTCGGCGTCGGGGCGGAGGTTCCCGAGCCCCGCCCGCACGGAGCCGCTCGATTCCTCCTCGGAGGAGTCGGGCTGCGACACGGAGGAGGACGAGTCACCCGGTTCTTTTCAGACTCGGTGCGTCCCCTCCGACTCGCCCGAGTCGGAGCCTCGGAGGCGGTCCCCCCCGGAGGATACCCGGTTCTCCGATTTCATGAGGGATATGGCCAAGGCTTTGGCCTTCCCTGCGGATCCGGAGGAGGAGCCCCGAGCCGAAGAGCTCGAGGCCCTCCAATACGACTTCCCCCCGAGGGAGGCCTTCACTGTACCGGTTCCCCCGATGCTGGAGCGGCTTCTCTTCCGCATGTGGGAGAGCCCAGCCTCGACGCCAGTGTTGAGCAAGCGGATCGATTCCATGTATCGAGTCCGCAAGAGCCCCGGGTTCCAGAAGGCGCAACTTCCACACCACTCCATGGTGGTGGAGTCGGCCATGCATCGACTTAAGAGTCAAAAGATGCACTCCTCAATGCCCCCGGGGAAGGAGGCCCGGAGCCTGGATGCCCTCGGTAGGAAGTGCTTCCAGGGCTCTATGCTTGCTTGTCGGGTCCAGACATATCAGCTGTACATGGATATGTACCTCCGAGACCTGGCGAAAGAACTTCAGGGTTTCTCTGCCGGTCTCTCCGAGGAACCCCTGCAGCGGTTCCAAGCCTTCTCCTCCGGGATTCGAGAGTGTTCGAAGTTCATTTCTCGAGCGGCCTATGATGGCTTCGAGGCCTCGGCTCGAGTAGCCGGAGCCGGCATCGGGGCTCGCCGCCAGGCTTGGCTTCAGTCCACCGACCTCGAGCCCTGGGTGCAGGACAAGTTGGTCGATGTCCCTTGCAGAGGTGAAAACCTCTTCGGCAAACCCATGGCCGAAAAGGCGGCGGAGCTCGAGTCGGAGACTCTCACCAGGACTCGCCTTTCTAGAAAGTCCTCTACCCCTTCACAGAAGAAGAAGGGCTCGGGGAAAAAGCCTTTTTACCCGAGGAAGGTGTTTGCTTATACGCATCACCAACCACAATACCCGGCCACAACCCCCCTTCAGGGGCAGCGGCCTAGGGGACAGGGTAACGGATCCCGGAAGCAGAAAGCCCCCAAACCCGCCACGCAGGCCCCGGCCCAGCAGGGCGGGATTTTTTGACTATGCCAGCATAGCCCCTCCCCCTCAGGGGCCTTCGTCCGGTACGGGGGGTCGGCTGACCCACTTTGCTCACAGGTGGTCAGCCATAACATCCGAGGCCTGGGTATTGCAGGTAGTTCGAGAGGGCTACCTCCTGCATTTTCACCAGGTGCCTCCCCCCTACTTCCCAGGGAAGCCTCCGAGACCCCCTCTGCACAGGGACTTACTCCTTCAGGAGCTGCAAAGTCTGCTTCAGGAACGGGCAGTGGAGCCCGTGCCCCAACACTTGTGGGGCCACGGGTTTTACTCGAGGTACTTCCTGGTTCCAAAGAGAATAGGAGGCCTCAGGCCCATTCTAGACCTACGCAACCTCAACAAGTTCCTGCAGTGGGAAAAGTTCAAGATGCTTACCCTTGGAACCCTGCTGCCCTACCTTCAGCGGGGAGATTGGCTATGCTCCTTGGATCTAAAGGATGCTTATACCCACATCCTTATTCATCCGGACCACCGACAATACCTAAGGTTTGTGGTGGCGGGGAATCATTATCAGTACCGGGTACTGCCCTTTGGCCTGTCCTCCGCGCCCAGGGTGTTCACGAAGTGCCTGGCGGTGGTAGCTGCCTTCCTAAGGCTTCAGGGCCTCTTCATCTTCCCATACCTGGACGATTGGCTCATCCGGGCATCGTCTGCTCCAGGGGTCGCCCAAGCCACCCAGCGTACGGTGGCCCTGCTTCAGCACTTGGGCTTCGTCATAAACTTCGAGAAGTCCCCTTTGCTCTCCTCCCAGGACCTCGAGTTCATAGGGGCACGGCTGGACACTCGGCAGGCTCGTGCCTTCTTGCCTCTGGAAAGGGCCAACAGGCTCACGGCTCTAGCCGGCAGGTTCAGCGGCAGGTCGCCGGCCTCGGCCAGACAGTTCCTGCAGCTACTCGGACACATGGCCTCCACGGTCCATGTCACTCTGAACACCTGTCTACATATGCGGCCTGCTCAGTGGAGCCTTCGTACTCAGTGGCGTCAGGCCACAGGGAGGCTGTCGGACCTGATACAGATTTCCGACTGTCTGGTCTTTTCCCTGCACTGGTGGCTTCACCTGCCCAACCTAGTGCTCGGCATGCCTTTTCAGTCTCCCCCACCATCCCGGGTGCTCACGACAGATGCCTCCCTCCTGGGATGGGGGGCGCACTGTCGAGGGACATGCACTCAGGGCCTTTGGATGCCTTGGGAGGCCACCCAGCAGATAAACATCCTGGAGCTCCGGGCGATCCGCCTAGCTCTGCGGGCCTTCTCTCACCTGACGTTCGGCCAGTCCGTACTGGTACAGATGGACAATCAGGTTGCAATGTTCTACGTGAACAAACAGGGGGGCACGGGCTCCCTCCTTCTATGTCGGGAAGCCCGGAGGCTGTGCTCTTGGGCTGTCGATCATGACATCCTCCTCAAAGCGGTTTACCTGCCAGGGCAGGACAACTGTCTGGCGGACAAGCTGCTACCGCACGAGTTGAAATTGAACCCCGAGGTGGTCCAGCAGATCTTCCGCCAGTGGGGTTCTCCCACTGTGGATCTTTTTGCCAGTCCCCTGAACAGGCAGCTCCCCAGATTCTGCTCCTGGCACCCCCATCCTTCGCGGGAGGCGCCGGATGCTTTCCTCATCCCGTGGTCCACGGGTCTGTTGTATGCATTCCCTCCTACGCCACTGGTGGCCCAGACATTGTTCAAAGTTGTCCAGGACAGGGCCTCCGTGATCCTGGTGGCGCCTCGGTGGCCGAGACAGCCGTGGTTCCCTCTACTACTACAGCTAGCGGTGGACACCCCTCTTCCTCTGGGGTTCCAGCCCGACCTCCTGACCCAGGATCGGGGCACTCTTCTGCACCCCAACCTCCGGGCCCTACACCTGACGGCCTGGCTGCTGAAAGGGTAGTCCTAGCTCCGCTACGGCTAGCCCCGGAGGTGGAAGCCGTCGTCCTAGCTTCTCGGCGTCCCTCCACTCGGAAGTCGTACGCCCTCAAATGGCGTCGCTTCTCGGTCTGGTGTTCTCAGCGATCTGAGGACCCCTTCGCCTGTTTAGTATCGGTGGTGCTGCAATATTTGCTTCACCTCTCCGATCTCGGTCTCAAATCCACCTCTGTCAGAGTCCACCTCAGTGCTCTCTCTGCACATCATTCTCCGGTCGAAGGCCGGCCTCTCTCCTCGCATCCCTTGGTGGCGCGTTTCCTCAGAGGCCTCCTTCTGCTTAAACCTCCGTTGCGCCCCCCAGCCCCTGACTGGGACCTCAACGTGGTTCTGCAAAGGCTTACCTGTCCGCCTTTTGAGCCCATGGCTACCTGCCCTCTCCGTTTTCCCTCCTGGAAAACTCTCTTCTTGGTGGCCCTCACTTCCGCGAGGTGCGTGAGTGAGCTACAAGACCTAGTGTCGGAGCCTCCGTACACTAGGTTCTACAAGAATAGGGTGGTACTGCGGACCCACCCCAAGTTTCTTCCAAAGGTTGTCTCCCCCTTTCACATCAACCAGGAGGTGGTTCTTCCGACCTTCTTTCCCAGGCCGCACGCCAGCCGAGCAGAAACTGTGCTGCACACCCTGGACTGTAGAAGAGCCTTGACCGTACGCGAGGGCATAGAAAGGCCGTCCAGCTTTTTGTATCTTTTGACCCCAATCGGTTGGGGGTACCTGTCTCTAAGCGTACTCTGTCCTCCTGGGTAGCCGACTGTATCACCTGGACTTACGGGGCAGCCGGCCTCTCCTTGGAAAGTCGTGTCACGGCTCATCGGGTCAGGGCAAAGGCCGCGTCTGTGGCTCATCTCCGCTCTGTTCCATTGGCAGACATTTGCCGGGCCGCTACTTGGTCTTCAGGCCAGACCTTTGCGGCTCATTACTGCCTTGAAAGGGAGTCCCGCAGGGACAGCGCTTTCGGTCAGGCAGTTCTCCACAACCTCTTTGAGGTTTAGGCAACTCCTCCCTCCAGCCCTAGTGTTGGGCTAGTGTTCCCTCTGTACTGTTGAGCTTGATGTAGCTCTTTAGGTTGAGGTCTCCGGTAGCCTTAAGCTTGGGAGTCCCATAAGTGAGGACTGACTTCCTGCTTGGTCCTGGAGAAAGAGTAGTTACTCACCTGTAACAGGTGTTCTCCAGGAGCAGCAGGAATCAGTCCTCACTACCCTCCCTCCTCCCCTTGGAGTTGCAGTCATTCTTATTGCATATTTTTGCTAACTTTTGCTGTCTTTCCGCTATGTCATCAGACTGAGCAAGATGGCATCCCTGGGCGGGAAGGGGACCGCGCATGCGCGCTGCAATTCCCAAAGGCTTTCTGCGAAAGCTGGGGAAATTGCTCCGCGAGGGCTCCGTCGGCGACGTCACCCATAAGTGAGGACTGATTCCTGCTGCTCCTGGAGAACACCTGTTACAGGTGAGTAACTACTCTATATGTCTTCAGGAAACCCACTCAAATGATTTTTGGAAGGGTCTACGCTCCGTAGACTCTGTCAAAAATCATTTCATTTTATTGGAGCTTTCCTGGGAGTGTTTTTTATTGTTGCCCATTGATATCACTGTTGCCCAGCTTGGTTTTGGTTTTTTTCCCCTTTTTTCGAGGTCATTTTTGAGGTTTATTTGCACTTTTGTCCCCATACAAGGTAAATGAGCCCACAGTAAAATTGTGCAGAGCAGGGTTCCTGACTCGTCCGGCCAGGTTTCCTATCTCCAGGGACTGCACTGTTTCTGTGGCCACATTGTGGTGCAGTGGACACAGCCTGTGCCTGTAGAACCAGAGGGTCACAGGTTCAAATCCAAGCTGGTGCTCCTGCCAACCCAGTCCCCATTGTTTTACCCACCACTAAACCGTGATAGTACAGACACTCCTTTATTGCAAAGAACATAAGCATGGTTCAAACACCCATATTTTACCCTACACCACACACAAACCATAACAATGGGCATTACCTACAGCCGAGTCCCCCAAATTCAGTCCTGGAGTGCCACCAGTCAATCAGGTCATATGCTTATTCCCAGATAAGGACATGTCTGCATGTTGGCGGAAGGGTACAGGTGGTGGAGGGGGCAGTGGCTGCAAACCACAGCAGACAGTGGCCTAGGCCTGTGCAGGCTGGCACAGTCCACCAAAACAGACAGGCTCTGTCGGATGTACAGTCATGGACTCCCCAGGGAATACAGCATATCTGTGGCAACACAGTGGTGCAGTGCACACAGACAGTGTGTGCAAGAACAGAAGGTCACAGGTTCAAAGGCCAGCTGGGGCTACTGCCAATCCTGTCCACATATATTTCCCACAAGTAAACCATGATAGTAAGGACAAACCTTTATTGCTGAGAACATATGCATGGTTAATATGCCTATATTTTACCACACCAAACACACACACCATAAACAGGCGCATTACCTAGAGCAGAGTCTCCCAAATGCAGTCCTGGAGGGCCACACACCATTCAGTTTCCATGCTGCCTCTAATAAAGATGCCTGTGCTGCATATCTATGCACCACCCCCATGGTATGCTTATGTAGCTCATGCATATTTATGAGGGACAGCATGAAAACCCGAACAGTGTTTGGAACACCAGGACTGGAGTTGGGAAACTCTGCCGTAAGGCAGCAGCCAACAGGGCCAGACACACCCACACACACACCCACAGGCCCCATTGGCCAATGCCTCCTGGAGAGGCAGGACATTGGGCCCTGCCTGTATCTCCCAATACTAGTACTTGCATACCTTAGCAATGCAACCCTACACCTGGGTATATGGTACACAGCTATCAAACGTTTCCTATGATAACTGGCAGATATCAATTCCTACGTTAAGCACATTTTGCTCATTGAGCTCCACCATAACAATCATTCTGATGTCTGCGGTGTGTGCTGCAGGTCTGGTCTCTGACAGTGTTTACCACCCTGGGGAGTGACCCCCAACAGTATTGCGTACCATATCCATGCCTGTACTGTGCCCAGGACTGGTTTGGTGGGTATGGCTGCTGAACTCCTCTATAGTAGCACAATGCTGGCATAGGTGTGGGGGTGGCTGTCTGTCTATCCAGTGTGTGGTGGCTGCAAACACCTTCCACAGCCCACACTGGCAGCAATGTTGCCAGTATTGGGCTGCCAATGTGCATAATGAGGAGCAAGGTACCATGGGTATAGGCCAGACAAGGTGGCCTGGCCAGGGTGCATCTGCACAGGGCATAGGGCACTGACTGGGACATTTTAGTGCCCGGCCACCACCTACACAGACAGGGTGACCTCAGTATGTCCTGCTGAGAGATCACTCTCACCCTGACTGTGCAGTGACCACAGCATGGCTAGGCACCCCCATAGTGCTCTATAGTATCTCTCTCATGTGATAGATATGGGTTTCCTTTTGGAGCCCAGTCACTGATTTATTTGCTTGCTGTGTATGCTGATGTCCCAGTTCCTAGTGCATGTATCTCCACTGGAAACATGCACTATGGACTACCTAGCAGACTGCTGCTGGTATGTGTCTTGATGGAGCGGCTTGCAGGGTGCAGTGGCTGATGGTTTGCTGCAGGAGAATATCAGATAGTGGTGGGGTGCAGCCTACCATATTCAGGCCTAATGTCTGGCTGCTATTGTGTTATGGATGTGTATAGAGCTGCATTGAGTGCCCTGTGGGGTGTCTGTACCTCAGCAGGGCTGGGGTTGATGGTCCCCTCTACTGCCACCTTTGCAGGGAGGTAGAATGTGGATCTATTTATGGGAGACCCTGTTTGCCACCCTCAGCCCTGGAGGGGGAGGGGGATGGTGGTGGTACATGGACCACCTAGGGGTCCATAGGGGCATCACCTGAGTGAAACAGACAGAGATATCCAAGGTGTTTGTGCAGAAACTACCTATCTCACACATTAATGCTGCTTTGGACCTCCAGCATGGGATCTTTCAGCCATGGAAGGTGTTGTGGACCTGGTCCTGGGCACCTCATTGCACCCTCAGGGTGAGCACAGTACCCGCACAATGTGACGGTGTGTAGCTACTCTGTGCCAGTAAAACACACGGTCAGTACCCCCTACCAGGCCGAGGTGCTGTGTGGGTGCACATAGTCACTTCCCCCTTCCAGGCCGAGGTGCTGTGGGGGTGCATTGCCCATCTTGTGTTTATCTGTGGACAGCTGATTTGCATGTGCATTGCATCATGGGTATGGGTGGGCTAACCCTATCCTGGTGACCACAGCAGACTGTCTGTGTGGTGACGTGCAGGCTCTCTACAGCCAGCCAGGGCCTTGCTGTCAAGTATAGAGCTGTAGCCCAATGGTTACTTCACTGCCTGTTGAAGCCAGAGGTCATGGGTTCAAACCCACAGTGGGGTTATTTGATAGGGTTGTCCAATGCATTTTCTTTTTTTAATGTACATATTTTGATGCCAGCAAAAACACCCTCAGCGTACTGTACCCATAAGGTGCATCTGATGGTGCTTTATAGGGTGCCCTATAGGGCACCTTATGGTTCCCGTCCATATAAGGTGCACTATACATTATCCTGTGACGCAACTTATAGGGTGCCCTATTGGGGACATTTTAGGGTGCTGTGGCGGACAGTGCAATTTATAATGTGCCCTATGGAGTGCCTTATAGGGTGCCTTATACGGCACCTTCAATTACGGCATGTGAGGGCATGTTTGCTGGCAGCAATTAATAAAATAAAAATAAAGTGCTGCAGGAAAAAATATGTACAATGCAAAGCTGATGCCACAGCAAGCCTTACATATTAGGCACGCTGGGGAACAAACTCATGACCCCTGTATCAGCAGTCAGTGCCTTAACCATTGTGCTCCACTGCTGCTCTTCCTTGCCTGTCAGCGCACCTACTTATGCTTTTCATTCCTTAAACTGCACACTGCTGCCATAAAAAACAGTACTCTGACCTTGCTGTACCTCATACGGCACCCTCTAAAACGCCCATAAGCAACATTCTAGGGTGCCTTGGCTGACAGTGCACCCTAAAATGTGCCTTATAGGGTGCCTTATGTTAACACGCTTTGAGAGTGTGTTTGCTAGTAGTGATAATTAAAATAAAAATAATATGACTCCAAAAGCAATCTTCCCCATAATATGTACTGCCTCAGCCAGCCTTGTTCATTGGGCACTGTGGGGGATTGAACCCTTGATCCCTGCACCATTGGTCAGTATCTTACCCATTGTGCTGTGGTTCTGTTCTTGTGCTTATACATTAGCGCGCCACCTTATGCCGCCCAATATTAAAAAGCCTCCTAAATCAATAGTGCGCTGCCATATGCGGCACAATATTAGACTAGCTCCTAAAGTAATGCCTCAGCCAGCTGTCTACATTGAGCACTGTGGGGGATTGAACCCCTGATCCCTGCACTATTGGTCAGTGTCTTAACCATTGTGCTGTGGCTCTGCTTTTCTGCTTGCACATCAGCGAGCCACTTATGCCACCCAGTATTAAAATGCCTCCGAAAACATCAGTGCGCCGCCTTATGCCGCCCATTATTTAAATGCCTCATAAATTAACGCCTCAGCCAGCTGTCTTCATTGGGCACTGTAGGGGATTGAACCCCTGATCCCTGCACCATTGGTAAGTGCCTTGACCATTGTGCTGTGGCTCTGCTTTTCTGTGTGCACATCAACGTGCCACTTATGCGCTAATGTTTGGGGCGCACATGGGCGCCGCGCACCTTAGTGCATATGTAAATTTTGTACTTTCTTTTTCAGGACGGAACGCCCACTCCTTATATGGCATCCGCACACTACCGCGGCCCGCACATTAGCGGGGTTTTAGTAAACATGCCCCTAAGTCTATAGGGTGGATAAGAGTAATGTATGTAAACCCCTCAGCCCGTATAAGGATTAATGCAGCCTTTAAGTTAGGGAGAGGAACAAGGCAAAGCTACCATTATCACCACTACTTTTTGCCTTGGTGATGGAACCATTAGCAGAAAGGATGAGACAGATATTAAGGGAGTGAGGATAGGGGGATTAGATCCAAAATTGCCCTGTTCGCAGATGATGTAATATTTACATTGCGGGAACCACTCACTACATTACTAGTCCTAATGAAGGAAATTAGGGAATATAGCAAGGTATCGGGATATAAAATCAATATTACAAAAACTGATATATTGGAATTTAACCTTCTGAGTGATTTGGAAAAGAGACCAGGAGTAATTTCTCTTTAAGTGGGTCAAAAATATGTATCGATACTTGGGTATACAATTGGGTAATACAATAAATAATACAAGAGTATGGAATTATGACCTGTTAATGGCAGCATTAAAGAAAGACCTACACAAATGGAAGGGGATAGCATTGTCCTGACTAGGGAGGATAGCGACTATTAAAATGAATGTACTACCAAGGGCACTATTTCTGATTAGTTCAATACCATGTGCAATTCCCAAGAGGTATTTAAAGAAACTCCAAAATTTAATTATGGATTTTATATGGGAAGAGAAGCAACCCAAGATTTCAAGACAAACTATGTTCATGAGACAAAAGGATGGGCGAATGGGAGTGCCAAATCTTGAACAATATTATAAAGCAGCTCAACTGCGAGCACCAGTGGTATGGAAAGGAGAGGGAGACGTACCAGATTGAATGCAAATGGAACAAGAACGGGAATCAGTATTGACAGAAGCGGAATTCTGGATATAGGACCCGCAGTACAGAAGGGGAGAGAAGGAAAAAGAGGAGAATGAAGATAACCCATTTAGGGTATTAACAAAGAAAATCTGGATGGGAGCCAGAAGAAACTTCCAGCCAGGAAAAAAATCTCAAGAAGATCCTTTATAATAGGGCTGGCAGAGTTCCCACCAGGAATAGAGGGGGGTATTTTCAAAGAATTGGGAAAGAAATGCTAAGAATTTGTTAAAAACTCACTTATTCCAGCAGGCTTTTGACCTCCCCTGTACCAGTCCTTCTTAACTTTTGTTCTTTTGACTGTCTCTAATGACTCTACTGTTGGTTCTGTCCCTTTCCTATTTGCATTGTAGTTCCTTTCCCTTTCTTACAGCGTTGACATTGTTTTATTGTAAACCGCTCTGATGTCTCGAGAAGGGCAAAATAAAGTGCAAAATATAAAGAAAGGAATATGATGAGTAGGGCAGTTGATAATAGAGCAAGGGGAGGTAGTCTCTTTTGCGTCACTCAAAGAAAAATATGGTTTAAAAAGTAGGGACTATTATGCTTATGTGCAGTTTCATTATTTCTTGAATAGGACAGAGGTTCAAAGAGATTTAAAAGCTAAAGTAACGATCTTTGAGCAAATCATGACAAGAGAAGGGCTCCCGAAAAGATTGCTCTCCCTACTATATAAAAGGATTAATAGATGCAGAGGGAAGAGAAGTGGTAAGTCACCAAAAGTGGGAAACAGACATTGGAGGCATATGGGACCAGAAAAGATGGAAAGAGATAATAGCCTGGGCTAGAAGATTGGCACCAGGTACTGCATATTTAGAAAACAGTCATCAAAATTAGACATAGAATGTACTGGACATCTACCAGATTGAAAGCTAGTAATAAGCAGGAAAGTGGGGAATGTTGGAAAAAATGTGGAGAACAAGGAGATTTAAAACATTTATTGTGGAGTTATATAAAGTTACAAAAAATGTGGAAAGAGTTAGAACAGATATTTTATGAGATAACTAAAATTCCAGTCAAGATAGATGTAGAAATGGCAATCTTAAAGAACTAAAGTGGGAAGGGGATAGCAGAATAAATAAATTTCTGGGCTATTGTATTAGGGCAGCATGCATGACACTTATGACTAAATGGAAACAACTGGATATACCCACAAAAGTAGAGGTATTAAGCCGGTTGGAACAGTTATGGTGTATGTGTGAAATTGAAGCCCATAGGCATCAGAGGATACATACATTTCAGAATGAGCAGGGCTGGTACAGCGAATGGCGATAGAATAAAGGATAGGAACAGAGGAAAAAGGTGGTATAGAGAGGGGGGAAAGGGAGTAAAAAGAGCCAGAAGGTGTTAATATAAGATGGAGAGTGGACCCCAATTTGGGGAGTTACCACTTAAACCAGACCATAGGGATGAAAACGGGGGAAGGGGGTGGTTTGGAAGGAAGGAATGGCAATGGAGGGCAAACAACATTTAATATGGAGGGAAGTATTGGTGTGTTAATATGTTTGAAGTGATAAAATTGTTAAAACCGTTAAGTTAAAGAGCTTGAAATAGGTTGTACAAGGTTAGGTATAAGAGAGGAGAGGCGAGAAGGCTTGGGAATGGTGGTCATTGTAAGATTTGATGATCGATAATTGATGGATGTTGTATTTGTACTCCTAGTTATGAATGATACTCAAAAGACAAATTACAAAAAAAAAATATAGGGTCCAATATTTGAAAGGCATTTACACGGTTTACAACGCTGTAAACTGTGTAAATGCCATTGAACGGGATATTCAATGGCTGACTATCCCCGATTATCTCCCCTACATGCCCTGATGTGAAGTGCTTAGCATTGGGGCGTGTTGTTGGAGTTCCAGAGCGGAGCAGAGCTGATACTGCACTGCTACCTGGTTAGCGACCTGCAGGTAAAGATAGGTGAAACAAAAGCTGGCCTAGTTTTACCCACGGGAGCTAACCAAGTAGTGGTGCAATATCGCCGCTACCCAGTTAGCTTCTGCGGCTCCGTAGCATGTGCGGCGATCCTGGATATTCGATGCCAGGGCTGCATATTACCCCATTATTGAATATTCAGGGTTAGAGGTCAGTGGGGTCAGATATGCACCATAGCGGCACGTAGCTGGCTCAATTCATTATTGGGCCCATAAGGACTAGTGATCTCTACATCCAGTGGAGTATGGCAACCACACTGACCTATAACTTCCAGTCCATGCCTTTTATAACTTGCCTGCTATTTCCTGTTCTGAGCCATCCACACTCCAGAAATGCTATAAACAGCAAAAGATGGAAGGAGGGCAGGAAAGAGACTGCACAAGAATGGAGCTGAAGGGGAAGGAAAGGAAAGAATGGGTGGAAGAGAATAAGAATGAGGATCTGAAGTACTGCACAGAAAATGCTGATTGAATTCCTCTAATGCATGAACAAGTCTAGTGTGCATACATTTACTTTTGGCTTGTGCAGATAGACTTGAAATCTTGGGGGGCATTTTCAAAATAGTTCAACAGGTTAGTAGTCCCGCTAACTGATTTAAACTGCGGTCATTGGGATATTCAGCAATGCTAAACCATTTAGTGTCCCCTCATACTGGGTTTGAACACCCTGATGTTAAGTGCTTAGCACTAGGGTGTTCTGTGGGTGGAGCGGGGACAGCACAGAGGTTACCTGGTCAGCATCAATATTGAGCTGCTGGCTGGTTAACCCTGTCTGGCTAAAGTTAGGACAGCTGAATGACTGTCCTAATTTTAGCTGATTTAATCAGCCAGTGGTTAAATATCGCCAGAGATGATCCTAGGGTGGGGCAGGAATTGCAATAATGCACATACTTTTGTATTTTCAAAATGTCAATTTGGTGGGGGAATAAACAGCCACAGAAAAAAGAGGCACTAGTGTTTGTGGGTAATTTTTCAAAGTGGGGTGTTCAAGAATTGCCCTTTCTCTGTTATTGTAATCATTGCCTATTTGTCTTTTTGCAGGGTCCCAAATCCTCTTTTCTCACAGCAGAGAAGAGGGCCAGGCTGAAATCAAATCCAGTGAAAGTGCACTTTGCTGAGGAAGTTATTGTGAATGGGCATTCTCAGGTCAGTGCAGTATTCAGTTTATCATCAAAATAGCCAGTGTTCAACAATGGACATTATGCGGGGAGAGATTCAAGGGAAAGGTCTAAACTTGGTAATGTAAATATTTCCTTCTCAATATGGAATACAGAACAATATGCCAGAGGGGATGATAAGTGACTAGATTGTAAGCTCTGATGAGCAGGGACTGTCTCTTACATGTCCGTGCAGCGCTGCGTATGACTTGTAGCACTATACAAATGCTCAGTAGTAGTAGTAGTAGTAGAATTAAAAGGACAAGATAATAAACCAAAAGTGATTTAAAAAGTGAAAAAAGGAAATAACATGGCAAATGTGAAGTACAAATTATACAGGTGCAATGTATTCAAAGAGCACTATGGGGACTCGGTGACATGATCAATGTACTAAACGAAAAGAATCCTAGTTATATAGATCCCACTTCTGGTAACTGGATTCCAAAGATCTAAAGACTGAGCTACATAATTATACTTATAAATACGTTCAAATCATTTATAATGCAGTTTGATAGATGTATGATGTTGAAAGTAATCTATTGTGATGATTCATATTCTAACACTGCATAATCTATAATAGTTTTGATTCTTGGTTTAATGTAAACTGCCTTGATGCTAGAAAGGTGGTTTCCTTATCATCCCTCCAGTGCATTTCCAACTTCTGCTCTTCTAGCAGCTTGGAGACTGAGCATGTCATCTTTTGATGACACCAGGGTACTTATACGGCTGGCACAGCCTACCAGGCAGGGCCGGCCCGTCCATTGAGCAAGAATGTTTTTTGCACAGGGCCTCGCGTTTCAGGGGGCCCCGCGCAAAAAACATTCTTCAGCATCCCAAGTTTAAAAAAAAAACAACAAACCGACTGCTTCTGCCGTGGCAGCATCAAGAGCTCTGCCGCGGCAGCATCAAGAGCTCTGCCGCGGGGCCCCCCCTGCCCGGCAGAGCCTCCCTGCATCATCAGCTTTCTTCAAGTCCCAAAACGCGGGCTTCTTTCAGAGCCGCGAGAGTTTCCTTTCTCGCGGCTCTGTTAAAGAAACTCTCGCGGCTCTGAAAGAAGCCCGCGTTTTGGGACCTGAAGAAAGCTGATGATGCAGGGAGGCTCTGCCGGGCAGGGGGGGGGCCCGCGGCAGAGCTTTTGATGCTGCCGCGGCAGAGCTCTTGATGCTGCTGCGGCAGAAGCAGCCGGTTTGATTTTTTGTTTTGTTTTAATTTGGGATGATAGGGGGAAGGGGGTTTAGGACTGGTAATGGGCTATGGGAGGGGGGAGGCTAAACTGGAAGTGGGTTGATGGGGGGGGTGGTTAGGACTGGAAATGGGCCATGGGGGGGGGTTAGGACTGGTAATGGGCCAAGGGGGGGGGGTTAGGACTGGTAATGGGCCATGGGGGGGGTTAGGACTGGTAATGGGCCAAGGGGGGGGGTTATGAATGGTAATGGGCAATGGGGGGGGGTTAGGACAGGTAATGGGCCATGGGGGGGAGGCTAAGACTGGAAGTGGGCTGATGGGGGGGGGTGGTTAGGACTGGTAATGGACCATGGGGGGGGTTAGGACTGGTAATGGGCCATGGGGGGGGAGGCTAAGACAGGAAGTGGGCTGATGGGGGGGTTAGGACTGGAAATGGGCTATGGGGGGCATAAGTGGGCTGATGGGGGGGGGTTAGGACTGGTAATGGGCTATGGGGAGGGGGCTAAGGCTGGAAGTGGGCTGGTGGTGGTGGTGGTGGTGGTGGGGGGGTTAGGACTGGAAATGGGCTGATGGGGGGGTAGGACTGGTAATTGGCTATGGGGGGGCTAAGACTGGAAATAGGCTGATGGGGGGGCTAGGACTGGAAATAGGGTGATGGGGGGTTAGGACGTAATGGGCTGATGGGGGGTTAGGACTAGTAATGGGCTATGAGGAGGCTAGGACTGGAAATGGGCTGAGTGGAAGGAGGGCTTGAACTGCAAATAGCTGATGGGGACGGGGGCTTGGAATGGAAATGGGTTGTGAGGGGGAGGGAGCTAGGACTGGAAATGGGTGAGTGGGGGGGGGCTAGGACAGGAAATGGGCTGATGGAGGGGCTAGAATAGGACTGGAAATTGGCTGTTGGGGGGTGCTAAGATTGGAAATGGGCTGTGGTGGGGGTTTGGATTGAAATGGACTCATGAAGGGGCTAGAACTGGAAGTAGGCTCATGGGGGGCTTGGATTGGAAATGGGCTGAGTGGAGGGGAGCTAGGATTTGACATGGGCTGATGGTGGGGCTAGGAAAGGACTAGAAATGGGCTCATGGGGGGCTGGGATTGGAAATGAGCTGATGGAGGGACTTGGATGGGACTGCAAATAGATGGGGGAGCTAGGACTGGAAATGGGCTTATGGGGGGCTAGGACTGGAAATGGGCTGATGCGGGGACTAGAAGGGAGCGGATGCTGGGTGGGACTGGAACTAGAATGGAGCTGATGTTGGGGGAGGATTAGAATGGGATGGAGCTGGGAGAGTGAAATGGAGAGGGAAAAAATATTTTGTGTGGGAGGGAAGACAAATCTACAATTGTCCGGATATTGGGAGAATAAGTGGGGATTGAGGATGGAGGGGTAAAATTTGAGTGGATGAAATAGGAATGAGGAAAGAGCAAAAGGAGAAAGATTAGTATGTTAAAGCAGATGTAGAGAGAGAATGGAAAAAACTAGAAGAGAGAAGAAAAGACAAATGGACAGCAGACGATGAAGAGTTAGCGGAAGACACGAAGAAACCAGAAGAAAGTGGCTGGAGCAATTGCAGCTGAAAAAAAATGCACAAAAGGTAGAAAAATATCTCTTTATTTTGAATTTATTAATTGGAATATGTCAGCTCTGGGAAATGTGCATCATTAACGTCTGCGCTTTGTTTAGTACAAGATCAAATTAATGTATAGTTTTATTTCTACAGTGTTGTACATTCCAAGTTTGGCTTTTGGGATTCCCAGTTTAATTATTGTCTTCCTGTTTCTAAATTGTGATTCCTTGTTTGGTGATGGTCTATGTTCTGCATGTGTAACTGAGCTGAGGTATTCTGTTTATGTAATTCCTATTTGACATTGCCACTTGCTCTCTTTCCCCAGTAGGTCATGTATTGTTGTTCTCTGAAATGTATTGGTTTAATATTTGCAGCATTTCCTTTTGATAGTTAGGGTATGGTGCTTTATGAGTCCTGGTAGTGCTGTTAGGATACGGCGGGTTTGCTATGGGTTCTAAATGGGCAGTGTTTGTAGTAGTTTCTAATGTGTCTGGCGGTTGGCACTGGATTATAGTAATGTAGAAGTCTTTTAGTCTTTCTTTATTCATACACTCATTAAGAGGCATGTTTACTAAAAGTTCGTGTATGGTAACATTATGCAAATATTTATGCAAATGAGGCCCCGCACCGAGTCTCCTCACATGGCCCCGCACCCCCCTTGGGCCGCCCCTGCTACCAGGCCCAGTAATCTTAGTCTCCAAGCAGATGGAAAGACCTGATCCCAGAAGCTGGGCTCACTGAAGGAACAACTAAGTGAAATATTTTTATTTTAAAGAAGCTATAGCTGCATTAGAGATTGGTTAAGGTCTGTCTGTTGCAAAAGGCCTGAGTAAAGGCTGTTTGGAAAATAAAAGCAGGAAGAAAAGGCAGCTGGCAGCACAGACACCCTTAAGAATGGAAGGGGAGGTGTCTTGCACAGTACCGGCAGACGGAGCAGCTCCCAAACCTCGGGGGGGGGGGGGGTGGTGAGGAATTGCTTTGTGAAGCTTTCTCTGCTTGTTCTCAGCACTGACAGTTCTTGGTATTGGGTAACAGGAGCTGTGTGCAGAAGCATGGAGGACTTCAATTAGACCCCGGTCAGAGGCCAAAGTTCTGGGCCAGAAAAGGTACCATTTTTTCTTTACTAAAGGAACATTTCTCCAGGGGTCAGCAGCACCTCTGGGTCGGCTGGCTCATAGCGGGAAACCTTGTGTCTGGCCGGAGCCATTTTGGTAGCGCGGGAAGCAGCACCATTTACAGTTGGTCTCCTTTTTGGGCCTTGCTAGCTGAACGGAGGCAGGATCAGACACTGGGGCACAATTCCAATGCGTTTTGTTGTTTTCTGTGGCCCAGACAGCAATCCTGCTTCAAAAGTAAAAAAAAAAAGAACAACAAACAAACAAAGCAAAACAAAGTTTTTTTATTACAGGCTGTCTTTATCTATCAGCTGAGGGCACATTCTAGGGAGTGCACATTCCTCTAAACTGGTTATGCCCACCAAAGCTATGGCCCCCCTCCCCCTCCCACCTCTCCCTGCTGAGTGCCTGCGGAAGATTGACATCTCCTGTGGGTCCCGTTTGAGGCTAAACTGATTAATCCAGCAAAGAGGAGAAAGAACAGAGTGCTGCCAGGGGGGGGATTCTATTTGCTGTGCATCTGTTGTAGCTCCCAAACCCGTCTCAGTGGGTGTGTAGCAGCGAAGTGCACGCAATGAATAAAACCAGGAGTCAGCTGCAGGATCCAAGCCAATTTATTGTGCACAGGCTCAGACTGGAGAGTATCCAAAAAGGACTGAGCAATGGAGTACAGGAGCAAATTCCTTATATACAATTCTTACAGTTTGATACAGGCAAACTTTCTATTGCCCCTTGCCCCACTCCTCTTCAATGTCTTTCTGGCTCCCCTTGCACTTGCTGTTCAGCAGTTTGGTATCTCCGCGTACTATTACGCGGACGATATTCTCTTTCTTCTCCACACTGATTCTCTTACTCCGGATATCACACCTCTTAATAGTTGCCTTTCTGCTGCCGCCTCTTGGTTCTCTTCTAACTATCTGCATGTTAATCCTGCAAAATCGTTTGCCACCTGGTTTACACTAGGGAGCACTCCCCCACCCACATGTGCCCCGACCTTTTTCTCTCAGCCTATTCCCTTAGTCTCTTCCTTTCGTTACCTTGGTGTGGTTCTCGACTCTGCTCTTTCCTTTCGGGAACACATTTCCTCTGTTGTTCAACGATCTTTTCTTTCTCTTAAACAGCTCCGCGCTGTTCGCCCCTTTCTCTCTCCCTCTGCATTAGCTACACTTCTGATTTCCCTAGTAATATCCAGGCTCGACTATTGCAATGTCGTCCTGGCGGGTCTCCCAAAGTCCCAAATTACCAGAATCCAACGCATTCAGAATACCGCAGTTCGTCTTCTCACTCACGCATCCCGGTATGATCACGTCACTCCCCTTCTTTTGCAACAACACTGGCTGCCTATACCTTTCCGTATTCACTATAAGATTCTTATCTTTGTTCACAGGGCTCTTTTTACAGGTATCCCCCTTTATCTCGCTGATCAGGTTCGTTTTCACACACCCCATCGTTCCCTTCGTTCTATTCATCTCAATCGCATGTTTCTTCCCCCCCCTTCACATGCCCATTTGGAATCCACTCGGTCTTCTGCTTTCTTCTTCCTTGGTCCGCGACTATGGAACTCTCTTCCCCTCTCCCTCCGCGCTGAAACATCCTTCCCGCACTTCAAAGCAAAGCTCAAGACACATCTGTTCACTATAGCATTCAATCTCCCCCCATAAACCTTGCCCCTATGTTTGGTTCTCTTTCTTACTCCCTTCCCTGACCTACCCTTCCTGTCATGTCTCGTTTTACCTGTTTTGTAAAATTCCTCTTCTCCTTTCTCTTTAATATGATGGCGTTCTTTTCTCAATCTCTGCAGCTTGTAATTTTAATTAATTGTGAACCACCCAGATGCCTACCTTGGTGTGGGTGGTATATCAAATTTTAATAAAACATAAACATAAACATTGGTCCCAACGCACCTTGCACCTGTCCAATCGGGGACCCTCTCTGGGTCTAGCTCCCTGTTCCCCCTTCTCAGGCTATTCTAACAACGGCATAGTCTTAGATATTGATACATTTCTACTTCAAGGACATTTCTAGCTCAGAGAATGCAAGACTAGTTCTGTCATCAGCATGAAGGAATTATACAAACTTTTCAAAAGCAGTTTCAGCCAGTTTCTCAGACTCTGGTTCTTCTCAGCACTACTCTCAGGTGGGGGTTATTTATTTATTTATTTATTTTATTTAACAGTATTTCTAAACCGCCTTATCATAAAATTCAAGGTGGTATCACAGCAAACAATCTGGTAGTGTGAGTGTGTTATACATGCAGTGAGGGTGAAAATTTAGTTGGGTGCGTGTTGTATTGTGTGCTAGATTGGTTTGAGCTATGTACAATGTGGGCTATATACAGTGGTGCTAAAAACATTTTATATACATACAGTGTTGGGCGGTAACGTTTGCTGCTATACAGTCACTTAGGTTATGTGATGTGTCCATAGTGTTCTATGAACAGCATGGTTTTCAGCTGTTTTCTAAAGTCCTTGAGGTCTGTAGTTGCCCTCAAATCATCCGGTAGTTTGTTCCATATTGTTGGAGCAGCCATGGAGAGTGCTCTGTCTGTTGTGTCCTTGCGTGTGTGTTTGTATTCACTTGGGGTGCTGACTCGGTTGTGTGTTTGTTTTCTTCTAGGACGTGTGCTGGTGTCTGGTTGTATGAGGGTGTGCAGACTGTTGGCTGATGTGTGCTGTTTTATCTTAAATAGGTTTATGATAGTTTTGTATCTGATGCGTGCACCGATTGGAAGCCAGTGAAAGTCCTTTAAGGTAGGTGTGATGTGCTCCTGTCTTGCAGTTCCGGATATGATTCGTGCTGCGGTGTTTTGTGCCAGTTGAAGTGGTTTGGTGGCTTGTTTCGGTAGTCCAAGGTATATCGGATTGCAGAAGTCCAGTAGTGGGGTTATCAGTGCTTGACAGACGGTATGGAAGTGTTCTGGGGCGAGGAGTGGTTTCAGTCTCCTGATGATTCGCATCTTGTAGTAGGCTTTTTGTATTGTTTTGTCTATGTGTGGCTTGAGATTGAGTTTATTGTCCAGCGTAACCCCTGAGGTATCTCACTTCTGACCTTATTGGTATAGTAGTGTTTTGTATCTTTATATTTGGTGGGTGTATGAAGCTTTGGTTCCGAGTGATGATTAAAGCTTCAGTCTTGTTGTAGTTTATTGCGAGGTTGTTGTCTTGACACCAACTGGTCATTTGTGTAAGGCAGTCTGTTATCTTAGAGAAGTCCGGGTTGTCGATTGATATCGGGGTGTATATCATGATGTCGTCCGCATAGATTGTGTATTGAATGTTGTTCTCTTTCATGATGTTGCATATTGGTTGGATGTAGATGTTAAATAGGAGTGCTGAGAGCGCAGATCCTTGAGGTACTCCTTGACGGACTTTGATGGGTCGGGAGGTGATGTGTCCCACCTTGACCTGTAGCTGTCTTTCGGTTAGGTACGAGTGGAACCATTTCAGTGTGATACCGTGTATACCAGTGTTCTTTAGTCTTTCCAGGAGCGGGTTGTGGTCCACTGTGTCGAAGGCTGAGGAGATGTCGATGAAGATCATTATGATTCCATTCCTGGTGTTGTCAATTATTCTTAGGATGCTGTCGAAGAGGTAGATCAGTAGCGTTTCGACACCGTGGTTGGGACGAAATCCATGCTGGTTGTCGTCGAGTGTTTAGTGTTTGTCGATGTGATCCTGAAGTTGTAGTTGAACCGTTTTTTCGATGACTTTTGCGAGGAAGGGTATGCTGGAGATTGGTCGGTATGCTGCTGGATCTTTTTTGTCGAGAGTTGTTTTCTTTGTGATTGGTCTTACTGAGGCAAGTTTTAGTTGCTTTGGCATGAGTCCTTGAGTGAGTGAGTTGTGTACCATTTTATGTATGGTGGGGATGAGGCTTGATTTGGTGGCTTTGACCCATGACACTGGGCATGGGTCTGTAGGAGCGGTGCTTGTGTTGATTGTAGAGATGATGTGGGATATCTGTTCTGTTGAGGGTGAGGAGAATGTGCCCCAGGTTTTGGAGTGTACGTCCGTCCTGGTGGTCCTACTAGGCGTTGTTTGTTCTGTGGAGTGAAATTTGTCTTTGATGTGGTCGGCGAATTTCTGTGGATCAACTTGTACTTCCCCTTCTGTTGTTTGCTCTTTTGTGAGGATTTTTACTATTTCGAAAAGCTCTCTGGGTTTGTTGATGGAAGTATTTATCATGTTTGTGTGGAATTCCCTCTTTGATTGGTTGATGTGTTCATTGTATTGCTTTTGCTTCGTTAGATAAAGATGCTGGTCGGCAGTTGTTTTGTTTTTTCTCCATCTCCGTTCAATCTTCCTGAGTTCCCTCTTTTCCTCTCGTATTTTTGCTGAATACCATGGTTTGTTTTGTCTCTTGTTGTGGTGTTGTTTCTCGGTCCCGCCATCGGATGGTTTGGCGGCATTGGCTAAAATGCTGTTCCAGCTGGAAACTTGTTCCTCCAGGTCGTCTGTAGTAATGTTCAGGTGTTGTATTGTGTCCTGTATGAATTCGTCCTTGTCGAAACGCTTGAATCGTCTTTGTGTGTGTGAGATGTTTGCTCTTTCGTTTGTCTGGTCCTCTTGTGACCGCAGCCTTGTCTCGATTAGGATCTAGGCCTAGTTTACAGGCCATAGCCTACCACATTCCCCCCTTTGATTATTCTCAGCCCGAATAAAAGAGGGTGAGAATATAATCACATATCGAACGTTTTTCAAACTGAGGCTTCTTCTCGGGGTATAGCCTGATACTGCCACATGGCCATTACCCGGGCGGCTGTTTTACGTTCAACTGTACTATCAATAATTGAGGTTAACATACGTAAGCAAAGAGGCAGAAAACATGTAAGGAGTAAACACATAGCTGCCATTAGTAAAACTGCAAACACAATAGTCTTTGAACCTAAACAGGAGTGCGGTATCCCCAGGACCCATCATTCGCCCATGTGGCTGGTCCATAACATGTGATACAAGGAGGTATATCAGTGGGCATTCTAAGGGGCCCCACAGCTACCGTAAGTACAACATAAATACATAGATATATCATGATTACAATATTTCAATAAATTTGTCTAGAAATTGCAAAGTCTTTTACTGAAGTTCTCTTTTTCCACAGCTTCCACCGTACATAGACCTGTCAGCTTCCAGTTGGTGACAGGAGTAGGGTTGCAGATTCCTTAAGCTTCTGCCGTACGTAGACCTGCCAGCTTCCAGCTGGGTGGCAGGAGTAGGGCTGCAGGCTCTCACAGCAGTGGTTGTCGCCGCAGCGTAAGTCGCAATGGCGAGTCTGGGTTGTTTGTTGAAGTCCAGTGACAAAGTTCAGTAGATTCCGCTGGCTTTACTCGACTGTGATGGATCCAAGGTTCCAATTCTGCAACCTTAACTGCTGTAGGGGTTGATAGTATGACGACATAAGGTCCCTTCCAATGAGGTGCTAACGGTGTCTTCCTCCACTCTTTGACCCACACCGAGGCTCCAGGCTTGAAGGGATGCAGCGGCTCATTCAGATTGATGGGTAACTGATCTTGTACCCATGCATGGAGACTCTGCCAGACAGAACCTAGACCCAATAGTTCTTATCTAGTGATTTCGGACCCAATCTGACTCATATCCCCTTTTATCCCTTGGACATAAAAAACTGGAAACAGCACAAGCACTGGCAAGTTAAATGCAAAGCATTGATAAGGCACGCAAAGCGAGAATTTGAGAAGGAACTTGCTATGGAAGCAAAAATACAAAATAAAGACTTTTTCAAGTACATTCGTAGCAAAAGGCCTGTGAGAGAGTCCGTTGGGCCATTAGATGATAGAGGGGTAAAAGGGGCAGTAAGAGGAGACAAGACTATAGCAGAGAGACTGAATGAATTCTTTGCTTCGGTCTTTACTGAGGAAGATGTAGGGATGTTACCCAAGACTGAAGTGGTATTTAAAGGTGATACTGCAGAGGAATTGAGAGAAATATCGCTACACCGGGAAGATATATTACAACTATTTGAAAAACTGAATAGTAGCAAATCACCTGGACCGGATGGTATACATCCAAGAGTGTTGAAAGAACTGAAATATGAGATTGCGGACCTGCTATTGGTAATCTGTGAACTTTCATTAAAATCATCTGTAATACCTGAAGATTGGAGGGTCGCCAACGTAACACCAATCTTTAAAAAGGGTTCCAGGGGTGACCCGGGGAAATTACAGACCAGTGAGTCTGACGTCAGTACCAGGGAAAATGGTAGAAACCATCATAAAGAACAAAATTACACAGCATGTAGATAGTCATGGCCTAATGGGAGACAGCCAACATGGCTTTAGACAAGGAAGATCTTGTCTTACTAATCTGATATGTTTTTCTGAAGGTGTGCATAAACAGGTAGACAAAGGTGAGTCGGTTGATATAGTGTATCTGGACTTTCAGAAAGCTTTTGATAAGGTCCCTCATCAGAGACTTTTGGCGAAACTAAAAAGTCATGGGATAGGAGGCAGTGTACTATTGTGGATCAGGAACTGGTTAAAAGATAGAAAGCAGAGGGTAGGGCTAAATGGCCAATATTCCCAATGGAAAAAGGTGAATAGTGGAGTACCCCAGAGATCTGTACTGGGTCCGCTACTTTTTGACATATTCATAAATGACCTGGAAAAGGGAATAAGGAGTGGAGGAGTAGCCTAGTGGTTGGGGCAAGGTACTTCAGGCCGGAAGGTCGGGGGTTCAAATCCCACTAGAGGACAGCAACCTTGGGCTGGAAGGACTGGGGTTTCTAGTCCCACAGGTGCTCCTTGTGGTCTTGGGCAAGCCACTTAACCCTCCATAGCCCATGTTCCCTGTGAAATAGTTATCTCCAAGTTATAATGCCCTGTTCAATGTAATTTCAGTTTGTTCAATGTAAACCGCACTGATGCAGAATAGCGCGGTATATAAGAGAATGTAATAAATAATAAATAAATAAATAAATAACGAGTGAGGTTATCAAATTTGCAGATGATACAAAACTGTTTAAAATTGTTAAAACCCAAGAGGATTGTGGAAAAATGCAGGAGGATCTGGATAAATTGGAAGACTGGGCATCCAAATGGCAGATGAAATTCAATGTGGACAAGTGCAAAGTTATGCACCTAGGAAAGAACAACCCACACTATAGTTACACAATGCAAGGTTCCACATTGGGAACCACCACCCAGGAAAAAGATTTAGGAGTCATCGTGGATAACATGTTAAAACCCTCTGCCCAGTGTGCAGCGGCAGCCAAGAAAGCAAATAGAATGCTAGGTATCATAAAGAAAGGGATGGAAAATAAAACAAAGGATATTATAATGCCTCTGTATCGTTCCATGGTACGACCGCACCTTGAATATTGTGTGCAGTTCTGGTCACCATATTTTAAAAATGACATAGCATTATTAGAAAAAGTACAGAGAAGAGCCACCAAAATGGTGAAGGAGATGGAAGGCTACTCCTATGAAGAGAGGCTACAAAGTTTGGGGCTCTTCAACCTGGAAAAGAGACAACTGAGGGGAGATATGATAGAGGTCTATAAATTAATGAATGGAGTGGAGCGGGTAAACGTGGATCAATTGTTTACGCTATCAGAATATAGAAAGACTAGGGGACATGCAATGAAGCTACAGGGTAAACTATTTAAGACAAATAAGAGAAAATATTTTTTCACTCAACGTGTAATCAAACTCTGGAATTTGTTACCGGAGGATGTAGTAAGGGCTGTTAGTGTAGCTGGGTTTAAAAAAGGTTTGGACAAGTTCCTGGAGGAAAGGTCCATAAACCACTATTAAAAAGGGACCCAGGATAATCAATGCTTGACCCAGTACAAGCATTGTGGAACCTGTGTCTTTTGGGGATATTGCTAGGTACGTATGACCTAGATTGGCCACTGTTGGAAACAGGATACTGGGCTTGATGGACCTCGGTCTGACCCAGTATGGCATATCTTATGTTCTTATGTTCTTATGACAATGGGCGGAGGTTGCCCATACAAGACCTCAAAAGGGGAAACTCCTAATGACTTGGTGTGGGCTGAACGTATCCTGAGGAGGGCTATAGGAAGAGCCTGGGGCCACTTCAGGTGAGCTTCCTGACAGAGTTTGGATAGCTGGGACTTTAGGGTCTGATTCATACGCTCTACTTTTCCTGAACTTTGGGGTCTGTAAGCTGTATGTAACTTCCACTGCACCTGTAGGGCCTGGGCCAACTACTAAGTTACTTGAGATACAAACGAGGGCCCATATCTGATCCTATAACTAATGGTATTCCAAACCAGGGAATGATCTCATGGAGCAGAATTTTGGTATCTTCCCTGGCTTTCTCAGTCCTGGTGGGGAAAGCTTCTACCCACCCAGAGAAAGTACAAACTAGGACCAACAGGTAGCGATATCTGTTTGCTCGTGGCATTTCTGTGAAGTCCACCTGGACATTTCCCATGGGGGTAACTCCTACTGATTGAGCTTGTGGGGGCAGGTTGGGACCCTGCTGGGCATTGTTCTTTGCACAGGTTACACATTTACGGACTACTGTGGCTGATATGGGTCCTAGCAATGAAATACAAAAATGGGGTCAGAGAGCTTTTTCCATTGCAGTTTTTCCATAGTGTGTGGCTTGATGAAAAGCATAGACAAAGGCAGGACCCAAGGCTTCAGGGATTACAGTTGGACCGGGAGGCGAGCCACCGGCTGGCGGTGGAAGCACTACCCATCCGGTTTCTGATAACATTCCATTCACTGAGGGGCACTGGGAATATGGCTGCCTGGACTGTACTAGAGGTAGGTACGGGCTCTGTGGTAGCCGCTTTTCGGGCAGAAACATCTGCAAATCTATTTCCTCGTGAAACTTCCCCTTCCCCTGCCTGATGACCTCGGCAGTGCATTACTGCAACTTGTTGGGGGGCCCACACAGCTTTCAATAATGTCAATATCTCAGGACCATACTTAATGGACTTGCCTCCTGAGGTTATCAACCCTCGTTCCTTGTACAGGGCCCCATGAGCATGTAATGTTGTAAAGGTGTACTTGGAATCTGTGTACACATTCAAGCGGAGTCCTGTTCCTATTATCAGTGCCCTAGTGAGGGCTATCAGTTCAGCCTTCTGTGCTGAAGTTCCCGGGGCCAGAGCTGAAGATTCAACTACCATGTCCAGGGTCACCACTGCATAGCCAGCACGACGTTGTCCATTGATGACAAGACTGCTTCCATCCACGAAGAAAGTTCGTTCAGGGTCGTTCAATGGAACATCAGTTAGGTCAGGGCGACTTGAGAATACAGTGTCCATTATTTCCAGGCAATCATGATCCAGAGGACCTGGTCCGATTGGCCACAGTGTAGCAGGGTTCAAAGCTTGACTGACGATCAACTGCAATCGGGGGTTTTCACATAACATACTTTGGTACTTCAGCATTCGTGAATTTGTGAACCAATAATTTCCTTTGTGCTCCATGAGGGTTAGGACAGAGTGCGGTACCGGAACTTGGAGATTTTGACCTAGGGTGAGCTTGTCAGCTTCACCCACCAGGAGGGCTGTGGCTGAAATGGCTCTCAGGCAAGGTGGCCATCCTTTTGCGACGGTATCCAGTTGTTTTGATAGATACGCTACAGGTCACTGCCAAGATCCGAGGGATTGGGTCAAAACGCCCAGAGCATTCGCTTTTAGAGTTGGTGGCTATCAATAGGTCATCCACATACTGGAGGAGGACTCTTTTTCCCGGAGTAACAGAGTAACTTGAAAGATCTTGGTTGACAGCAGCACTGAAGAGAGTAGGTGAGTTCTTAAATCCTTGGGGTAGTCGAGTCCAGGTGAGTTGACCCCGTCTTCCTGTAGTAGGGTCTTCCCATTCAAAGGCAAACAAAAGTTGGCTGGTTGATGCTAGCTGTATACAGAAGAAAGCATCCTTCGAATCCAAGACAGTGAAATGAGTAGCCTTAGCTGGAATCAGTCCCAAGGGGAGTGTAGGGGTTTGGTACCACTGGATGTATGGTTACAACTGCATCATTCACTCATCTCAAATCCTGCACTGGGCGGTAGTCACCTGTCCCAGGCTTCTTGACTGGGAGGAGGGAGGTATTCCAGGGTGATTGGCACTCCCTGAGATGTCCATACTTCAATAATTTCATTAAATGACAGTGAATTCCTTCAATCGCCGGTCGCGAGAGAGGGTATTGTCTCACGTGCACTGGTTCCACCCCTGGCTTGAGGGCGACAATGACAGGGGCTATATTCTTCACTAGGCCAGGAGGATTATCCTCTGCCCATACCTCGGGCGGAGCTGAGATTCTGGTGTGGATACGGGGACTGGCTGCCTTGATCGGAGATGTACTATAGAACTGCCATTCTTCTTCACAGGGGACAGTCAACACCATTAGGCCAGCAGATTTTGAGTTCAGAGTCATTTCCATTTCTCCCCCTTCAGCAAAGGATATCTGCGCCTGGAGCTTAGCGAGCATATCTCGGCCCAAGAGGGGGACTGGACATTCAGGCATATACAGGAACTGGTGTGCTATCTTCCGTCCCCCTAATTCACAGGTGCGGTTCTGCAAGAAAGGTTTAGTGGCTCTGGTTCCAGTAGCCCCGACAATGGTGATAGTTCGAGAAGACAAAGGGGCCACTGGTTTAGCCACCACTGAATGTTCGGCCCCCGTATCCACCATAAAGTCCATATAGTGGTCCCCAATTTTTAAACTGGCCATAGGCTCCTGGGGACCCAGGGGAAACTTGGAGCCCGGTCTGGCCTAGTCTTCATACATGCTGTAGCCCCCTTCGGCTGCCATTCCCTCCATAGCTGCTTTATCTTGTCAGAACTATGTGCAGTACATTCCTCCCCAATTCTGGAATCGCCCCCCTGCTCTCCGTGTGCTCCCTCCTCCCCTCCAGGAGGCGGAGTCAAAGTTCGGGCATTCGTTCTTCGAATGTCCTTCTTTTCTACAGTGGGCGCACTGATATGCGCCCAATGGGGGCCAAACATTTCCTCGGCCCCTTCCACGTCCTCGGGTCCTTTGGTTAGAGAATCTTCCTCCACATCGTTCAACTAAAGCTGCAGCAAGGAAATCAGCTTTCTTCTTCATTTTAAGTTCACTTTTCTTCTGACGTTCTTGATCACGATTCACAAACACTTTCTGAGCAACTTCCATTAACTGGGCCACATTCATGCCCGCAAATCCTTCCAATTTTTGCAGTTTTCGTTTTATGTCTCCCTGGGACTGACTCACAAAGGCTGCATTTACCATACGCAAATTTTCCTTGGCTGACGGATCATATGGGGTATATAGTCTATAGGCTTCAGATGTGTTCATAAAAGGCCGCTGGGCTCTCGTCTGAACGCTGGATGACTTCCGCTACCTTTCCGATATTCATGGTCTTCTGGCTTCCTTTCTTCAGGCCTTGCAGTAGGGCCTGGCGGAACCGAGTGAGGGCCGCCGCCTCCATTCACACTGTTCGGATCCCATTTAGGATCGTCATTTGGAAAATCCGCGGCAGCTGCTTGCCGGGGATCCAGGCCTCCTTCTCCTGCAGGGTTCTTTTCTAACCATCGGATGGATGCTTGCACAATATGTGCTCGTTCTTCAGTAGTGAAGAGGGTAGATAGGAGCTGGCGGCAATCAGACCAGGTAGGTTGATGGGTCTGCATAATACTTGACATCAATTCAGCTAATTCTTGGGGCTTTTCAGTATAGGATGCATAATGCGTTTTCCAGTTCAATAAATCTGTGGTGGAGAAGGGCACATAAACGAGACTGGCTGGCCCCACCACAACCTGGTCCTGTTCATTCAGGATAGGTAGTCCTGGGACCTGGCGTAATGGCATCACGTGACCATCCCTCTGACTTGCTGTTGTACTTCTGAAAGTATAAGGTGGTCCGGATTGTTGGAATTCTGCACCCGGGCCTTGGCTGTCAGCAGTAAGTGACCCCGAACTGGCAAATTAATCCCTGCTGGCAGTGTCGTCGGTGGACGATGGTCTTCCCAAGGCACTCTGAACTGAGCCGGGGCTTCCGGTCAAGAGGGGGTGAGCATCCTCCTGCTGCGAAGGTGGCTGGTGGACTACTTGGGGTAAATCTGCAGGGAGGTGTCCCCCTGCGTCAGGCTCGACCTGGGGTTGTGGCGGAGCTGAGGGAACTGGCCTATAGAGGAACTGGGGCAGATGGGTCAGAATATCTGGTGATTCCGGGGCAGAATAAACAGGCAGCTTCTCTTCTCTAGACCTCTGGGCCCCACTTGTGGTCGCTACCAATATCCTACATTGTTCCTCATGGCAGCGCTTTATCCAGGAGGGCTCCCTTTCGCAAATACTTAACCATGTAAAATAGTTATCTCCAAGTTATAATGCCCTGTTCAATGTAATTTCAGTTTGTTCAATGTAAACTGCACTGATGCAGAATAGCGCGGTATATAAGAGAATGTAAATAAATAAAATAAAATAAACCAGGAATCTATATAGGGGAACTGGTCAGGGTGTTGTTTTCGTACAATCTGGTGAACTAAAGATATGATACTAACATCAAAAGTACCCCCAGGGGGCCACAAAGTGACCAGTACAGGCCACTCCCTCTCACAAAGCATTTCTAATCGGGACAGAGACATTTTTATTCCATAGTCTCCGGCAAATCCCTTGCTAAAATTCTTGATCATACATTTCAACGGAGTTTGCATGAACTCCAACCCTCCCATAATGACGTACACAACAACAGACAGTAGGGGCGGGTAGTCGGGCTGCAGGTAAGGGGTCCGTACAGCCCTAGGAACAAATAGGTAGACAAACACCAAACGCTTCCTCCTTTTCGCGACCTGGGCGCGGTCGCCCGGCCAGGAACTGCGCTAATCAGGAGTCCGCACTCGCTTGGTCTGTGTTTCAAGACCTCTCATTCACACACACACAAACAGACATGCCAGCAAAATCCAACATTTCCAGCGTGGCAGAACTATATGGCAGTGTTCCTCTGGGTGCACGCTATAAAGACAGGGGGGGGGGGCCATTCCCGTTCACATAAAACTTCCCATCGACCTGGGGTCATTACAATTACATAATCACCAGAGAAACCCCTCTTAAAGTTCTTAAGGAAACACTGCAGAAGGCTCAGTATAGATACACCCCCGCTCATGCTGTTCAAAACCTTTGTCTCTCTCTCACTCATTCAGCAACTGTAAAATTAACACTTTCCTCCTCCCTTGGTCCGTACTCGGACCTCTAAGCCGTTCAGGTTTCCCCCATAAATCAGAGAATAAACAAATAAATAAATAAAAATAATATAACAGAAACAGTTGACGTAGAAATACAGGCAGGGCGGAGATATAACCAGCAAACTAATATAACAAGTTCAGATGAAGTAACAATACAGGCAAGACAGAGATATAACTAAAACAGTTGAGGAGATCCGAAGGGGTTAATAGGAACTGAAACATTCCTTTCTGCAGGCTGTGTGAAAGACACACCCCTTCTCCCTCTGCTTGCTAGAGATACCATGCTGAAAAAATAAAATCACAGAGACAGCTCGTCTTCGCTGTGCTGTGCTTAGACTCGATTCCTTAAAGTGACTCCAGAGGTTTTTTCCCCTTTTCTCAGTACTGTTCCTTAATTAATAACCTTACATTATACCAGAAGTGAAACCCGCGGTTAGACAAATAATGAGGGTGCGGGTGATTGGACTGCCTGTAAGGGGTCCGGGCAGCCCTAGAAACAGAGGGAGACACAAACAGACATGCTAGCAACATTTTCCCAAATTCCTAGGCCTACCTTACTAACCAACAGCAGCCGGCCTCGCGCACTCATGCAAGGCGTCTCGCGCACTCATGCAAGACATGTCTCGCGCACTCATGCAAGACATACTCGGACTGCTGAACCAAGGGCAGTAGTTTCGGCCTCGCGCACTCATGCAAGGCGTACTCGGACTGCCTGGAGAGGTGATCAGGCTCTTGGTCTCGCGCACTCATGCAAGACGTATCCCAAGCTAGCTGACTAGACAGCAACAAAAGTTCTACTCACCGGATCCGGTACCCGCTACAGAACCAGTTCTTGGATTGAATCCTGGACTCCCCTCGGGTTCGGAGGTGTTGGCCGGCCGGATCCAGTAGCCCGCTGAGGCAAGGCGGAACCCTCTCCGATACAAGAGGACTGGTGGCGCCTGAGGCTTCCCCTGCGGTCGGCCAGACACGGTTCCAGCCGGACCAAACCTTGAGGCGGTAAAACGTGGTATATTCACTTGAATACCATCCACTACTCGCACTTCCTGGCCCAACGCACCAGGAAATGTAGCAGCAAAGTGCACGCAATGAATAAAACCAGGAGTCAGCTGCAGGATCCAAGCCAATTTATTGTGCACAGGCTCAGACAGGAGAGTATCCAAAAAGGACTGAGCAATGGAGTACAGGAGCAAATTCCTTATATACAATTCTTACAGTTTGATACAGGCAAACTTTCTATTGGTCCCAACGCACCTTGCACCTGTCCAATCAGGGACCCTCTCTGGGTCTAGCTCCCTACTCCCCCTTCTCAGGCTATTCTAACAACAGCATAGTCTTAGATATTGATACATTTCTACTTCAAGGACATTTCTAGTTCAGAGAATGCAAGACTGGTTCTATCATCAGCATGAAGGAATTATACAAACTTTTCAAAAGCAGTTTAAAGCAGTTTCAGCCAGTTTCTCAGACTCTGGTTCTTCTCAGCACTACTCTCAGGTGGGGGTTAGGATCTAGGCCTAGTTTACAGGCCATAGCCTACCACAGGTGAGGAGCTGCTAAGGAGGAGGAGACAGGCAAGAGGGAGCCGCTTAGGAACAGGCAGCTCCCTTCAATCTCCCACCTCAGTACTGTGTACCGGAAGACTGCTGATTCAGCGGCGCTTGAGCAGTCACTGCGGGGAAGAGCCCGGGTGAGTCTGTTGTGGGGGATGGGGTCTTGCTTCGGCAGATATTTCTGTGTTTTTTGATATGGGGCAGTGCGTGGCCTGCAAACTGCGTGGTAGAAGCCCCGGTTGCAGAGCGGCAGGCAACTGTGCCATATCAGCTTAGATGGGAGCCTGCAGCATTTGGCGTTTAACTTGCAGTTTGGTGTTTTATGCTGGTTTTCAAGCTCCTTTTAGTTTCTATTAGTTTCTTTTATTTTCAGTTTGGTTGCTTACATGCATAGTCTGCACCATTACTGTTAGTCAGGCAGTCAGGCAGGGGGGCGGCCTCTCCAGATGCTGGGTTTGCTCCTCCGTGTTTTTCAATTAGGTAGCATTTTGAATTTAGCCGGGCAGAGTTGCTGGCGCTCTTTTCTCAGGCACTGTAGGCATTGAATATGTGGACAGAGGAAGGTCTTTGGAAGACCTGCTCTTCTAGGCAGTGCGCAAGACACAGGTAACATTCCCAATCCAGAGTGGTCAAGTAGATGATACAGATGAATGGCCGAGGCTGTGCTAAAGAGTGCGCAGTCCCAAACCCGGCTCTGTCTCCTGTCAGAGCAGGAAAAGGAGATCCTGATCTCCCCGAAAGTGGAATCGGCAGTGTCGGTGGTCAAGAAGAAGGTGGTAGAAGGTAACACCGCACTCAAGGATATGCAGGATAAAAGGTTGGAGACCTTGCTGTAGCAAGATTTTGACATTAATGCCCTGTCCTTTCAGACGTCTATGAGCAAAGCTTTGTAGACATAGCTTCTTTGCGCTGGGTAAAGACTGCATTGGAACAGGCAGGACAAAGACAGTCTCCACCTCTGGTAGTGTAAGCGCAAGTCCAGAGCAGCATATTTGGCAGAGGCCTTTTATGACAGGATTAGAGGTCTTACAAAAAATGTGTTATGGTCTTCTCAGAGTATGTTAATAATATTAGATTTATGGAAATACTCTACTTTAACTAGCATCAATATTTGAAAGTTTATATAATTGAAATCCTAGCAATATGTCTTTTTTCAAATTATAGTGTAAAGAAATATGCTCCTAATGTAGTCTCAGACAACTATAGCGCTGTGAACCACAATCTTCGTGGAAAACAAATAGCGCCTCTTTCGCATCAACGTGAATTAGTACAAAAATATCACCGGCATTCCTCCACCTTGTGACGTTCTAAAAATTATATTATAAGCTTATCTTAGTTCTCTCTTTTTGCTCTTGCTTCATTAATATTCTCTAGAGTTGTCACCCTGTCCAGATCTTGTATATTGGGGAGCTCGTTTCCAGACCGGAGAGGGCAAGGTGTCTTTGCCTCTGGAAAGAAGGTAGACGCTACAGAGACAGGCCTGACAGTTCTTTTGGATGAAAGCTCCTATGGCGGAACAATACTGGCAACTCCTAGGGCCAGGGTGGCAGCCATTGAGTGAGTGCCATGGGCACAAACGTGCATGCAACTGCTGCAAAGACTGGTGTGGCGCAGATGGTTGCTGCAGCATCAGTTGCTAATGCATCTGTGTATTTGCCCAAGGGAGGCGCGGCTAGCGCTCCGCTGGTGGTTGAGGCTAGAGAAGTTGTTAGTCGGCATGTCTCTGGAGTCTCCGCCTGGATATAGTTAACAACAGATGCCAGCCTTATGGGCTGGGGGAGGGCCATTGTCGAGGGCAAGTAGCACAGGAAGTTTGGACCACGGCACAGGATGTGTGACCCTTCAATCAGCTAAAGATGAGAGAGGTCTTCCTGATTCTGCAGGAGTTTTCGCACAGGCATATAGGGAAAAAGCAATGCGGGTGTTCTTGGACAAGACCACTGTGGTGGCTAATATGTTTCGTCAAGGAGGCATGTGGAGCAGGCAGCTAGAGCACATGATTGGCCTGTTTATTCGATGGGTGGAAGAACACCTGCAGGCATTCTCGGCAGTGCATGTGGCCGAAACCGAGAATGTCACAGCCAGTTATCTCAGTCGAGTTCGCCTGGATCCCAGAGAAGTCGCTCAGCGGTGCCATCTTCACATGGATAGTGGAGTCTACTGGTCATGGCTCTGATGGTGACCTTTACCTCAGCCAAAGCATCCCACTTCTTCAGCCGAAGGAAGGTAAGGGTGTCAGAAGAGCTGGTGGCCCTGGTGCAGCGCTGGTCCACAGGAGGATTGCTGTATGTATTTCCTCCGTGGGGATTGATAGGCCTAGTAATTCAAAGGATAGTCAGCTGGGCCTAGGGGTTCTCTTTGTGCCCAACTGACACCGAACACCGTGGTATGCGGATCTCCTCAGGATAATCGTGGATCAACAGCGGTGCCTATCAGCGCAGCCTAACCATCTTTTGCAGGGGCCGGTGCTGATACCACAAGTGGATCAGTACTTGTATATAGCAGGGCTCCTGAGCGGGCATGGTTTGGCAGGAGAGGCTATTTGATGCCAGTGATTTCCATATTGTTGGTAGCCTGAAAGAGCTCCACCTTGCTCTTCTTGGGTGCCCATCAGGATGTAGTCAGTTACCTTCGGGTAGTTAAACAGGTGCACCTTCCAGTATGCATGGTGGTTCATTAGGGGAATGTTATCTTTTTATGGTCAGTTCTGATGGAGTTACCCTCTGAGCCGATGAGGCGTGTGTACTAAAGGAGTTGACGCTGAAGATAGTGTTTTTGGTGGCTATTTATTCGGCAAACCGGATTTCAGAATTTCAGGCTCTCTCGTGTCGAGAACCTTTCCTCTCCATCTCAAAGGAAAAGCTGGAGTTAGTAGACAGCTCCATCTTTTCTGCCCCAAGGTACTCTCCTCATTCCATTTGAATCAGCCGGTTACTTGGCCGGAGTTTGTGGGAACAGAGGAAACTCAGCAAGAGCCAGGGTTGGACCTTCTAGAGGTTCGGTGGGCATTACAGCACTGTCTAGAGAGGACTGAAATGTTCCGTAGGTCTGTTCAGTGGTTTGTGTTGTTCAGTGTCTGCGCGAGGAGGAGGCGGCTTCAAGGCCTCCATTTCGTGATGGATTCGGGAGTCCAGTGCTTTGGCTTTTCTCTTGAGGTGTTGGCGATTGTCTAGTAGCCTGGGGGTACATACAATCAGGGCGCAGACAGCATCGTGAGCAGATTTTAGCCTGGATCCCCATTAGATATTTGCAAAGCAACAACCTGGATGTCTCTGCATACTTTCATGAAGCATTCCCATCTCGAGGTACAAGCAATGGCAGTTGCGAGCTTCAGGAACCCAACAAACAAGCACGAATCCACGTGCACGAAGGACCCAGTAAGAAAACGTGGATTGCAGCGAAAAGACGTAAGGTAATAAACTTTTATTGCTTTGTTCAACTTCAGCCACCGGCCCGACACTGGCCGTGTTTCGTGAATACCTTCTTCAGGGGCAAATGATGGCTAAAATACATAAAATATACATATAAAGACAAACATTTAAAATAAAATTAGTGAACAAGGGATTGTTTGAGGGCGAGAATGAACAAGGTCCATATGAACTAAAAAATGCCAATATAACATAAAACACAAACACAAAAACCTCACAGTACAGCCAATATTAAGAGCTAAAGACAGACACATAAAAACAATATCTTAAAAAGAACTGGTTAGGAAAAAAATAAAACTGTTAATAAATACATAAAAATTAAATGAATAAATAGGTTGCTTAATATGAATAACCATAAAACATATTAAAATAATAAATGGTAAGGAAACCAATATTATAAATCAAAGCAAAACCTACGCAAATAAATACATAAATAATTAAAATATAATAGTCATTATAACCAGATTTAAAGCATATCATAAATATAAAATGATAGTCAAAACAATGAACATGCATGTAAAAAATACATATAAACAACTATGTATATAAAAAATATATTATAAAATTATAAAAATTATAAAATATATATCCTAAAGGATGTGACAATTAATAAAATGAAAAGTCATACCTGTATGTCGTATAGAGATACTATTATAAAAAGCTCTTCCTCTGAGAGCACAGGAGAGCCTAAAACATCGGAACATAAACAGTATCAATAACATTTAAAAACAAGACAAAAACATGAGATCAAAGAGGGATGAGGACGAGATCTCAAAAAATATATATATATTTATAATTACTCATATGGTACAAAATAAATATAAATACCTGTGCAGCGATTTGCATCTAAAATCAGTGTGTTCTTAAAGTGCCACAGTGCTAATCCTACAAAAGGGGGATAGTAAGATTATATAGGGATAATAAAATAATATTTGTAATGTAAAAAAATAAATATATCTCAAAAGAACCATTCGTAATAAAAATGGGGTGCTTAGCAATTGTTTTTATAAGGAATGTGGTTGAATGGTAAAACAAAAGGAGGGGGGAGGAAAAGTGTTGAAATACAAAGATAAACATACATAATTGCTGTCAAAACAGCATGTGGGTCAAAAAGTAAAATATAAATACGTATATTAGACAAAAGAAACTTTATAAGAACTAGTATCCAACTTTTTATTAAATAATAAACTGAAGTAGAATCCCATATAGCAGGCCACAAGTTTCTGAAAAGCTAAATTAAAACGGGATACTGCTATCGTTTCCAAAAAGTTGTTAAAAAACTTTGTGGCATACTTTAATGGTATGAAAACCATTAAAAAGAGAAAAACAAACCTCAAAGGAACGAAAGCAGCATAAATTCAGCAAGGGGGCGAAATTGCCAAAAAGATGCGCATTAAAAATATATTTTGAACCAGGATCATACTATCGTTTACAAAAAATAAAAAACTTTATAGCATACTTTGAAAACCATTGTGAGAGATAGAAGGGAAAATCAATAAACCTGAAGACGAAGGATCAGCAAAAAGGCAAAAAATGCCAAAGGGTTACACATTAAAAATATCAAAAATGGGGGAACAGGGTGGAGGGGGGGGGGAAGGGAGGGGGGGAGGGGGAGGGGGAGGGGAGGGGAAAGAGGGGGGGGGGAGGGGAAGGGAAGGAGGGAAAAGGAGGGGGGCGCCAGGCCACAAGAGCCTACTGGAAGGAACCGTGACCAAAAAAAATGTGCAGCGAGGATTGTAAACCACTTATTGTATTAGGACCAGGAATCTATATAGGTTTAAAAAGGGGGGGGCAGCTTGAGGCATGGCGAGATAAAAATGTGCAGCGAGGATTGTAAACCGCTTATTGCATTAGGACCAGGAATCTATATAGGTTAAAAAAAGGGGGGCAGCTTGAGGCACGGCGAGATAAAAAGTATGCCTGCATAAGCAAAAATAAAATTAAACTGTTAATCATAAAACAAGCTTTTCAAAAAACCAAAGCATGAATAAAAAATATGACACAACAAAATAAATAAATAAACCACCTTAGGGAAACCCAGTGGCCATAAATAAATATGGAACTATCATTAAAAGAGGAACACTTTTGTCACCAAATGTAATCGCGTCTTAAATGTCTCATAAAAACTGTGCCCATGAAACCTTATCCATAACACAAACTTGCTCTCTTTAATGAAAAAATGTGAGAAACGAAGGATAGAGGAAAACCGATCATAAACTGCTTATTGCATTAAGACCAAGAATCTATATAGATTAAAAAAAGGGGGGCAGCTTAAGGCACGGCGAGATAAAAATTCCTGCATAAGCAAAAAATATGTTTCAACTGTTAATTATAAAACAAGCCTTACAAAAAACCAAGGCATAAGTAAAAGATCTGACACAACAAAATAAATAAACCACCTTAGGGATACCCAGTAGCCGTAACCGAGGCAGGCGGACCTGGTGCTTCGGGTCCCTTCCTCCACCCCCCATCACCCCTGATCTCCCAACCTCACAAAAGACACCACACCAACAGTTCATGGGACACAACTGGTCGCAGCTTTATTAACCTTTTAACAATTTCACCATATGACAACATCCAAAACCTTCTCAATCGATTAGCGGCACCCGGCCCGCACCAGCCATACCTTAGCAAAGTGCCTTGCCACCGCTAACGCCATAACTTGCCACCCGGCAAGTTACCTAACCCTTCCCCCGACTTCGCCATGCCATAGCAAAAGTCGGCCAGGGTTTGACCGGGTCAGGGGCACCCCGCCCCCGCCCAAGTGTAGCCTGAGACTCCGGACCCCGGAAACCTCCGGGATCCCGCCACCGGCACAGGTAACAACCTTCATCCTGTGCCGCCCCCCCCAACGCCAAGCTGCGACCAGTGAGCACCCCAAACCAACCTACATTCCAAGGCCTCCTGCCAGACGTAAAGGAGCAGATCCATACCAACTGGCGAGAACTGCCCCCCCCCAACACCCCTATAAAGCCCCGAACACCACCTCCACCCAAGAAAGCCTCACCTGGTACCCCCATGTTGGCCAACTCGTGACCACTCGGAGGAGTACTGATAGCCACCCCCCCCCCCCCCCCCCCGACCAACACCGCTGGCTCCACCATGCAGGCTTTGGAGCAATGGCAGACCCCAGCAGAATGGCACCCAGAAACATCAGCCAAACCCACCAAAGCCTCCTGCGTCTCACTGAGCAGATGCCAGCAGGACTCAGAACCAGGTCGTTGCCCCACCACTGCAGGCAGTCATGAACCACCCCCCCCCCCATTTTGGTGCTGTAGCAAAGGAAGCTGCCGCGACCCGCGGGTCCGCGCTCACCCAGCCATGAGACAGGCACCAAAACCCGTTTTTTTTTTTTTCTTTTCTGTTTTGTTTTGTTTCGTTGTATTTATTTATTTATTTATTTATTTTATGTTTTGGTCGATCCCCAATTGGTGTTCTCCGGCCTTGCCACAACTCGCCTTCCAGCACCTCGGACAAAGGAGTTACCAATCCCTGACCTACAGCAGCCTCCAGACCCCACCTGCAAAATAAATGAACAATGACACTCCCCAACCCCCGACCCCCCCCCCCCCCCGCAGCCGTCCCGGCCACACAGAACCCATTGATGCCCGAGTGCGCCATCTGCCAACACCCCCTATGGCCGGAACCGCCACCCAGATGTGAAAAGATTGCGGCGCAAAACAGCGTAGGATCGGCACCCACCAAACGCAGCGCCATCCTGAATACCTCAGGCACCGGAACAGGCCAACACTCCCCCATGCTATAAGAAACCCCAGCCCACCCGGGGGACACTCACAGGGATCGCCCCCGGCAGCCCCGGGGGCACGTACCAAGCCTGCAGCCCCCTGAAACGCAACCTCGAACGCTTCCACGCTGACCAGCCGGAGAAATGCCAAAACATCCCGAACCGCCCCATTGAAACCCAAACGGGGACCGACGGAGCCCTCCCCCGCCCCTCGCCCCAACTGAATCCGCCACCAACTCCCCATCCGAAAGGCCCCGAAACGGCCCCGCTGCAGCCAGAAGCGGTAACGCCGCCAGGAGCCATACCAGCACATTGTGCATGAGGAGCCGCCTCGGCTGCCGAGGAGATGGCCGAGCACGCACCCTCCCCCCCGCAGCAGCCTGCGAGTTACAAATCCCCCCAAGCCGCGATCCCAACACTACCACTTTTGCAAAATTGAAACCGGCCCCCCGCAAACGCACCCTGGTCTGGAAAACCCCCACACCCATAGCCACCACTAGATATCAACCAAGCAATGCTTCAGGTTTCCACCCGTGCGCGATGAAAATCGGACCACCGCAACACAACCCTGCGGATACGCAGACCACGTCCCCGGTGATACCGAACCCTGCAGCAAACTCAGCATGTCGCCAAGCCGGTGCTCCATAGGTTCTCCGGGACCCCTGATCCAACCTGGACTGCTTTGGGCTAGAGCCAAAACCGCTCCACCGGAACGAGAAAGAGCATTGGCAATCTCGGCAATACAGCCAGGGACATGCCCAGCCTGCACCAACACTCGCAACTGTAGACAGGCCCACACCACCTCCCCCAGTAAACCCGCTACCTGCCAACCCATGGGAGAGTAACAATGCACCACACCGCCCGCAGCCGCATAGGCGCACCACCAAACCACCGCACAGTTGCGGCCTGTCCGGCCATAACTCCAAAACCACCCTGCAGAAACCGCTCCAAGAAGGAGATCTGGGCAGTCCATTCGGTACCTACCAAGACTGCGGCCAGCCGACCACGCACTAGGTCCCACTGAAGTACACTCCCCACCCGGCTCCCCCCTGCCGCATCCGTGTAGAGCCGCAGCCCCTCACGGGACACCTCCTCCTCCAGCAATACCGAGGTCCCGTTAAATGGACCAGAACCGGCTCAAGACCCGCAAAAGCCGTCCACATCAACACCGCGACCCCAATCCGGTGGTGCAGAGTCTACACCCCTCCCCCGTGGAATCCCCCAACTGCCGCGAAACACCAGTCCCATCGGCATCACCCGGCGTGCCAAATTCAAAGATCCCAGTAATGCCCGCATCCCCCGCAAGGTCAGCCGGCATGACGCAAACACATTAGCCACCAAATCCGCAAACCGGCAACCCCTTTCTGCGGCAGGCGAGCTACCAGACCCGCCGAGTCAAATTCCACCCCGTAAAGGTATTCCCGTTGCCAGACCCTCCGGCATGCCCTCCGCCAAGGGCCCCACCCAAGGTCCGCGAAAACTCTGCAAACCTGTTGAAGCGCTCCTGGCACCCATCCGTCTAATCCGCCCCACAAACAGAAAACATCCAAAATTGCACCACGGTCGCCGAGCCCCGCGGTTACATCGGCAACCACAGCAGGAAAGTACGGAGGTTTAAAGTACGCACCAGAGACTGAGCAGCAGAGAAGCCAGCCACTGGCAAAGTAATACTACCCGTGAAAAGGAAGCCCCCCTCAAGGAAGCAGATGGAGGCACCGCCAACAGGCGAAAGGCAAGGCATCTCAACCTCGACCAGCAATGCAGCCCAACCCGCTTCCCTCACCACCGCTGCTGCCCCATCAAGGGACGTCAACCTCACCGGACACGACCCACGCGGAATGGGGTCCTGGACCGACACCCCCCTTAAGACAGGGACAAATGACGAAAAACGCCGGAACTTCCCAGCCCCGCCGAACCACCAGTATAACCCCCATCCCGCCGCCGCGGAAAACCGCTGAAGCCACCATAGCCAAAGGGACACACGTATCGAAGTGGGCCCAACCGCCCAACGCCTAGCATCTCAGGGGCCGATCCCCAGGCGCCGGTGACCCCACAAGAACCCTGCCCCGTAGTGGAGCGCCCTCCGCTCCGCCACACACCGCACCGACGAACCAGAAACCGGCCGTACGGAAAGGGGAAGGTAGACATATTGAACCTCCCACACGTGTCACCGACCCCCCACCCTTCTCAGCTCACCACTGGAAACTGGCCGATAGCAAGCGAAAGGAACACACCGCCCCCCAATGCCCGCATCGCCTCACACCACCCCGCATACTGCACCCGCCCTAGCGGACGGTTGGGTCAGACAGAGGCGAATATCGTGGGTGCCCCAAGATATCCCACGGTCCCCCTTCATCTGGTCCCCGAACATTGCAGCATAGTTCTACCACGCCTGCCCCTCGAGCGGCCAAAACGCCGCCAATACGGAATCCACGTACGCCAATAGCATCCACGTATGCTCAAACGATAGTATGATCCTGGTTCAAAATATATTTTTAATGCGCATCTTTTTGGCAATTTCGCCCCCTTGCTGAATTTATGCTGCTTTCGTTCCTTTGAGGTTTGTTTTTCTCTTTCCTTTTTCCATGGTTTTCATACCATTAAAGTATGCCACAAAGTTTTTTAACAACTTTTTGGAAACGATAGCAGTATCCCGTTTTAATTTAGCTTCTCAGAAACTTGTGGCCTGCTATATGGGATTCTACTTCAGTTTATTATTTAATAAAAAGTTGGATACTGGTTCTTATAAAGTTTCTTTTGTCTAATATACGTATTTATATTTTACTTTTTGACCCACATGCTGTTTTCACAGCAATTATGTATGTTTATCTTTGTATTTCAACACTTTTCCTCCCCCCTCCTTTTGTTTTACCATTCAACCACATTCCTTATAAAAACAATTGCTAAGCACCCCATTTTTATTACGAATGGTTCTTTTGAGATATATTTATTTTTTTACATTACAAATATTATTTCATTATCCCTATATAATCTTACTATCCCCCTTTTGTAGGATTAGCACTGTGGCACTTTAAGAACACACTGATTTTAGATGCAAATCGCTGCACAGGTATTTACATTTATTTTGTACCATACGAGTAATTATAAATATATATATATTTTTTTGAGATCTCGTCCTCATCCCTCTTTGATCTCATGTTTTTGTCTTGTTTTTAAATGTTATTGATACTGTTTATGTTCCGATGTTTTAGGCTCTCCTGTGCTCTCAGAGGAAGAGCTTTTTATAATAGTATCTCTATACGACATACAGGTATGACTTTTCATTTTATTAATTGTCACATCCTTTAGGATATATATTTTATAATTTTTATTATTTTATTATATATTTTTATATACATAGTTGTTTATATGTATTTTTTACATGCATGTTCATTGTTTTGACTATCATTTTATATTTATGATATGCTTTAAATCTGGTTATAATGACTATTATATTTTAATTATTTATGTATTTATTTGCGTAGGTTTTGCTTTGATTTATAATATTGGTTTCCTTACCATTTATTATTTTAATATGTTTTATGGTTATTCATATTAAGCAACCTATTTATTCATTTAATTTTTATGTATTTATTGACAGTTTTAGTTTTTTCTAACTAGTTCTTTTTAAGATATTGTTTTTATTTGTCTGTCTTTAGCTCTTAATATTGGCTGTACTGTGAGGTTTTTGTGTTTGTGTTTTATGTTATATTGGCGTTTTTTAGTTCATATGGACCTTGTTCATTCTCGCCCTCAAACAATCCCTTGTTCACTAATTTTATTTTAAATGTTTGTCTTTATATGTATATTTTATGTATTTTAGCCATCATTTGCCCCTGAAGAAGGTTTTCACGAAACACGGCCAGTGTCGGGCCGGTGGCTGAAGTTGAACAACGCAATAAAAGTTTATTACCTCACGTCTTTTCGCTGCAATCCACGTTTTCTTACGGAGTTGCGAGCTTCAGTGCAGGAGTCATTCAGGCTGGGCTTGCAGATTCCTCCCGTAGGTAGTACTGCTATGGTACATCCCAGAAGTCGGGATTGCACTGGAGGGATGATAAGGAAAGTGAAATTAGACCTTACCTGCTAATTGGCTTTCCTTGAGCACCTCCAGGGCAGTCCTGGACCCACCTATGTTACAGTAGTAGCTATCCCAGACCAGGAGAAGGTCTTCTTTAATTGTCTGGTTCTGTGGTTGGTGTTAGTCAAAGGCATCTTAGGAGCACAGGTCAAAAGATAAAGAGGGACGGCCAGAGCATGGAGTGGTTGCCATAAGGTGTTAGTCTTGGGGGCCAGAGGGCCTCGTAGGCATTTGTCGGTCCACCCCAGACAGCAAGGAACAATCTTCCTCTCCGTTGCAGGGAGGTGGGTTTGCCTAGGGATTGGGGGATTTAGTTAAAAAAAAAAAGTTTGGTGTTCTTATGCCTTATTTGTTGCTACTATGACTCTGCTTTGTCAATAGATTACTGGGCCTAGTGAGCAGTGCCAGCCATATAAGTACCCTGGTGTCATCAAAAGATGACATGCTCAGTCTCCAAGCTGCTGGAAGAGGTACACTACCCAGACGTTGGGACTGCACTGGAGGTCCTCAAGGAAAATCAATTAGCAGGTAAGGTCTAATTTCACCACATAAGAGCATGTAAATAAAAAAATAGATGTAAAAGTCATCATGCACGGATACGCCTTAATTTTCCTAGACATTGCTGCCGCATTCGACTCTGTAAACCACGAGCAACTCATGATACGGCTTCATGACAAGGGAATTAATGGCTCAGCATTGACTTGGTGCAAATCCTACCTAACGGACAGATGGCAACAGGTACAGATAGGATCCACAACATCCGACCCGTTCCGACAAGTACACGGGGTACCTCAATGCTCCTCACTTTCCGCCCTCTTATTCAACATATACATGCAATCTATATGTGAATTAATCCGCTCTTTCAACATATCATGCCTGGTCTACGCAGACGATGTACTACTCTTCACCCCATTCACGAATGATCAGCCAGACTTATCCCAACTAGTAAAATGCTTCAATGCTGTAACAAACTGGCTACACTCACAGAGCCTCAAAATACATTTCAACAAAACAGATGTTCTGTTCATAACCAGAAATCAAGCTTTCTCACCACCGCCGTCTCTAAAGACAAGGGACGCAGAACTCCCAACTAAACCCAGCATCCGCTACTTAGGCATGACATTAGACCAACAACTCGATTTCAAAGCACATATCAGCAACACCACCAAACAAGTCTACCACAAACTACAGACACTACGACACCTCCGACCCCTGCTGCAACCAGATGATTTCAGATCAGTTTTTCAGGCAATGGTGACCCCTCACTTTGATTATGCTGATGTGATCCTACAAGGCCTACCCAAAAACACATTAAACCCGCTACAGCTTGCAATGAACACAGCCACCCGTTTCATACATGGAGCCTCCAGGAGGGACCACATCACCCCAATATTAAAGGACTTACACTGGCTACCAATCTACTGCCGTATCATATATAAAGTAGTCCTGATGACCTTCAAAGCCATCAACAAAATATCCCCTACTGTACTAACAGGCCTCCTCCACCCTACCCCAGCAAACAGAGCAAGGAGAGCATTCGCCTCTAATACTCTACAGGTCCCCAATGAGATAACAAAATGCAACCAGGCAACAAAGAACAGAGCCTTCAAGTTCTACGCTCCCAGCATCTGGAACGCACTCCCAACTACCATCCGAGCAATCACAGACCTTGCTCAGTTTAGGAAAGCACTAAAACACCACCTCTTTCTCCTACATTACTCCAAACCCAATATCTCAGCCACACCCACCATACATCCTGCCAGGAATCAGTAAGTCCCAATCACCTCATGTAAATGTTGCAGATAAATGTATATAGATGTAGATAGTTTCCCCAGTTGAAGCCCAAGTTGTATCTTCCCGTTTTATTGTAAATGCACAGCAGGCGACTGTTTTGCACAAATCTGTTAAATGTAAACCGCACTGATTTTAAATAGCCCCATCATTTTGTCCACATTTAGTTTAGCTAGCTCCTCACCAACACAATCTTCCTTTTTTTTTGTTAAACAATGTTTATTGAGCAAGCAAAAGAAATACAGAACCTGTATAAGAACAAGTAATAAGTGTACATATTCCATTGACAAACAAGCTATCAATGCCATACTGGGTCAGACCAAGGTCCATCAAGCACAGTATCCTGTTTCCAACGGTGGCCAATCTGGGTCACAAGTACCTAGCAGTTTCCCCAAAGGACACACAGGTTCCACAATGCTTGTATTGTAGCAAGCAGTGGATTTCAAAGGTCCCATTTAATAATGGTTTATGGACCTTTCATCCAAGAACTTTGGAGTGGAGGAGTGGCCTAGTGGTTGGGGCAAGGTACTTCAGGCCAGAAGGTCGGGGATTCAAATCCCACTAGAGGACAGCAACCTTGGGCCAGAAGGACTGGGGTTTCTAGTCCCACAGGTGCTCCTTGTGGTCTTGGGCAAGCCACTTAACCCTCCATAGCCCATGTTCCCTGTAAAATAGTTATCTCCAAGTTATAATGCCCTGTTCAATGTAATTTCAGTTTGTTCAATGTAAACTGCACTGATGCAGAATAGCACAGTATATAAGAGAATATAAATAAATAAACTTGTCCAAATCCTTTTTAAGCCTAGCTACACTAACAGCTTTTACTACATCCTCTGGTAACGTACTCCAGATTTTGATCACGCGCTGCGTGAATAAACACTTTCTCTTATTAGTCTTAAATAGGTTACACTGCAGCTTCATTGCATGTCCTCCAGTCCTATATTTTAATGGCGTAGACAGATTTATTTATTTAAAAGGATTTCTATACCGCCTTCTCCTTCAATCAAGGCAGTCTACACAGCAAACAATCAACGAGAATGGTTTATGTGTGTTCATGCAGTGATACAGTGCGTGTGTGTGTGGTGGTGTACCGTAGATTCCTGTTGAGCTATTTGCAGCGTGCACTATTATACAATCCTATGTACATGAGGAAGGGGGAGGGGGTTGGTCTGTGCCCTTGACTGGCGAGTAGTTCATGTGACGTCCCCGTATTGTTTGATGAAGAGTGTTGTCTTAAGCTGCTTCTGAAAGTCCATGATGTCTGTTGTTAATCGTAGGTCATCTGGGAGGGCGTTCCAAATTGCTGGTGCAGCCAGAGAAAGGGCTCGGTCCATGGTGTCCTTGCGGACCTTGGTGAAGTCTTTTGGTGTGTTAACACAGTTGGAAGTGCCCCTCCTCCTCGGTCGTGTGCTTCTGTCAGATTGTATGAGTGTTTGTAAGCTGAGAGCTGATGACTTTTGTTTTATTCTGAATATATTTATGACTGTCTTATATTTGATGCGTGAGCTGATTGGAAGCCAGTGTAGATCTTTCAGAATGGGTGTGATGTGTTCTTGTCTTGCTGTGCCAGATATTATGTGTGCCGCTGTGTTTTGTGCCAGTTGCAGCGGTCTGAGTGTTTGTTTTGTAAGACCGAGATAGATTGGGTTGCAGAAGTCTAGTATCGGGGTTATTAGTGCCTGGCAGACTGTGCGGAGGTGCTCCGGGGAGAGGAGTGGTTTGAGGCGTCGGATTTGTCTCATCCTGTGGTATGCATTTTTAGTGGTTCTGCTTATGTGTAATTGTAGATTCAGTTCTTTGTCCAGTCACTCCGAGGTATTTTACTTCCGGTTTTATGGGTATGGTTGTGTTGCTTACCTTGATGTTGAGTGGAGGGACGAAGTCGGTGTTTCAGGTGATGATTAGTGCCTCGGTCTTGCTGTAGTTTATGTTCAGGTTGTTGTCTTGAAACCAGCTGGTCATGTGTATGAGACAGTTTGTTATTTTGGAGTAGACCGGGTTGTCAAGTGTGATTGGTGTGTATATCATGATGTCATCAGCGTAAAATGTGTATTGTATATTGTGTTCTTTCATGATGTCGCATATTGGCTGAATGTAGAGGTTAAATAATAGCGCCGATAAGGCGGATCCTTGTGGTACTCCTTGCAGGACCTTTATGGGTCAGGATTTGTTGGGGCCGACTTTGACCTGTATCTGTCTGTCCATTAGGTATGAGTGGAACCACTTCAGAGTGGATCCATGTAGCCCAATGTTCTGTAGTCTTTCCAGTAGAATTCTGTGACCCACTGTGTCAAACGCTGATAAAATGTCGATGAAGATCATCAGTATTCCGTTCTTGCAGTTGTCTATGAGGTGGAGTATGTTATTGAAGAGGTATAACAGGAGTGTTTCGACTCCGTGGTTGGGGCGGAAACCGTGTTGGTTGATGTCTAGTGGTGCGTGGTTGTCAATGTGGTCTTGTAGCTGATGCTGTACTGCCTTCTCAATAATTTTTGCCAGTAGAGGTATGCTTGAGATCGGTCTGTATGCTGCTGGATTGTTCTTATCGAGTGGGGATTTCTTCAGGATTGGTCTTATAGTGGCTAGCTTTAGCTGGTTTGGCATGTTTCCTTGGGTCAGAGAGCTGTGCACCATGTTGTGTATGGTGTGGATGAAGTTTGACTTAGTAGCTTTGATCTATGTCACTGGGCATGGGTCTGTTGGAGCCATGCTTGTATTGAGTGCGGTGATGATGTGAGAGAGCTGCTCCGTGGATGGGGTGCTGAATGTGCCCCAGGTTTTCGGGGGTGTGGTTGGTTTGGTGGTTGTGTTTGCTTTTGGTTGTAAAGAGGAATGGAATTTTTCTTGGATGTGGTTTGCAAATGCTTGTGGGTCTATTTAGACTTTGCCTTTGGTCTTCTGTTCCTTGGTGAGAGTTTTCACAATTTCGAAGAGCTCTCGTGGTTTCTTGTTGGATTTGAGTATAATGTTTGTGTGGTATTCTCTCTTTGTTTGGTTGATGAGTTCGTTGTAGTCCTTTTGCTTTGTTAGGTATAGTGCCTGTGTATTGGACGACTTGGTGTGTCTCCATCACCGTTCTAACATTCTGAGTTCCCTCTTTTCGCTCCGTATGACTTTTGAGTACTATGGTTTGTGATGGAATTTGATGCAGCGAGTTTTCTTGGGTCTATGTTCTATGGCTTTGGCAGCGGCATTAATGATGTTGTTCCAGTTTCTGATTTAAGCCTCTAGATCATCTGCTTCTGAGTTCAGGTGTGGTATAGTGTCCTGTAGGAATTGGTCCCTGTCGAATCTTCTTTGTGTGGGTGGGTTGTCCAGGTTCTCATCTTATTTTATTTATTTATTTAGCTGTATTTATATCCCGCTTTTCACCGGGTCAAAGCGGTCAATTGGGAGATACATTTTAACACGAGGGGATATGACACACATACGCTAATACTTACAGGGAACATGGGCAATGGAGGGTTAAGTGGCTTGCCCAAGACCACAAGGAGTGCCTATAGGACTAGAAATCCCAGTCCCTCCGGCCTGAGATTGCTGTCCCCAGGTGGGACTTGAACCCCCAGCCCTCCGGCCTGAAGTACCTTGTCCTAACCACTAGGCCACTCCTCCCTTTCCTCCTTGTGGCACAATATTTATTTTAATTATGTGGTGGTCTGACCATGGTACAGGTGTGACAGTGGGGGTTGAAATGAGCCCTCTGTTGAGTAGATAGTTGGGTGCGAATATGAGGTCTGGCGATGATCTGTGTCTGTGTGTCAGGGTGTTAATCATTTGGGTGTATTGAAAGGAACTCACCGCTAGGAGGAAAGCTTCCGCGTCTTTGGTGGTGGTAGATTTGAGGTTGAAATCTCCTAGCAGTAGCGTGGGTTTGTGGTTTGTGCTGACTGCGCAGACCGCTTCAAGTGTGGAGGCTAGTTCATCAGGTGGTGCATGGGGGGCTCTGCAGGTGAGGCATAAGGCCATCTGTTTGTTCTCAACAGTGATGGTGTTGCATTGTTGGGTGTCTGTGGCACTTCGTGATTTGAACTTTAGGCTGTTCTTTGCGATGATTAGAACTCCTCCTCCTCTCTGGTGTGTACGTGGGCAGTTGAATGCTGAGTATATGGAAGGCATTAATTGATAGAGTAGTACATTGTCGGTGGGGGTGAGCCATGTTTCTGTGATGCAAAGTATGTCGGGTTGCTGATCATCTATGTGGTCTGCTATTGTGTTAATTTTGTTTTGTAAGGGTCTGGCATTTATGAGCTCTATTGAGATTGTCACTGGGGTGGTTATTGTTCTGTGTGCTTCCTTTGTGTTTGCGTGGGTGTCGGTCTTGCGCCTGTTTTGCCTTTTGTGCGTGGGTGTCCTGTGTGTGTTCCCGTGATTATACTGTGAGCATGTGTATATCTGTGCTGTTGGTGGAAGCCATGGCGTGTTTGTGTGTAGTTGGTGGTTGGGTGTGTGCAATGGAAGGAGTTGTGTGAGGAGGAGGCTGATGGGGAGAATCAGATTTGCATGCATGTTGTCTTCTGGGCTGTCTTTGGTATATGGTTTTACTTACTTCCCTTACTTTTAGCTGCTCTTGTTGTTTTCGGTTGTTTCTGGTGTTTTTTGTGCAGCTTCTGTGGTCCATGTAGTTGGGCCTGTTCCATTTTTCTGTGCTTGCCTCTGTGCCCCTCCTAAGGGCCATGCCAAAGGGCTCTCTGGCGAGGCCCTCAGGCGCGGGCACGCCAGGTGCGGCCGCACCGACGGAATGCCTTCTTTTGTTTCCCTCGCACTGCCCCGATTGGGCAGGAGCTTCTGAGCGGGACGATTTCCCGCTCAGGCGCTTCTACCCCGATCGGGGGAGCTGGCTCTGATGGCAGTGTGGGGAGTGTGGCCACGCCGATGGGATGCCTTCTTTTGTTTCCCTCCCACTGCCCCGATTGGGCAGGAGCTTCTGAGTGGGACGATTTCCCGCTCAGGCGCTTCTTCCCCGATCGGGGGAGCTGGCTCTGATGGCGGTGTGGGGAGTTATAAACCAGTTTGGTCTTTATCCGTTACCATTGACTATGCTACTATAATAGTGTAAGTCAGTGCTTTTTCCTGGAGGCATTCCAGCCAATTGTGTTTTCATGAATACCACTATGAATATGCATGAGATACATTGGAGGCGCCATGTATGAAAATTTCTCTTGCATATTGATGGTGATAATCATGAAAACTGTTTAGGTTTGCCTCCAGGAGAGGACTCAGAAGCACTGATAATCTGATAGGCCCCCTTGATAAGGTATCAGATTTATTACCCTGACCTTGTGCATTTGGAAAATCATTTGCTAAACAAAGATTTTTTTTCCTTTTTGTGGGAGATTAATCCTCTTGGTCTGGTCCACTGTTAATCTTTTGTCAATAATTCAAAACTTCTACAATATGGGAGTTTAGTAACCTACCACGTGGCCCCACTGAAAATGGTTAAGAAACATACAATCATTCTCAGCTAACAGCTTAATCCTGAACATGGCTAAAGCCAAAAGAAAGATCAAGAAATGATGCCTGGTGCCTTCCGACAAGCTGAAACTGGCAAAGATTGCTGGTTAGCTCAGCAAGGGTTGCTGCTGCTTTAACTTGGCATAAAGGTGTTTAGTTCTTCGGGCAAAATTTAAGCTACATTGAAAAATCCTGGCTGCTCTCTGTATCTCCAATGCCTCAGCGGTCACCCTCCTTCCCCTCTGATATACAGTTGTGCCAAATGCTGATTGCTTGGACTAAGCATGTAATTAATTGGGAGTCTTCCCACCCATCCCCGATCTCTCCCCTATGCACCTGTACTTCCTCTCTTGCCTCCTCCTCCTGCGCAGGTTGATGAATGTTTCAAGCAGATAATGGTACTTAAAAGGTAGCACACTATTTTTCTAACAATTTATAAACAGTAGAAGATATGGCAATAAAATGGTAAAAAAGCAATGTGGTTAAGAATAAGTGGTTCTTTACAAAACTATTAACAAAAGGGAGATGAAATGACAAGTTATATCTGAATCTTCAAGCAGATAGGAAAGAGATGGAGCTGCATCACGTGGTCAGGTAGGCGTCACTTTGCCCATGGGTCACACATTAGATGCCCTATGACAGCCATTGCAGTGGGTGGCTGTTACCAGCCAACAAGTGCTGCTGAGAGTTATCTTGCAAGATATGTTCCTTTAGCTCTTGGCCATAAAGGCTTCTTGACCTCCTGGGCTAGAGGTGAGGGTTGTAGAATGGGACATGTAGGGGGCTGTGGTTTCACAGGGAAAGTTTAGAGTGTGAGAACAGCTTTAAATGTGCTGTCAGTGCTATAGGGCGAAGTGGCCTAGTGGTTAGGGCATGTTACCTCAGGCCAGAAGGTCAGGGGTTTAAATCCCACTAGAGGACAGCAACCTTGGGCCAGAAGTGCTCCTTGTGGCCTTGGGCAAGCCTCCATTGCCCATGTTCCCTGTAAAATAGCTATCTCCAAGTTATAATGCCCTGTTCAATGTAATTTCAGTTTGTTCAATGTAAACCACCTTGATATCATGAAAGGCAGTATATGATAAATAAATAGGGGGTGTTTATGAATAAGTGAGACACTCAAAATTACATCTTGTAAGACAGGAAGCTTCTGTTTCCAGGAATTGTCCTGATTAAGTACGAGCAGTATGTTTATGCTTGACCTGAAACATGTAGTGTTTAGCTTGACTTGTAACATGTAGATATAGGCAAAGCAAAAAGCGTGACACGGAGGAAGGTATAAGGTGGCAGTTTATTTTCCTAATAAAAGAAAGTGCTGTGGACAAGCAAATAAAGGGAGTTACAGGAGACTGCTCAAGTTTGCGGGCCTGTGACTTTCTTTCTAAAGCTTAAGCAGAACTTTGTTATTCTTAAGATATAATTCTGTGTGTGCTGTTTTCATTTCTTCTCACTTGTTTCCTTTTCGTCTCTCCGGGCCAGTCCAGGAACAGTAGGGTAGTCAACCTCCTTCAGCAGCTGAGGACTGAACTCTTCAAAGACTTGCTGCTAGCCTACCCAGCTCCCCCTTGTGCTAGAGAGCCAGTCTTTCAGTCCTCAGCAGCGAGAAGGAAGTGTTCCTGACTGGCTCTTGAGAGAAGCGATCAGGATCTGCACTAACGGAGGCTTCCTTTGCTCACCCTAGCTGGGTTAAAGCAACGGTTGCTCTACTATTGCTAAAGTATTCTTGGTAAAGGTAAAATCTGTATATTTACAAGGAGCAGACACGGGCCAGCTGCCACTTACCCTGACAGCCGCAGCAGAGGCAGAGCCTGCCTCGTTGGCAAGATCCGTGCAGGTGAGATGGGAAAAGGAGGCATTACAGAGAATAAAGAAAGGACAACACTTAGGCCAAGGGCAGTACTTGAACCAAACTTTCTTGAGGCTGAGAGGCCTGTAGTTTTAGATGCAGAGAAACAGCAGCAGAGAAACAAAAATACATTATATTATGTCTTATAATTCGCAGCTGGCTGACCTTTTCGAGAGGAAAAGAAGCCTAACCACAGAGGGGCTGCAAAACCACAGCCACCCCTCATGCAACCAATCAAGAGCTCCTATTTACCTTAGGCATGCTTAGGCATGTAGGCCTTTGCAGCAGGTGTTTTTCCACTGTAGGTGTCATAGCTAGGAACATAGGAACCTTTTGACCCTTAAGCAGATGTCTAAGATGGGTCTCTCGGACATAAGTAGACGTCAGAGATGAGACATCGAAATGGCACATATAATCTATAATCTTTTGCCACCTTTTATAATCTTTTGTCACCTTTTAGGTCTGATCGCTATCTTGCTGAAACTATCTTTACTCTCATATGCATGCTTAACCACTGCAAGGCTTACACCTGGCAGTTATGTAACAAATAGTCTTAGTTTTCTAGAAATGCTTATGTAAGGGAACAAAGAAAGGGGGGGGGATACGTGGGTGGGCTTGGTAAGGGGGTTAAAGGGGTGCTTTTGTATTAGAGCAATGCTAGAAAAAAACATATATAACCGACATGCAAGGCTTGTATTTTTACCAGTTCCTTCCTGTAACCAAGTGACTGGTCTTCTGCTAGCAGAAAAAAAATAAAGACAGGTAAACTGCCTGGAATCTTTCTATCTTGTCTTGGGATTGTTTTTTTTCCTTCACTTACTTTTCAGGAGGACTCAGACTCAGTGGACCGGGACCCCGCTAAGCGACATCCACGACACAGGGAAGCCGAGATCTGGTCTGGGAGCCCCAGACTCTAGTTACTCGAGCCCCGGAGCTCCAGCTTGCCCTCCCGCTAGCAACGGGTCGCTAGGGTGAGATACGCTATAGCGCAAGGCGAGGGAGGTAAGCTGCTTGTGGTTTCTTGCTTCTTGGGCTTTTTTTTATCGAGGGCGCAGCCGTCGGTGTGAGACAGCGCATGCTGCCGAGTACGGCAGCGTGCGTGCACTGCGGGAGCCGTCGGGGCTTGTCGGAGCTTGATTTCTGCCGTTTCTGTGTCCGGCGGGGAAGTCAGTGGCAGCGTTTCGTTGAGACAATGGCGGACAAGTCGGGGGCTCCAGATTTGGCGGTGAAGGTGCAGCTTCCCTCAGAAAAGGCGGGAGCGGCAGCCATTTTAGGTGGCGCGTCTGTTTCTCCCGCATTTCCTGAAAGGCCGGTTAAAAAGAAAAGTAAATCAAAAAAGCCGGTTCCTCCGGTGGGGATTGACTCTGCTCCGCTTTTAGAACCTCCGGAGAAGGTACAGTCTTTATTTTCGCCAGATTTTATTCTGGCACTTCATAAAGCATATTGTTTGCGGATGCAGCAGGGGCAGAGCAAGCAGCCTGCGCTTAACCTGGCAGAGGGGGTTCCGAAAGGCACTGCTGAACTGGACCCGGGAGAGGGGTCCTCCAAGCAGGGTATCCCTTTGGGGGAGTCTGATATGGCTATTCCGCAAAGTCTGGCATCCCCAGAAACGGAGGAGGGCGAGGTTCCTTCAGAGCATGAGCTTGACCTCTGGCCAGAAGTGTTGGAAGAGGGGGAGCGGGGGGCAGGAGAAGATCCTAATGTTTTCAGAGTTTTTCGGAAGGAAGAGCTAGGGGCTTTAATTTTTCACGCACTTGCAGCTCTTAATCTGACTTTGCCGTCAGTGCCTGCGGAACCTCTAGAGGATCCTCTTCTACAAGGGTTTTGGGCGGAGCAGAGGTGTTTTCCGGTCCACAGAGTCATTAAGCAGATGGTGGAATCGGAGTGGGAGTGCCCAGAGGCCTCCTTGCGAGGGGGTCGGGCGTTAGGCCGTTTATATCCAATCCCTCAGGAGGAAAGGGAATTGCTGCGAATGCCAAAGGTGGATGCCTTGGGTTCGGCGGTGACCAGGAAGACCACTATCCCGGTAGAAGGGGGAACAGCTCTTAGGGATCTGCAGGATAGAAAATTGGAGGTGCTCTTCAAACAGGCCTTTGATACCTGTGCGTTGGCGCTGCAGGCTTCTATTTGTGAAGCCTATGTGTCCAGGGCATCAATCAGATGGCTTCAGGCGGAGGCCTCGCCTGAGTCGGAGATTTCAGTGGCTCCAGAAGGGGCGAAACTAGAGTCCGCGTCGGCTTATCTCGCAGACACCTTTTACGATTTAATCCGTATGTCAGCTAAGTCAATGGCCTCATTGATAGCTGCTCGCAGATTTCTCTGGCTGCGTAATTGGGCGGCAGACGCCTCCTCTAAGACTCGGCTTAGCAAACTGCCGTATAAGGGCAAGCTGCTCTTTGGAGAGGCATTGGAGAAGATTGTGAAGGATTTAGGAGATTCTAAAGGTGGCAGGTTGCCTGAGGACCGGCCAAAGGGTACAAAGCCGGGATCTTCGCAAAGAGGTCAGGGCCGGAACTTTCGAAGGTTCAGAGGCAGTCGTTTTTCTCCTTTTCCGAGAGGCAGGTTTCAGACTAGAGGTCAGTCCTTTCGAGGAGCGAGAGGTTTCGGGAGGGGGTATGGGAGTCCCCAGCCGAACTCCTCTAAAAAGCCACAATGAAGCGAGGCTGGTCCAAGCGGAGATTCCCATAGGAGGGCGTTTGCAGCAGTTTCTCTCCGTTTGGACCACGATAACGACGGATTGCTGGGTGTTGGAGATCATTCAAAAGGGTTATGCCTTGGAGTTCGCGGAGCCTCTGGCTGGAGCCTTCGTGCAGTCTCCCGGCGGTTCGTCACTAAAGGCAAGCGCGATAAACGCCACGCTACAGCAGCTGCTGCGGCTCCAAGCGGTCGTCCCGGTCCCGGCGGATCAGTGCGGGTTAGGTCGATACTCGATTTATTTCGTGGTACCCAAAAAGGAAGGCTCTTTTCGGCCTATTCTGGATCTCAAGCATGTGAATCGCTGTTTGTGGGTGCCTCATTTTCGGATGGAAACTCTGCAGTCGGTAATCAGGTCCGTTCGGCCAGGGGAGCTCTTGACGTCCATAGATTTATCGGAAGCGTATTTGCACATCCCCATCCGGCCCGAGCATCAAAAATTCTTACGTTTTGCAGTGCCCATGGGACACTTCCAGTTCCGGGCGTTACCGTTCGGGCTGGCAAAGGCACCTCGCACCGTCACAAAAGTGATGGTGGTAGTGGCAGCTGCCCTGCGTCGGGAGGGCATTCTGGTACACCCCTATCTGGACGATTGGCTAATTCGAGCTCGCTCAGTGACGGAGTCGGTGGAGGCCACCTCGCGGGTGGTAGAGTTTCTCGAGAACCTAGGTTGGGTGGTAAATCGAGCGAAAAGTCACTTGGAACCAGTGCAGCGTTTGGTCTACTTGGGAGCACTATTCGACACGGCCGTAGGAGCAGTATTTCTGCCGGAAGCACGGGTGCAGAAGATCTTAGTTCAAGTGTCGGCCTTTTTACGCTTCAAGGCTCCAACCGCCTGGAGATACTTGCAGCTTCTGGGGTCCATGGCAGCGGCCTTGGACTTGGTGCCCTGGGCCAGGGCCCACATGCGGCCGCTTCAACGGTCCTTACTATCCCGTTGGTCTCCCCAGGAGCATCCGCTAGGTCGTCGGTTGGTGTGTCCGTCAGAGGTCAGCGACAGTCTTCAGTGGTGGCTCAATCCTGCGCATCTCAGGGCAGGGATGCCACTGGAGAGGCGAGATTGGATATTACTTACCACGGATGCCAGTCTCTCCGGCTGGGGAGCTCATTGCATGTCTCACATAGCGCAGGGCCGCTGGTCCACGGAGATGTTTGCATGCTCCATCAATCAGCTCGAAATGAGAGTGGTGCGGCTGGCATTACTGCAGTTCCAGTCGCTTCTGGAGGGCAGGGCGGTGCGAGTGTTCTCCGACAATGCGGTGACGGTGTCTTATATCAATCGGCAAGGGGGCACGGGCTGTGTTGTCTTGTTGCAGGAGAGCCAACTATTGATGACTTGGGCGGAAGCCCATCTCGCAGCCTTGTCGGCGGCCCATGTCGCAGGAAAGGACAATGTCCAAGCCGATTTTCTCAGCCGGCAGGTGTTGGATCCAGGCGAGTGGGAGTTGAACATCGCCGTGTATCACGAGATTGTACTACGCTGGGGTCAGCCGGTGATGGACCTCATGGCAACGTTCAACAATGCCAAGGCGTCTCGTTTTTTCAGCAGAAGCAGAGAGCGCATGTCGGAGGGGTTGGACGGTCTGGTGCAACCGTGGCTGTCCAATGCCCTTCTGTATGTGTTTCCTCCATGGCCCATGATAGGTCAGGTTCTTCGCAGGATAGCGCATCACCAAGGGACGGTGATTCTCATAGCGCCGGATTGGCCCAGACGAGCTTGGTATGGAGATCTCGTGCAGTTGTTGGTGGACAGGCCGTGGCGGCTTCCCGATCGGGTCAATCTGCTTCATCAGGGGCCAGTGCTCATGCCGCGGGTGGACCGCTTCTTGCTTACGGCTTGGCTCTTGGAGGGAGCGCCTGAGGCATCAGGGGTATTCGGAGGCGGTGGTCTCCACAATGCTTCAGGCGAAACGAAAGTCCACGTGCTTGGCTTATTCTCGTATATGGCAAATATTTGAACGTTGGTGCGCAGATCGGCAGGTGCAGCCTTTGTCAGTGGCGGTTTCGGATGTGTTAGCGTTTTTGCAGTGCAGTCTGGAAAAGGGCTTGGCGGTTAGCACTCTAAAGGTTCAGTTAGCAGCTATAGCTTGTTATAGAGGCAAAGTACGGGGCAAGGGTTTGTCTCTTCATCCGGATGTAGTGTGTTTCCTGCGTGCGGTTAGGAATATCCGGCCGCCTCTGAGGCCAGTGGTGCCGTCCTGGGATCTAAATCTCGTTCTGGAGGCGTTGACTCGGAGTCCATTTGAGCCTGGGAAGCGGGTGCCTCTGAGGGAGCTCTCTTGGAAGACCGCCTTCTTAGTAGCCTTGTGTTCTGCTAGAAGAATCGCTGATCTTCAAGTGGTCTATGTTTTCCATGTCAATCAGGCGATTTTGCTTCCTACCTTTCGCACTGAGCCTTCTGTGGAGGCTAGGGCTGCGCTTCGGAGTTTAGATCTAGGCAGGGTTCTGCACTGTTACCTGCGAAAGACGCAGTCCTTTAGAAAGTCCGATAGGCTGTTTGTGCTGTTTGGTGGTCCGCGTAAGGGCGAAGCGGCGTCCAAAGCCTCCATTGCACGATGGGTTAAGCATGCCATTGCAGCTTCTTATGTGGCCAGTGGCAAGCTTCCGCCGGAGGGTCTTCGGGCTCACTCTACGTGGGGGCAGGCGACGTCTTGGGCGGAGTTGGCGTTGATTCCGCCTGTGGATATTTGTAGGGCGGCGACCTGGTCGTCCTTACATACGTTCACTAAACATTATCGGTTGGATGTTCAGGCAGCGGGAGACGCAAAAGTTGGGGCGTCGGCCGTGTTGGCAGGGCTGCTTGGACCCTCCCGTGAGTAGGTACTGCTTTGGTACTGCCCTACTGTTCCTGGACTGGCCCGGAGAGACGAAAAGGAAGAAGAAATTAGATCTTACCTGCTAATTGTCTTTCCTTGAGTATTCTCCGGGCCAGTCCAGGACCCACCCAGGCTGTAGCATTCTTTGCGGTTGTTTCTGTCGTTTCGGGTATTGCTCGGTCTCATGCGCGGCTGGCTTTTCCACGTGGCGCTGACGTGGGGGGGGGGGCTCCCTTCCAGGTCTCGGTAGACAGGAGTTTAGGTGATTGTTTACACAAAAAAAAAAAAAAGATATAATTACTTACTCCTGTAGGTATAGAAGCATTTCTGATGGAACGATACACTTTTTGAATACCTGAATCTTTAAAGAACGTTGGTGCAGTTCCTGCTTGTTTTCTGGCTTTCTATATCATTACTGTTTTTCATTTTTGGTTATAGAGCTGCTTTGACATAGGTGACTGGCTCTCTAGCACAAGGGGGAGCTGGGTAGGCTAGCAGCAAGTCTTTGAAGAGTTCAGTCCTCAGCTGCTGAAGGAGGTTGACTACCCTACTGTTCCTGGACTGGCCCGGAGAATACTCAAGGAAAGACAATTAGCAGGTAAGATCTAATTTCTTCTTCTGGAACCAGAGATAGAAAACCATGGGCTGAGGAAGGACTCCAGTGGACAGGCAGTCAAGGACAGAGGACACACAAACAGGGGTGGAAAAAATCAATTGAGGAAAATCAACAGATTCCACAACTATACAGGGCCTAGGGTTGCCAACCGGCCGGTTTTCAGCTGGCCTGGCCGGTTTTTCCATGGCCAGGCCGGCTGCCGGCCCAGATGTAAAACCGGCTGTTGAAAAGCCGTTTTTTTGCTCTGGCCGCAAGATTGGGAGCGGCCAGAGCAAAAAACCGGCTTTTCTCCCGACTCCCGAAGTCCGCGGCGCGAACACGATTCCCCATGGCAGTGCAGCCGCTGCTTCTGCTTTGTACAGAGCAGCGCCTGCAATACACTTACTTTGAAAAGTAAAGACAAACTGTGTGAGGAGCCCTCCGGTCAACGCAGTGCCTGAGGAAGTGATGTCATGGGAGCAAGCTCCTCACAGGTTGTCTTTCCTTTTCAAATTAACTTTAGCTGCAATAAAGTTAATTTGAAAAGTAAAGACAACCTGTGATGAGCCCGCCCCCAATGACATCACTTCCTCGGGCGCTGCGATAACCGGAGGGCTCCTCACAGGTTGTATTTACTTTACAAAGTAAGTGTATTGCAGCCGCTGCTCTGTACAAAGCAGAAGCGGCGGGCGGGTGGGGGCAGGGGTGGGCGCGGGGGCAGGCACAGGGGCAGGGGGGTGGTGTGAGTGAACCAGCAGTGGAGGGTGGTGGTGGTGTGAGTGACCCAGCAGGGGAGGGGGGTGGGTAAGTGAGTGACCCAGCAGGAGGGGGTGAGTGAGTGACAGTGGGGTGGGTGAATGAATCAGCAGTGGAGGGAGGGTGGTGTGAGTGAAACAGCAGGAGGGGTGAGTGAGTGACAGGGGGGTGGGTGAGTGAACCAGCAGGGAGGGGAGGGGGGTGAGTGAGTGAACCAGCAGGGGAGGGGGCGAGTGAGTGACCCAGCAGGGAGGGGGTGTGGGGTGGGTGAACCAGCACTGAGAGGGGTGGTGGGCGAGTGAACCAGCAGGGAGGGGGGGCGAGTGAGTGAACCAGCACTGAGGGGAGGGGGTGTGAGTGAATCCTCGGTAATTTTTGTGGGTGGGGCGGGGCAGGGGTGGGACTGGGGGTGGAGAATGGGTGGAGCATGGCGAGCCACAGGTGTCGGGTTTTTCTCTGTGAAAAAGTTGGCAACCCTAACAGGGCCTGATATTCAGCGGCAACAGCTAGCTATTCTAAAGTGGCTACCCTCCACTGCTGAACCTCAGACCTGGATATTCAATGCCAGAATTGAAAATCTGGGTCAGCTGGATAGCACAGATAGCAATGGGCAGCGGCAATATTCAGCTGCTGCCTGATTAGCTTCAGTGGCGAAAGATAGGCCAGCCTTTCCTGTGCTTTCGCCGCTTAGGGATATCTGGGCCATGGCTGAATATTGCCATTGCCGGGTTATCCTTGGGTGCTGCTCTTGCTCTGCCCCTGGAATATTCTGATGCTAGTGGCTAGCATCGAGGCATGCAGCGGCAGCACTCATGGATATTCAAAAAATGCAATGTGTGCCTTTGAGTCAGTCCTGACTCCTGGAAACCCGGAAGCTCCTGGGTTTTCTTGGCAGTGTCACTGGAAGTAGATTGCCAGGCCTTTCTTCTGAGGCAATGGAGGGTTAAGTAACTTGCCCAAGGCCACAAGGAGTGCTAGTGGGAATTGAACCCTGGTTACTTGGTTACCAAGACAGTGTTCTAACCACTAGGCTACTCCTCCACTCCCATGGATATTTAGCTCTTCTAAATCAATGTGAACAAAACTTCAAATCCTGATGAGTTACGCTAGGGAATTGGGGCCCTGTTTACTTCAGTAATTAGGCCCTCCTCCGACTTGCAATTAGCCAGTTTCCAGCCCCAGCCACTCGCTCCATCAAAGCAGTATTAACAGAGCCATGCAAGCATTTCCCTTTGCTCCCACAGCTGTACTACATTTCGGATGCTAGTACTGCGTAGTTTAAAAAGGTAAAGAGAAGTACTTCATGTGAGACAGGAAGCATTTCTCTGTTTACCCTTTTAAAACCTCACAAAGCCAGCATTCGAAATGTAGCAGAGCCATGTGAGCAGAGGGAAACACTCCTGCAACTGTGAAGCAATGAACAGTGAGGCAGGCTTGGGCAACCTTAAAGTTTGTGCCCTCCAAACCTACCTCATTGATGCCAGTCCTGGTGCTTGCACAGAATTCTGCATAACAAGTGCAGAATTCTGTGCAGGTGGGGAATTCTGCGTAAATTCTGCATTGCACAGTTGCGCAGAATTCCCCCAGGAGTATCATGTTTTACATGTACTCTTTTTGCCTTCCACTCAACCAGTTTTTTTATCGAGTTAGTTACTTAGGATCAATCCATAAGCTGCTCAATTTATTTATAAGCTGCCTGTGTGGAATGGTGTCAAACTCTCTGGTCACACTGTCAAAGAAATCACTCAGATTTTGCTGGCAAGACCTACCTCTAGCAAAAACATGCTGCTTTTCATTCTGTAATACCTTGGACTCCAGAAACCTCATTTTAAAAGTGTTTTCATTAATTATTTTCACCCAGAGGTCAGACTAATCAACCTGTAGTTCCTAACCTCGTCTTTCTGCTTTTGTGTAGAAGGACCATGTGTGCCAATTCTCTGGGACCACTCCCAACTCTAAAGAAGCATTAAAAAGATCAGACAACGGAACCACCGGAATCGCCAGAACTCCCCTAAGTTCCTTCAATACTCTGGCCCCATCATTTTGTCCACATTTAGGGGTATGTTTACTAAAACCCCGTTAGGTGCGCGCTGCGCTATTGTGCGGGATGCCATATAAGGAGTGGGCGTTTCAGTCAGAAAAAAGCAAAACCGGGATTAATCATGCGCTAATGTGCACTGCACTCATGTGCGCCACGCACATTAGCGCATGAGAAACTTGCGCGGGAAGCATAAGTGGCGCGCTGATGTGCAAGCACAGGAACAGAGCCACAGTACAATGGTTAAGACACTGACCGATGAGGCAGGGATCATGGGTTCAATCCCCCACTGTGCCAAATGAAGAAGGCTGGCTGAAACATTACCTATTATGGGGAAGATTGCTTTAAGAGGCATTTTATTTATATTTTAATTACCTCTATTAGAAAACGCACTCTCAAAGCGTGTTAACATAAGGCGCCCCATAAGGCACATTTTAAAGTGCACTGTCCGCCAAGGCACCCTAGAATGTTGCTTATAGGGCGCTTTATAGGGTGCCGTATGAGGTACCGCAAGGTCACAGCACTGTTTTTGACGGCAGCACTGTGCAGTTTAAGGAATGAAAATCATAATTAGGTGCACTAACATGCATGGAGGAGCAGCAGTGTAGCACAGTGGTTAAGACACTGACCAATGATGCAGGAGTCATGGGTTTAATCCCCCACTGTGCCTAATGAAGAAGGCTGGCTGAGGCATTACCTGTTATAGGCAATATTGCTGTAGGGGGCATTTTATTTTTATTTTAATTAGTGCTGCCAGCAAACACACGCTCAAAGTATTGTAACATAAGGTGCTGCATAAGGCGCCTCATAGGGTACCCCAGAGGGCACATTTTAAAGTGCACTGTCCGCCACGGCACCCTACAGTGTTGCTAAAAGGGTGGACTATATGGCGCCATATAGGGTGCCCTATGAGGCACAGCAAGGTCATAGCACTGTGTTTGATGGCAGCACTGTGCATTTAAACGCATGGAAATCTGAAGTAGGTGCGCTGACATGTAAGGAGGGACAGCAGTGTAGCACAATGGTTAAGGCACTGACTGCTGATACAGGGGTCATGAGTTTGCTCCCCAGTGTGCCTAATACATAATGTTGGCTGAAGCATCAGCTTTGCAATGTACATATTGTTTCCTGCAGCACTTTATTTGTATTTTATTAATTGCTGCCAGCAAACACACCCTCACGTGCCGTAACTGAATGTGCCGCATAAGGCACCCTATAAGGCACTCCATAGGGCACATCATAAAGTGCACTGTCCGCCATGGCACCCTAAAATTTCCCCTATAGGGCACCCTATAAGTCGCTCCACAGGATAACGTATAGTGCACCTTATATGGACGGTAAACATAAGGTGCCCTATAGGGCGCCCTATAAAGCGCCCTCTGAGGCACCTTATGGGTACAGTACGCAGAGAGTGTTTTTGCTGGCAGCAATAATGTACATTAAAAAGAGATAATGCTTTGGGCAGCCCTATCAAATAACCCCACTGTGGGTTTGAACCCATGACCTCTGGCTCCACAGGCAGTGAAGTAACCAGTGGGCTACAGCTCAACAGCTGCTAGCAAGCCCCTGGCTGTCTATAGAGGGACTGCACGTCACCACACAGACAGTCTGCTGTGGTCACCAGGATAGGGTTAGGCCACCCGTACCCATGATGCACTGCACATGCAAATCAGCTGTCCACAGATGAACACAAGATGGGGTATGCATCCCCACAGCACCTCGGACTGGTAGGGGGAACTGACCATGTCCACCCCCACAGCACCTCGGCCTGGTAGGGGGTACTGACCGTGTGTGTTACTGGCACAGAGTAGCTACACACCGTCACATTGTGCGGGTACTGTGCTCACCCTGAGTGTGCGGTGGGGCGCCCAGCACCAGGTCCACAGCACCTTTCATGGTAGAAATAGGCCATGCTACAGGTCTCCAGCAGTGCTAATGTGTGAGATAGGTAGTTTCTGCAGGAACCCCTTGGATATATCTGTCTGTCTCAGTCAGGTGTAGGGACTCCTAGGAGGACCTTGTACCACCACTCTCCTCTCCCAGGGGCTGAGGGTAGCAAACATGGTCTCCCATCAACAGATGCACATTCTACCTCCCTGCAATGGTGGCAGTAGAGGGGACCATCAACCCTGGTCCTGCTGGGGAACAGACACCCTAGAGGGCAGTCAATGCAGCTCTGTTCACATCCATAATGCAATAGCAGACAGAAATTAGGCCTGGATATGCTAAGCTGCACCCAACTACTATCTGATATTCTCCTGCAGCAAGCCTTCAGCCACTGCACCCTGCAAGGCACTCCATTAAGACACATACCAGCTGCAAACAGTCTGCTAGCTAGTCCATAGTGCATGTTCCTGGTGGAAATGCATGCACCCAGAACTGGGATGTCAGCATACACAACAAGCAGATACATCAGTGACTGGGCTCCAAAAAGAAAACCATAAATATCCCATGAAAGAAATATTATATAGCACTATGGGGGTGCCTAGCCATGCTGTGGTCACTGCACAGTCAGGGTGAGAGTGATCTCCCAGCAGGACATGCTGAGGCCACCCTGTCTGTGTAGGTGGTGGCCGGGCACTAAAATGTCCCAGCCAGTGCCCTATGCCCTGTGCAGATGCATCCTGGCCAGGCCACCCTGTCCGGGCTAAACACATGGTACCTTGCTCCTCATTATGCACATTGGCAGGCCAATACTGGCAACAGTGCTGGCAGTGTGGGCTGTGGAGGGTGTTTGCAGCCACCACACACTGGATATACAGACAGACACCCCCACACCTATGCCAGCATTGTGCTACTATAGAGGAGTTTAGCAGCCCTGGCCACCACACCAGTCCTGGGCACAGTACAGGCATGGATATGGTATGCGATACTGTTGGGGGTCACTCCCCAGGGTGGTAAACACTGTCAGAGACCAGACCTGCAGCACACACCACAGACATCAGAAAGATTGTTATGATGGAGCTCAATGAGCAAACTGTGCTTAACGTAGGAATTGCTATCTGCCAGTAATCATAGGAAACGTTTGATAGCTGTGTACCGTATACCCAGGTGTAGGGTGGCATTGCTAAGGTATGCAAGTGCTAGTATTGGGAGATGCACGCAGGGCCCAATGTCCTGCCTCTCCAGGAGGCATTGGCTAATGGGGCCTGTGGGTGTGGGTGTGGGTGTGTCTGCCCCTGTTGGCTGCTGCTCTATGGCAGAGGTTCCCAACTCCAGTCCTGGTGTGCCAAACACTGTTCGGGTTTTCATGCTGTCCCTCATGAATATGCATGATATACATCTGCATACCATGGGGGGTGGTGCATAGATATGCAGCACAGGCATCTTTATTAGAGGCAGCATGGAACCTGAATGGTGCTTGGCCCTCCAGGACTGCATTTGGAAGACTCTGCTCTAGGTAATGCGCATGTTTATGGTGTCTGTGCTCTGTAGCATAAAATATAGGCGTATTAACCATGCGTATGTTCTCTGCAATAAAGGTTTGTCCTTATTATCACGGTTTAGTTGTGGGAAAAATATGTGGACTGGATTGTCAGAAGCCCCAGCTAGGCTTTGAACCTGTGACCTTCTGTTCTTGCACACACTGTCTGTGTGCACTGCACCACTGTGTTGCCACAGATATGCTGCATTCCCTGGGGAATCCATGACTGTACATCCGACAGGGGCTGTTTGTTGCAGTGCACGGCACCCACCTGGACAGGGCTAGGCCATGGTCTGCTGTGGCCACCAGCTGCTGCCACCTCCACCACCAGTACCGCTCCATCCTTAGATTGGAGACAGCATAAACCCTGAAGGTTTTGTGGCCCTCCAGGACTGCATTTTGTGGAATCTGCTCTAGGTAATGTGCATGTTTCTGGTGTCTGTGCTCTGTAGGGTAAAATAGAGGTGTTTGAGCCATGCTTATGTTCTCTCCAATAAAGGTTCGTCTTTACTATCACTAGTTAGTTGTGGGTAAAATATGGGGACTGGATTGGCAGGAGCCCCAGCTGGAGCTTGAACCTGTGACCTTCTGTCTCCAAACATGCTGGTTGTGTGCACTGCACCACTGTGATGCCACAGAGACAGTCCATTCCCTGATGATACCATGACTGTTTGTCCGGCAGGGCCTGTCTGTTGCAGTGCATTGCACCCACCTACACAGGGCTAGGCCATGGTCTGCTCTGGGCAGCTGCCACTGCCCCCCTCTACCTCCAGTACCCCTGTGCCACCATGCTGACATGCCCTTCTGCTGGTGGTGCTGGTGGTACGCAGTCTCAGGCCATCCTGTGTGTGGGTAGGCGGCTGCCTATGGTGCGGGTTCTGGGGTAGGGGTGCCTGCAAATTTGTCTGCAAGTCCCCCAATCACCGCCTGCCAATGTTCTGTGCCCTTGGGGGTACCTGCTGGGTACTATCCCCTGTGACACTGTGATAAACACTCTCGTGCCCATGTTGGGCCCTCATCAGTTGCTGTCTGGCTGCTGTTCAGTTTCAGCATTCCTAGGTGCCATCTAGGCATCTGCCTAGTCCGCACTGTGCCCCAGCTGCACCACAGCATGTGCCGCCTGCAGCCCTCTGTATCCCCTTTCCCAGCATCTGTCCAATTGCCCATTCTGACCTGCCCGCCCTGCTGTTGTGGAAATGTGCATGCCATAGGTAACCTGTCCAATGGAGAGGGAAACCCTGATCAGTGCTATTTCACTGTGGGATCATTCACCTTGTATGGGGACGGAGCGTAGACCCTTCTAAAATTCATATTTATTTTTTGCGGCTTTCTTGGGAGTGTTTTTTGATGTTTACCATTACTATCACTATTGCCCAACTTGATTATAATTTATTTAGATTTTGTTGGGGTCATTTTCAATGTTTATTTGCACTTTTGTACCGTGCACAACATGTATCACACTTATCACTGTTTTGTAGGTTTCCCCGGTTTTGCTGTACATTGCTGACATAAATGGTTTCTCTTCCCTTTAAATCGGCTCTACCGCGAGGTTTTCACTCGCGGTATTTTTTGGCTTGAATTTCAGCCTCGCTCGTGTGCGGGGAGCCTCTCCCCTCCCACTCTCCACCCATTGACCCCTTCTCTTCGCCCCTGGGAGCCTTCCTCCGCCCTCCGGGAGCCTTTCCACGCCTCTATCGCACATCAGCGTGCCGCGCACATGAGCGGGCACTTTAGTGCGGCGCGCATGTGTGTGGGGCACAAATACGCATCATTAGCGTGCGCTAAGGTACCTTAGCGCATGCTAATGTGCGCCGCGCACATGAGCGCGGTTTAGTATACATACCCCTTAGTTTAGCTAGCTCCTCACCAACACAATCTTCCTTTTTTTTGTTAAACAATGTTTATTGAGCAAGCAAAATAAATACAGAACCTGTATAAGAGCAAGTAATAAGTAATAAGTGTACATATTCCATTGACAAACAACCTATCAAATTCCCATCTCAATCTGACCAAAACTCTTAGGAGAATATAAGCGAAAAGAGAGAGAAAGAAAGAAATCAAGAGAAAAAGAACATTCCCCAGTCAATGGGTGAAGAGGATAGGTCATCTCAACAGAAGCTCAATGAAACCCCACGTAACTTATCCATCAACTTCCCCCTCCCTCCCTCCCTTCCCCCACCCCTCCCACCAACAAACTCTTTCCCACCCATCCCCTCTAAACCAATGTTCCAGTTGGGGGTTACCAGGAGGAATCAGAGGGAACTACCAACAAATCAGAGGCAAGCCTAGGTAACGATGAAGCAGGAACAGCCCATCTAGAGCCAGTGAAGGGGTATCACCACGAAGCGCTTTATTCCACAAATCTTCTCCTCGGAAGGGAGCTCCCGGGGCTGCTGCAGAGAGCTTATCAAGACGATAAATCTCCCAAGCTTTAAACATCTATTCCGTAAAAGAGGGCACACAGGTATGTTTCCAGAACCGAGCAACAACTGACCTTGCTGCAAGATGGAGACTAGCAGAGACTGGATCTGAGGGTACCTCTCGCCAACCATAAGGCAAGGCACCCAGTACACAGGTTTTGAGAATAAATTTGAATGAGGTATCTAAAACTCGGGTAATATGGGAATATACCGCAGACCAGAATACCTGCAGATAAGGGCATGAGCACTACATGTATTTAAAAGTCCCCTTCTGACCACAAAGCTGCCAGCAGAATGGATCATCCATCCTGCGCCACTTAAACAGAGTAGTTGGGGGAATTGACATATGGAATAGGATGATCCTCAGTTGTGTATTCACTAGGGAGAGAAAGATAGAGCAAGAGTGGGCATATTGGTACAGATCAATCCAAAACTCCTCAGGATGAGCAGACTGTGGTAAATTCTGTCTGTCTATTGAACATTTATATAGCGCTACTAGTCGTACGCGGTGCTGTACAAACATGTAAGAGGCAGACCCTGCTCATCAGAGCTTACAATCTAGTCAAGACAAAACAGAGCTAACAGTCAAGTCAGGGCAAAACACAAAAACACGGCACTTACAATCAAGTCAAGACAAAACACAGAAGTCAGGATCTGAATGCAACAGTGAAGAGGAGGGTTTTCAACTTGGATTTGAAGAGGGCCAGGGAGGGTGCCTGGCAAACAGACAGGCAGCCTGTTCAGGCGAAAGGTGCAGCAAGGTGAAAGGAGCGAAGTCTGGAGTTAGCAGTACGAGTGGAGGGCGTAGATAGAAGTAGTTTGCCAGAAGAGCGAAGTTCCCGAGAGGGGTTGTAAGGAGAGATAAGCGATGAAAGGTATTGAGGAGCTGCAGAGTGAATGCATTTATAGGTCAGGAGGAGTAGTTTGAACTGGATGCAGAAACAGATAGGGAGCCAGTGAAGTGACTTAAGAAGAGGAGTAATATAGGTATAGCGAGGTTGGCGGAAAATTAGTCGTGCAGCAGAATGTTGAATAGATTGAAGGGGAAAGAGATGATTCAGAGGGAGACCAGCAAGAAGTAGGTTGCAGTAGTCAAGACGAGAGGTGATTAAAGAGTGGATAAGTGTTATAGTAGTGTGTTGGGAAAGGAAGGGGCGGATTCAGCACAGTTACTTACCTGTAACGGGTGGTCTCTGGGAACAGCATGAATAAGTCTTCACATATGGGTTTCGTCGGTACCGACGGAGCCTGCGCGGAAACGCTCCCCAGCGTCCAATCAGAAAGCTTTTGGGAGCATCCCACAGCACCTGCGTGCTGCCTTCCTGCCTTTCCCAACTGTCTCTCCTCAGTTGAGTTTTAAAGCTGAGACAAAGAGAGAGAGAGAGAGGGAAAGGAAAGATAGATAGAGAGATACAACTCCTAGTGGAGGTGGGTGGGTTGTGAAGACTTATTCCTGCTGTTCCCAGAGATCACCCGTTACAGGTAAGTAACTGTGCTATCTCCAGGAACAAGCAGGAATGAGTCTTCACATATGGGGACTCCCTAGCTTTAGATGCCAGGGAGAGACCCCAGAAGCTGTGTGTCCCTAAGAAGGGCTGCAGTTCCCCTCATGGATCTCTGGCATCCTACCAGGGATGGTGGGTAGGAGTTGATTAGGTATGGAACAGGTGTTTGAGAACAGCCTGACCAAACAAGGCATCTCGGCGGGAGTCCTTGTCCAAGCAGTAATGGGCTGTGAAGGTATGAACCGAGACCCAAGTGGCTGCTCGACAGATGTCGTCGATAGACACAGAGTTCAGATGAGCCATTGAGGCTGCCATGGCTCTCACATTGTGAGCTGTGACATGGTCCTCCAGAGGAAGATTCTACTTACTCTGATAGGCGAAGGAAATACACTGTGCAATGCAGCTCGACAGTGTTCTCTTGGAGACTGCAAGTCCCAAATAAGAAGGATCAAAAACAACAAAGAGTTGAGAGGACTTTCTATGTTGCTGTGTCCTCTGTAAGTAAAAAGCCAGAGCTCTTTTACAGTCCAGGGTGAAGATTCCTCTCTGCACTTGATACATGAGGTCCTGGAAAAAAGACAGGTAGGTAGACCTCCTGGTTGAGGTGAAAAGGCGAGATCACCTTAGGCATAAAGTGTGGATGAGTCCTAAGGACTACCTTGTCATGATGGAACCTTGTATAAGGTGGATTAGCTACGAGTGCTTGCAATTCACTAATTCGACGTGCTGATGTGATTGCAATGAGAAAGATAACCTTCCAAGAAAGGTATTTCAAGGAGGTGGTAGCCAAAGGTTCAAAAGGCGGCTTCATGAGCTGACCAAGAACCAGGTTCAAGTCCCATGCCACCGGAGGTGGTCTAATGGGAGGCTTTGTTAAAAGGAGGCCTCTCATAAACCTTGCTACAAGAGGATGAGAGGAAATAGGTTGTCCATTTAGAGGCTTAAGGGAAGCTGCAATAGCACTCAAATGGACCCTTACTGAATTTGTCTTAAGGCCTGCATTAGACAAATGGAGGAGATACTCCAGCAAAGATTCCAGAGGTATGGTAAGACCCTTCTCAGAACACCAAATAGTAAACCTTTTCCAATTGAAAGCATAAGAATGTCTAGTGGAAGGTTTTCTGGAAGCATAAAGAACATCTTTCACCTGTTGAGAAAGATGAAGATCTTGGAGATCTAGGCCTTCAGCAACCAAGCCCTGAGATGCAGAAAATGGGGATTGGGAAGCCATAACCATCCGTCCTCCTGAGATAGGAGATCTGGAGCAGACCCTAACTCCAGGGAGGGAGCTTGAGAGAGATGTAGAAGCAGAGGGTACCACACTTGCTGTGGCCAATGTGGAGCAATGAGAATCATGTGGCCTCTGTCTCTCTGAAGCTTGAACAGGGTTTTGGGAATTAGGGGAATGGGTGGAAAGGCATACAGGAAGTCTTGACCCCAGTGAAGGAGGAAAGCATCCTTTGCCTGAGCTCCCTGAGCCAGAGTTCTGGAACAGAACCGGGGAAGTTTGACATTCCACAGACTTGCAAAGAGGTCTATGTCCGGGGTTTCCCAAAATCTGAAAAATCCTGGCCACCTGGTCCACATGTAGGGACCACTCGTGTGGAAGCAGAACTCGACTGAGTCTGTCTGCCCAAGAGTTTTGAACGCCTGGAAGATAAACTGCCAGAAGATGAATTTGATGCTCTCTGGCGAGGGCCCACAGTCGCAAAGCTTCGTTGCAAAGCGACAGAGAGCCTGTTCTGCCCTGCTTGTTCACGTAGAACATGGCTACCTGATTGTCCGTGTGGATAAGGACTGTCTTGTTGCTGAGCAGGGTGTGGAACACCCGCAGAGCAAGAAAGATTGCTCTGAGCTCCAAGAGATTGATATGTAGACAACTCTCCTGTGGAGACCAGATGCCCTGGGTGGAGAGGTCTTGCAGATGAGCAGCTCCCCACCCCATTGGAGAAGCATCTGTTGTGAGAGTTGCCTGGGGTAGAGACTGCTGAAAGGGGGACCCCAGCAACAGGTTTTGAGGGGACTTCCACCACTGGAGGGACAAAACGAGGCGACTTGTGTTTGCTATTTTGTCTGACAGGCAGTCTAATGCCTGGGTCCATTGGGTGGATAAAGTCCACTGAGCTGCCCTCATGTGAAGGCGAGCATATGGTACCACATTCACGGTGAATGCCATGTGGCCTAGTAACTGTAACATTTCTCGAGCAGTTAAATGGGGCTTTAACTCTGCTTGAGAAGCCAACTTCACCAAGCAAAGGCAACGGGCCTGGGGGAGATAGGCCCTTTCCCTTGTGGTATCCAGCAACGCCCCTATAAACTCCAGGGACTGAGCAGGGGTTAAATTGGATTTTGGGATGTTTATTATCAGCCCTAAATACTGAAGGATACGCATAGTGCAGGATAGAGAACTCTTGGCCTCGGACTGAGTGGGAGCTCGAATGAGCCAGTCGTCCAAATAAGGGAAGACAAATATTCCCAGAGTGCGCAGAAATGCAGCTACCACTGCCATGCATTTCATGAACACTCTTGGTGCAGAGGCCAGACCAAAAAGGAGCACTCTGTATTGATAGTGCTTCCCTTGAAAAAGGAAACGAAGGAACCTTCTGTGAGTTGGATGGATGAGAACATGGGTGTACGCATCCTTGAGATCTAGAGAGCAAAGCCAATCCTGACTCTGAAGGTATGGTAGCAGAGTTCCCAGAGAAATCATTTTGAATTTTTCCTTGACTAGGAAGTTGTTCAATTCTCTGAGGTCTAAAATGAGTCTGTAGTCCCCTGTTTTCTTTGGAATAAGAAAATAGGGGGAGTAGAACCCTGTGCCCTGTTGTTGAAGAGGCACTTCCTCTATTGCCCCCTGGGCGAGAAGGGTGGCAAACTCCTGACCCAACAGGTTGAGGAGGGAGGTCGGAGAATTGAACTGGTTCACTCTTGTGTGAGGGGGCAAGCTTGAAAAATGAAGCTTGTACCCCTCTTATGATGGAGAGTGTCCAATGCTCTGCTGTAATTTGTCCCCACCTGGGAGCAAAATGATATAACCTCCCTGGAATGGTGGAGGGCTCTGGTCCTTCCAGAGCTAGGAAGGCTAAGTTCTCTAGCGGAAAGTCAAAGGCCCTGAGGGGGTTGAGGTTGCTGGGCCGGACGTTTGGTAGGGAACTGAACTGCAGAAGATGCCCGCTGACTATAAGCAGGATACAATCTCTCCTTTTTAGAAAAAGGTGCTTTCTTGAACAACCTTTTCTTAAAAGGAGCAGCTGTAGACTTGGATAGTCTATCCAAGGCAGAATTTTCAGCATCCATCTGATTGGCCTTTGCTTGCCAATCTTTACCAAACAGGTTTTCACCTGTGCAAGGGATATTTCCCAATTCATCTTGTACCCAGATCTCCAAATCAGATGCTTGAAGCCAAGCAATTCTACGTGCACCTATGGCAATAGCCGAGGCTCTGCTTACACATTCAAAGGAGTCGAAAGCTGCACGGTTGGAGAATTTGGAGATATCTTGGGCATGTTTGAGCCAAGTGAGAAAGTCCTGTCTTTTATCTTCAGAAATGAAAGGACTTAAAGTCTGCAAATGATCAGTGACTTCTTTTAGGAACATTCCCATGTAAAGACTATAGGAATTAATTCTTGCAGCAAGCATGGAAGCTTGGAAGACTCTACGTCCAAAAGCATCCAGGGTTCTACATTCACGTCCTGGAGGATTAGAGGCATGTCTTTTGGCACTTCTGATCTTTCTCATAGCAGACTCAACCACAATAGAGTGGGGAGGAAGCTGAGTTTTATGGAAACCAGGACAAGGAGGGACCCGATACATGGTATCTAACCTGCGAGAATGAGGAGAGGTGGTAAGAGGTGTTTCCCACATCCTCAACATGAGATCATACAAAATCTCCTGAATAGGCAAGGTAGCTGCCTCCTTAGGAGTTTTAGGATATTGTAAAATATCTAACTCCTTGGCTCTGGGTTCTGTCTCAGGGGCCACCGTGATGGATAGGCCCCGAGCCACCTCCCTGATGAAGTCTTGAAAAGTCAAGTCCTCTGGAGCAGACATCATTCATTTAGGAGAGGACTCCTCCTGTGGAAGAAGCATCACTGCATCGACAGACGCCTCAGAATCCTCAGAGTCTTCAGAGGAATCGAAGTATCGTCTGTCCAGATGCTCTTGCAAAGCCCGATAACCGTACCGACCGGGATCGGTATTGGGAATATCCGGTACCGGGGTATCAGTACCAGAGGGCCTCAGAGGACAGAGTATCGGCATAGCGGACACCGATGCCAATGTCGATGCCACCGGTACCGGGATCGGTACCGATGGCGGCGCTAGAGCCGGTACCGGTGGAGTAGTCAGTTGCGGTACCAGGGGCGTCGATGCCACAAGGAAAGCCACCAGACTGCGTTCTATGGACAGAATCCTCTGGTCCATTGATGCTGCCAATGCTTGGAAGTCGGTACCGGTGGAGGCCACCGGTACCCCAGAGCATGGCACCAGGTGATCTGTCGAGGCCAAGCCATCAAGATCATCCTGGAACCCCGATGATGATACTTTGGAAGCTGAAGCCTCCCGCTGGGGTAATTTTGCCGGTGCAGAATCCTCGAGGGCAACGCCAGAGGCATCTCGATAATTAGAAGGAGATCTACCCTTCGAGGACCGGCTGGATTTATGCTTAGTTACCTGAGATCCATGTGAGGAAGAAGAAGCCCTGGAAGACGTCAATGCCACCGAAGCCACATCAGAGGGAAACAGGGTACTGAGCTTGGCAGCTCGGTTCTGCCGACCTCTTTTAGACATCATAGAACAGGACATGCAATCTGTGGTGGAATGGTCAGGACCTAAACATTTTAGACACCAGTCGTGGGTGTTGGTGATGGAAATGGTACCGCCACATTTTGTGCACCTCTTAAACCCTGAGGCAGGATTTTCCATGTTAAGGAAAAAGGTTTTGGGCCTAAGGCCCAAAACGCAAGTACACCTGAAGAAAAAGAAAGGGAAATAGTTTATTTTTTTTTAAAAGAAGGACCGGCGGTACCGGTAGAGCGTCGAAGAAGGCAGACGCGACACAGAAGAAATAAAGAAAATAAAGAAATTCTTCTGCGGTGACAGGAACACGACCTGCTGGCTCCGTGGAAAAAGAAGAACTGAGGAGAGACAGTTGGGAAAGGTGGGAAGGCAGCACGCAGGCGCTGTGGGATGCTCCCAAAAGCTTTCTGATTGGACGTTGGGGAGCGTTCCCGCGCAGGCTCCGTCGGTACCGACGAAACCCATATATGAAGACTCATTCCTACTTGTTCCTGGAGATCACCATTTATCAGGAAGGAGAGTACCTGAGGAACAAGTAAGACCATAGGAGATGGCTTGATACAATCTCCTGAGGAAAGACTTTAGATAGGCCGAGGCAAAAAGGACACATTCCCAGTATGTTGGGGGACACAGGACCTCATCCCGCACACTCATGGTACTGAAGTAGTGATGAATTTGCAGATACTGAAACTGAGAATGAGAGCTACCACATTTGTTCCAATTGAGCTTATGTTTACAGAACTGAATTCTCGTAAAGCATCTCAAGACGCAAGGATGCAAAGCGAGAGAGGAACTGCCTTCCAAAATTCCTAACAAAGTCAAAGGAGGCTAAAGGAGAGAAAAGGGAGAGGTGAGCTGACAACCCAAATTGAGAACAAATGCTACACACACCTTCCACAAAGGATTCAAAAAAGGATGCATCAACACCTTCTGCCTTTCTGCCAGAGTCTGAAGGAAAGGAACCACAGCTAGCGGTATTGGAGCCATCCATTCTCTTTCCAACAGTACCCAATCCATTTCAGAAGCAAGGCACCAGGAGACCATGGCCCTCAAACAAGCACAATGATAATAAAGCTCAGGAACCGGGACCCCCAGACCTCCCAAAAGCTTAGGGCGGATCATAACCATCCAAATTAGTCTAGGTGGACGACCCTGCCACACAAAGTGCGTGAGTGCTCGACAAAGAGTTTTAATAAAAGTTCTAGGGACTGCAATGGGCAAATATGTGAACAGAAAGAGGAGTTTTGGTAATAGTAGCATTTTGATAAAAGTAACCCTGCCCAACCATGAAACAGTGGAGGAGTGCCACGCTACCAAATCTCGCTGAAGCATCTGGAAAAGAGGAAGATAATTAATCACATAAAGTCTAGAGAGATCTTGCTGGATGACAATCCCGAGGTATCGAAAGTTCTGGACAACCTGGTATTCACTACAGATGGAATCGGCCGCCTTAGCGCTAGTCCTCGAGATACATGGGAGAAGTGTAGACTTCTATCGGTTGACAGTGATCCCCGACACATAAGAAAATTGGTCTAAAATGTCTGTAACTACTGGAAGAGACTGCAAAGGTTTGTATAGGTAAATCAGAGTATCATCTGCATACAATGAGATGACATGAGTTTCCGCTCCTAAGGGGATACCAATCTCTGCAGCCTACTGCCTAATGTGAATTGCTAAAGGTTCTATGGCAAAAGCAAAGAATAACGGGGACAGAGGACATCCCTGTCTTGTACCATGGCTAAGTAAGAAAGGAGATGAAAGAAAGCCATTGACTAACACCAAGGCTTGCAGTTGAGTATACACAGCCGCCATCCAGCCCTGAAATGATGGTCCAAATCCAAAGGAATCCAGGACCTCCAATAAAAAAGGTCATTCTATCTTGTCAAAAGCTTTTTCAGCGTCTAAAGAAAGGATTGAATACTGACCATCCATCGATCGGAGCCTATGCATAATATTGACCCAACGACACACATTTTCGAAGCCATAACATCACTTGATAAAGCCGGTTTGATTTGGGTGTACTATGTCCAGAATTCTGGATTCCAAACGGTTTTCTATTAATTTGGTGAAGATTTTATAGTTTGTGTTCAGGAGAGAAATAGGGTGATAGTTATTACAGTTCAAAGGATCTTTGTCCCCTTTTGGGATGACAGTGGTAAAAAAACTTGAGGTAAGCACCTGTTGGGCAAAACATCATTGAAGACACAGACCAAAACTGGGGCAAAGCTATTTGAGAGAGTTTTGTAGACTTCTGCTGGGACATATCAGGACCTACAGCTTTCAATGATTTTAGTCCATTTATCATCTGCAACACTTCTTGAAGGGAGAAAGGGTAATCGATAGCCTCTCGCATCCTGGTGCTAACTGTGGGAGCACTACTTCTCTACGCCAGGCTTGGATAGATGGAATATCCACGTTCTAGTCTCGGGAATACAATTTTTTATAACATTTAGCGAATATATCCGCCATCTCATGGGAGCATTGGGTAGGGACCTCCAACTTAGAGAGTAGAGCTGAAATCCTGTGTTTTTACCTCTGTCATTTAAGTTGCCACAAGAGTAGCTTCCCAGCTTTATTGCCTTGTTCGTAAAATCTCCTTCTGGTTCTTTGAAGCAAAGACGCCACATGTCCCGCATCTAAAGAGACTAATTCACCCCGCAACTGGACCAACTGATTCCAAATACGCTGTCCCCCCATTCGCCTATGCTGACACTCCAGAATGTCAATCTGTCAATGTAATTCATCCTGTTGGGAAAGTCTAGTCTTCTTATACACACTAGATAACGAAATTAACTGTCTGCATAATACCACCTTGCCTGCATCCTAAAGCGAGAAGGTTGATATTTCAGGGGAGTTGTTAAAATTAAAATATTTTTGCCATTTGGAATGAACATCTGCCACAAAATTAGTATTCAACAGCAGGTCGCGTTGAAGCAACCATGTATGCGGCGGTGACTCCGTCCCTAGAATAGTTAGCTGTAAGAAAACCAAAGCGTGATCAGATGGGCCCATAGTGCCGATAGTCACCTGTGCTAGCCAGGGAAGAAGTGATCGGGAGACCAACCACATGTCTATATGAGAATAACTCTCATGGATGCGGGAGAAAAAGATGTAATCCCTCTCTTGTTCATGTGTGTGTTGCCATACATCACATAGGTTTAGCTTCGCAACAGTTCTACCAGTTGAGGAGGAGGGCCAATGAATTTATTCCTGGACCCAGAGTGATCCAACTGAGACAGCACACAGTTAAAGTCTCCACCTATTAGGAGATCCCCCTGCCTATATGAAGACATCACGTCCAAAATTTTCCGAAGTACATTTCCAGTTCTCACCGGTGGCACATAGACATTAAACAAGATAAAAAGTGAGTCCTGGATGGTACCAACCAGAAGAAGAAATCAACCCTCTGGGTCTATAATCTGTTCAAGAACCTGAAAAGGACATGCAGAGGAAAAGAGGATAGCCATGCCTTGTTGGCACGAGGAGAATTTAGCAAGAAATATTTGGCAAAACTTCCTCACAGTGAATTGTAAGTGACCATGTCTGTCAAGGTGGATTTCCTAGAGGAACACAATATCCACTTTCTCCTGACTCAGATGTTCTAAAACTCTGCGTCTCTTCACAGGCTTATTAAAACTATGAACATTCCACAATGTCAACTTAACCATGGTGACATGGGAAAAACTGCCAAATATATCAGCACGTGTATAAGAAAAATGAGCATATTGAAACTCTCCCAAAAAGTCCCCGTACAGGGGTGTTTCTCTTTAATCAATTGTTCAGAAACTCGCAATCAGTGGCATCCCCCTTAAGATTCCCAGTACCCCCCGCAACTCCCACCCAAACACCCCACCCAACCACCCATTCCCTATAACCCCCCTACCCATCTTAGCATACTAAGATGTAAACAAGATTATAGACCAGAGTGCTAGTGATAGAATGGACACCAAGGTGATAAGAGGAATAAAAAACCAACAAAGAAGAGAGTGGTAAGCTCCTTCCCCTCCCATCCCAAAACCATCCTCAAAGAATTCTAAGCAGACTAACATATTGACCCCCAAGAATTTCATACTCCCCCCCCCCTGCCGGCCCAACAATCGCCCAGAACTATACCTCTGCCCCCAATCAGAGAGTTACAATAAGATCATAGCCCTTATGTCTATGAAAGGAGAGGAGAGACACAAAACAAACTCCCTCAGCAACTGTTATAGCAAAGTCAGGGAAAGTCAAGAAAAGAGGCCCCCCCTCGACCCACCTTGAAAAGGCACAGAATTATTAATAAGTAGCCCAAATGCCCTCGAGTAGGGAGCAGACAGAGATTAAAGATCCCAAATTACCCATGTCTACCAATAGCCAAATTAATATGAATAAAATACAGTCTCTAAGATGTTTGTATGCAAATGCTAGAAGTCTAAAAAATAAGATGAGAGAGTTAGAATATATAGCACTAAATGAGAGGTTAGATATGATTGTAATATCAGAGACATGGTGGAAGGAGGACAACCAGTGGGATACTGTGATACCTGGGTACAAACTATATCATAATGATAGAGCTGATCAAATTGGTGGAGGGGTTGCGCTCTATGTTAGAGAGGGCATTGAGTCAGAAAGGACTAAAGTTTTGCTGGAAACAAAATTTGCTGTAGAATCTCTATGGATTGAAATTCCATGTAAAAAGGAGAGGGCGATGGCAGTGGGGGTGTACTATCGACCGCCTGGCCAGAATGAACAAATGGATGATGAAATGCTCAAAGAAATCAAGGAAGCTAACAAAAGTTACAACGCAGTAATAATAATGGGTGATTTCAATTACCCTGGTATCGACTGGGTCAGTGTCACGGCAGGACATGCTAGGGAGGTAAAGTTCCTAGATGACATAAATGACTGCTTCTTGGAGCAGCTGGTTCATGAACCGACCAGAGGGGAAGCCATATTAGACCTAGTCCTTAGTGGAACACCAGATCTAGTGCAAAAGATAAGGGTGTTGGGGCCACTTGGCAATAGTGATCATAGTATGATCGCCTTTGATTTAATTAGTGGAGGAGGGATGGTAAGGAAATCCACAGTACTACCTTTTAACTTTCAAAAGGGAGACTATGATAAAATGAGGAAAATAGTTAAGAAAAAACTAAAAGGAGCAGTTGCAAAGGTTAAAGACGTACATCAAGCTTGGGTGTTGTTGAAAAATACTATCTTGGAAGCCCAGACCAGCTGTATTCCACGCTTTAAGAAAAGTGGAAGGAAGTCCAAAAAAACTGACAGCATGGTTTAAAGGTGAGGTCAGAGAGGCTGTTGTTGCCAAAAAAGCATCTTTCAGGAAATGGAAAAAAGAGCCAAACGACGAAACCTGGAAACAGCACAAGCACTGGCAAGTCAAATGCAAGACATTGATAAAGCAGGCAAAGGGAGAATTTGAGAAGAAGCTTGCTGCGGAAGCAAAAATGCAAAATAAAGATTTTTTCAAGTACATTCGTAGCAAAAAACCTGTGAGTCAGTTGGTCCATTAGATGATAGAGGAGTTAAAATGGCACTAGGAGGCGACAGGGCGATAGCAGAGAGATTGAATGAATTCTTTGCTTCGGTCTTTACTGAGGAAGATGTAGGGATGTTACCCATGACTTGAAGTGGCATTTAAAGGTGCGGAAGAATTGAAGGAAATATTGATACATCAGGAAGATGTATTACAACTATTAGATAAACTGAAGAGTAGCAAATCACCTGGGCCGGATGGTATGTAACCAAGGGTGTTGAAAGAACTGAAATATGAGATTGCAGGGAGAAATGGTAGAAACCATCATAAAGAATAAAATTACTCAGCATGTAGATAGTCATGGCCTAATGGGAGACAGCCAACATGGCTTTAGACAAGGAAGATCTTGTCTTACTAATCTGTTAGGTTTTTTTGAAGGTGTGAACAAACAGGTAGACAATGGTGAGTCAGTTGATATAGTGTATCTGGACATTCAGAAAGCCTTTGACAAGGTCCCTCATCAGAGACTTTTGGCAAAACTAAAGTGTCATGGGATAGGAGGTAGTGTACTACTGTGGATCAGGAACTGGTTAAAAGATAGAAAGCAGAGGGTTGGGCTAAATGGTCAATTTTACCAATGGAGAAAGGTGAATAGTGGTGTACCCCAGGGATCTGTGCTGGGTCTGCTGCTTTTTGACATATTCATAAATGACCTGGAAAGTGGAATAACGAGTGAGGTTATCAAATTTGCAGATGACACAAAACTTTTTAAAGTTGCTAAAACCCAAGAGGATTGTGGAAAATTGCAGGAGGATCTTGATAAATTGGAAGACTGGGCATCAAAATGGCAGATGAAATTTAATGTGGACAAGTGCAAAGTTATGCACCTAGGGAAGAACAACCCAAACTATGGTTACACAATGCAAGGTTCCACATTAGGAACCACCACCCAGGAAAAAGATTTAGGTGTCATTGTGGATAACATGTTAAAACCATCGGCCCAGTGTGCAGTGGCAGCCAAGAGAGCAAATAGAATGCTAGGTATCATAAGGAAAGGAATGGAAAATAAAACAAACGATATTATAAGGCCTCTATATCGTTCCATGGTGAGACTGCACCTTGAATATTGTGTGCAATTCTGGTCGCCGTATCTTAAAAAGGATATAGCGTTATTAGAAAAGTTTCAGAGAAGACTAATAAAAGAAAATATTTTTTCACTCAACGTGTAATCAAACTCTGGAATTTGTTACCGGAGGATATAGTCAAGGCTGTTAGTGTAGCTGGGTTTAAAAAAGGTTTGGACAAGTTCCTGGAGGAAAGGTCCATAAACCATTATTAAGAAGGGACCCAGGATATCAATGCTTGACCCAGTACAAGCATTGTGGAACCTGTGTCTTTTGGGGAAACTGCTAGGTACGTATGACCTAGATTGGCCGCTGTTGGAAACAGGATACTGGGCTTTATGGACCTTGGTCTGACCCAATATGGCATATCTTATGTTCTTATGTTCTTATTTGGTATGTAAACAGGCAAAAACAACATGAACATTACGGCCTCCATCTTGGTCACTACCGGAAGCCCGACATGACCCAGGGACCTTCCGTCGCTTAGGTGTCGAAGCTTCACAGCCATTCTGGATGCTCCTGACTTTTAAAGGACAGTCCTCATCAGATTGAAGTGATTCCAGAAAATTCATACAATCCGCTAGTTCTAAGATGTGATGTGTGGTGTTATTCCAGTCAAATATGAGAGAGAATGGGAACTCCCATCGGTACCGCACCAATTTCCTCTGCAGAAATTGTGTCAATGGCTTGAAACCTTTCCTCCATTCCATCATATATTGAGACAAGTCCTGAAAGATTTGAATCTCATGGTCTCAAAAGAGAAGAGAGCATTTGTCACATAAGCTTTGCATGAGGGCCACTTTGTCTTCAAAAAAACAAAAGCAGGCAATGATAGGTTGAGGGTGAGATCTGGAGCCTGTTCGGGCACCCTAGCTTCGATGCGGACGGGCGAGCTTAACTGGCCCTTTCGCATCTGGCATACAGGAGGCATATAACTCTTGAATGAGCAAACCCACATTCTCTTGGCCCTCTAGCTGCTCCGGAATACCAAAAACTCTTATATTATTCCTCCTTTGATGATTTCTCCAAATCATCATGCTTTTCTTGTAAGTCTTTGGTAAATTGGTCTAGTTTCTTCATTTTGGTCTGGAATAAGACTGTCGATTCAATCTGTTCACAGATATTGATTTCATTTTGCGTCACCCTATCATTGAGAGACTTAAGATCTGCTCTGATATCACTCACTGCTTTTGAAAATTCCATTCGGAGAAGTCGAAGTTCTTGAAGAATTTCCGCTGTCTGCTTTGGTCACTGGAGAAGCTTGTTCCGGCAAACTTCCTTGTGCGTGGACCGGAATGTGGCGTGGTCCAGAGTTATGAGAAGTCGAGGAGGCTGTCTCAGGAGTGTGAGTAAATTTGGAAAAAGCCGTGGCATATATTTTGGAAGAGGACATGCCTGAGAGTGGGAGAAATGAGAAGTTGAAAGCCAAAACTGTTTAATTGCAGTACCAAAGATGGCCAATTAGGGGAGATCCAACACCACAAAAGAGCTACTTGTATGAAGCGAGTCCGTTCACTCCATTTCCCAGATCCAAACAGAAGGTATACAGGCTGCTTGATTATTCTTGTTTGTCAAGAGCCTTCCACTGGAAGTGATAGTCTACATGAAGAGAGGGATAAGCTGAACAAGAGGATCCTTAAGTAGCAGCTATCAATCTTTTTAATTCACTGCTGCAACAGCTGCATGATCAGTAAGACTCCTCTATACCTCAGATGTTGCTAGCTGCTTAGGCATACCACGTGTCTCGAAGTGACGGTAAAGACCTGCTATCATATAGCCTCTGTATACCAGCATAGACTACAATATTGGGTGCAGGGAGATTTCTCTGTTTTTATTTCCTCTTTCTTCTCTTTTCCTTTTCCTTTCTTCCCTTGTCCTCTGATAACTCAGCAGAGAACTAGTCATAAAAGCCGCGTCTTATGCTCCTATTCGGCTCCTCAATCAGCTCCTTAACTCCTGTCATGCGCTGGTTTTAATGGCTGTTAGTTTTGGGCACCAAAACAGAGATCATCTGCGTTCCAGATTTGCACTTCAAAAGAAAAGCTGTGGCACTTACCCTCTCCTTTTAAAACCGGTCACCACATGGTGCGTAAGTAGCTCTGCACATTATAAATATGACCGACAGCACCAAACTTTACCATGGACTCTCTCTCTCTGGGGCCCCTCAGTAACTACGTTGTTGCTGGCAAGGAGCAGTGAAGTAGAACGCGAGGGCTACTGCAGTGGCCAATTAATGTCGGGGAAAGTTCTTTAAAACAGTAACGTGCAGCTCAGTCGGCCTCTGAGCGACAGCATGCATACCTTCTCTCTGGACGCCCTGGTAGGGCTTTCCGTGGGCTAAACTTGACAAGGAGCAGTGGATTGGGCAGGCAATTCAGGATGGACCGCTGATCTTGGCTGTTCATGAGGCTGGGAAAAGAACAGCAGGGTCTATTCATGTGGCGGCACTCTGGACATTGAAAATACGTCACTGGAAACTCATTATGTTTCCAGTTATTGCCGTAATGACAAGCTCTGCCAATTTCTGCTAGCATAGTGTCTTTTACACTGTGGGATAAGATGTTATCTACGGTTTGGGTTGAGGGAGAGAAAGAGCCCCACTAAAGTATGGCCATAATGGTCAGGCTCGCTAGCAACCCCCATCACCAACACAGTCTTCTGAAAATTGTTCCAGATCCACGTCACTTCTGTTCTTATTTGTGTATGTTTTTAGAGGTCCAACTCCCGGCCCTTCATTTGTGGACACAGAATAGAAATACATGTTGAAGGGGGTCACGTGATGATGGCAGCCTGAGTGGATTCCTGTAGACTGAACTCCACTCCTATCCCTCTTAAAAACTGCTCTATACCAGCTATCAATCACCCACCGGAGTCCCTGAGATTCCCAGGACCTAACTTATTCTTGAGAAGCTGCCCCCTGCAACTGCAGCAAACTGCTGAGCAGGGAATGCCTCAGAAAGCAGCTCGCATGCACAAGGATCGTGACAGAGAGGCAAAGATGGTAGCAGAACAATCTGCTCAGGCCCAGCGCTACCTGACAAGACCGCCTGGGAAATAGCAAAAAGCATTATGGTGGTTCTCGATGACTGGCTCACCAGGCTGCAGTCTGCCACTGATAATATTAAAGGCTCCTTAGAGGGACACTTGCTGCGGCTGAACAACATCAAGCAAAGAGTGGAACAGCTGGAGATCCGCGCAGATGATATGGCAGTGTGAGTTGCGACACTGGGACAGAGTAATCAGCACCTTCTTGAGAAGCTCGATGATCAAGAGAACCGGGACCGATGCAACAATATCCATCTGGAGGGATCCTGGAGTTGATTAGGGAGCAAGAACTCTGGACTATTATTGAGCAGTGGCTCCCACAGACTTTAGGCCTCTCTAAGGGGCATGGTGGCAGAACAGGTCCACCAGCTGGGGCCCAGGAGAGAGGAGCCTGGATCCTCAATTTCACTAAAAAACACAAGTTAATGGGCCTCTATAGGAACAGTCGAGCCATGGAATATAAAGGCAATAAGATCTTATTGCTCAATGATTATTCAATTAAAATGGTGGCGAGCAGACGCACCATGCTCTGAGATGGCCAAGAGGGACATTCATTTTGCTCTCCATTTCCTAGCCAAAGTATGAATAACTTACAATAATGTGACCCAACAGCTGGAATCAGTGGTGGTGGTGAAGGCATTTATGGACAGACTTCCTTCGCCTGGGGAAGCAGGCTCTGCATCGTAGCTGGAGAGTGAATTTGGGAACTGAGTTAATTACACCCGGTTGGCAGTTTATTATTAAAACTAGTTCATGGCTGAGAAGCCGCAGTTGAGTACCAGTGAGAGTGAGTTGTGGTGCCACGGAGGCGCGTGAATAGTGAGGGGAGTGCGATGTCCTGATGGGGAGACTAAGTCGACTATTGCTCTCTGTGGGAGCCGAACCAGGGTGTTGAAAACCTGATGCTCCTGCAATGGACTGCTGGTGGCATGGGGGCTGTAGATGCAAAATTCCATGTGGCTTCCCAGAAACATGATCACCCCGTGGTTAAAGGGGAGAACACGACATGGCACGGTGGATTGCAGAGCATACATTTTGGATGCTTTGACACATGACACGAACCTCCACACACTGGGAGAAGCAGCTTGGTGGACAGTGCAGGATAACCTACTGTGGTCCCCCTTGAACTGTGTGGATGAATGGGGATGGAGAATTAGCATGGTCTTGCATGGTGAGGGGGTGGGGATGAAGGGAATGAAGGGGGAGGGAGGGAAAGGGGTAAGACTTAATCAGATCATGGGATTGTTGGAGATCTTGAGAACTCAGGGGATAGATGACAGGGGGAGGAGGGGACACAAACCGTTAGGCTATTGGTAGCCACAGTGAACTGAGGGGGAAAGGGGGTCTGCTTGCAGCTGGGAGGGGCAGACCCCTCAATATTGGGTTTTGAACACCTTTCATGAAAGACATAGACACTGAATGGGTGTTGGATAAACTAAGAATTTTGACACTAAATGTAGATGGTATACATTCCCCAATAAAGCAAACTAAATTGGTGTCCTTTTTCAGGAGAGAAGGGGCGGATGTGGTATTAATCCATGAGAACCATTTGTCAGCGCAGGAACACCATAAACTCCATAAAGGGCAGGTAGGCAGGTTAGGATTTGTGACCTTTAATGGGAGACAGAGGAGGATGGCCACTCTTATACACAAAAGGGTCCCGTTTGTGGCACACCAGTCTGTCGTAAACTCAGGGGGCAGATTCCACCTGTTGGCTGGAGAACTGCAAGATGAAAAAATACCATTTTTAACATATATGTCCCCGACATTTACTACCACGAGTTCTTCACCTCCCTACTAGCACATATAGTGGGATTAGGGGACTACTCTTGGGTGGTGGACGGTAATTTTAATTTGCCAAGGGACCCCTCTGTGGACTGCTGGCTCTCTCACCCAAAATGGGCATGGCTGACACAGAAAGACGAGTGTGGACTGATCGACACATGGAGAGCATGGCACCCTATGGATGTAGACTTTACATTCTACTCTAGTCCACAAGATAGCTACTTCCATCTGGATTATATATTAGAGCACATGTTCCCGGGGCTGTGTAGAGCGAAAATAGGTAATATAAGCATTTCTGAACATGCCCCCATATGGATAGATTTACGACTGCGACAGGGCAGAGCAGGCCTGAGGGAGGGCAGCTGGCGTATGAACCCAACCTTGTATCATGATCAGGCCTTCCACAGCATCTTGCAAAATGCCTAGTTGCGGAAATTCAAAGTGAGGGGATGGATCCTAGAGTCCTCTGGGCAGCAACTAAGGCCACTATGAAGGGATTGATTATAGAATATATGGCTCGTAAATTGAGGGGTGCACAAATCCTATGACCCTCGAAATGGCTACATGACCTATGACAATAACACATCAGCACCATGCATGCAGGAGACCAGGAGCAGATCCGGGTGGCCAGACAGGAGCTGAATGCTCTGCTCCAACAGAGAGTGGAGAAGACATGTAACTATACAACCATACTGTAAGACTGCATAGGTGGGGAAACAAATGCGGGCTGTTATTGGAGCACCTGGTCAGCCTAACCAAAAGAAAGAACCACATTGCTCAGATGAAGGGCCCAAGCACACAAGTATTGGCCAATTATAAGGGCAAAACTAAAGAGTCATGGGATAGGAGGCAGTGTACTATTGTGGATCAAGAACTTGTTAAAAGATAGAAAGCAGAGGGTAGGACTAAATGGCCAATTTTCTCAATGGAGAAAGGTGAATAGTGGTGTACCCCAGGGATCTGTGCTGGGTCCGCTGCTTTTTGACATATTCATAAATGACCTGGAAAAGGGAATAATGAGTGAGGTTATCAAATTTGCAGATGACACAAAGCTATTTAAAGTTGTTAAAACCCAAGAGGATTGTGGAAAATTGCTAGAGGATTTTGATAAATTGGAAGACTGGGCATCAAAATGGCAGATGAAATTTAATGTGGACAAGTGCAAAGTTATGCACCTAGGGAAGAACAACCCAAACTATGGTTACAAGATGCAAGGTTCCACGTTAGGAAAAAGATTTAGGCGTCATTGTGGATAACATGTTAAAACCCTCGGCCCAGTGTGCAGCGGCGGCCAAGAGAGCAAATAGAATGCTAGGTATCATAAGGAAAGGAATGGAAAATAAAACAAAAGATATTATAATGCCTCTATATCGTTCCATAGTGAGACCGCACCTTGAATATTGTGTGCAATTCTGGTCGCCGTATCTTAAAAAGGATATAGCGTTATTAGAAAAGATTTAGAGAAGAGCCACCAAAATGGTAAAGGGGATGGAAGGATACTCCTATGAAGAAAGGCTAAAAAGGCTACGGCCCTTTAACCTGGAAAAGAGACGGTTGAGGGGAGATATGATAGAAGTCTATAAATTAGTGAATGGAGTGGAACGGGTAAACGTAGATTGATTGTTTACGTTATCAGAATATAGAAAGACTAGGGGACATGCAATGAAGCTACAGGGTAAACTATTGAAGACTAATAAAAGAAAATATTTTTTCACTCAACGTGTAATCAAACTCTGGAATTTGTTACCGGAGGATATAGTAAAGGCTGTTAGTGTAGCTGGGTTTAAAAAAGGTTTGGACAAGTTCCTGGAGGAAAGGTCCATAAACCATTATTAAGAAGGGACCCAGTATATCAATGCTTGACCCAGTTCAAGCATTGTGGAACCTGTGTCTTTTGGGGAAACTGCCAGGTACGTATGACCTAGATTGGCCACTGTTGGAAACAGGATACTGGGCTTGATGGACCTTGGTCTGACCCAGTATGCCATATCTTATGTTCTTATTCCATCAATATTATAGTCAGCTGTATGACATGGGGCTCAGGGATGATTACCAGAAGACAGCTTTTATTTGCAATCTTGAACTTCCTCAGTTAGGAGAGGAGGAACAGCAATATTTGAATGCCTCATTTACATTGGCTGAAGTGTTAGAAGGGGTGAAGTTGTTAAAACTGGCAAAGGCACCGGGTCCCAGCTAGGACCGGAATATTACAAAATTCTGGGAAATTAACTACCTGCGTTCTTTATGGTGTATGGGACCTCAGCCCTTCGGGAGGGAGATGGACTTCTGGTGAGCCTCAACGCCGAAAAGGCCTTCGATAACGTCTCATGGGAATACTTGTTTTGGGTATTGGAGACATTTGGAATATGGGGAGCATTCCTGCAGTGGGTCCAAATTCTTTATAACACCTCAACTGCACAGATTATGGTCAACGGGGAACACTCCGAGCCATTCCAGTTACAAGACAGGGTTGCCCGCTATCTCCATTGTTGTTCCTCCTCACTATCGAGCCCCTAGCTAACAAAATTTGTCAAACTCAGTAGTGGGAGGGTATACGGGTGGGCCAGCACATCTTTAAGATGACATGCTATTGTTTGTCGACCAGATGAGTGATAACATAGAGCATGTCATTGCCACTATACAGAATTTTGGTACCTACTCAGAACTTAAAATTAATTAGGGCAAATCGGAGGCTATACCAGTCATTTGTTTGCGCATGGGCAAAGAGTGGACAGACTTTCTGCTAGCATGGGTAGGAGAGTATCTCAAATATCTGGGGATATACTTATGTGCAGATCAGCAAAACGTCTATGACAAGAATGTACAGGAGGGTGGGGGCATTTAAAACGACATGTGAGTGATGGCAGGATCTACCCCTCTCTCTGATGGGGCAATTGGCCCTGGTTAAGATGATAACATTATCCCGCCTGCTATATCCGCTGCAGATGGTACCCTTCTGGGTAAGGAGGAGTGCCTCTTTAGGAAGACTCTAAAAATGTTTTTGGGCAGGGAAGGGGAGCACAAATTAGTTACAACAAACTTATTTTGGAAAGGGATGGGTGGGGGGGGGGGGCTTGGAGCACCAGATCTTTGCCTATATAATGTGCCCACCTTGATGAGCTTTACACTGTGGGCGACAGATATGCACCGGGGACTTTTTTAACAATGGCTGACACCCTTCTCATTTCTTCAATTTGGTGCAACTTAATTGAGCAGGGTGGCAGAAAGCTCTGGGGGTAGTAGATGATGGTTACATCCCCTGGGAAAGGCATGGAGCTGGTGGAGGAATATCTTGGAGAGCAGAAAGGGCATTCCCCCTTTTTGAGCCTAGTGGGCAACCTTGGTCGGTTTTCAAAACATGGGAAGCCAAAGGCTGTAAATATATAGGGCAGTTTCTGGCTCTAGGAGGAGGGGTTTCCTCTCCTTTGATCAAGTCAAAGGGAAATGGAGCCTGCCAAACACACACATAATGGCCTACCTACAAAGTCACCACTATGTGAACTGCAAGACAAAACAGGGGACTGAGAAAGAAGGCTTTAAAGCCCTGGATAGACATTTTCTTTATACTCCCAAGAAGTTGAATAAACTGTCTTACTGGTACAGGGTGGGAAGGGAGCAGTACCCGGTGGGATGGGAAGCCACACTGGGGAACACCTGGATGACAGAGTTTGAGGAGCTGGTGGAGGGGTTGACACTGCAAAAGCTCTTCCAACACTCTTACACAATAACAAACAACACCTCCCCGAGGAAACCCAGGATCCTACACAGGCTTACCTCACACGGGAGAGGGGGGCAAAGATGAAACTGTGGGAGAGCCCGGAGTGCAAGTGCTGCTACAAATACCCGAGGACATTTGTACATACCTTCTTAGAGTGTGAGAGCCTGCGGATGTTCTTGGGGGGGGGGGGGGGAGGGCAGTACAGGGTCACTTGCGGAGAGTGCTATTCAAACAAGTGGAATTGATGTATACAACACTTTTGCTGGGTGCTGCCTGTTCTTTATGACAGGGCGGAGTGGGAAAGATGGCACAGAAATTTGCCCAAGTGGCACTATTGCTTGCTAGGAAGGTCATCCTGTCTCACTGGATAGAGCCAAGACCACTACAGTGGGTGCAGAGGATAAGAACATAAGAACATGCCATACTGGGTCAGACCAAGGTCCATCAAGCCCAGTATCCTGTTTCCAACAATGGCCAATCTAGGTCATACGTACCTAGCAGTTTCCCCAAAAGACACAGGTTCCACAATGCTTGTACTGGGTCAAGCATTGATATCCTGGTTCCCTTCTTAATAATGGTTTATGGACCTTTCCTCCAGGAACTTGTCCAAACCTTTTTTAAACCCAGCTACACTAACAGCTTTTACTACATCCTCCGGTAACAAATTCCAGAGTTTGATTACAAGTTGAGTGAAAAAATATTTTCTTTTATTAGTCTTAAATAATTTACCCTGTAGCTTCATTGCATGTCCCCTAGTCTTTCTATATTCTGATAACGTAAACAATCGATCAACGTTTACCCGTTCCATTCCGTCATTAATTTATAGACTTCTATCATATCTCCCCTCAGTCGTCTCTTTTCCAGGTTAAAGAGCCGTAACCTTTTTAGCCTTTCTTCATAGGAGTATCCTTCCATCCCCTTTACCATTTTGGTGGCTCTTCTCTGAACCTTTTCTAATAACGCTATATCCTTTTTAAGATACAGCGACCAGAATTGCACACAATATTCAAGGTGTGGTCTCACCATGGAACGATATAGAGGCATTATAATATGTTTTTTTTTATTTTCCATTCCTTTCCTTATGATACCTAGCATTCTATTTGCTCTCTTGGCTGCTGCTGCACACTGGGCCGAGGATCCCTGCCCAGCAGCATGGATTAAAGTCACCAAGAAAGAACTTGGCACTGTAACTGACAAAATTACATAAAATCAGTTCTTCAACATGGCATCGTGCCCGCAAGCCTGAAAACCACCTCCATTCGTCCAACCTAAAAAAAACCACCCTTGATCCCTCCGATCCCTCATCATACAGACCAATCACAAGCCTTCCCTTCCTGGCAAAGATTGTTGAGAAAACAGTACAGCACAAACTGCAAGACCATATTGAAAAGCACAACCTACTCGACCCTCAGCAACATGGGTTCCGCCCACACCATAGTGCGGAAACCCTACTAAATACATTGATAAATACCCTAGCACAAAGGATGCAATGTGCCCATCAAGGCTTTTTACTCATCCTCCTCGACATATCATCTGCGTTCAACACTGAGATGATTGACATGGCAAGCTGGGTACGAATGGAGGGATGCACTTTGCTATATGGGGTTGTGGAACAGTTTCGTTGAGGGTATAACCAAAGTTCTGACTAAGGAAGGGTTTATTCAGGGTGGTTTGTGTTGGGGGGAAAGGAGGGGTGGAAAGGATAGGAGGGTGGGCAAGAGACCAAGGGAGAAATAAATAAAAGAGGGACGTCACGGACGCACCAGTGCTTATGCCAGGGCCGGTAGATTCTCAAGAGGGAAACTGTTACTCAGAGCATTATTGTTGATGTTCACAATTTATATTTGTTGGTTACACAGGTGAGAGACTTAGTTGACCATTCCTGGTGGAACTACGCTGTACATAATTGTGTATGTGGCATCCTTAATAAAGATATATACAAAAAAAAGAAATGTATTAAACAATACTGCTTTATCTTCATCAGCTTCTACATATTCCTACCCTTCAACCTTGAGTCTGACAAGACCACTTTTGCACTTTTTATAAAGACAATATATGCACCTATGTATGTTTAAAAAAATAGCTTCCAGAAAAGCTCCCCCACAAAGTTACATTTGCTTTGAGGCAGGCATAACTTTGTTTGCGTAAGAACAGGCACATAGGCTGGTACTTTAGAAAATGTACACATACATGCAGATCCCACCCCTGCTCTGTCTATTTGCCACCCTGGGAATGCTTACACATATATAGCAAAGACGTAGGTGCTATGGGGCCAGTATTCAAAGGATATGATATTTGTTTGTTTATATTTTAGTTTAGTTTTCTATATCGCATATCATTCAAACAGTTTCAGTTGCTGTGTTTTAAATATCATGTAGATATGCAGTGATATTATTTGAATAATGGCTAGTTTGTGATCTCCGGATAATGCCAAGACAATCTAAGGAGATATTCATGATTATCCAGATAAGAGCTTTTGAATATTGACCACTATGTTTTCTGAATGCCTATTTTATGTATGATTATCCATGGGGAATTTTAGAATTGCTTGAGTGCACTAAACACTATTCTACATGCTGAAGTTGTCAATTAAATTACCCCAGGTACCTAATTCTTAAAATTAAATGCTTACAGCTTGATTCCAATCCAGATGTAGATCCCCTCTGTACATCCAGTCTGAGCGGGACGTACAGAGGGGATCGCGATTTTGATCCCGCAGGGCACATCTAGCCCTGCGGGATCAGATTCGTGATCAGGCATGTACATGCAGACCGGAACTGTGATTCAGTCCAGCCTGCACGTATATGCACAGCCCCCCGACTAACTCAGTCAGGGCTTTTAAATGGAGCCACGGGACCATCAGCCAGCCATGACGATAAAAATTAATGGTGGCTAGGCAGGGCCGCCCATTGTCCTCTCTGCTTTTTGTACTGGCATTTACGCAAAGGGTTAGAGTAGACTCTTATATAGAAAGCCTGACAATGGGAGGGCAAATGATGTACTTTTCATATTTTGCAATCCAATTGATTTGTTTACAACGTTGATGGTGGAAATGATGGCTTTTGGGTCCATCTCTGGCTTTAAAGTTAATATCTCAAAGTCTGAAATTTAATTTTACAGCTCACCTAGGAATGGCAGTACTTGCAAGGCAATGCAGACCTTTATACAACACTCAACTACCTTGCTCCTAAGCAAGCTAATTAAGCACACTAACACCTGAATAATGCAATGACTTCAAAGAGCTTGCCTTCCTCTTTGAAGCTGAAGGTTAGAGGAGAAGAAAAAAACAGCAGCAGAAGAAAAAAAGCTTTGCCTTTCAAAAGAACACGGGGGCAGGGGGGGATACTCCAAGGCATTTACACAGTTTGCAGACCTGCAAACCTTGCAAATGCCATTGATCTGGATATTCACTGGCACTAACATGGTTAGTGTCACTGCAAATCCGCTGGTGCTGCTACGACATTACCTGATGTTAATCAGTTAGCATCGAGGCATGTTGGGGGTGTTCCAGGGTGGCATCCTTTGCTAACTGAGTAACAGTGATATTGAGCCACTGCCTGGTTAGAGACACATGGCTAAAGTAAGATTCATCCATAGCCATAGAAGTTACCATGCACCCACTGTAGTGGAACTGCTGCCAAGTTAGCTTCTGGATTCTACAGCCAATCTAGATATGGCCCCAGCATTGAAGCGGTGAAGGCTAGTCACTTTACTACAAGTGCTGAATATCTCCCCAACAGTGATTAAAGTCAAGATGAGGAACAAGGTGTTAGCAAGCTTAAAACAAACTGATAAATATTTTAAAAAAGGAAGAAAGAAAGATACGTTTTACAGTTTTATTTTGGCTGTGCCAGATTTTAGTTGTTAAGACTCTGCTTATCCTCCCCCCACTTCCTATGGCCAGTGTCACTTGAGATCTGTGTGTGTTTTGTCACGGCTTAGACTAGACTGTGGCCTAGGCGAGCAGCTAGAATGCCGGATGACCCTCTTCGTAGAAAGGAGTAGTTGTGACACGAATGGGTCAGGTATTCAAATGAGGATTTATTCCCCTCCCGGGGTTGGATTTTCAAAAGTATAATAATACAAACATAAGGACAAAAGCCATACACTCTGGCAGGTAAATAGAAGAAATTAAATACAGCTTCTTGCTTCTTTAGAATCACAGGTAACTATATTATTCAGCATACAGTTCCTTGTCTTATACGTTACTTCTGTGCTTTTCACAGCTTCTTTTAAACAGTGCTTTAACTCTGGCTTCAGCACAAAGAAGTGATTTTATCAGATATTATTAATGTACAATCCATTGCTTCATCAATAGACAATTCACTAGCAGTATCTGTTAGCATTGGTTCAGGCTGTGCTTTATCTGGACAAACATCTTCCTTATAACAATATGTTTATAGAGTTTCCAGTGCCGTGTCCTCACCAGGCTTATCTGACACACCCTCTCCAAAGTAAGGCAAACTGCTGCCGTCTAGCTCAGAGTAGAAGAGAGGAGAGACACACTTCTTAGAATAGCTTTTCCCTCTAAAGCCTCTTTGTGTCCTACCTTTTATGCTTTGTTGTGGACAGTGGAACTGCTCTGCTCTGCTCTGCTATGGAAGGATTTTTCTCTGGGAAGTTTCCTTCGGGGTTTGGCTTCTTTAAATTCTTCTCCTTCAGACATACAAATGTCCTCCACACAGTATTTCTCCCTCTCTAGGGCTTGCAACTGTTCCCAAAGGTCACACTCTTCAGATACATACGGTTTCTCTCTCTCTTCCTGCCATTCACTCTGCACAGCATGTAGCTTCTGAGAATCAAACTGCGTCACAGGTAACTGATTCTCACAGCTGATTTCTCCTCTGAATCTCTCCCTTGGTTCTTTCCTGTTCCTCCAACTTGAAGTGGAATTCTCACAGGCTCTCTCGTGGACTCTATCATGGGCTTTCCTAACAGCTCTATGACGTCCTCCCTGTGAGTCTTGCTGCAGTTCTTCTGAACCTCCTTGCAGTTCTGCCTGCAGTTCTGCTGAACCTCCTTGCAGTTCTGCCTTCTCTAACTGTTCTGAGTACTTCTTATACTGCTGATAAGGCGTTCCCCTGCTCAGGTGAAAGCTATTTGAATCAAGAGCTTGGAAATGTTTGCTAGTTGGGCGGGGCTGTAGACCTCGTGTCTGGGTCTGTTTACGTTGCTCCTGGCAACTAGGGATCATGTGGCTTGCCTGCCTGTCAGAATCTGATCTGAATCTAACAGATTCCTGTGCTTTCAAGGTAAGGGACAAATCTTCCTCATTACAGTTTATTGAAAGGTGTTTCAATATATAGCCACTTCCTCCAAACTATAGAATAGTCTAATAAAATTAATCCAGCTGCCACAGATATGAATGCTGCAGTAATAACGCAGCCAGATGCACAATATATTACTTCCACAGTGCAGGCAAACCCAGACCCCACTCCACAAAAGGAAGATAAAATTGAATTTAAAAGGATTTAAATGCTAACCTACAAAGTCAAGCAAATTTATGAGGAAGAGATGGAAAGACTCCTCTCCGATCTAAACAAAATGTGGCATAAGGAAGAAAAGGATATGTCTAAGATTTCAGAATCTCATATCACACAAAATAGCTTCAGACTCAAAACTACTTGCTTCAGTCAGAAAGAAATCTTAACTTTCTGACGAAATGTAACACTGAGGAGAACTTAGGAGAAAAAGATCATAAGGAAAACAAGGACCATAAATGTAAGCTCTTGATGGCAAACATCTGAATTTGTTCAGTCCTTGCGGCACACAAATCTAATTCTGCATGCATGGCTGGTGCAAGGGTATTAGGCCCTAGGCAAAATTTCAGTCTTGCTTCCCCTCCAGGCCGCCTCCAGGACAGAGTTTCAGTGACACGCCAATTGGTGGACTCCCTAGTCTGGTGGCAGTCACCCCAGCACTTCGAGGTGGACATTCCTTTTCAGGCCCCACGCCACTCGAGGGTCCTCACCACAGACGCCTCACTGCTCAGCTGGGGAGCCCACTGTGGAAATCTCCACACTCAGGGCATTTGGTCATCAGACGAGAGCACTCAGCAGATCAACCTCCTGGAGCTCTGGGCCATATAGCCCTGAGGGTCTTTCTTCACCACATACGTCACCAGCCTGTGCTGGTTCAGACGGACAACCAGGTGGCGATATTCTAATTGAACAAACAAGTGGGCACAGGGTCTTGAACCTTTTGTCAGGAGACACTGGTCCTCTGCTCATGCGCAATCCAACAGGGTATCAGCCTGCGGTCAATGAACCTGCCAGGCCAGGACAATCTGCTGGCCGACAGGCTCAGCAGAGTTCTCCAGCCCTACGAATGGCACTAGACCCCAGGGTAGCCAGCCGGCTTTTCCGGCTCTGGGGGGAACCCATGATGGACCTCTTCACCAGCCCAGACAACTTTCAGCTGCCCCGCTTCTGTTCCCGGCAGACCCACCCCTCCAGGGTGGCAGCAGATGCATTTCTAGTCTCATGGCAGGAAGGCCTCATGTACGCCTTCCTTCCGATCCTGCTGATCACCAAGACCTTGTTCTTAACCCTCTGTGACAGGGCCTCACTTATCCTGATAGCTCCTCGGTGGCCCAGGCAGCCGTGGTTCCCACTGCTTCAACAGTTGACAGTGGAGGCCCCCATCCCCTTGGGGACCGTCCCGGGACTCCTGTCTCAGGAGGGGGGCTCTCTCCTGCACCCCATCCTGGGGTCCCTGTTGCTGACAGCGTGGCAGCTGAGAGGTTGACTCTGGCCCCTTTCAACCTCCCGGTTGAAGTGGAGGACATTCTGCTGGCCTCTCGCAAGGTCTCTACTAGGAAGATTTATGTCTCTGCTTGGTGTGCCGAACATGGGGCTGACCCTTTCTTCTGCCCAGTGGCTCTGGTATTGCAGTACCTTCTCCCTCTCTCTCAGTGAGGGCTCAAATCTAACACCGTCTGGGTGCACCCGAGTGCCCTGGTGGTCCACCACCATCCGGTGGATGGTAAGCCCCTCTCGGCTGGGTGGCGGACTGTATCAGCCTTCCTTATGAGCAGGCGAGGCTCCCTCTGGAAGGCTGCATCATGGCACAGCGTGACAGGGCCATGGCGGCCTCGGTGGCAAACCTGCCCTCTGTCCCGATAGCGGACATCTGCCAGGCCACCACCTGCTCTTCAGTCTATACCATTGCAGCCCATTAGTGCCTGAATAGAGAGTCCCAACGGGACAGTGCCTTTGGCCAGGCTGTGCTCCATAACCTTTTCATAGTCTAAGCAACTCCTACCCTCTGACCCTTCTGTGTTCAGGCTACAGGAGTGCTGGTTTCATCGGACACAGGGGTCCTATATTGCTGCTGCTTGCAGCTCCTCATGCGGGAGCCCTTGTTTTTGCTACGGGATTTTGGTAACCTGTAGCTGGGGAGTCCCATATGTGAGGACTGCCTTCCTGCTTGTTCCCGGAGAACATAAGAACATAAGATATGTTATACTAGGTCAGATCGAAGTCCATCAAGCCCAGTATCCTGTTCTCCAGGACCAAGCAGGAAGTCAGTCCTCACATATGGGTGATGTCGGCGCCGACGGAGCCCCCATGCGGAGCATTTCCCCAGCTTTCAAAGAAAGCCTTTGAGAATGCAGCCATGCATGCGTGGTCCCCTTCCAGCCCAAAGGTGCCATCTTGCTCAGTCTTCTTTTTTCTGCGGAGCCCTATGGATGCCTGTCCTTGTCACCCGTGAAAAAAGTTGATTTTTCTGCATTGGGTCGAGTTTTTTCTTTGGTTCGACGTCGGTTCCTTTCCCGCCTGGACTCGGTACACCGGTGCCGAGCCCAGACCTCTCTTTTCGGTTTTTGTCCTTAGAGACTGCGTTTGCGCCTTTTTTCTTTTCCCTGGCAGCCCAATTTTTTGATCTTGCAGGGGCCCTTTTTCCCCCGATGGCTGCCAGTGGCTTTAAGAAGTGTGATCGGTGCAAGAAACTTATGCCTCTCACCGACACACATGACTGCTGCCTCCGGTGTCTAGGGCAAGACAATGATTCTACGGTCTGTAGCCCCTGTGGCAAAATGTCTTCCAAGGCATTACGGAGCCGTCAGCACCAGCGTGAGAGGATCTTCTCTGAATCTGCCTCCCCCTATATCCATCATCTTGATTTGGGATGGGTGATAGCAGGTGACATTTGCCTTAACAGGATATGTAAATCAGGCTTCAACATATGTGCAGCTAGTGTTCAAGAGATTTTGAGACCTTCTGGACTATCTCCCTGTCAGACTTAGGAGATCATCTGGGAAGCTCAGTATTCCAGATCCACAAGAGATGATGATATATCTATTCTCTCCATAGAAGATAGAGAATTCCTGAGAATTATGGACAAAGAATTCTTTAAAGATGAGTCAAACAGCCGGGTATCTCCTCTTCTATTCTGAACGTCTGACTGTGACTTCATAACAATAGGATCCATGCTCTCTCACTGCAGAGAACTCTGAATAGAAAGCAAAGACAAGCATTTTGTAACTTTCATGAAGGACATACCCACCATTGGCCATGCAGAGTAATCTCTATCTTTGAAAGAAAATGAAGAGTGCTAACTGACTTTGGCATGCATCATCCACAGAAGCCAAGTCAATTTTGAATCATATTTGACTGCAGTGCTCAGTTCCAAGGAACATCTCTGAACATTGTGCTCCTCACATGGCCTGAACTAATCAATAATCTGTTGGGGGTTTTGATCTGCTTCAGAAAAGAGCCTGTCACTATAAGAGCTGATATCTAGCAAATGTTTTACTGTTTACTGTACAAAGATTACAGAAATTACCTGAGGTTCCTGTGGTACCACAGTGACAACATTAACAATGAGATTGCTGAATACAGAATGTAAGTCCATATTTTTGCCAATAGTCTATCAGCTGCTGTTGCAACCTATGGACTCAGGATGAACAGTGGAAGAAGGAGACGGAGCACAATGGAAGAAGGAGAAAAGGAGCCCAGCGGAAGAAGGAGAAAAGGAGCACAGCACAGATGCCAGACATTTTGTAGAAATAGACATTTATGTGGATGATGGATTGAAATCCTTACCCACTTAAGAGAAAGCCAGAGACCAGTTGAAAATGATGCAGAAAATGCTAGCAAAGGTCAACTTGAGGCTTCACAAAGTAACCTCCAACAATGTTAAGATGATGAAAGCATTCTTTTCAGAAGACCATACTAAAGACTTGAAAAACTTAGACTTGAGATTTGATATACCTCCACTGCAATGCAGTCTCGGACCAAGTTGTGACTTAAAAAGAGATGCTTTTACCTTCCAGGTTTCAACCCAAGAAAAAACATATATTTATTGAGGTGTTTTGTCTACAGTGAAGAGTCTGTATGACCCATTAGGGTTTATGGATTTATTCACCATACAAGCAAGGTTCTTGTTAAGAGAACTTTAATCAAACACAAGTGATTGCGATGCTCCATTACTTCAAGAAAAGAGAAAAGAATGGGAAGCATAGAAAGAGTCCCTACAAGTCCTCCACATCCCATGTACATATACCTCTACATCTCTCAAGGATGCCTGCCACAAGGAGATTTGTGTTTTCTGGGAATGCAGTGGTGTACCTGAAGGTAACAGATGCACAAGGCACATCTTATATAGGATTCATCTTTGGCAAAGCTAAGTTAGCACCACAGCCTAACCACACTATTCCACAGCTAAGAGAACTGGGTATTCAAGGTATGGGAGGAGAAAGGGATAGAGAGCTTGGGTCATGTGGTGAACTTAGAGGTTGGAATTAAAATTTACGCAGCAGTGAGACAAGAGTATGAGCTTCCAGGGTCGCATATTTTTGCTATTATCAACTAAGGCATTATATCCAATCCCTTGTGCGCGTATTGGCAGTAGAGGTAGTAGAGCTGATACTAAATCAGGTGGACATCGAACCAGATGTCATTAAGTTCTACAATGACAACAAGGTCATGCTGGGCTATATACACAGTCTAATGAGGAGATTCTACATGTATGTCAGCAAAGGAGTTTGAAGCATCCAGAAGTCAATACGACCAGAACAATGGCATTATGTGCCCACCAACCAGAACCCAGCAGACCATGCTACAAGAGGTGTCCTGGCATCGAAGCTGATGCAGACAACATGGTTGAAAGGGTCATATTTCCTTGTTGAATATGCAGTCCTAACTGCAGAGAACTCTTTGGGGTATGTTTACTAAACAGTGCTAACGTCGCAGCGATGATGTTATCGCGTGATAAGTAACGTTATCGAGCGATAATGTAACATTACCATGCAATAATGTCACTTATCGAGTGATAACGTCTCCGGCGGTGTTAAGGCGCACAGAGGGTGGAGTAAGTCGTTCCAGAGGGCGAAGAGAAGGGGTCAATGGGCGGAGAGTGGGCGGAGAGTGGGCGGGGAGAGGCTCCAGGCACATTAACGCTGTGAAACCAGGGTCTGAAGATTAACGCCAGTGAAAACCTTGCATTAGAGGCACATTTGCAGGAGAGAGAAACCATTTCAGTCAGCAATGTACAGCAAAGGCAGGGAGACCAAGAAAAGTGATAGTAGTGATACATGTGCAGCAACAGCATAGTGCCCAAGTACGAAAGGACACTATGGTGAGACTGCAAATGGGGTACAGGGGGCTGCAGGTGGGACATGCAGTGGGGCAGCTGGGGCACAGGGTGGACTAGGCAGATGCCTAGGTGACACATAGGAGTGTAGAAACGGAAAACCAGCAAGACAGCAACTGACCAAGGGCAAACATGTCCACAAGTGTGTGTCCCACAGTGCTACAATGGACATTACCCAGCAAGTACCCAAAGGGCACATAACATTGGCAGGTGGTGCCGGGGGGAAGTGTGGATGTTTATGCAGGCACCCCTACCCCATATCATGCACCATAGGCAGCCGCCTACCGGCACAGTGGATGGCCTGGGACTGTGCACCACCAGCACCACCGGCATAAGGGCATGTCAGCATGGTGGCGGAGGGGTGCTGGTGGTGGAGGGGGCAGTGGCATCTGCCCACAGCAGATCAAGGCCAAGCCCTGCTTAGGTGGGTGCCGTGCACTGCAAAAGATATGGTCTGTCTGACAAACAGTAATGGTATCCACAGGGAATGACCTACCTCTGGGGCAACAGTTTGGTGCAGTACACACAGCCAGTGTGTTCAGGGGCAGAAGGTCACAGGTTCAAGTCCCAGCTGTGGCTCCTGCAGACCATGTCCCTATATTTTACGCAGTACTAAACTGTGGTAATAAAGATGGAACCTTTATTGCAGATAAAATAAACACACCATAAATGCCTATATTTTATCCTACAGAGCACATACACCATAGACATGTGCAGTCCCTAGAGCAGAGGTTCCCAACTGCAGTCCTGGAGGGCCAAACACCATTCAGGTTTCATGCTGTCCCTAAAAAATATGCTTGAGATGCATTTGTATGCACTGCCTCTATTGTATGCAAATGTATCTCATGCATATTCATTAGGGACAGCATGAAAACCTGAATCGAGTTGGGCCCACCAGGACTGGAATTGGGAACCTCTGCCCTAGAGCATAGGCCAACAGGGGCACAAACACCCACACCCACAGGCTCCACTATCCAAAGCCTCATGGAGAGTCAGGCTGGTGGGCCCTGCGCGGAGCAGCATCTACCAATACTAGCACCTGCATATCTTAGCAATGCCGTCATAAACATGGAAACATGTTCCACATATATCAAAAGGTTGCTATGATCAATGTCAGATAACAAATCCTACATTAAACACAATTTGTTAACAGAGATTCATCATAGCAACCTTTTGATATATGTGAGTGTGTTTCATATTTTGTTACTGACAGTGTGTACCACCCTGGAGAGTGTCCTTAACAGAATTGAGTACCATAGCAATGCCTGCACTGTGCCCAGGACTGGTGTGATGACCAGGGCGGCCAACCACCTCTCTCTTTGCACAATGCTGACATAGGTGTGGGAGTGTGTGTATGTCTATTCAGTGTTTTGTGGCTGCCTACACCTTACTGAGCCCACAGTGCTTGCACTGTTTCCAGTGTTAGCCTGCCAATGTGCATAATGAGGAGTAAGGTATTGTGGGTATGGCCCAGACAGGGCGGTCTGGGCAGGATGCATCTGCACAGGGCATAGGGCAATGGCTGGGGCATTGTAGTGCCCGACCACCACCTGCACGGACAGGGTGACCACAGCATGTCATGCTGTGAGGTCACTCTCACCCTGGCTGAGCAGTGACTATGGCATGTCCAGATTCCCACATAGTGCTATACAGAGCTTCTCTCAAGTGATATTTGGGAGTTCCCATTTCTGGGGTCCAATTGCTGGCATACCTGCTTGGTGTTTGTGCTTACATCCCACTTTTGGGCGTACACAGTTTCTCCAGGAACAAGCACTATGTACTAGTTAGCATACTGTCTGCAATTAGCTTGTGTATGGCTGGAACACCTTGCAGGGTGCAGCAGGTGAAGACTGACTGTGCCCCCTGCTGATGAATGTCAGATTGTGGTGGGGGGCAGCTGAGCTTTTCCAGGCCTACTGCCAGTGTTCTATGTGATACGTACAGATCTGCATTGAGTGCCCCGGAGGGTGCCCTTCCCCTGCAGGACTGGGGTTGATGGTCCCACAGCCCTTCATCATGTCCCGCTACTGCCTGCATTGCAAAAATGTAGAGTGTGGTTCTGTTGGTGGCATATCCTGGCCCCCACCCTAACCCAGAAAGGTTGGGTGGTAGGTGGTGCTACATTATCCGCATGTGGGTCCAGACACCCCCCTGCTCTTATAACTAGTGATCATGGCAACCACACAGTATATGCACTATTCTGGGTGTGTTATAGTCCACAAGGACTAGACATGACTAGGAAATACAGATAGCCACAGAGGTATCCTAGGTGTGTCTGCAAGGACTACCTGTTGCACACTGGCACTGATGAGGACCTGCAGAACAGCCTACCTCAGCCAAGTCAGGTTCTGTGGACCTGGTGCTGGGGGCTCCACCTCATCCTCAGGGTGAGCACAGGAACCGCACAATGTCACGGTCTGTAGCTACTCTGTGCCAGTAACACACATGGTCAGTTCCCCCTACCAGGCCAAGGTGCTGTGGAGGCGCATATCCCATCTTGTGATCAGATGTAGACTGCTGATCTGCATGTGCAGTGCATCATGGGTACGGATGGGTTTACCCTATCCTGGTAACCACAGCAGACAGTTTGTGTGGTGACCTGCAGTCTTTCTGTAGCCAGCCAGTGCTGTGTTTGACGCTATAGAGATATAGCCCACTGGTTATTACAATGATCTGTGGAGGCAGAGGTCATGAGTTTAATCCTGCAGTAGTGCTATTTAGTAAGGCTGTCTGAGGGATTTACTTTTAATTTAAAACCGTGCTGCCAGCAAAAACACCCTCACAGTGCCGTAACCTAAGGCGCCCTATAGGGCACATTATAAGGTGCCTTGGCGGACAGAGCACTTTATAACGTGCCCTAGAGGCGCCCTCTATCGCGCAATACAGATTCATTGCTACCTTGCCGCCGGAATGCCCACTACCTTATAAGGCATTCCTCACATTAACACTGCAACTAACACCGGTAACATTAGGATGGTTTAGTAAACATACCCCTTTGAGTTAGTGAATCCTGAATCTGACTCAGAAGTCCATCCAGAGATAACACACTCACTACCAGTATTGCTTCTGAAGGAAACATAGGAGCATATAGTTTCAACTGCTTTTCAAGATGGGTGACACTCAGAATAACTATAGCTCATCTCATCTATATTGCGCTTTCATTTCACCAGATTTTGGATAGACCATCAAATACTTGTTGCCCATGGCACCTCTGCACAAAGCCTTTCATGGACAATGAGCTCTCCCATGCACAGTAGGCTATTCTATGCTGCATACAACAAGAATCATCTGCAAGTTCATCAACCAAGATGAACCTGTGATCACTGACTCTGACACCCCGACAAACCACAAGTTGTTTCACCTGCTGCGGTTCTCGAGATCATCACGTTTTGCAAGAGAAAAACCTTCCAAAAGAAAGCCCTTTTTAGAAGTTGAATCCTTTTGTCGACAGTGATGGCCTGCTGAGAGTCAGTGGTTGGTTCACTCATGCTGAATTAGATAGCGGTGAAAAGAACCCCTCGTTCGTGCGTTTCTATCACAAGCAAGTCAAACACCAAGGTCAACACTTTACAGAAGGAGCTATCAGAGCCACAGAGTTTAAGATTATTGTAGCACAATGATGCATTACTACTGTTATTCACAAATATGTTAAATCCTGCAAACTATGGGGCACGTACCAAGCACAAAAGATGGCAGACTTGCCAGATGATTGGCTTAGTACTGAACCACCATTCACCTATTTAGGTCTGGATATCTTTGGGCCATGAGAAGTTGTATCATGATGAACTAGATGAGGATGGAAGAACAGTAACTGATGGGCTGTGATGTTCATAGTATGAGCAGGTACACATAGATTGTGAGCCCTTTCGGGACGAAGGACTGTATCCAGAACCTGCTTATAGTGATTGTAAACCGCTCTGATGCCCTTCAGCCTGGGCAGTATATCAAGAAATTGCATAAACATAAACATAAACATCTGTGCTGTTCACATTGAAGTTATTGAATTCATGGCTACATTCAGCTTCATAAATGTTCTTCAAAGAAGTTTGCTATCAGAGAACCAGCCAAACAGATCCATTCTGAATGTAGGTCCAATTTTGTGGGTGCTTGTAGAGAGCCTAAGTATAAATTTGGATACAATTTACAGTCCTACTGTTGGAAGGTACCCGTGTGACCGAAAGGTGTACATGGATATTCAACCCTGTCTCATGGGAGGCACTTGAGAACACATGATTGGGATTGCCCACCACATATTAGATTCCAAGCTTTCAGTGATTGAGACTACTCAACTCACTCTTGACATCCTTACTACCCTCTTAGCAGAGGTCTCAGCCATGATCAACATAAGACCTTTGGTTCCAATATTCACTGATCCAGAGATGCCATTCCTTCTAACACCAGACATGCTTTTGACACAAAAGCCTGGGACTGTTCCATTTCCATCTGGAGAGTTCAACAAGAAGGGTCTCTAAAAACAGCAATGGTGCAAGAGATAAGGTTGCTGGGGCCACTTGGCAAAAGCGATCATAGCATGATCTCCTTTGATTTAATTAGTGGAGGAGGGATGGTAAGGAAATCCACAGTACTACCTTTTAACTTTCAAAAGGGAGGCTATGATAAAATGAGGAAAATAGTTAAGAAAAAACTAAAAGGAACAGTTGAAAAGGTTAAAGACTTACATCAAGCTCGGGTGTTCTTTAAAAATACTATCTTGGAAGCCCAGACCAGCTGTATTCCACGCTTTAATACAAGTGGAAGGAAGTCCAAAAACTGCCAGCATGGTTTAAAGGTGAGGTCAGAGAGGTTGTTGTTGCCAAAAAAGCATCTTTCAGGAAATGGAAAAAAGAGCCAAACGACGAAACCTGGAAACAGCACAAGCACTGGCAAGTCAAATGCAAGACATTGATAAAGCAGGCAAAGGGAGAATTTGAGAAGAAGCTTGCTGCGGAAGCAAAAACGCGAAATAAAGATTTTTTCAAGTACATTCGTAGCAAAAACCCTGTGAGTCAGTTGGTCCATTAGATGATAGAGGGGTTAAAGGGGCAGTAAGAGGGGTTTGAATTAATTCTTTGCTTCGGTCTTTACTGAGAAAGATGTAGGGATGTTACCCATGACTGAAGTGGTATTTAAAGGTGATACTGCAGAAGAATTGAAAGAAATATCGATACACCAGGAAGATTACAACTATTTGATAAACTGAAGAGTAACAAATCACCTGGACCGGATGGTATACATCCAAGGGTGTTGAAAGAACTGAAATATGAGATTGCAGACCTGCTATTAGTAATCTGTGAACTATCCTTAAAATCATCTATAATAACTGAAGAATGGAGGATGGCCAACGTAACACCAGTTTTTAAAAAGGGTTCCAGGGGTGATCCGGGAAACTACAGACCGGTGAGCCTGATGTCAGTACCGGGAAAAATGGTAGAAACCATCATAAAGAACAAAGTTACTGAACATGTAGATAGTCATGGCTTAATGGGAGACAGCCAACATGGCTTTAGACAAGGAAGATCTTGTCTTACTAATCTGTTTTGTTTTTATGAAGGTGTGAATAAACAGGTAGACAAAGGTGAGTTTGTTGATATAGTGTATCTGGACTTTCAGAAAGCCTTTGACAGGGTCCCTCATCAGAGACTTTTGGCAAAACTAAAAAGTAATGGAAAAGGAGGCAGTGTACTATTGTAGATCAGGAACTGGTTAAAAGATAGAAAGCAGAGGGTAGGGCTAAATGGCCAATTTTCCCAATGGAGAAAGGTGGAGTACCCCAGGGATCTGTGCTGGGTCCACTGCTTTTTGACATATTCATAAATGACCTGGAAAAGGGAATAACGAGTGAGGATATCAGATTTGCAGAAGATATAAAACTATTTAAAGTTGTTAAAACCCATGAGGATTGTGGAAAATTGCAAGAGGATCTTGATAAACTGGAAGATTGGGCATCAAAATGGCAGATGAAATTTAATGTGAAATTTAGTTATGCACCTAGGGAAGAACAACCTAAACTATGGTTACACGATGCAAGGCTCCATATTAGGAACTACCACCCAGGAAAAAGATTTAGGCATCATCATGGATAACATGCTAAAACCCTCCTCCCAGTGTGCAGCGGCAGCCAAGAGAGCAAATAGAATGCTAGGAATCATAAGGAAAGGAATGGAAAATAAAACAAAGGATATTATAATGCCTCTGTATCGTTCCATGGTGCGATCACACCTTCAATATTGTGTGCAATTCTGGTCGCCGTATCTTAAAAAGGATATAGTGTTATTAGAAAAGGTACGGAGAAGAGCCACCAAAATGGTAAAGGGGATGGAAGGATATCCCTGTGAAGAGAGGCTAAAAAGGTTAGGGCTCTTCCACCTGGAAAAGAGATGACTGAGGGCAGATATGATAGAGGTCTATAAATTAATGAATGGAGTGGAACGGATAAACGTAGATCAATTGTTTACGTCATCAGAATATAGAAAGACTAGGGGACATGTAATGAAGCTACAGGGTAACCTATTTAAGACTGATAAGAGTAGGGCGGAGCCTGGTTGCTGGTCAAGATGGACTTGTAAGAGCTGAGCTCCGGAGGGCAATTGGCAAGAATCCTGACTTCTGCTATCTTTAATCAAATAGTTCCTACCTACTTGGTTATTATTCGATCCTGGATATGTCAGGCTCCAATGCGGCTGGATTACCAAGTTTCTCAAAATGCCAGTGCAAAGAGAACCAAAATAGAACCTCTCTCTCCTCACAAGATGGCAGTCATCCAAGACTGTCCTGAGACTTTGCAGGAGTTCCTGGCTAAGATTCAGACAGTCAAAGACCTGGTCAATGCAAGAAGATATCAACGCTTTGAGAACTTCTATGGAAGCAATTACGGCTCATTTGGAGAAGGTGGAGGGTGATGTGGCATCACATGGGGAAAGGCTCAAGTCCGTTGAGAAGCAGGCCAAGCTGATACAATCACTACAAAGAGAGGTGGAAGACGGCAATAACCGCTCATGGAGAAACAACATAAGAATACTAGGAGTACCTGAGGGTGCATAGGATTCCTTCTTGCAGGCCATGATTCTGGGTGTATTAAAGTTGCAGTTTGTTATGCCATTCGAAATCGAGCATTCCCATCGAGTGCCTACTCAATCCGTAGTCGCGGGCAAGCGTCCACGCCCAGTCATTTTGAAAGTTCTACGTTTTCAGCAAGTAATGCAAATAATGGGAGCTGCCAGAGCACTTTCAAATTTGGAATACCAGGGACATAAACTCCTGGTCTTCCCGGATTTCGCAAAGGTGACATTGGATCAGAGAAAGAGTTTTCTGGCATTGCGTCCACGCTTATTACAGCTACAGGCCCGATTTGGGCTGCTCTATCCTGCCCACATGAGAGTCACGCTGCATAACCAGACCAAGACTTTTGATGATCCAGGGGTTTTATATGCATTTCTGGAAGATAAGGAGGCAGCGGTGATGCGGTGAAGTTCATTTCGCAGCTTTACTTGGTGCAGTTTTATGGCATTCAATATCATGGCGTTTGACTGGTCTGAGTTTGTGTAAAGGAGACTTACGCAGAAGCGACATTTAATCACACAGTATTACTATGTAGTGAGACACTCATTTTGTTTTCTTTGAAGGAACGCCAGGGCACTTTCCTGATCAAGGTGTTTTTTGTTCTCTCTCTCTCTTTCTTCTTTTGTGTTTTGTGTTGTTTGTGCTGTCTATGGTGGTTGAGAGAATCTTGGAGCTTGGAAGAGTGAGAGGGCCCTTAGTCATTTGGCTGGGTCTTTTAGGTCATAAGCTGACTCAGTGAGGGTTGCCCTGCCATGCAGTTTTGGTGGTTAGGGTTTGGGTACTTTGTCTTTTCTTTTATTGTGGGAGGTGGGCAAAGCGTGAAATTTTAAGTGGCAATAGAATTGGGAATGTACTAGGTCATTTTGCTCTCCATGTCTGTCTTGTCCTGTTGGGCTCACCTGCTAATTTTGTGGGTTGTATAGCCTCCCTGGGTTTGGTTTGGTGGGTTTGATGTTAGGTTTTCAGAATTATGGGTTCTTATTATGAGCGATCATGTACAGGGGCTAGGGCTAAATTATATCTCCTTTTTTAATTTTTTATTTATTTACAGTCTTTTTTATACCGCGCTATTCGACATCAGTGCGGTTTACATGAAAAAGAAACTTATACGGTGCAGGGGACTGTTCCGTATTTACAATAAACTGGTGCTTAAAACTTGGATAAACTGGGGTAACTATTTACATATAGGCTTCATATCAGGTCCTATCATAGATTAATGATGGTGTGTTGGTGTAGGTGAGATGGTTGTTGGTACACCTACATCTAGGTAGTGTTTGAGGAAGAGGTGGTGTTTTAAAGCCTTCCTGAATTGTATTAGGTCAGGGATTGCCCGGATGTCAGGTGGTAGGGCATTCCAACATCTGGGTGTTGTCACACCCTGGTCCACCAGCAGCGTGGCAAGCTGGTTGGGCTACAGGGGGACCTTTTACTGAAAGGATTCCTTTTCAATAAGGTAGTTGAAGCTCGAGTGGTAAAGCTTAAATCAAGGTTTTATTTCCCTCCCGGGGTTTGGATTCAACACAAGTACAAAAGAACATAAGCCATGCTCTGACCAAAAAGAATAAGGACAAAAATAAAGTCTTGTGCTTTATAACAGGCAGTTAACTCACTTCTAACACTGTATCTCTTCAGCACAATGAAATTTCTTCATTAAACACAGCCAATGTACAATCCATTTGATAGTCAGACACGTCCGGTTCAGGAGGATCAATGATCATTGCTTCAACCTGACTATCATCTATAATACATTGCTGCTTATATGATGTTGGCAGATTATTCTCCTCTGCCAGCTTTCTGGACTTCCCTATTAGTTCCTCCAGCAGATAAGGGTCACTGTCAGCATATCCTGGTATATAATTCCAGTGGGCTTTATGTCCTTTATAACCTCTATGAGGAAAAGACTTGGGCACAGCTTTACCCTTGTAAAACAGCCTATCTCTTGGGTTTGAGTCAGGAGAAAAGCTAGGTACTGCTTCTTCCCGTAAGGGTTTAAATCTCAGAGGCTTTTCTCTAGATTTTAGCTGTTTGTCACCCTCTTCCCACATGCAGATGTCTGACACTGTGTATCCTTTCTTTCTTGAGGCTTGTGCTGGCTCTCCAGCTGTCCTGACTGGTAATTTCCCCTTATAACTATCTTCAGCATAAGGTATACGTTTGGAGGTTTGGTTAAAAGCTTTCTTTTCCTTTCTCCTCCAATTACCACTATCAGTTGTTCTCTGCCAGCTTCTCTCACAATTAGAATTAAAGTCAGTTATATCAGTTTTCCTACAAGCCCAAAGCAGACGTTGTTTCCCAGGTTCAGACCTCAGCTTGCACTCATTATTCAGCTGGTCTTGATCCAACACGTCTCTCCTGCTTTCAACTGCTGGTCTCACTGTATCCTTAAAACTGCTTTCTCTGAAGTTATCAACGCTGCCAAAGCCCACGTTAGATCTCCTTCTCCAGCTAGAACTGTTGCTGCTTCCACTTCTCTCTCTATTCTCTAATGAACGTCCCTTATACGTTTGCTGAAGCTCTACTCCAGCTCCTCCCCCTCCCAGGTGAAGGCTATCAGAGCTAAGAGCTGGGGAATGCCTATCAGCTGTGCAGGGTTCTCTCCCTCGTGGCTGGGAATGTTTGTGTTGCTCTTGGCAACTGGGTGTCCTGATATCTTCCTTCCTGCTAGAAACAGCCCTATTAGTCCTAGGTTCCACTGCTTTCCTATCACAGGATATCTTTTCCCCATCACAGTGTGCAGAATCTAAATGCCCTGTTTACTGTTGCCTGGGTGCATTGAGTTACTGTCTTAGGGATTAAAGTGTGTTTATTGCTGCAGATCTTCTGGCCCTGTTGGGGGGAGTCATGTGGGTGAGCTCCGTGAGTGAGGCAGAGGAGAGCCCGTTGATGGCCTTGAAGGTCAGCAGTAGGGTCTTGAAGGTGAGTCTGCTGTGGATAGGGAGCCAATGGAACTGCTTCAAGATGGGCATCACATGGTCATGCCTGGAGGCGCCATGTAGCACTCTGGCTGCGGTATTCATTGCTAGCTGGAGTGGACACAGCGTGGCTCGTGGAAGCCCTTGTAGGATCGCATTGGCGTAATCAAAATGTGGGATGATCAGCGCTTGATAGATTGTCCGGAAGTCGTCTGGTTCTAGCAAGGAGCGTAAGTGTCTGAGAGTCCGGATCTTATGATAGACTGCTTTTACCATGTTGCTAATGTGCGCTTTCATGTCTAAGCGTTGGTCTAAGGTGACCCCAAGGTATCGGATTGTGGATTTGGTTTGTAGCTCCACTTCCTTGACTTTTAGGCAGGCTGGAGGGATGTATTCTTGGTTCTTCGTGACAAACAGAACTGCTGTTTTCTTGTGCTGTATTCGGAGGTTTTGGGTCTGGAGCCAGTTGGCCACTGCGTCGAAGCAGTCTGTCAGTGGGGAAAAGTCCAGATGGTCGGTTAAGAAAGGCATGTAGAGTAGTACATCGTCAGCATATATCAGGCAGTTAACCTTGAAAGATTGGATGAGGTTACAGATTGGCTGCATGTAAAGGTTGAACATCAGGGCAGAGAGGGAGAAACCCTGTGGAACGCCCTGCTTCTGGTAGAAGGGTTCTGATGTTGAGGTTTCCGAGCGTACATGCTGCCATCTATCAGACAGTTATGATTTGCACCAGTTTAGTGCTGTGTCACAGATACCCTTCTCTTCGAGCCGCTTCAGGAGGATCTCATGGCTTACTGAGTCGAATGCGGCTGCTATATCCAAGAAGACGAGGACAAACCCTTGGCAGGCGTTATCGATTCCGGTAATTATGTTTCTGAAGAGGGTAGTGAGTAGGGTTTTCACACCATGGGATTCCATGAATCCATGTTGGCAGGAGTCCAGCGGGGCGGTGTCGTCAATGTGGCGTTGTATCTGGCGTTGGGCTTCTTTTGCAATTATTTTGGCTAGTAGTGGTATGCTCGATATAGGTCTGTACGATTCAACCTTCTGAGGGTTGAGCTTGTTATTTTTCAGCAATGGCCTGATGGATGTGTGTTTGAGGCTTTGGGGGAACGAGCCGGTTGCGAAAGACAGGTCCATGAGTCTGGCTATGAATGGGCTGAATTCGCTACGTAGCTCTTTTATCCAGAAGGCAGGACAGGGGTCCGTCTGTGCCGTGGAGGTGTTGATCGAGGCGATTGTGTCTTCAATGTGATTTTTGGACGGGGTGGAGAAAGTGGTCAGTGGTGTTGTGTATGTTGGTTCTTGGGTGGTGGTGGGTACTGAGGACTTATTGGTCTGGCATAGTTTTGATTGCAGGAAATCTGCGAATTCTTGAGGGTGAATCATACTTGTTTGTTCCGGTCCCGGTTCTTTTGTTAGGTTCTTGACAAGGTTGAATAAGTCATGTGGTTTGCTTAGTGAGCGTTTCAGAGTATCGGTGTGGAATTGCCTTATTTTCCCTGTGATTGTCTCACGATGTTTTGCCAGGTGACTATTATATGCTTTCTGGTCTGCTGAGGAGTGTGATCGCCGCCAGCATCTTTCGAGCTTCCTTAGGCAGAGGAGAGATGTTCTTAACTCAGTGGAGTACCAGGATGCAGTGGCTCGTTTCCTTGGAGGCTTGTTTGATGAAGGGCGTTGTGCAATGGTACTGAGGCTGTTATTCCAGCTAGAGATCAGCTAGTCGAGGTTGGGTGTTGTCAGGGCAAGGAGTGAGCGGGATTGGGTCAGGATAGTTTCCTTGTCAAAAGGTCGGAAACTCCGTGGTGGTGTCCTGGTGGTGCTACTCGGGCTTCTGGAGTACTTCTGGTGGTGGCCCGATACTGGTATCTGGAAGTTTATTAGCTTGTGATCGGACCATGGTATCGCGGTGAAGGACGGCGTAGGGACGTGGGCATTTTCAAAGGCTTTTTTGTGGGGCGAATATCTGGTCCAATATGTTTCCTTTTACGTGAGTGGATTCATTGATTAGTTGCTGGAAACCTAGTTCCTTGAGGGCTTCAAGGAAGGCTACGGCTTGTGTGTCCTGCAGGGTTGGTAGATTGAAGTCCCCTAGTAGCCAGGTTGGGGTGCGAGGGTCCAAGGCATTGCAGGCAAGGTCGATTATTGTTGAGAGGTCATCAGGGGAGGTTGATGGTGCTCTGTACATTAGGTTGATGGAGCAGTATTTGCTGGCTATGGTAACTGTATCGAGATTCATTGTGCTGGTTGCGTTGATGAGGCGGAATTGGAGGTCAGTTTTGGAGAGGATGAGTACTCCTCCACCCTTTTTGCTGTCTCTTTGGCAGCTGTGTGTTGAGAAGTTGGTGGGTAAAAGGTGGTTGAGGAGGACTGCGTCATCACTGGATAGCCATGTCTCTGTGATCAGGAGTATGTCGAGGTCATAGAGGGGTATCAAGTCAGAGATCACCGGCCATTTCCTGCGGATTGAGCGTGCATTTATGAGGGCACATTTTAGGTTTTGGGGCTTTGGGCTTTCCTTTGGTTTGGCTTTTTTGGTGTGTTGGAGTGAGATTTGTAGTAGGTACTGGTGGGGTGTACGGGTGACTTCCATTGACCTGTGATGAGAGGTACTGGACCATCTCCTCTCGTGTCTTTGTAGTATTGGTATGTGGTTGTGGGTAGGTGTTAGGGCCAATGTGTTACTGAGCCATCCAAGGAGGAGGTGGCAACTGACTATGGCAGTGAGGGATGGGGCCATTGTGGTGTCTGTCCTGTTGTGCATGGTCAAGGGACTCTTCTGGGTTGGCTGGAGGGTAGGCGGAAGCGCTGCTCTCTTACAGGCTGCTATGCGAGTATCTAGTTACCCTAAGTAATAGCTTCTAGTATCCCAGAGGGTAACACCAGTGTGCTGCTCCTTAAAGCACCATATCCTTACAGGCAGACAACAGTATTATGGCAGGCACAGTTTCTTACAGGCAAACAACAGTAGTATGGCAGGTACAGTATCTTATAGGCTGTTATGTAGCTACTAAGTGGCACAGTAACACTGACAGATTTAAAACCTACAGGAACAGAGTCATAGACCGGTAACATAGGCATGTAACAGCATTACTTGTGTAAACATCTATGGTTCTTAAGCATGGTCGAGACAACTATGTTCTGGGTAAGTTCCCTAGGTAAAGGTGCAGCCTGGCTTAGTGTGTTCCATATGGTGTTCTATCATACCTACTTTGCTGACGGAGTTTGTGTTCTGTTGCAGCTTTGGCTATGTCTGGAGCTGGTGGAAAGCTTGGCCTATGTTGATCTGTGTCCCTGATGCTTGTTCCGCGTGCAGGCGTGGATTCTGTTGGTTCTTGGCAGGAGTTTTCTTCTTTGAGGTCCCCGCCTAAGGGCCATGCCAAAGGGCCCTCTGGCGAGGCCCTCAGGCGTGGGCCCGCCAGGCGTGGGCGCGCCCGATGGCGCTCTCTTTCAAACAGGAGCGGACTGCCCCAATTGGGCAGAGCTGGAGCGGGAAGTCCGGGTCGCTGGCTCAATCCCCTCCAGGAGAGCTGCTGCTGGGTCGGTGGAGGGCTTCTGATGCTGCACCCGATGGTGCTCTCTTTCAAACAGGAGCGGACTACCCCAATTGGGCAGAGCTGGAGCTGTCTGATTTGGCAGAGCTGGAGCTGCCCTAATTTGGCAGAACTGGAGAGGGAAGTCCGGGTCGCTGGCTCAATCCGCTCCGGGAGAGCTGCTGCTGGGTCGGTGGAGGGCTTCTGATGCTGCACCTGATGGTGCTCTCTTTCAAACAGGAGCGGACTGCCCCGATTGGGCAGAGCTGGAGCTGTGCAGGCTGCCCCGATTGGGCAGAGCTGGAGCGGGAAGTCCGGGTCGCTGGCTCAATCCCCTCCGGGAGAGCTGCTGCTGGGTCGGTGGAGGGCTTCTGATGCTGCGCCCGATGGCACTCTCTTTCAAACAGGAGCGGACTTCCCTGATTGGGCTTTCTTTGTTGGTTTCCTTCAGGTTAAAGGTGTCTCTATTGCTGGCATGGAAATTAAACTATCTGCATATGCGGATGATCTTCTGCTTTTCACCACACTTAGCTCCATACTGATCATTTTAGAATTGATAGATAAATATTCAGGATTATCTGTCTATAAAATTAATTGGTCAAAATCTGTCGCCTTCCCCCATAGAACGGATATGGAGGAATTTCCTTTTGTATGGGAACCTAAGATGATGAAATATTTGGGAGTTCACTATTGTTACCCACTTAGTGTAACCCTACAGTACAATGAAGAAGAGATCCTAACTACAGTTCATAATATAACAGCAAAGTGGTCACTTGGTGGGGTCGTCTTGAAGCTATAAAAATGACTATCACTCCTAAAGTGAATTATATATTAGAAATGCTACCTGTCTTTCTTACAAGTAAAGTGTATCTTCAAATTGAACGGATTCTGGTTCAATTTCTATGGGAAAATAAACCGCCTAGAATTACTCTTGGGAAACTCGTATCTAAAAAAGAGGAGGGGGGGTGAATTTCCCTGACTTTCAGGCCTATCACTGTGCTTTTTTGCTAAAACAAGGATTGCGATGGGTGGATGAGGCTGTAGGTTTATGCCCACTATGGCTTGAACTAGAAGAGAGATTGAGTACTCCTCTCCCCTTGAATCTTCTTCCTGGCATGGTGTCTGTTAAGAGGTTGAAGTCTCACAGAATCATATCGGACACTCAGAAGGCTTTTCAGCAGTTAGCAAGTGCAATTCCTAAGGAGGATTGCTTATCGAAATTAATACCCATCTGGCATAGTCCCTTTTTTAAAATTAATCAATGCTCATTTGCATGGCAAAAATGGTTTAGCAAGGGCATTTGGAGCGTTGGCCAACTAATATTGGATGGCAAGTAGAAACCCTTTTCCACTTTGCAAAGGGAATTTGATTTACCTCAGTCCCTATATTTTCAGTGGATTCAGCGGAGGCATTGTATAGAAAAATCCCAGTTAGATATTACTTCATTGTCTGACAAATGGGGGTTAATGAGTAAGATAAGTTCAATATATATGACCCCTGGGGTGGCTTCCCAATATTGTAAAATAGTGGTTCAGAACAATAGTTCTCAGGTCATTGGAGTTCAACGAGTATGGGAACATGACAGTGGAGAAGTCCTCTCTCTAGAAACTTGGACAAAATTCTGGGGTAAGGTAAATAGGGTTTCTCATTCTGCCTCTGTCTCACAAGCATTGTACTTTTTTGCGCACAGAGCACACTTTACCCCTGTGAAGGTTGCTAAATGGGATAAGGCAGCTGGGAATGAGTCTTGCTGTTGTCGGGGAGATGTCGGCACTTTGAGACATGGTGTTTGATTCCACTAATATTCAGTCTTACTGGGTTTCAATATGGAATCGCATTCAAGAGGTGCTGGGATTCCGGGCCACTCTATCTTGGTCTGTGATCGTTTTTCGATCAGCAATTGACATCCTTTCTATGCCCAGTTGGCTTCAGCATTGGAACAGCTACCGGAAGGAAGGTTAATTGTGGGTAGTGACCTGAATGGGGTCCTGGACCCCCTGATAGACTCATCACGACAGAATACTGGCACCCGTGAGGGGATGATGCCTTCACCTAGTAGATTTGTGGTGGCTTCTGCAGCCCACAGAAAGAGACTATACCCATTTATTTCACTCTCACAGGACCAGTGCTCGCATCGACCACATTCTTACATAGGAGAACGTATTTACACAGGTGGACGAGGCTAAAATAGGACCAGCAGAACTATCCGACCACGCACCTATTTGGATCTCACTGGACTGGTACCAGAGCCTGAGAGGACCACGGCTGTGGCTGTTCCCCTTGGAACTATAAAAGGAGGAGCGGTTCCATAGCTATATCAGGGAAAAGTGGCAAGCTTAAGTGACCCATAATTCGCAACATCAGGACGACCCATAATTATTTTGGGAAATGGCAAAGGTGGTCTTAAGAGGAGAGATTATGGAATATTCAGCATGCTATTGATGCCTTCTTAATGCTCGGGTTCTAAGACTGGAGCACCAGATGGTGCAGGCTCAGAGACAAAATGCCCAGCACCCGACGACAGACTCCAGGACATGGCTTTTAGAAACCTAGGCAGCGTTAAATGAGGTCTTGCACCAGCGAACCAAAAAATCTCTTATGTACTACAAATATCAACTTTTTCAACATGGCACTATGACAGGTAAGCTGCTGGCATGATGTCTGCGGGGAGGGCAGGGGTCACGGCTGGTGCCAGCTTTATGTGAAGGAGTGGGCAAATTACATAAAACATCGATGAAGATTGCCCACCTTTTTTGCACATATTACCGAGCTCTATATAGGGGACAGCGAGTGCCATCTGATATGATTAACTCGTATCTTTGGAACCTGGCTGTACCCAGATTGACTGTACAACAGACGGAGCAGCTGGGGGCACCCATCACAACACAGGAGATATATAACGGCATTGAACAGGCACAATGCTGTAAAGCCCCTGGCCGGGACGGGTTTACAGCCAAATTTTACAAACTCTTACATGTTGACTTGGTGACCACAATGGTGACCATTTATCAGCAAGGTACCCAACAACAGGGGTTCAAATGGGTGAATAACCATGCCTATATCATACTACTTCCTAAAGCAGAAAAAGACCGGTTCTAAATTTATTTATTTATTTATTTAACTATTTCTTTTATACCGCCCCTTCCAGAGATCAAGGGCGGTTTACATATAACAGATTAACAGTCTTGTACACAATTTGTATACATTTTACATAGAACAGTAGAAATCAACTATTTACATTGAACAGTAAATATAAACTTTGTAGGTATTGTAACAAAAACAACTAGAAGGTATTAAAGCAAAATCTTTGTAGGTATTAAAGCTAAATGAGCTCATATCTCCCCATTTCACTAATTAACTTAGATCTGGAATTGTTAGCAAAGATCTTGGTGGAAAGATTAGCCCCACTGTTGCCTGAGCTAGTGCGTGAACCACAGGTGGGCTTTGTAAAGGGTCGTTATGCAACAGGTAACTAAAGAAAGATCATAGCCTCCCAGGAGTGGGCCCATACACAGGAAATATCATCATTGCTAATTAACTTTGACGCTGAAAAGGCATTTGATAGAGTGGGATGAGAATATCTTTTTCAATTACTCCCTCACTACGGGATAGACAGGACCTACCTGCAAATGATTAAGATCTTATATGCGTACCCTACAGCGGTGATTTTAGTTAATGGACATCTCTCAGAGACTGTCAAGCTAGAGAGTGGAACGCGGCAGGGCTGCCCCCTTTCACCCTTGCTATTCATGTTATCCCTAGACCCCTTCATTTGGGTGCCGGAAGGCTGTGCCTTAGATTCATATGGGTCACTCGGAATTTAAGATAGCGGCATTTGCTGATGAGAGTGGTCATCCCTCCCTATGTCACTCGCATGATTCTGTTCCCACAGTTGCTCTATATGTTGCAATCTCTGCCAATTTGCCTGCTATGTAGAGATGTCACCTTACACGAAAGAGACTTACGTAGATTTCTTTGGTGCAGTGGGCTGGCGAGAATCTTGCTATCACGCCTGAGGGGCCTTTAGTATTGAAGAAAATTTGGAATCCCAGACATTTACCATTACATGCAAGCATGCCAGCTGCGCCACTTGCAGGACTGGTTGTGGCAGACTGAGGTGTTTACCCCCCGGGATCTGGAAGCGGAATTTGTGGGACCCCTATCCTTGACAGCAGTACTACACGTCAAGATGGGGTCGTTGCCAGAGAGATTGCACCGAAGTTGGCTGGTGGGGCCTATAAGAGGGGCTTGGTGATATCTTTGCAGGCAATGGCGCATCTCCCTGGCCGTTTCCAGTTTCATGTCTATTCGAGGGAACCCACACTTTACGCCAGGCTCAGAGAACTGGGTATTCACGGTATGGGAGGAGAATGGGCTAGAGAGCTTGGGTCATGTGTTGAACTTAGCGGGTGGAATTAAACTTTACACAGCAGTGAGACAAGAGTATGAGCTTCCAGTGTCACATATTTTTGCTACTATCAACTAAGGCATTATATCCAATCCCTTGTGCGCATGATTGAATTTTTTGAAATGGGAGACCAAGACCGTTTGTCTATTTCGCAACTGTATCATAAGTTGGAGCATTGGCCTCCACTCACAGACTTTTCAGTGATAGAAAGGTAGTGGGAACTGAAGCTAGGGCTATAAATGGAAGCAGGGACAGTGTGACGAATTATTGCTCGAATCCCAGCTTTGATTAAATCGGCTCAGCTACAAAAGATACAGTATTGTGCCATCTGTCAAACCCAATTCTCTCCGCTACGGGCAGTACGAAGTGGTGTGGCCCCTAGCAATAATTGACCTTGGTGTGGAATACTCAACCCAAACTTGGGGCGCTTATGGTGGAAATGTAGGCAGATATAAAGATACTGGAGGCTGATACAAGGCTACTTGGAAACCATAGTGAGACAGCTAGTGCCTTGGATAGGGCGGCTGATGGTACTGAACCACCTAGCTCAGGCCAAACCAAAAGGGCAACGGGAGAGACTACTGGTACGGAAAGCTTGTTTGGTAGGTAAGCAAATTGTGCTTCAACACTGGCGAGAGACAATAGCCACCTTGTTTTGGGAGTGGAGGAATAACTTCCACTGGTTGATGTTGATGGAACACCTGTCATCAGAGGGGAGAGGGAGGAGGATGGACGACACTTTGGGGAAGATAATTAATACCATGACCCTGATGACCTGTAATGAGCTGCTGACACTGTAGAGAGGTGCTATGAGTCCAAGGGGAAAGTGAAGGTGAGCCCGAATTTGGGAGGGAACCCAGGAAAGAGTAGGTAAAGGAGTAAGGGGGAGTATGTAAAGATGACATAAGAAAAGGGAGGGGGAGGGAGGAAGAATGGAATCAGGAGGGAGGAGAAGAACCTTAGATAGCTGTCATATAGGAACAGGCACCTACACATTGGGGCTGGACAGGGCTGCTGGCCAGGCATCAGAACAACTGCAGGGGCAGAGACCCTTGCTCCACTGCTACTTTATTATCCTTATTATGGACCCACACCTGTCTGGGGAAGGGTGGAGAGAGAGAGGGGAAAGTGGGTAAAGGGGAAATACGATGGGGGGGGGAAACAAAAATTAAAAAATGGATATTGCTGGGAGGTACTAAAGTACGATGTGTATATTGTGGGGGGATCCAGATAATAGAGGAATATCAACTGTGCATGCTATTTGTTCTTGTGGGAAGGGAAGAAACCAATTGTACAAAGTTGGAGTTGACTTTTGCTAATAAAAATGATTTGAAATAAAAGATAACCAATCTCAGCACAACAACTGGCCACTGGAACTTGTTAAGACCTTTCCCAGCAAAGATGGAAATGTCCCCAAAATTGAAGTCAGAACCACAAAACAAGGGACCACAAATCCTTCCTCAGACCCATCTATGAGGCAATTCTTGGTTCTCAAAAAGGCATATGAACTTTATGGACTTTTTGCTTTTCCAGTAGTTTGAGAACTCAGACTTTTTCTCATTATGTTGTCCATTGTTTGTGCTTTTTTCTAGATCCGTTGGAAAGAAGAAAAATTCTTTGGATCATTATCATACTCTAAATTTGCATTAAGGACTTACATACTTTGATATACTTGGCTATATATAAGATTTATTTATAGTAGTATCTAATGATAGCAAGCAAGAAGTGTTCTGTCCCCACAAATGTGTGTGCATATGCCTTAATTGTATTAGAGCAAGCAGCTTCATGCTTATTTGTAATCCTTGTTCCAGTAGGAATAATAGATGCATGTGACCCACTCTCTCCAGTCTCCTTAATATCTGCCTGGCTTCATGCCTTACTACAAGGTATAATCTGTGATCCCATTAGGTTCCTTCTGTTCTTTTCGGTAATTTCTCTGTACCCCTCCCTTCAGTGCAGATTCTCAATTTTGGGGAATGGAGCAAAGCTCTACAGCCCTCTCATTTTAATTTCTTTCCCTTGGATTTGCATCACCCTTTTACCAAATAATCACAATTCAAATTCACTTGCACACAAATTAATTTTACTTGTATTCATCTGTATCTATATCTATATATTTTTGTGCCATCAAGTCAGTGCTGACTCCTGTTGACCCAGCTGCCTCTTGGTTTTCTTGGCAATGTATCACCAGAAGTAGATTGCCAAGCCTTTTCTTCCAAGGCAATGGATGGTAAAGTGACTAGCTCAAAGTCATAAGGAGTGCCAGTGGGAATAAAACCCTTGATCTTCTGGGTATTAGGCAGTTGCTCTAACCACTAGGTTACTCCTCCACATCATATCTATAGGCCTGATATTCAGTGGTGGCGGCTAGCCAATCTAATGTTTCTAGCTGCTGTAGCTGAACTTTAAATCCGGTCATATATGGCCCTAGCATTGAATATCCGGGTTGTCCGAATTTGTAAAAAGCTAACTGGTCATGGTGATATTCAGCCACTGCTCAGTAAGCTTCTACGGCAAAAGTTAAGGCCGTCTTTTGCTGCGCCTCACTTTCACTGCTTATGGCCGGGTTCCTCCCCCGCATTGCCCCAGTGCTAGCCAGTTAGCATAGAGGCATGTAGGGCAGCACCTTTGGATATTCTGCATGTTAGTATCCATGTTAGTAACGCTAAATATCCCGGATAAAGGGAGACCTGCTAACCATGTTACTCCAGTTGAATATCGGGCCCTATATTTATTTATTTAAACTGTTTTCCATACTGCCTTATCCTGGAATCAAAGGGGTTTACATTAAACTTTAATCTCAAACTAGGTACATTAAATTTACTTGGGGTGTTTAACAGGGTAGTAACTATTTACAAATTTTTTAACATATTGACATGAGTTCTATAATTTACATCTGAGTAGGGTTATTGTGTTTTCTGGAATGTTTCAGAGTCTTTTGTTGGATCTGGTGTGGTTGTTGGACTACGTAATGTGCCTATTATGTTCTTTGAACAGAAAGGTCTTGAGCCTTTTCCGGAAGTCTTTGACGCCTTCAGTGGAACAGATTTCCTCAGGGAGAATGTTCTATAATTGTGGTGCGGCTAGCGATAGTGCCCTTTTGGGTGTTGATTGCTTGCTTTTCCGGAACATTAATTGTGTGTCTGTTGTTGATGTCTGGTGAGGAGTGGTGGATGATTTTGAAGATGTTTAGTATTGTTTTAAACTTGGCACGTACTTCGATTGGTAGCCAGTGTAGTTGATGTGATATTGTTGTGATGTGATCTGTCTTATTGGTTCCACTGATGATCCGCGCTGTTGTGTTCTGCACTATTTGTAGTGGGTGTATGGTTTGCTTTGGTAGGGCTTGGTAGAGTTAGTTGCTGTGTCCAGTATTGGTGTGATGATGACCTGGCAAACGATCCAAAAGTGGTCCTGGTGTACAAATAGTTTAAATCTTCTTATGAGGTTTAATTTGCAGTATGCCTTCACTGCTGTTTTGTTTATATGAGACTGAAGGTTGATGTTCTTGTCTAGTGTGACGCCTAGGTAGCGTTCTTCCTCTTTTACAGGTATGGTTTGGTTCAGCAGTTGGATTTGTTGCGGAGGGTTGAAGGCGGTACTGCTGCTGATGTAAAGTGCTTCTGTTTTCTTATAGTTCAGTGTGAGGTTGTTGCTGCTGAGCCAGGTGGCTATATCTTCTAGGCATTGAGTGATGGTCGTGAGGTCTGGTGCTTCCAAGTCAATCGGAGTGTAGACCATGAGGTCATCAGCATACAGATGGAACAGTATGTTATGTTTCTTGATGATTTTGCAGACAGTTTTTATATACCGTCTTTCTACAATTCAAGATGGTTTACATGGAACGTAACTGACAGTATTGTACAACTGTTTACATAGAACAAGGTAACAGGCTACATAGGTAACATAAGAACTAAGGAACTAATGAGCTAATAAACTATTTACAATAAATTATTTATAATAATATGGATCATTTGTTTACATAAGAAGTAACTGTTGGTCACTAGGATATCAATATATAAGTTGAACAATATTGTTGAGTGTGCTGATCCTTGTGAGATGCTTTGTGTTGTAGGGAAGAGTGTGGAGTGTTTAGCTGCTAATTTTACTTGTTGTAGCTTGTCCTTTAGGTATGAGATGAACCATTTTAGAATGGTCACACTCTAGATGCCATTTAAAATTCACCTCTGACTTTTTTCTTTGGCTGATGAACTGTATAACCATTTCCATTTAGCTGGTCAGATCATCTGTTAGTTCATTTTTCTATTAATGTCCCAAGCACACATCCAGAGGGAGAACTACACCTTTTAGCCCTCACCTGAACTTACAATTGTTTGTGGCCCAACTTCCATCATTTTCTGCTAACTTTCAGCAATTATGACTACCAAACAAGGCTGGTGTTAGATATGCAGGGGCCTTGGGCAGAAACTGATGAGTGCAGGGCTGGTGCCTGTTCAGAAACTGATGCCTGAACCAAACAGCATGACTTCCTGTTACAAGATGGATTCCTTGCCTGCTCAGAAACTGTTCTGAACCAAACAAGATGGAACTCCTTTCTGCCGTGCCTGCGTTAAATCCTGCAGATCAAGCAATTTAGCAGAATCATTGTTCATGCCTAGGTGCTAGAGAACTGACTCTCATCCAGAGACTGTGCCACTGGGCCTAGGATTTTCAACAATGCATGCACCTGCATACCAGCATCTTTCCTGTACCATGGACCTATGATTGGAGATGGACCACCTGACCACTGTCAACACAAAAGAGAGTGCCCGCTCTCGCAATAGATGCCAAGGGAACACAAGGAGCAAGAGACGTGTGATGGTCACAGGAATCTTTATTAGGTAAACCCCAACCTTGGATACAAACGTTGTACGGCGTGATATTTTGTTTAGAGTCTTGTAGCACTGCCTCTCAATATCGAACGTAAACGTCTCACAGCGTGTCAGTTTGATTTTACATTTAGAGTAAGAGCATAACTCTGTATACTACTTCACATGTGAAATACAGCACAAGGTGTTCTTCTGCATCCCCCCTGAGGAAGGCGTTGCCGAAACACATTGGGGTTTACCTAATAATGATTCCTGTGACCATCACACGTCTCTTGCTCCTTGTGTCCACCTGACCACTGTTACAGGATTCGCTGAAGATGACATACAGTATCTGAGACCAGCCAATCACCATGCTGTGATGAGAGGGGTCAGGAAAAAGAATTATATGCTGGACTCAGAGGGAGACACACACTTCTTCTACACAATACTTTGACTGCACACTTCTGGGCACTTCTAGACTTGCAAAACCTTTGATATACTGCTTGGGAATTTTAACTTAGCCTAACTCTGGAAGCTTGTTTTCTGCAGTCCTTAGCCCTACTGCCTGCCTGCCTCAAGGACAAAGACTAACCTCGGGACAGAGTGAATCTCTCCCACAATTCTGCAGCTTGTTATTATCACACAGCTTGGCTCTACTGCCTGTAGCCGACGTTGGACCTCTGCTATACTTTGTCTTGGTGCTGTTCCTGAGACCACTTCTCAGATACAGTCACAAGCATTCTGGAAAGAGCTAAGGTACTGGTCCTTAATTTCCCCCTGAGGTTGAGTCTATCTTAGACACACAGATAATTTGCTGTACGTCTGAGTGCAGAGTAAATCAGTGACATTTATTGCTAAAAGAGTGATTAATTATCTTGGTAATTGTAATCATAGAGCTACTTTTAAACTGCTACCTCAGAAAACTGATTTATACAAAATCTGCACTATTTTTTATCAATAATAAAGTCTAATTTATATATAAACACAGGGTTGGTTTGTTTTATCACGTGGTTTGTTTGCCAGGCAGAAAAGTAGAGGAAAAGTAGCAAATGTCCTTGGAGATACTGAGTATTTATATATATTTATTTACTAGTGAATAACTTCTCCTACATGAGGGGGCCCCCAAGTCCACCTGCAGGTTATGCCTCCTTTAGATTGAGGCAGACTTGGGCACCCTTGTGTCATGGGAGCCAGAACAATTGTCCTGTTTGCTATCCCCTAACGCTGATCCTGCTACTGACCCAGGTGAATTTTTGGAATACGCACCTCTGCACCAACAACAGCTCTCTTTACAGAGAAGTGGCAGCATCAGTGACAGAATGCTAAGTAGTACCATGCAGGACTGAGAACTTTGAAAAGACAGCCACGTACCAGGACAGCTGATTCCCATGCCGCAGTCAAAAAAGTAGAACAATTTTATCAGAAAAAAAATAGATGAAGCTAAATAGATACATTTCTCAGTTCGGATAGATAAAACCCAAAACCAGAAATGACAAAATTTCTGACTTTTCTCCACTGATCAACCTACCTTCCTTCTAGACCGTGCAGTCCTCAAACATTCCCCTTCCTACCACCACAGAGCTTGGTTTCCTCAAGAATGTTGCAAATCTTCTATCTACATTACTTCCAGTGTTGCAGCCTCCACAGTTAGAAGATGATCAGTGACTTGGTGACCCATGCAACGTGATATGATTTCAAATTCTACCACTTTTAGACCCATAACCTGCTCACTGGATCCTATTCCATCCAGTTGACTAAAAGGACCAGAGCTTGACCTCTTTGACCACATCATCAGCATGATCACTCATAGCTTGGAAGAAGGATCTGTCCTAACCTTTTAGAAAAAGGATCTGATATAGCCCTAATTTAAAAAGTCATCGCTGGACCCAACTGATCCTAACTATTACTGTCCTATCGCCAATCTACCATTTCTTTCTAAAATCCTAGAGAAACATGTCCTTATACAGTTAAATGACTACCTGGAAAAACAAGCAGTTTACATTTCTACCACTTGGGTTTCCTTTTTGCAATTTGTATCACAGGTACAGTTTTAAAATGGCTTATCTCTTACTTAAAAGAACAACTGTTTCAGCTCAGATTTCATGCATCCATATCACAAGTTCATCCTACAAGTTCATCAAGATGCCAGGCCTACAGGATATTACTATGCCAATGATGCTATGCTATTTGAACCCGAATCTTACACATCTAAACTCCTGCTTGAATCCATCAGTTAATGGCTGACCACACATCTAAACTTCTGTCTTGAATCCACCGGTCAATGCTTGGCCACACATCAGCTCAAACTAAATCTTGCAAAAGCAGAGGCAATGTGGATCACAGATCTAACCTCAGGCTCAAAGAGTGATATTCTAAATGACCAGCTTATATGTACTGTAAAGTCCTTGAAAATTTTGGGATGTCATTTGGATTGTGAATTAATCTTCAACCAACATAAAGCATTAACTAAAAATACTTTCTGTATCTTTTGCAAATTTCGATCCATCAAGAAATTCCTCACCCCTCCAGCAAGTTAGCTTCATCAGCAAGTTCTTAGGCCTTAGAAACAGATTAATTAAGGCCTTGCAGTTCATCTTGAGATGAACATTAAACAAATTATATTGGTTCAAGATCCTTATTCCCCATAGCAACTTTAAATAAGTAAACAACTTAAATAGTTGAACAAATTAATACCAAGATGCAGCAAGGTGAGGGGAACGAGTCCTGATCTTTGGAGGCTATAGTAGTGGAGTAGATGAAGCAGACAGAGGTGTATAGATAAGGCCTACAGGGATATAGTTGAGAGGCCCTTCCTCCAGTCTGGCATAATCTCGTTTGCTATCGAGGAGAGAGGTCACATAAAAAGAGAGCATCACCTCGATGTGCAACTAGGATCTGTCATCCAGGTGATGTAGGAGGTGCCTTCAAGGAAACACAAACAGGAGCACTGCTCGCAAACAAACTGAGAAACCACAAAAACGAGCAGTAGTGGAAGTCACAGGCACTTTATTAATTAAGCAAACCCCAACGCGTTTTTATTTTTTTACTTGTTGCACTTTTAGAAGCACACATTTTATTATTTCTTTTGAGTACCAGTTCCTCTAGTTTAATATTTGTAATAATGGTACCGCATGTGTGTGTCTAAAGATGTGTATGCTCTGTGTTGTGTATATATACAAAGAGATTTCCTTTGCTTGAATAAGATGTTTCTATATATGTATTTTTTAGGATTACTTACCCTTACTGTATAGTTTAATTTGCCTTTTTCGTTGGTCTGGGTTTTCCATTTTGTCTTCTTTTTGTTCAATGTTGTATGGTTCAATTGATGTTTTTAATTGTTTCAGTATCATATTAATGGTTTTTACATTGATTTTTTAGCATTATCCACCATTGATTGGTTTGTGCCATATCTTTATTGCTTTTGTGCACTTCATTTGTAAGTATGGTATATATATATATTTTTTTATTATGTATTACTGTTTTCTTGTTTGTATAGTATATTTCTTTTATATATATATATGTTTTTATATATATATATATATATATTTTTATATGTCTCAATTTTAATTTTTTATGAATTAATTAATAATTATGATTATTCATATTTGTTATTTTACTATATTTTTTTGTGTTTTTATGTATGTTTAATTATTTTAATGTTATGTTTTGCTGTCCTCTAGTACCCCCTGATGAAGGCAACAGCCGAAACGCGTTGGGGTTTGCTTAATTAATAAAGTGCCTGTGACTTCCACTACTGCTCGTTTTTGTGGTTTCTCAGGAGGTGCCTTCAAGACCACATGCCCATGAGGAAAGCGTTAGAATGGCCATTATAGTAGGTGATTTGATTATTAGGCATGCAGATATCTGGGTGACTAGTGGACGTGAGGATGTCTAGTAACATGCCTGCCTGGTGCGAAGGTGGCAGACCTCATGTGCCACCTAGATAGAGTGTTAGATAGTGCTGGGGAGAAGTCTTCTATATTGGTACATGCTGCTACCAATGACTTAGGGAAGTCTGGGAAAGAGGTTCTAGAAGCCAAATGTAGGTTTTTAGGTGGAAAGTTGAAATCCGGAACTTCCAGGGTAGCATTCTTCGAAATGCTTCATGTTTCACATGCTGGACCAAAGAGAGAGACGGAGCTCTAGAGTCTCAAAGCATGGATGAGATGATGGTGCAAGGAAGAGGATTGTGGATTTATTAGGAACTGAGCAACATTCTGGGGAAAGAGGGGGCTTTTCCAAAAGGATGGGCTTTATCTTAACCAAGTTGCTGGCATTAACCTTTAAAAAGGAGATAGAGCAGCTTAGATAATAGAGGAAGACTGAGTTTCCCAAGAGCGTATGGTTTGGAATGATGTAGATGTATCCTTGATGGATACTAACAAAGCAAGGCAGTTAGGGCACCCCAATAGAGAGGTTCCAATGAAGGTAAAAATAACCCAGATGCCTTTAAGTGAACAGCAGACAGTCAAAAGATTCCAAATTATCCCTGTTAACTGATAGCCAGATTGTTAATATCAACAAAATACAACCTTTGAAATGCCTGTATATAAATGCTAGAAGTCTAAAAATAAGATCGGAGCATTAGAATGTATAACACTAAATGAAAAGTTAGATATAGTTGGCAACTCAGAGACCTGGTGGAAGGAGGACAACCAATGGGATACTGTGATACCTGGGTACAGACTATTGCAATTGACCCGGTGAAAGGCGGTATATAAATACAGCTAAATAAATAAATAAGATAGGGTAGATCAAATTTGTGGATGGGTTGCGTTCTATATTAGAGAGGGCATTGGGTCAAACAAGATAAAAGTTTTGCAGGAAACAAAATAGACTGTAGAAACTCTATGGATAGAAATTCCATGTAAAAAGGGGAAGGCAATGGCAATGGGGACTGTACTGCAGTCTACTTGGCCAGAATGAACAGATGGATGATGAAATGCTAAAATGAAATTGGGGAAAATAACAAAAGTTACAACACAGTAATAATGGGCAATTTCAATTACCCTGGTATTGAATGGATCAATGTCACAGCAGGGAATGCTATGCAAATAAAGTTTCTAGATGAAATAAGTAACTGTTTCATGAAGTAGCTGGTTCATAAACCAACACGAAGGGAAGTTATTTTAGACCTAGTCCTTAATGGAACACAGGATCTGGTGCAAGAGATAACAGAGTTCAGCACTTAGCAATATTGATCATAACATAGTCACATTTACTTTAATAAATGCAGGGAGAACAGCAAGGAAATCCATGGTACTAGCATTTAACTTTCAAAAGGGAGACTATGATAAAATAAGGAAAATGATTTAAAAAAAACTGAAAGGAGCAGCTGCAAAAGTTAAAGGTTTACATCAAACCTGGGCATTATTTAAAAATACTATCTTGGAGACTTCCACGTTTTAAGAAAGATGGCAGGAAGGCCAACCTCTGCCAGCAGGTTTAAAGGTGAGATCAGAGAGGCTGTTGTAGCCAAAGCATCTTTCAGGAAATAGAAAAAGTAGCCAAATCACAAAAACAGGAAAGCACTGGTAAGTTACATGCATCAATAAGGAAGGCAAAGAAAGAAAAGAAGTTTGCCGTGGAAGCAAAATTGCATAATAAAAATATTTTCAAGTTCATTCATAGCAAAAAACTTGTGAGAGAGTCAGATGGACCATTAGATGAAAGAGGGGTAAAAGGGGCATTAAGGGAGGACAGGGCCATAGCGGAGAAACTGAATGAATTCTTTGCATTGGCCTTTACTGAATATGATGTAGGAAAGTTACCCATACCTAATATGGTATTTAAAGGTGATATATCAGAGGAATTGGAACAAATCTTGCTACACCGGGAAGATGTGCTTTGATTAGGTAATTTTACAAAGGGAATAAAGAGGCCGCAGGGCCCGTACCTGGCCGGCCGGATGTAACCGGCCGGAGACGCGTGGCATCCTCGGCGGGCCGCGGGGGCCGGAAAGAATGCCGCAAGGACGGGCGGCATTTTTTGAAGTGATTGGCTCCCGCGGTTGAGTGGCAGCGCGGAAGCCAATCAGAGTAGGCCAAGCAGTGGGGGGGGGGGGGAGGGAGGTAGTGTCGGGGCAGTTGCTGGGGCGCGCATTCATGGATGCGGGCCCCGAGGCTGCAGACGTGTCGGTGCAGTGTTCGTGCTCGGTCTGCGGGTGGGGTGTCCAGTGGATCGAGAGTCCTTTCGGGTACTCCCGGTGCGTGTGAGCAGCTGCGCTGACCGGTTCTGATCGAGGTAACTGCATTGTCTTTAACAGGGTTGATAATTGCAGGTACGGTGTTCTTCCTGCGCCGTTTTTTGGAGCACTAGTGTCCTGTGAGGGGGTTTAAGGGTGTGCGGGTGCAGTGCTAATTCCACGGAGGATGCCTTCCCGGGCTGGAAAAAGCGGGGGAAAGGGAGGGAAGGAGTCTGGGAGAGGTTCCAGGCGCAGTGCTGGTGAGCAGGCACGTGGGACAGATAGGGGAGGCAGCCGGAGCCACAGTGAGGTTGGAGCGGCCTCTGGGGGGGTCCCTTTGGGTGAAAGGGGTAGGTCTCAGGGAGCTCGGGGTCGGCGGGGGGCTGGAGTGGGTGCACCCTCTGAGAACAGAGAGCTTGCAGGTGCGAATGCGTCTGCGGCAGTGGGGGGGGTGGCGGGGGGCTTCGTCTCCAGCGGGGATGATGCACCCCTGGGAGATGGGTATGGCCGGGGGGCAGGGGCCTCAGTCATGGTGGGGTGGTGATGCGGCAGGGTACTTGGGAGGTCCTCCTTCCCCTTTTTTGGGGCGTTTTGGTCAGGGTGGGGGTGTTGGGGGGAGTTGCCCTGGGGGATCTCCTGCCACTAGTGGGTCTGCGGCCTGGGAATGTTGGAGGGGCGGGGGCCAGGGAACCTCCCATGCGGAATGGCTGGGCGCTTGGGCGCCACCATGGTCTGTGGGCCCCCTTCCCCCTCCCCCTGTTTTCTCTTATGCTTCTCCACAGACCTGGATGGCGTGGCATCCACCCGGTGGGATGGCGGTGGCCGGTCCTCGAGCGGCGGACGGTGAGGCGGTGACGGCTCCGGCGGGGGCGAGCGGTGAGAGTGTGGAAGACCCGCGAAACGTTCGAGCCCCGGAGATCGCTACGGAGCAGCCGGCAAGTGCAGCGGCAGTCGGCGAGGCAGGGTTACCTGCAGGTGAGTTGTCAGTAGGTGGTGAGGAGGGTGGGGTCCTTGGCGGCGTTGTCGGGGGTAAGGTCCGGAGGAAGCACAAGCATGCTTGTCGGAGGCGTCATAGGGATGAATCGTCATCCTCGTTTTCCAGTGGGTCGTCCTCGGACTCTGACAGTGGGGATTCGCGGGATCGGTCGGGGGTCCCCGTGGCTCCGGGGGCGGAGGGGCGTGGGGCAGCACAGACTCTCGCGTCCTTTTCTGAGCTGTGGGAGGGGGTTCCACGGGCGTTACGACGAAAAATCCGGAAGAGGAAGTATATTGATATCTTCCGCTTGTTGGAAGGGAGGAGACGGTCGGGCGAGAGCCGTAGGAAGAGGAAGGAGGACGAGAAGGCGGGGAGGATTAAGCGCGTGTCTCGTACTGTGGTGAATTGGGCCAGGGCTTTTCTAAGATTAGCCAGCGTCTGGGGCCATGAGTATCCGGACCAATACTCGCGTATGCCGACTCGATTCTGGAAGCCGCTCAGACGCATGAAGGTTGGGCTTGGCTCAACTACAATGAAAAATTTCGGGACAAGATGGAGGAGAATAAGCTGTTGTCATGGGGGAATCAGAAAAAAAATAGGTCACAGAACCCCCCCCCCCCTTCATTTTTGTTTTTCTGTGACCTATTTTTTTTGGGTTGTAAATTTGGTTTCAGTGGGTTTAGTGTTTAGGATTCGGATGGGGGAATCAGGACATTAGTTTGTGGTTAACTCAGATGGCAGTGCGGTCTGGGGGAGCAGGTGGTTCCGTGGCTTTAAAAGTTGCAGGGACTGGCGTGGCGGGCAGGGGGCGTTCCTTTCGTGATGGAGTGTCCGGAACACCGAGGGCAAATGGGGAGGGTGCCGGAGATCTCTGCTGGCGATTTAACAAGTCGTCGTGCCCCTTTCTCGATTGCAAATTTCGGCATGCCTGTTCCCTGTGTGGAGCGGGGCATTCGGCCCTCAAGTGCACAAGGCGAGCCCCCACTTCCGTTCCGACTCCCAAGTAGTGCGGATGCGTGGGAGCGTGCGCCCACGCCGATTCGGCTGGATGTGATGCTCCCGTAGCTCCGGCGTTATCCGCGGAGCCGGATCCGTGATATACTTGGGCAGGGTTTCCGGGATGGTTTTCGCATTCCTGTGCTGGGTGAGGGACGGGGTCGGGGTTTAGGCAACGTGGCTTCAGTGCGCCGGTTACCGCAGGTGGTCCGGGCTAAGTTGCAAGCGGAGTGTGCCCTGGGTAGGGTGGTTGGTCCATTTTCCTGTCGGCCATTTCCCAATTTGGTGGTGTCTCCCTTGGGTGTAGTGCCAAAGAAGGAACCGGGTAAATATCGGCTGATTCACAACTTGTCATTCCCGGCGGGTTCTTCGGTTAATGACAGGATCCCTAAGCGCTGGTGTTCCGTGCGATATGCATCCTTCGATGCGGCCGTCGCTGTGGTGCATCGTTGCGGCGTGGGGTGTTTGTTAACCAAGGTTGACATCGAATCAGCTTTTCGGCTGTTGCCGGTTCACCCGTCCGCTTTCCCTCTATTGGGGTTTTATTTTGAGGAGGGATGGTACTTTGACAAATGTATGCCGATGGGCTGCTCAATTTCCTGCGCCTACTTTGAGATGTTTAGCACCTTTTTGCATTGGGCGTTGACTAAAAGGGTGGGTTCCGTGCGGGTCGTGCACTATCTCGACGATTTCCTCCTTGCCGGGGAGGCTCATTCCAACCGGTGTCAGGTGCTGTTGGACGGGTTTATTGACCTAGCCCGGGAATGGGGAGTGCCGCTGGCGGCGGATAAGACGGAGGGTCCAAGTACATGCATAACCTTTTTGGGGATACAGTTGGACACAGTGGCCATGGTGGCACGCTTGCCGGAGGTAAAGATTCTGCGTTTGCGTTTGCTGTTTGCCAACGCGCTGGGGGCGCGGAAACTCACTTTGAGAGAGTTGCAGGCCCTAGTCGGTTCCTTGAATTTCGCTTGTAGGGTCATACCGATGGGTAGGGTGTTTCTGCGGCGGCTGGCGGCAGCCACGGCGGGTGCGACGAAGCCTTATCACCGCATTAGGGTGACTCAGAGTATTCGGGCTGATTTGGGGGTTTGGGACGTTTTCCTACAAGACTTTAACGGAACGTCCGTTCTGATGGAGGCCGCCGTTTCTTCTGAGGATTTACAGCTCTTTACGGACGCGGCGGGCAGTGGGGGATTGGGCATCTACTTTGGGGGGGCGTGGTGCGCGGCGGCCTGGCCTCAGGCCTGGCGGGAGGCCGGGCTTACGTCGAACATTACCTTTTTGGAGTTGTTTCCCATATTGGTCGTCCTGGAGCTTTGGCCCGATCGGCTGCGTAATCGTAGAGTGGTGTGGCACTGTGACAATGCGGCGGTGGTCGTGGTTAATCAGTATACGCCGCGTTGTTTGCGGGTCGCCTCTTTGATGCGGGCGGTAGTATTAGCTTGCTTGTGGTTGAATGTGGTGGTGAAGGCTCGGCACATTCCTGGCTGCACTATCGGTATCGCCGATGCTCTTTCTCGTTTTAAGTGGGAGAAGTTCCGGATTTTGGCGCCAGCAGCGGACAGCACCGGCTTGCAGGTCCCAGAGTTCTTATGGCAGCTTGGCCGGTGGAGATGCTAGCTCTGCTGCAGCGTTCGGTAGCCCCGGGAACTTGGAGGAAGTATCAGCGAGGATGCAATGACGTGGTCAGCTTTCTGGTGACTCGGGGATGGCGGGAGGGGCGTGTCCCCGATCATTTATTGGCGGAATACGTGGTCGCGGCGAAGGCTATCGGGCGGTCTAGGGCGACGGTGCGGGCAAGTTTAGCGGGGTTTTCCTTTTTCGCTCGGGCGGTGGGCTGGGGTGGCATGGGTGGGGGGAGCCTGGCTCGGCAATTATTGCAGGGGTGGGGGCGTTCTCAGCCTCCCCAGTTGGATGGTCGCAGGCCCATTACGCACGAGCTGTTGGTTCTGCTCTCCATGGCATTGCCGGGGGTTACGTCGTCCACGTACGAAACGTGGCTTTTCCGGGCGGTTTTCAGCTTGGCTTTTTTCGGGGCGTTCCGTGTCGGTGAGCTAGTGGCGGTTTCCCGCCGCTTGGTGGGCGGTTTGAATTGGCAGCATGTGGCGGTGGGGACTGCGGAGACGCGGGTGTGGCTGGCGCGGTCCAAAACGGATCAGCAGGGTCGCGGTCAGTGGGTGATGTTGCGGGCCAATGGGCACCCCCTCACTTGCCCGGTGGTTTTGATGCGGGAATACCTGAGTGTTCGTCCCGCTGGGGAGGTGAATTTTTTCCTGCACGTTGATGCGAGCCCTTTAACTCGTTTTCAGTTCTCGGCCGTGCTGCGTTTGGCTCTCGGGAGGGTTGGGATGGACCCGGCGGGGTTTGCCCCTCATTCGTTCCGCATCGGGGCGGCTACCAGTGCTGCGGTGGCGGGTCTGCCTCAGGCGGAGATTCAGAGGATTGGCCACTGGGCATCGCAGGCCTTTCGTGGGTATGTGCGTTTGTGACTGGGGTGTTGGGGGGGGTGCTAACTTTGTTTTTGTGTTTCAGGTGGGGGTCGGCGTCCTGGGACCTGTTGGATAGTCGGCCACTCCTTTGTCCATTGGGCGGAACGAAGAGCGGCTGTGCAGCCTATGGGGCCCAATCTGGGCATGGACCCGAGTGAGCTGGTGATCCTATGGCTGGGCTTTCGAGGACTGCGTTGGGTGCAGTTCCTGCCTTTGCTGCGGCATCACAGGTGTTCCCAGGAGTGGCCGAAGTGGATGTTTATTCATCTGGGGGGCAATGATTTAAGTTCCTGGACCTGTAAGCAGCTGATACGGGCTGCAAAGCATGATTTGCGGGAAGTGTTGCTGATGTTTCCGGGGGTCCAATTGTTCTGGTCAGACATCATTCCACGGCCTGCCTGTCGGGAGCAGCGACGGTGGTCTAGGGGATTGGTTAAGATTAATCGCCAGATTGGGCGGTGGGTGGCGGAGCATGGGGGCTTTCAGATTCAGCATCCCTGGGTTGAAGTTTCTTGTGCGGGTCTGTACCGGGAGGACGGGGTTCATTTATCCCCTGTCAGTATGGATCTTCTCCTTAATGATTGGCAGGAGGCCGTGGAAGGGGTTGTTTCCAGAGGGTACATCGGTCGCAGCTTGGGGGGGGCGGTTCAGGGCTAGGGTGTGCCTGAACCGTTGGCGGGATCCCGGAGGTTTCCGGGGTCCAGAGCCATAGGTATTGGTTGGGCGGGGGTGGGGTACCCCCGACCCGGATAACCCCGGTGAGGCTTTTGCTAGTAGTATGGCGAAGCCGGATAAAGGGGTGGTAGGATGTGCAGTAGCCTCGCTGCAGTGGCGACAGCGATGACATCACTTTGCTACCCACATGGCTGGTGAAGTCATTACTGTTGGGCTAGAGGCAGAATGGTATTGCTGGAATTAATTGTTGAAGTTTGTTAAGGTTAATAAAGCTGCGACCGGTGTTTAAGCCAATAATGGAGTTGTGTGATTTCATTGTGGGTTTGGGGGGGGAGGGGGATGCACCGCGTTCGCTGTGCCACGGTTATAAAGAGGCCGCAGGGCCCGTACCTGGCCGGCCGGATGTAACCGGGCCGGCGACGCGAGGCATCCTCGGCGGGCCGCGGGGGCCGGAAAGAATGCCGCAAGGACGGGCGGCATTTTTTGAAGTGATTGGCTCCCGCGGTTGAGTGGCAGCACGGGAGCCAATCAGAGTAGGCCAAGCGGTGGGGGGGGGAAAGGGAGGTAGTGTCGGGGCAGTTGCCGGGGCGCGCATTCGTGGATGCGGGCCCCGAGGCTGCAGACGTCCCTCCCTCCCATCCAAAATATTTGTCGGGCTGGGGATGGGGGGTTTGGGGTTGTTGCAGCTGTGGGGGGCTGGCGGAATCCCGGAGGTTTCCGGGGTCCGGAGCCATAGGTATTGGTTGGGCGGGGGTGGGGTACCCCCGACCCGGATAACCCCGGTGAGGCTTTTGCTAGTAGTATGGCGAAGCCGGATAAAGGGGTGGTAGGATGTGCAGTAGCCTCGCTGCAGTGGCGACAGCGATGACATCACTTTGCTACCCACATGGCTGGTGAAGTCATTACTGTTGGGCTAGAGGCGGAATGGTATTGCTGGAATTAATTGTTGAAGTTTGTTAAGGTTAATAAAGCTGCGACCGGTGTTTAAGCCAATAATGGAGTTGTGTGATTTCATTGTGGGTTTGGGGGGGGTGGGAGGGGGATGCACCGCGTTCGCCGTGCCACGGTTACACATTCATCTGTATTCTTCAGACACACAGGACCCTATTTTTTGGTTGGGCAGGGCTAAGTGCCATAGCCGCGTAGCCCTGCCTGCGACCCCTTAACCCCAGATTTTCACTTCCCAGCAATGGAAGTGAAAATCTGGGGTTTGCCGCACAGCCAGAAAGCTACCAGCCTAACTGGGCAGCAGTGATTTTGGATGCTGCCCAGTTAGCCCCGGCCCCTTAAAAATAGGCAAGGGCTTTCCTCACCTATCTTCAAGGCACAGAGCACTAACCGGACAGCATCCAAAATTTCTGCTACCCGGTTGGCACCGTTCCCCGCCCCGATGGATCTGTACATGGCATGGCAGTGACACAGGATGGGAAGCAGAGAGCCAGACAGCAGTGATGGCTATGGTGAGAAAATATGCAGGTGGCAGTGAGGAATAATTCTAATGTGCACCCTTTTCGACCTTGTAGCTGCAGATGCCACGGGGGAGAGACACCCGAAGCAGGTACAGGAGGAGTGGCTGCAGGTATCCGTGGATGCAGAAGTGATTCTGGTGCCAACAGCAGAGGGAGAAGGGTCCAGCAGCATCCTGACCAGTGGCAATGAGCATGGCAGACTAATAACACCTAAGAACATAAGAACATAACATATGCCATACTGGGTCAGACCAAGGTCCATCAAGCCCAGTATCTTGTTTCAAACAGTGGCCAATCTAGGTCATCCGTACCTAGCAGTTTCCCAAAAGACAAAGGTTCCACAATGCTTGTATTGGGTCAAGCATTGATATCCTGGGTCCCTTCTTAATAATGGTTTATGGGCCATTCCTCCAGGAACTTGTCCAAAACCTTTTTAAACCCAGTTACATTAACAGCCTTTACTGCATCCTCCGGTAACAAATTCCAGAGTTTGATTACACGTTGAGTGAAAAAATATTTTCTTTTATTAGTCTTAAATAGTTTACCCTGTAGCTTTATTGCATGTCCCCTAGTCTTTCTATATTCTGATAACATAAACAATCAATCTACATTTACCCGTTCCACTCCGTTCGTTAATTTATAGACTTCTATCATATCTCCCCTCAGCCGTCTCTTTTCCAGGTTAAAGAGGCCTAACCTTTTTAGCCTTTCTTCATAGGAGTATCCTTCCATCCCCTTTACCATTTTGGTGGCTCTTCTCTGAAACGTTTCTAATAACGCTATATCCTTTTTAAGATACAGCGACCAGAATTGCACACAATATTCAAGGTGCGGTTCCACCATGGAACGATATAGAGGCATTATAATAGCCTATGTTTTATTTTCCATTCCTTTCCTTATGATACCTAGCATTCTATTTGCTCTATTGGCCGCCGCTGCACACTGGGCCAAGGGTTTTAACATATTATCCACAATTTCGCATAAATCTTTCCTAATGTGGAACCTTGCATCGTGGAACCATAGTTTGGGTTGTTGTTCCCTAGGTGCATAACTTTGCACTTGTCCATATTAAATTTCATCTGCCATTTTGATGCCCAGTCTTCCAATTTATCAAGATCCTCTTGCAATTTCCCACAATCCTCTTGGGTTTTAACAACTTTAAATAGTTTTGTGTCATCTGCAAATTTGATAACCTCACTCATTATTCCCTTTTCCAGGTCATTTTTGAATATATCAAAAAGAAGCGGACCCAGCACAGATCCCTGGGGTACACTACTATTCACCTTTCTCCATTGAGAAAATTGGCCATTTAGCCCTACCCTCTGCTTTCTATCTTTTAACCAGTTCCTGATCCACAATAGTACCCTGCCTCCTATCCCATGACTCTTTAGTTTTTCCAAAAGTCTCTGATGAGGGACCTTGTCAAAAAGGCTTTCTGAAAGTCCAAATACACTATATCAACTGGCTCATCTTTGTCTACCTGTTTAATCACACCTTCAAAAAAATTTAACAGATTATTAAGAAAAGATCTTCCTTGTCTAAAGCCATGTTGGCTGTCTCCCATTAAGCCATGACTATCTACATGTTTAGCAATTTTGTTCTTTATGATGGTTTCTACCATTTTTCCCATTGCTAATGTCAGGCTCACTGGTCTGTAGTTTCCCGGATCACCCCTGGAACCCTTTTTAAAAATTTGTGTTACGTTGGCCATCCTCCAATCTTCAGGTATTACAGATGATTTTAATGATAATTCACAGATTACTAATAGCAGGTCTGCAATCTCATATTTCAATTCTTTCAACACCTTTGGATGTTTATCATCTGGCCCAGGTGATTTGCTACTCTTCAGTTTATCTAATAGTTGTAATACATCTTCCCGATGTATCGATATTTCTTTCAATTCTTCCACACCTTTAAATACCACTTCAGTCATGGGTTACATCCTTACATCTTCCTCAGTAAAGACCGAAGCAAAGAATTCATTCAGTCTCTCCGCTATCACCTTGTTGCCTCTTAGTGCCCCTTTAACCCCTCTATCGTCTAATGGACCAACTGACTCTCTCACAGATTTTTGCTAGAAATGTACTTGAAAAAGTCTTTAGTACGCGTTTTTGCTTCCACAGCAAGCTTCTTCTCAAATTCTCCCTTTGCCTGCCTTATGAATGCCTTGCATTTAATTTGCCAATGCTTGTGCTGTTTCCAGGTTTCGTCGTTTGGCTCTTTTTTCCATTTCCTGAAAGATGCTTTTATGGCAACAACAGCCTCTCTGACCTCCACTTTAAACCATGCAGGCAGTTTTTTGGACTTCCTTCCACTTTTCTTAAAGCGTGGAATACAGCTGGTCTGAGCTTCCAGGGTAGTATTTTTCAACAACACCCAAGCTTGATGTCTTTAACCTTTGCAACTGCTCCTTTTCGTTTTTTCTTAACTAGTTTCCTCATTTTATCATAGTCTCCCTTTCAAAAGTTAAAAGGTAGTACTGTGGATTTCCTTACTATCCCTCCTCCACTAATTAAATAAAGGTGATCATGCTATGATCACTATTGCCAAGTGGCCCCAACACTCTTATCTCTTGCACCAGATCTGGTGTTCCACTAAGGACTAGGTCCAATATGGTTCATGAACCAGCTACTCTAAGAAGCAGTCATTTATTTCATCTAGGAACTTTATCTCCTTAGCATGTCCTGCCTTGACACTGACCCAGTCGATACCGGGGTAATTGAAATCACTCATTATTATTACTGTGCTGTAACGTTTGTTAGCTTCCTTGATTTCTTTGAGCATTTCATCATCCATTTGTTCATTCTGGCCAGGCGGTCGGTAGTACACCCCCACTGCCATCGCCTTCCACTTGAGGATGAGGAAGACAAACTGCCCATTGCTCTTTTCACACCATCAATGATGTGTGTCTGCTATATCAGGGGCATGCCAGAATATGCAGACTTTATGGCCCTCACCAAGACAGTTGAAGATCACTGGGCTGCAGGGGAGGGAGTGGGTGAAGGAGAGGGAGAGGGTTGGGTAGCTGGGAGGGGGAAGAGAGAGTCAAGTGGCTGGGAGGGGAAGGTGAAAAGAAAGTGGGAGAGGTGGGAGGAAGGGCAGGGGAAGGATGTAGATGTAGCAGCAGTGCCTGTCACTAGCGCACTGCTATACCACAACTGCCTGTGTCTGTGGCACAGCAGGAACCAGTGACCCCCACATCCTGATGCACCTGCAGGCTCTCAGGACATTATGATGGGCCATTTGGAGGGCCTCAGAGCAGAGAGGCAGTGTTGGGCTTGCAGGGCTGTATCTCTGTCCCGATGCCACCGAAATCCAGGGGCGAGGAAGCTAGTTAGAGTTTGGGAAGGACAGTTGTTTATTGGGAATATGATTTGTTATGTGGACTTACGGTAGCTAATAAATTTTCATTACGGGTGTGTCAAACTACTGTGTCAACCTGCAGTGCAGCCACAGATCATTGCATGAACATTCAATCCTGCACCATCAGAGATTGGCCAGAAATAGGCACCAAAGGGAGCCAGAGGTGATAGCAAGTGCATTTCAAGAGTGTATTCGCACCCAAGCATATACAGTAGTTGCATGGGCAGGGGTCAGGGCTAAAAATATACAGTACCATCAGGCATCTATCTTCGATCTCCTACCGCAAATGGTGGCATGATGTGGTTATTTTGTCCTTGGCTGGGTAACAGTGCCCTCGCTCCTGAGAGAGCCTGCAAATTGAACATCCCTAGACAGCAACAGTGCTATGTCATGGCTGTGGATGCTACAATACAACATTGGTGTAGCTGCTCCAGTAGGAAGGCAAACGTCTGTCCTGGAGAAGCTGAGCTGATGCTGCATGAGTTCCTCAATAAACATCATATTTATTTCTTTATTTATTTCACATTCTTATATAGCACCCTATCTGGCAATCAAGGCGGTTTACAATTAACAGAACATGGTACATTAATCATTTTACATTTTACATTGAACATTATAACCTTAAAACATAAAATATACTTAACTATATGTACAATAATAGCGTAAATGAACTATTTACATATTTGCTCTGAGTGTGTTAAGGGATGTGATGTTGTTTGTAAGTTGAAGGGAACTTTGCATAGTGCCAAGTTAGTATGTTTAGGATGGGGTAGTGTTAGATTCTTTGCTATTTATGGTAGGGGCTTGTATGTGTGGGTGTCCATAGTATTAGTTGAAAAGGAACGTCATTAATTTCTTTCGGAAGTTGATGAGGTCTTTTATTTCTCTCAAATCTGGTGGTAATGTATTCCAAAGAGTTGTGGCATAGTGAGAGAATGTTCTTTTATTTGTGGTTTTGGTTGCTTTATGGAAGTCATCTGGGAGGTTTAGGGAGTTTTCTGTGAAGCTCCTTAGTCTAGTGTTTTGTGTTTTTGATATTAATGTGGTGATGTGTGATGGTGCAATGTCATGTAGTAGCCTGTAAATATGATAACAAGGTTTTTGTATTTGATTTGACTGGCTATTGGAAGCCAGTGGAGGCTTTGTAGGATTGGTGTGATGTGGTCTGTGATATTTGCATGCATTCTTATATGTGCTGCTGTGTTCTGTGCAAGTTGAAGGTGCGATAGTTTTTGTATTGGGAGACCATGTAGTATGCTGTTACAATAGTCTAATTGGGGATTGATCATTGCTTGAACCATTCTAAGTCAGATGGTTCAAAAAGTGGTCCTAGCTGCTGGAGCATTTTTGCTTTTCTGTATATGGATTTAGATGCATTGGTTACGTTGGAAGTAAGTGTTAGTGTGAGGAGGAGTGGCCTAGTGGTTAGTGTGAGGAGGAGTGGCCTAGTGGTTAGGACAAGGTACTTCAGGCCGGAGGGCCGGGGGTTCAAGTCCCACCTGGGGACAGCAATCTCAGGCTGGAGGGACTGGGATTTCTAGTCCTATAAGGCACTCCTTGTGGTCTTGGGCAAGCCACTTAACCCTCCATTGCCCATGTTCCCTGTAAGTATTAGCATATGTGTGTCATATCCCCTCGTGTTAAATGTATCTCCCAATTGACCGCTTTGACCTGGTGAAAAGCGGGATATAAATACAGCTAAATAAATAATAATAATAATAATAATTGTCAATGATGACTCCTAGATATTTTATTTCATCCTTTATTGCTATTGTTGCTTTTTCAAGGTGTATTTGAGTCAGTGGTGTGAAGTCTTTATCTCTTCATACGAACATGGCTTCTGTTTTATTAATGTTTATAGAAAGGTTATTAGTGGTAAGCCATTGGGCGACTTCAAGATAACATGTTGCGATTTGGTCTAGGTTAATTTTTAAAGTATTAATTGGGAGGTACATCATGATATCGTCTGCAAAAATATGGTAGAATACTTTGTGCTTCTGGAAGATTTTGCATACTGGTTGAAGGTAGATATTGAATAATAGGGCAGATAATGCAGAACCTTGGGGTATTCCCTGGTTTTAGGTAAAAGGTTGGGAAATTGGTCTATTTTTACTTGTTGGGTTCTGTCATTAAGATAAGATGTGAAACAGGCCAGGGCTATTCCACTGATACGAATTTGTTTGAGTCTTGCTAATACTATGCATGGAGTGATTAATGGAATCAAAAGCTGCTGCAATCTCTAGGAAGATCATTATAACAGCATTTTTGGGTTTTTCAATACTTTTTGTGAGTGTGTTAAATAGGGCTATGAGTAGTGCTTCGACTCCATGGTGCGTTCTGAAGCCATACTGTTGGGTATCTAGGGGGAGAGTTCAAGTCAATGTGGTCCTGTAGTCGGTTTTGTATTGTTTTTTCTATTATTTTGGTTAGGTAAGGTAGGCTTGATATCGGCCTATATGAGCTTGGTTGTAGTTTGTCTAGTTTATTGGATTTCAATATGGGTCGTATAGTTGCTTGTTTGAGGGGTCTGGGCAGGTAACCTTGAGTTAAAGAAAGGTTTACGATCTTTTGTATTACTGGAGCTAGGGCATTGTGTGACATTTTGAGCCAGGTACAGGGCATGGATCCCCTGGGGCTGTTGTAGTATTTATTGTAGAAACAATTCCTTCTAAATGAGTTATGGTGATTATTGGGAATGAATCTAGTTTTGAAGAATTAAGTGGAGGTTGTGGTACAAAATGTGCAGGTGCTTGAGAGGTGGAACATAATTAGGCGCTATAATAGTCTGCTAGTGATTGTGGGCTAATTTGGGGTGTCACGTTGGGTGTGTCTGTTGACTTAGTTAAAGATGGTACTATTTGGAATAGGTCTCTGGGCCTGTTGATGGTGTTCATAAGTATTTTTTGTGGTTTTCTTTCTTTCTTTCTAATGGAATCTTTGTATTTCTGCAGTGTGATCGTGTATTGTTGTGTGTCTGATGTAGATTTGGTTTTCCTCCATTTTCTTTCTATTTTTCGGAGGAGTCTTTTTAGTGTCCTTTTCCATATCCTTTTTGAAAATCTAGACACTAACTATAGCACACACCAGAAGGAGCAGCACTGGCATACCATCTTCACCAAGTTGAATGCCATCTACCACCATAACCAAGATGTGGAGGATTGCAAGCACAAATGGAACGCAGGGAAGTGCAGGGCAAAGGCTAAAGCAGCTGTACATGGTCCAGATGGGAGGCCACTGATGCTTAACAAACTGGAGGAAAGGGTCCTGGGCACCATGGATGAGGAGGCATTGACTGGGGTCAGTGATCTGGATATGCCTTGGTCCTCACAGCAGCCAAGTGGGTAGCACACTCCTGCAATATGTGTGAAGAGTCATGATTGCACTTGTGGCACCTGCACTGGCAGGCACGGTCTTGCGGCACAAACCCCTGGTCAGCCACAGCACCGGTCTGCGCAGTGCATGCAGTATGCTCCCCCCTCCCCGCATCATTTCAGGTAGGGGGTAGTTCAAAGGCTTTCTAGAATAGGAATGTTTTGAGCTGGGACTTGAATTTAGTATAGGATGGTTCTATTGGAGGTCAGGGGCTAGAGAATTCCAGAGGCTAGGACCAAGAAAATAGAAGGTGGAATGATGGGTAGATTTGAGTCTGGCTTGCGACGCAGGGGGGAGATAAAGGTGTTTAGCATGAATGGAACAGAGTACATGGTGTGAAGTGTATGGAATAGTAAGGGAAGGAATATAATGGGGTATGCCTGCATAAAATGTTTTGTGGCAGAAGCACAAGAGAGTCAGCGAGAGGCACAGCAGCCCATAAACAAACCAAAGTTCAACTGGAGCGAAGCAAGATAAGACACCTCTAAAATCCAAAGGAGCTTCATTGAATACCCTTACACTTGCAGTGTTTTGGCAAGCATGCTTTCTTCAGGGGGTAAACTCACTTCCAACAGAAAGACACAAAAACACATTTAAAATCATAAAACAATTTGTAAAAAACAATTAGAAACATTGGACATCATGTATAAATCATACGTAATAAAGTAAGTAACACAATAAATACATACACTACAATAAATCATAACAAGGAACATCAGTAGTAGACCAAGAAGGAACAATAATGACAATATGATCAGCACACCTTCAGGATATCACAAGACTAAACAAAATACGTCAAGAAGAGCTCCATCGCTATTGGCATCCACATTATGGAACTCCCTCCCAACGAGCCTAAGGGCATTAGAGGACATCACAGACTTCCACAAGGCCCTTAAAACCTTGCTCTTTACAGAAACCTACGAGCAGATAGACAACAGTCCCGACCCGAGTGGTATTGCAACTACCCCCGCCAACTCAAGAGCAGATAGACAACAGTCCCCACCCGAGCGGTATTGCAATGTAAATACCCCCACAAACTCAATACCCAATCAACCCAGCTAGACTCACGACACCCCCGTGATAAATGTAACCCTCAAATTGTGCTGTCTTAATGTTGTTAAATACCCTTATGTTAAATGTAATGCACCCACATGTTAAATGTAACCCCAATTGTGATGTGATGTAACCACTTTGATTGTAGGATAAGGTGGAATACAAGTCTGTCTAAATAAATAAATAAATACATACATAAAAACTCAATAATATAATCTCAATAAAATTGATATCGTGCTGTAATAGGATCTAATAACAAAAGTATCAAGAGATTCTGAGTATTGTAAATACATAATGTGTAAAGACGAGGGGGAAAACTCATCAAAACTGAAAACAGTGTAGAAAGACTGAAAGAAAGGGAGAATAATGTTACAGAAGTACAAACCACTACTTCGCAGCATCTGGAGATTATCACAGCAAAATCTTTAATCTAAAAAATAAACAGTAACACATTCAATAAAATGCCATGCTATTTTGAAATTGCATCCACGGTCTACTTGTATATCAAAATCGGCATCATAATATCCTGTGAATATGAGATGTTAAATGATATAACATAATGTGCACAAGTCTTGGATAGCGTTGGGAGAAAGCCGGTGATATCATGTATGTATCAGAGCCAATCTTTTAAACTTTTAAAATGAAATTAAATAAACCCGAGGCAAAACAATCCTTCAGAATCATGTGTTAAATTATTTTTAGAGATTTATATGATTAAAAACCAGCCTATATGATTGAAATTAAACTACCACCGTGATGCGATCAGGAAACTGTTCAGCGCAGAAATGCAAATGTACACCGGTCGGCTAGGCCTCATTTTAAAGCGAAAGAAAAAGCGTGAAGTGAAACTGAGGGGTTGCTAAGACAATCCGATGTCAAAATGTTGCTATAAGAAATGTATATAACCCAAAATTATTCAAAATAATATTTACTGTGGAAAAGGCTCATTAATAATGACAGGCCAATCACTACTTAGACCAGAAAAAAATAGTGATACAATCCTAATGTCTAATTATGCAGTGTTCTGTATGAGCTGTGAACATTATAATTTATAGCTAGGGGATGCCGACGAGAGCAACATTGCAGTAGTCTAGGTTTGTCATGGCCAAAGATAAAAGTAGAGTATTTAGAGTGAAAAAAGAGAGAAACTGGTAGACAGCTCAGATTTGAGTAAGCAAGAGAGAGGAAAGGTGAACAATGGTATTAATGTGATCATGAAAATTTAGAGAAGAGTTGAAGATAACACCAAGGTACCAGAAGATGTTACAAGTGAAATCGAAGTACCTGAAAGCATAGTAGAAAGTGATGGGCATGCAGTAGAACCAGTGAACAAATTGATGAAGTCTTGTCTGAAATGAGAATAAGGTGATGTGATTTCAGCCATTCAGTGACTTAGGTGAGGCAGGTGTTGGGGGGAGGGTAAAATCTCATAGCAGAGGATCCATATAATGGATCAATTTGATATTGTCTGTGTAATAATATGCCAAGATCCCACATTGTTATATGAGAAGAGTCAAAGGAAAGAGAGAGATGCTGAACGGAAATGGGGCCAACACTGAACCCTGTGGCACACCATGTTGGAGGGGATAGAAGGAGGAGGAGGAATATGATATAATAGAAAAAGCAATAAGAAAGGAAGGAATGAAACCAACGAAGAACAGTGCTATGTAAGCCCACCTTGTGTAAGCGAGAGAGTAGAATAGCATGGTCAACCAGATCAAAGGCAGAAGAGAAGTCGAGGGATACTGCAAGAAAAATATTACTTTTTACCCATCCTTTGGAATAATCTTCCTGACAACATTCGCCTACTGTCGGACATAAAGGAATTTAAAACAAAATTGAAAACCCATTTATTCTCTTTACACTACAACAAAGGAGCAGAATCTAACCAAATTACACAAAGAGACACAGGTTAACGACCATACTACAATATGATATAACCCATAACAAATAACAATTAATAACATAACCCACAATACTTAACCACATCCTTCATATATGTTTATGTTTATGTTTAATAAAACTTATTATACCGCCCAACACCATGGGCACCTGAGCGGTTTACAATAAAACATTAGTCAATTTAAAAATAGGCTGCGGGAAAGGAAAAGAAAAGGAACGCCAATTAAAAACAATAGAAAAAGGAAAGAAAAGGAAAGAGAGAGAGAACAAACCAATTAGAATATTACAGTGTAACATCATGGGGCAGGGAGGGAGGGGGAGGACAAGGGTGGGAGGTCAAATGCTAGGTTGAAGAGATGAGTTTTGAGTTGGGATTTGAAGGATTGATAGGATTCTTCTGCGCGGAGCGAGGGGGGGAGCGAGTTCCAGAGGCTGGGAGCCAGAAAGTAGAAAGCAGAGGAGCGGGTAGAGACAAGATGAGCCTGGGAGGGGGAGGGAAGGGACATCCGATTTGTATGAATGGAACGAAGCAGGCGATGTGGGGTACGAAAGCATATCTGATCTGCAAGGTAAGAGGGAGTGCCAGTGCGAATAGCCTTGTGCGCAAGGATAAGAATTTTATAGTGAACACGGAAAGAGACAGGTAACCAATGGTGATGGAGAAGAAGAGGGGTGACATGGTCGAAACGAGAGGCATAGGTTAGAAGACGAATGGCAGTGTTTTGAACGCGCTGAAGACGAGACAACTGGGATTGAGGGAGTCCAGCCAGGGAAACGTTACAATAGTCTAATCGAGACACCACGAGGGAAAGGAGAAGAGTGGCCAGAGCAGAAGAGGAGAGAAAGGGGTGGCGGAAAGAAAAGAACGCTGGACAATAGAGGAAATATGGGCCGTGAAAGAGAGAGAAGAGTCAAGAACAACACCCAGATACCGGAGTGAGGAGACAAGAGGAATAGACTGAGAAGAAAAGGAGGGGGCGCAAGTAGGGGGGGGGACTCCCAAACGTGAACCAGATAGCAAAAGATTTAGCGGGGTTCGCGTGAAGAAAATTGGAAGAAAACCATGATGCTATAGCGGTGAGACAGTGATTAAGAGGGGCGATATCAGGAGAAACTTAAAGTAGACAAAGCGATGGGACCGGATGGGATACACCCTAGAATACTGAGGGAACTTGGGGACGTTCTAGCAACTCCACTAACTGACCTTTTCAATGCCTCGTTGGAGTCAGGAGTGGTGCCAAAAGACTGGAGAGAGGCTCATGTGGTGCCTTTACACAAAAGCGGAAGTAAGGATGTGGTTGAAAACTACAGGCCGGTTAGTTTAACTTCAGTGGTGAGTAAATTATTGGAAACGCTGCTGAAAGAGAAAATAGTGAGGTTTCTGGAGTCCGGCGGATTACAGGATCCGAGGCAGCATGGATTCACCAGAGGCAGGTCTTGTCAGACAAATCTGATTGATTTCTTTGACTGGGTGACCAGGGAGTTGGACCGAGGGAGAGCTCTAGATGTGGTGTATTTAGATTTCAGTAAAGCCTTTGACACTGTTCCTCACAGGCGACTTATAAACAAACTGAGCACCCTAGGGATGGACCCTAAAGTTACTCCTTGGGTTAGAAATTGGTTGGGTGGGAGGCGACAAAGAGTACAAGTAAATGGAGCTCACTCTGAGGAGAAGGATGTTACCAGTGGTGTGCCCCAGGGATCTGTCCTTGGTCCGATTCTTTTTAACATCTTTGTTAGTGATATAGCGGAAGGGCTGTCGGGTAAGGTTTGCCTCTTTGCAGATGATACCAAAATCTGCAAGAGAGTAGACACCCAGGAAGGTGTAGATAACATGAGGAGGGATCTAGCTAAGCTTGAAGAATGGTCTAGAATTTGGCAGCTGGGATTTAATGTTAAAAAATGTAAGGTCATGCATTTGGGCTGCAGCAATCCAAGGGAGCAATACAGTATAGGAGGTGAAGTACTTTTGTCCACTAAAGAAGAGCGGGACCTAGGCGTGGTTGTATCTGATGATCTTAAAGTAGCTAAACAGGTAGAAAAGGCGACGGCAAAAGCTAGAAGGATGCTTGGGTGCATACGGAGAGGAATGGCTAGCAGAAAAAAGGAGGTGATAATGCCTCTATATAAGTCTTTGGTGCGACCTCATTTGGAGTATGGTGTGCAATTCTGGAGACCGCACCTTCAAAAGGATGTGAACAGGATGGAGTCGGTGCAGAGGGTTGCTACTAAAATGATTAATGGGCTTCATTATAAAGCATATGAGGACAGACTTAAGGATCTTAATATGTACACCTTAGAGGAAAGGCGGGATAGAGGTGATATGATTGAGATGTTTAAATACCTCCGTGGCATAAATGTTCAGGGAGAGAGCCTCTTTCAATTGAAAGCAAGTTCTGCTATGAGGGGACATGGGATGAGGGTGAAGGGAGATAGATTCAGGAGTGATCTGCGGAAATATTTCTTTACGGAAAGAGTAGTGGATCCGTGGAATAGTCTCCCAGTGGAGGTGGTGGAGATGAGGACAGTAACTGAATTCAAAAAAGCATGGGACCAACACAGAGGATCTCTAAAGGTAAAAAGTGGACTGTTGTAGTTGTTGTTATGGAAGGACAGACTAGATGGGCCTTGTGGTCTTTTTCTGTCGTCATGTTTCTATGTTTCTATGTTTCTATGAAAGAGAGTCTGTATGAAGCAAGAGAAAAATGTCATCTGCGTAGTAATACGCAGAAATCCCAAACTACTGGATTAAGAGGGCAAGAGGAGCTAGAAAAACATTAAAAAGAAGGGGGGCAAGAACAGAACCCTGGGGAACCCCACATGTGAGGGGAGTGGGAGCAGAAGAAGAGGACCCGGTAACTACAGAAAAAGAACGACAGGAAAGAAAAGAGTGAAACCACTGGAGAACCAGACCAGAAAGACCCGCTTCCCGAAGACGAGTGAGGAGAGTGCGGTGATCTACTAGGTCAAAGGCTGCGGAGAGGTCAAGGGAGACAGCTAGGGTAAATAGGTAAGAAGAACTTGAGAATATCCAGATGACGACCCCCAAATTATATTATATGATCTGTAACTTTAAAATAACTTATGCATTCACAATTGATCTGTCACCTTAAAATAACGTATGCATTCACAATTGATCTACGATATATTTTATAAATACCTACAATGTAAATATGTTCAAATAGTTTACTGTTCAAACTTTATATTGTTACCTGTAAATAGTTCCATCTGTTCTATGTAAAATGACTAGGTATGCTATTTTCACATACCATATAACTTACTGTTCATTGTAAACCGCACTTGATACTTGGGAAAGAGCGGTAAAAAATAATTGTTAAATAAATAAATAAATAAAAATCAAGAGCCTTGGGAACCTCTCTGAGGAAAGAAATCAGGATAGTTTCAGTGCTGTGACTGCAGTGAAAACCAGGCTGATGGGAGTGGAGAATATTAGTGCAATCCAGGTATGTGACAAGTTGAGAAAAGACAAGCTTTTTGAGAATCTGTGGACAGAAAGGGCAGATTAGAAACTGCTCTGTAATGGGTTGATAGAGTCTTATCCAAGGAGGAATTCTTAAGAATAGGGCCTTCTTCCACATGGAGGGAAAGGCACCTAAGGCCAGACTGTTCTCAATGATTGAGAGATTATCAAAAGGAGAGCAAGTAAACTAGCAGAGATCCAGGCAGATGGAATAGGGTCTGAGAGCACATGGTTTTATAGGAGGAAGAAATGATCTTTGATAGTTCAAGGGACAAGACTGTATTAAAAGAACTCCACATGTATGTCAGGGACTGAAGAGGAGGGGAGGTTCTATTGTAAGTCAGCAGTAAGTCACAAGCTAAATAATCATGACTTACTACTGTCATATAATAAACTGAGATACTGGATTGTGTGATGTGAGCCCTCCCCTTTTATTAATTATCTAATCACATTACTAAGATGATCGAGTCTCATTGGCATATCTTGTCCCTCCATCCAGTGCTGAAGGAAACCCCTTTGTTTGCATTTGGGAGGAATGTGGAAGAAATGTTTCCAGAGGGTTTTGTTATCAGGAATCAGCATTCCTAGGAAAAGGGTCACTTCCCTTGTGGCCATTGCCAAAGGTGTCAATTGATCATCTATATGTGGGGGCGGAATGGAAGCATCCTATTAAGGAATTTACCTTTAGAGTGAAAAAGTACTCTGACTGCAACTCTTCTTATGTGATTTATCTCATCATCTGCCTGTGTCAACTAATTTATGAGGGCAGGACGAAGAAGAGAGTGTGTTTATGCCTGAATGAGCATAAGAGTAGAATTTCTATTGGTACTGACAGTCCCCTAAGTGGAACATTGGTTGGCCACATGGAGAACTTGCAATGGCAAGTTGTTGAACAGATAGAAATGAACTGGCATGGGGGTGATCTGGATACCATACTGACCTTTAAAGAACAATCTTGGATTTTTCATTTGGATAGTGTATTCCCGAAGGGGCTAAACATTGATATTGAATGGATGACGTTGGTGTGATCTCTGATTTGATTGGTTAATGCTCCACCCTGGATGGCTCTGTATAGAGAATTGATTGGTGCATGGTGGGTTTTATAGCTGTGTTGACACCTTAAAGTAAGCTTATGCCTTATGAGGAAGAGGCCAAAAGATGTTGGCTCTCGCTTGAGGAGAAAACGTTTTTGTGCTTGCTATTCAATGCTGCTACTGTGATGCAGATGGATGTCATCAAAACAAAGCAGCATGCTTAGCCTATGTTGGTCTGCAAATGCGCAAGCTAAGTTTTTAAAATTCTTCTTTAAGAACTTGTATTAAGCTGAGCGTTTTCACTGAGCATTTTAAAAAGTACAAGGTCTGCTGGTGGGGGTGCATATATAAGTATGTAACGCACCCTTATATATAGTGGATCCAACCAAAATAAGTTTCTCCTATTTTTAGTAACATATGGAGGCTTTGGTATTATATTTTGGGTGTTCTGTATCCTGTGTTTTGTGACTATGTGCCTCCATTAATTAGATTATAGGATGCTATACATTGGCCACAGTGTGCTCTGCGACATGCCATAGCAGGAAGCACTTATGGTTTTATGGTTTATTAAAATTTGATATACTGCTTTCATTACATTATCAAAGCAGTTTATATAAAAACAGAAATAAAAATAGCTTGAGAAGAACTCCGTTGTTATGACAGCAAAGAACACAATCACACAGGTAGAGAGAGAAAAACAGCAGGAGGAGAAAGAGGTTGAGAGGTGAAGCTGTATTGCAGTGTGTTCCCAATAGGACTAGGAGGATGCATTGAATGCTGTTTGGAACAGGTGGGTCTTGAGGGCTGCCTTAAATATCCTATAAGAAGGTTAATTGTGGAGAACAGGTGGTAGCGTATTCAAAAGACTGGGGGCATAAAAATAAAATGCTAAGGATCTGGTGGAGCTATAGTGGGTGTGATTAACAGAAGGGAGGTAAAGGTGGTTAGCATGAATGGACTGGAGGATACACGGAGGGACATGTGGAATGATTACTGATGAAAGGTAAGGGGGAATGCAATACGGAGAACTTTATGAACAAGTTTAAGAATTTTGTATTGAATGCGGTAATAAATGGGAAGCCAATAATAATGCATGAGAAGCGGAGTAATATGATCAAACCTAGAGGCACAGTCAAGTAACCTGACAGCTGTATTTGGAATAGATTGTAATCATTTCAATTTGTAGTCTGGAAGGCCAGCAAAAACAATGTTACAATAGTCCAACTGCGAGATGACTAAAGACAGAAAAAGTAGTGAGTAGTGAAGAATCAAGAAAGGAGACAATGGATCGAATTTGGCAAAGGACATAGAATGATTTCTTTACTACAGAACCAATGTAGTTGTGAAAAGAAAGACCATATCTAAGATAACCTCAAGGTATTTGATTTATGTAGTTGGTGGCAGAGGGGTGTCATCAAAAATAGGTGCAAGACTAGGAATAGTAGAGGAGCTAGCGAACTAGATAGCAAATGTTTTGAAGATATTAAGTTTCAGAAGATTGACCTTTAATCAGCAGGCAATTTGACAGAGACAGTTATTGATACATCCAGATTAGTGGGGGCAGTATGAACAAAAAGAAGAATGTCATCGGCATAATAATATGCAGAGACAGCAACAGCCTGCATGATAGTAGCAAGAGGAGCAAAGAAGATATCAAAAAGAAGAGGAGCAAGAACAGAACCCACAGGTGAAGGAATAGGATCACGAGGAAGACAAGCCAAGAGAAATAGAGTAAAAGCACTTAGAGAACAAAAAACAGAACCAGTGCAAAACTGTACTATGTAGCCCGATATCATGTTTAGATGTGAAGATCTGTGATTTATTTTATTTATTTATTTATTTACATTCTCTTATATACCGCGCTATTCTGCATCAGTGCGGTTTACATTGAACAAACTGAAATTACATTGAACAGGGCATTATAACTTGGAGATAACTATTTTACAAGGAACATGGGCTATGGAGGGTTAAGTGGCTTGCCCAAAATTCTGATGGCACCTTCTGCATGGAGCATTTTTGGGGGATTAGCTGCTGGCAGCTCATGTGCAGTATTTGCAGATGAAAGACATACCAGGCCCTGGCTAAATGCTGTTCACTGGGTGGTTTGTCTGCCCTTTCTTCCCCTCTTTCTCATGGCCACTGATCCTCACATCATAAGTGCTGCAGACCAGAACCGTTCCTACATCATATAGACAGGCATATGTGGCCTTTTATTACTGCATACTGGCAGTGTGTGTGTTATGTATTTGTGCAGTTGCTCTCATAGTAGTACATTTAGTCAGTCTCTTGTGTCCATGAGGATATGTCTGGGAATGCATTGCTGCTGTTGAATGAGCATGGGCAGAATCTCACATATTGCATCTAGTCAGCCCCTCTTAACCTCCCACAACCTCTCTAGTTGGAACAGACTCATCTTAATATGACTTCCCTAGGATTGTGAGTCCTTACCTTCTTTCTCCATGATCTTGGCTCCTAGCCACTTGAGTAGGTCAGGCCTTCTCTGGCTGCATGGTGTGGAACTGCAACTTCAATGCCTCCACCAGCCTGTGAAGTCCCAGTGAGAGACAAATCATGTTGTGTTTGAACAATGAGACCTCCTTCCTGTATCCCCAATCATACATGTTCCTCTCAATACTGCTGTCCCCTGACTTGGCTATCTATCGATTGCTGTTCTCCCCATGTAAGACCAACACAGCCATTGCCCCCCTGCAACCTTGGTGCAGTGGGCTCCCTTTGAGGCTTAACTAATGACCCCCTTATCCATCATTGGGCGGCCATGGAATGTGTAGTACTCGGTGTGCTGTTGTGAGAGAGGGCAGGGCTCACTTCCCACTCCAAGGTTGTACACATAGCCATCATCGCACCTTTCTGAGAGCTATCAGACACTGCACCATTACAGATATGTGACTCACCAGTCATGTGTACAGTGCAAAGCTGTCATGTATGTGATACCTGACTTTGTTTTCCAACATGGCAACCATCCTCATTCAGAGGCACAACTATTATTTACCCACACCATCTGCTTTGCAATAGCACATGGGAGGAATGTGATAGTGATGGCGCTGGGCTGTGGTGCAGGGTTGCTGCCACATGGTTGACATTTAGTGGCTCTTTCTGTGTTGTAGGAAGCATATTGTTTATCACTGGCATTGGCATGTAGTTACTATCATATCATAGCATATCATTAACATACACATTTCTGACCATGCATTCCTATTCCTATGGATTGGCATGTGACTGGTGCACAATCCTAAAAATGAGCCATCTCACCTACATGCATGCTGGCTGTTTGTGTGCAGCAAATGTACATATGTGGTGATATATGCTTATCAGCATACATTACAGGTGGTAAGGGCTGTCCCTGAATTGCTGATGCCTTGGGTTGTCCAGGGGTGCACTTATACATAGAGCCATGTAGCCACAGGGTAGTATAGACCCTGCCATCTGGTCTACATGTGTGTCATGTTGTATTGTTGTTATACGCCCCTGTTAGCTGTGGAATCCAGATGTGACCGGTTCAGGGCTGGGTCTCAAACTCTGTGTGCCATTTGTTTGCCTCTAGTAATCGTGGTGACAGATGCATGTTTTTATTTATTTCAATATCTTTTTTATACCGTCTTTCTATAAGTCAAGAACATTAAATATTTTTGGCCAAAAGTGCACATTACATTTAACATGTTTGCCTAGTTCCTGGATGTAAGCTTCTTGCATGTACTTTTGCCTGCATACCAAAATCTCTATGGTCCAGAGGTACCACCTGAGACATGTCTAAGGCAAGGATACTGCAGGTAGCTCCTTTTGAGATGGTGACAAACTGTCCAATCACATATAAGCATCAGCTTGGCAGAGGCCTCAGATAATACATCTGGACATCGGGACACATTTTTTCTTGGAACCAATACACAGCTGTAGTGGCATCATTTGCACATACTTGTTGGGCACTTGTGCTTATGGTTACTGGGCAATACATGCAGCTGTGTGTTTAGTACTGGGCTGCAAAGCAGTCACACTTTGGAGCACTGTAAGGACAGTATCCTGACATGACATACATGTAACCTAATTTGCAGGGTTGTTATACTATTATACTGCTGAATGGCTCCATGTGTGCATGCACTTCAGGTGATCATCAGATAAGGAAAGAATTGAGATACAGAAATTAGAGGGTAAACAGAGAAGAAAACAAGGTCAAGGCAGTGATTGTACTGATGAGTGGGGGCAAAAGAGCAAAGCTGGAGGTGGAATGAGGAGAAGGGAAAAGAGCTTAGAAGCATAGGGGTCAGAAGGGTTATCAACATGAATATTAAAGCTACCAAGAATAAGGGAGGAAGAACAAGAATCCAGAAATAAGGAAAGCCATGAATCAGAGTCAATGAGAAAGGTAGAGGTGGATGTGTTAGGGAGTCTATAAATAGCAGCTATCTGGAGAGATAAGGGATTAAAAAGATGGATGGAATGGACTTCAAAGGAGGAAAAGGAGTAATACTGAGGTAGAAGGAGGGGTTGAAAATGGCAGGAAGGAGAAAGTAGAAACCCACCACCACCACTACGGCCAGTGGGACGAGGAGTGTGGGAGAACTGGTACCCACCGTGACAGAGGGCAGCGACTGAAGCAGTGTCATCAGGGAGGAGCCAGGTCTCAATAAGAGCTAGTAGATGGAAAGTTTTAGAGATAAAGAGATTGGGAGTTCATTAGATATGGAATAAGCATTCCATAAGGCACACAAGAAAGGGAGAGAGGAGGGGGAAAGGAGAGGAATATGAATAAGATTGGAGTGGTTGAGAGAGGGACTATCATGGGATTGAGAGAAAAGTCTAAAGATCTGAGTTATAGAAGAGCAGTTATTTAAGTACAGGAACCCCAAAATCATTAAACGAAAATATTGCAAAGTAATTGATGGCCTTTATTATGAGTCTGTCCTGTAAACGTAAATTAAATTGTTGAATGATATGGTAAAGATATTTGATCCATCCTCCAAATGCAAGTTTAAGGGCCTCTTTTACTAAAGACTATTAGCTCGTTAATGGGTGTTTTATTGCATGGCAACAGGGCATTGGAAACACTAAGGGGTCCACAGCTGCATTCTAAAATGTTTGTCAACTAGTGATCGCAAGATGGGGTGGGGAAAGCATAGTTACTTACCTGTAACAGGTGATCTCTGGGAACAGCAGGAATAAGTCTTCACATATGGGTACATCGGTACCGACGGAGCCTGCGCGGGAACGCTCCCCAGCGTCCAATCAGAAAGCTTTTGGGAGCATCCCTCAGCGCCTGCGTGCTGCCTTCCCGCCTTTCCAACTGTCTCTCCTCAGTTGAGTTTCATAGCTGAGACAAAGAGAGAGAAAGAGGAAAGGAAGATAGATAGAGAGATACAACTCCTAGGGGAGGTGGGTGGGTTGTGAAGACTTATTCCTGCTGTTCCCAGAGATCACCTTTTACAGGTAAGTAACTGTGCTATCTCCAGGAACAAGCAGGAATGAGTCTTCACATATGGGGACTCCCTAGCTGTAGATGCCAGGGGGAGATCCCATAAAATGCGTGTCCGTGGAACAGGACTACACTTCCCACACATGGATCTCTGGCATCCCATGAGGGATGGTGGGTAGGAGTTGAAAAGAGAGGAGCTGTAGGAAAAACAGCGAACCTAAGGACTACAGGAGAGGAGTCCTTGGTATATATGATAATTACCATTAAAAATATTGAATGAGCAATCACAATATGGACCTTACCTACTGGATTGCAGGAAGTAGAGAGGCTGATGGAGTCTACTGGAGATTCAGTAGAGGAATCCTCAAGGTGACCTCACGGCAGTGAAGGTGAAGGTCCAAATCTGGAATTGGCAGGTGACCCACGTGTCAACTGGGGTAGTATAAAAACGGCAGGTCTTCAGTGGAAAGCTTTAAGGGAAAAAGCTGAAAACTCTTTTAGCTACAGAGTCATTAACATTTAGGAGTAAAAGAGGAAGACTGACCGATTTGGACAACTAGCCCAGTCCTGGAGGGAAGAAGGGGTATGGGAAAAAGCCCATATTCCCAAGGAGGACAGATGTGTGAAGGGCTGAAACTTCAGAACTATTGAAGATCTACACTGTCTTTCCTAGCTGGTGAGAGATAGGAAAGATAATGAAGCATGATGCTTCAGGGATAGCGAGACCTAGAGTAAAGTGGAAGCTGTCAGTAGCACAGTAGTGGTTGTGTGCATAATATCCCCGACATACTGAGGGAGAGCATGAAAATATGCAAACCCACTGTCTGGAACCTCTAGGAAGGTAAAAACCTTTATAGCATAGACAGTTAGGGAGATAAGTATGTAAATACATATCTACTTATAAGGGAGCATCTCGACAGAAACACATATATATATATAGGGATATATATATATATATATGTGTGTGTAGAAATATATATATATATTTAGGGGCATAACATATGCACACACAGCTTATAGACATATGTATCTATAGAAGTATATAGAGATATATACATACATGAATATGTATGTCTGAAGATACATGTCTGCAACTAAGCAGATAGAGATATGCCCATAAGAACATTCACATGAGAGATGTGAAGGAGAAAGATTCATCTAATAGCAAGAAGGTGGAACCTACTTGAAAAGATATATAGAGAATCTATTCCTCCGGGCTAAGATGGTGCAGGAATGCTATCCAGTGAAATCACCAGGATGGTTGCGTGAAAAAACAGAGGATAATATCAGTCTGTAAACAGCAAGTTCTGAGTCTTGTAGAACTCTGACATGGTAAATGGACAGAAAACGCATAGGAGGAGATACCAGGATGACCCACTGGAGGGACACAAGGGGTATCATGCGTTACTAGTAGAATATGTGCTGTCCATAAAGGAGTAGGATACCATGAGGACAAGCTGCAAGGAAAAAAGAGCATATTCCTGCAAGATGGAAAAACTCTTTGGACATTCACGCAGAAAAGGCTTATATCCTGTATTATAACAGGAGACAACAGGGTGTGGAGAACCCTCACAGTCATGGAAAATGACTGATAAGCCTTTTCCACCATATAGAATAGTCATCAGAGACAAAACCCTATGCTCTCTAGCAAGGGCCCATAGTAGAAAGCTTCTCTGAAGATTGCAGAGAGCATTATGCAGGAGAATTAGGAGATAAAACTGACTGTAGATCAGCTGTGCTGCCAAATCCAAGAAAATGGAGATGGCAAGATAATGTGAGAAGCCTGAAGTGATTAGGATTATCCAAGATAGATGAAGCACTATCTTGGAATCACTACTAAGGCTAGACAGAAAGTAGTGGAAGACAGATTGGAAACTTGTGGAAAAGTACCAGTAGTTCAATCACTGGAACTCCTGCATGGGCAGCTGCTGAATGAGACAGCAGAGAGAATCTTCCTGTGTAAAACAGAGAGAACAGACAAAAGGAGAGGAGAAATTCCTGTCCATGTCTGATGAGCTGCCCAGAGAAAATAAGGAAAAAACTCTACACTGGAATGAAAGGCTAGAGAAGCCTTGCAGTGGTATGGTACCACTCATTCAGGGGGAACCCTGGAGGAGAGGGTAGAAAAACAGGAGCTGAAGGGTGACTTACCATATGGTAAGTCTGCTGAAGGAAAAAATGTTCATGTTGGGACAGAAAACTATCATAGGATAGTTGTTAACTTCTCTTCTTGGTAGGAAGAAGAGGAGAAATCTGTGACCCATAGACATGAATATCCTGACAGCTCAGCATATCTACGAGGAAAAAGATGTCCTGAAGAAAGGAAACAATGTGTAGAGCTTTGAAAGAAAAAACAGTGAACAAACCTCTGCTAAGAAGAAGTTAACTGTAGGTTGCAAACTTCAGGAACCTATGGTTGCTGGGTTTGTTTAGCCTGACTAGAGTTTGGATTCTTCAGACCAGGACGAGGTGTCCCCTGCTTGGGAACATCTGGATGATGGGCAGGAGAAGAGTGAAACCTTCTTTTCCTAGGAAAAGAAGGTTTGGTAGGACATTTCCTACCTACTGGGGAAGGAGAAGGCTTAGGATGGCCCCCAGGAATAGGGAAGTCAGTGGAGCAATGAGCAACCTGACGTAAAGCCTCCCTATTGAAGAGATTTTCTCCAGTACAAGGAGAATTACCCAGTCTTTGCTGTGCCCATCTGCTCAGGTCTGAGGCCTGGAGCCAGGCTCTACGTTGTGCTCCTATGGCTATAGCAGAGGTTCTGCTAACAGACTCAAAAGAGTCTAGAGAAGCACGAGAAAGAAACCAAGAGATATTCTGGCTATGACTAAGAAGTAAGGAATAGTCTGCAGCCTTGGGCTCTGATAGAAAAGGAGTCAAAAGAGAAAATTTCTTTGTGACCTCCTGGAGAGATAGACTCATATAAAAAATATAAGAGATAATCCTTGTTGCCAGCATAGATGTTTGGAAGGTTTGACGTCCAAAGGCATCAAGTGCTCTAGATGCACGACCTGGCGGTTAAGAAGTATGCTTCTTCTTGCTTTTCACCTTCCTCATTGCTGATTCCACTACAATGGAATGATGGGGAAGTTGAGTCTTTTGAAACCCTGGAGAGGGGGGCACCTGATACAGAACATCAGTTGCTGTAGAAGGTGAGGAAACCCTTAAAGGTGTTTCCCATATTCTCAGAAGAAGATCCTGCAAAGAATGATGTAAAGGAAGCATTTTATTTTCCTTTTCTGCAGGAGAGCCTTGAGTAGGATCACAGCCAGGGATAGGAATAGCAAGGAATGATGCCATGTCAAGGAGAAATTTCTGAAAAGAAGGATCTCCAATGGGAACCATCCCTGGATAGGTTAAAGTTGAAGCAGCAGCTTGGGCACCAGAGGATGTACTGGTCTGGTGCAGAAAAAGAGCCGCACTAGATGGATATTGGTACTGGCAGTCACAATTTGAGACAGTCAGAACTGCATCGTCCATGCCAGGTATCGACTCCAAACTAGGTATAGAAAGGAGTGATCCTGGTGAAAAAAGCATGGAAGTGGCTGGTCCCGATGTTACTGGAGGAATCGACATCGATACCGATACCGGTAGCTGTGTCGGAATCGGAGGCGATAACGTCACCGAAACAGACATCGGAGGCTGCTCAAGCGGTACGGAGGCAACCAAAAACCCCTGGTGAGTATCCTCGGTACTGCGCATTCGGAATCGATAAGCGTCGGTTCCGAGATGTGTCGGTACCCAGTCTTCTAGACTAGATATCGATTCCAGACTCGGCATCGAAGGGAGCGAGTCTATCGATGCATGTCTAGAGGGCACCGACGTCGGTGGTGGTATCGGCGATACTGTCGATACCGGAAAGTCAATCTTGGACGTATCGACCGGTCCCGAAGGTACTGAGGACGCCCAGATGACGATCCCTGGTGAAGAGTGAATCACTCAACACCGGTCCCGATGCCGGGGTATCGGTACCGCTCAAAGCGGATGCCACCACCGAGCATGGCTGAGATACTGGGAAGTCAAACTGGGACGTATCGATCGGTCCCGAAGGTACCAAGGACGCCAGATGACGATCCCTGGTGAAGAGTGAAGCACTCAACACCGGTGCCGATGCCGGGGTATCGGTACCGCTCGAAGCGGATGCCACCACCGAGCATGGCTCAGGTATGTTCTGTGAGGGGTGAGCCCCAGGAACAACCTGAAACCCCTGAAAGGCTTTGGAGACCGAAGACTCCCGCCGGGGTTTTGAAGCCAATAGGGTCTTGAGGGCAAGGCCAGAGCCGTCATCATGCTTGGCATGAGACTTACCACTCAAGGATTGGCAAGTCTTAACAGACTGTTTGTGGGTTACCTGATCCTGTAGAGAAGAATTGGTCGGTGCCCTGACACTGGAAGGGAACTCGGTATCGAGGGAAACTCGAAATGGAAAATCTCTTCTCATAAAATTGTAGCCTAATGGCTCCGGAGGAAAAGGGTCAGGACCCAAACAGGTTAGACACCAGTTGTTGGAGTCTAAAAAGAAAACTGTATTTCCACAGTTAAGGCACTTCTTAGGAGAGGAAGGCTCCATGATGGAGAGGCCTTACAGGCCCAAAAAATTTAAGACAGAAACTGAGGGAAAACTTTCCCTGAGTTTGAGAAAAGAAAATAAAAAAATCCACCGGCGGTACCAGTGGAGGCGGGAAAAACAGTCGCGACCACAAGAAAACAACAATAAAAGAATTAAAAAAGAAATTTTCTGCGGTGACAGGAGTACGTCCTGCCGGCTCCGCGGAAAAACGAAAACTGGGGAGAGACAGTTGGAAAGGCGGGAAGGCAGCACACAGGCGCTGAGGGATGCTCCCAAAAGCTTTCTGATTGGACGCTGGGGAGCGTTCCCGCGCAGGCTCCATCGGTACCGACATACCCATATGTGAAGACTCATTCCTGCTTGTTCCTGGAGATTGTGGGCATAGAAAGTACATTATCGCTGGAGCCCAGGCAATTGCCACACACTCAACAGCAACACGGCTCGTAATGTGGGTTCACCTAATGACTTCTCTATAGGATTCATTAAGTGAACCCACCTTGGTAGTGTGCACGTTAGGTGAACCCTTTGTGCGTTAGCTGCCAGGGACATGCTGGTCAAGCCCCCATCAGCAAAAGTGGAAACTTTACAAATAATGCATGTGTGTTCTGCACGTTATTTACAAATCCTTAGCAGACTTTAATAAAAGGGACCCAGTTCACCTAAAATAATTAGGGCTGATGTTCAAAGCTGAACGTGAAATTCAGCTATTAATGCCATGGCATTGAGTATCCGGTTTCAAAGTTCAACAGTGATAGCTAACCACGTTAAAGTGCTAGCCACCAACACTGAATATCCCCCTCTTACATTTTTGTATCTGAGCACATGTTGCATAATAAAAGTTAGTAAACCATTCCTGAACCTTGAGCCATAGACCTAGCAATCTGTACATTAATATAAAACTGATCTTTGTTGTTGGATCTGTCATGCTAATTGAGGGTGATAAAACCTCTAAATCTTCTGATTGTACTGCTTCATCTATCTTTAAATTTTAAAAAATTGTGTAGATTATAGATACAAATGTTAGTCCACATTAGTTAGGCAGACGTTTCTATATCTTTGCACCTTTCCTTTCTATTTTTTGGTTTTAGAGTGATATGGATTGTAATCTAATATGGGTTCTGTAAAGTCAATTAAATCATAATGCATAGATCTACTTATAGCTGAACTCCTAATACTCAATCTGTGAGCCTGTAATACAGTTATTCTCAGGGGCGGCCCAAGGGGAGTGCGGGGCCATGTGCGGAGACTCGGTGCGGGGCCTCATTTGCATGAGGGGCCTCATTTGCATAAATATTTGCATAATGTTACCATACACTAACTTTTAGTAAGCATGCCTCTTAATGAGTATATGGATAAAGAAAGACTAAAAGATTTCTACATTACTATAATCCACTGCCAACCGCCAGGCATATTAGGAACTACTACAAACACTGCCCATTTAGAACCCATAGCAAACCCGCCATATCCTAACAGCACTACCAGGACTCACAAAGCACCATACCCTACCTATCAAAAGGCAACACTGCAAATATTAAACCAATACATTTCAGAGAATAACAATACATGACCTACTGGGGAAAGGGAACAAGTGGCAATGTCAAATAGGAATTACATAAACAGAATACCTCAGCTCAGTTACACATGCAGAACACAGACCATTACCAAACAAGGAATCACAATTTAGAAACAGGAAGACAATTAAACTGGGAACCCCAAAAGCCAAACTTGGAATGTACAACAACACTGTAGAAATAAAACTATAAATTAATTTCCTCTTGTACTAAACAAAGCGCAGACGTTAATGATGCACATTTCCCAGAGCTGACATATTCCAGTTAATAAATTCAAAAGAAAGAGATATCTTTCTACCTTTTATGCATTTTTTTTCAGTTGCAATTGCTCCAGCCACTTTCTTCTGGTTTCTTTGTGTCTTCTGCTAACTCTCCATCGTCTGCTGTCCATTTGTCCTTTCTTCTCTCTTCTAATTTTTTTCCATTCTCTCTCTACATCTGCTTTAACATACTAATCGTTCTCCTTTTGCTCTTTCCTCATTCCTATTTCATCCACTCAAATTTTACCCCTCCATCCTCAATTCCCACTTACTCTCCCAATACCCAGCCAATTGTAGATTTTTCTTCCGTCCCACACAAAATATTTTTTCCCCTCTCCATTTCACTTTCCCAGCTCCATCCCATTCTAATCTCCCCCAACATCAGCTCCCTTCTAGTTCCAGCCCCACCCAGTATCCACTCCCTTCTAGTCCCCGCATCAGCCCATTTCCAGTCCTAGCCCCCCCCCCCCATCAGCCCATTTCCAGTCCTAGCTCCCCAATCCATTTCCAGTCCTATCCAAGTCCCTCCATCAGCTCATTTCCAATACCAGCCTCCCATCAGCCCATTTCTAGTCATTTCCTAGCCCCACCATCAGCCCATGTCAAATCCTAGCTCCCCTCCACTCAACCCATTTCCAGTCCAAGCCCCCCATGAGCCTACTTCCAGTTCTAGCCCCTCCATAAGTCTATTTCAATCCAAGCCCCCACCACAGCCCATTTCCAATCTTAGCTCCCCCAACACACAATTCCCAGTCCTATCCTAGCCCCCTTCATCAGCCCATTTCCTGTCCTAGCTCCCTCCCCTCACAACCCATTTCCATTCCAAGCCCCCTCCCCATCAGCTCTTTGCAGTTCGGGCCCCACTTCCACTCAGCCCATTTCCATTCCAAGCCCCCCTCCCCATCAGCTATTTGCAGTTCAAGCCCCCCCCCCCCTTACCCTCAGTCCATTTCCAGTCCTAGGAACCCCCCCCCAACCCATTACCAGTCCTAGCCCCCCCCCCATAGCCTATTACTAGTCCTAAGTCTCCATCAGCCCACTCTCAGTCCTAATCCCATCAGCCCATTTCCAGTCCTAACCCCATCACCCAATTTTCAGTTTAAGCTCCCCATAGCCCATTACCAGTCCTAACCCCCCATAGCCCATTCCCAGTCCTAGCCCCATCAGCCCATTTCCAATCCTATCCCCCATCACCCAATTTTCAGTTTAAGCCCCCCCATAGCCCATTACTAGTCCTAAACCCCCATCAACTCACTTCCAGTCCTAACCCCCATCACCCCATTTCCAGACTTAGCTCCCCATAGCCCCAGTCCTAACCCCCTATCAGCCCTCTTCCAGTCCTAACCCCATTAGCCCATTTCCAGTCCTAACTCCCACCCCAACAGCCCAGGGAAATTTTAAAAAAAAAAAAAAAACCTGTCTGCTGCCGCTGCAACGGCAGAATCGCATATCCCGCGGGGCCCCCCCCCCCCTCCCGACAGAGCCTGCTCTCTCTGCATCAGCTCCATCGGCTTTCAGAGCGCGAAAGGAGAGTTTCTCCCTCGCGGCTCTGTTAAGCCCGCGGGGGCTGATGGGAAAGTCCCATCAGCCCCTGCGGGCTTAACAGAGCCACGGAAGGGAAACTAGTCTCCCTTCGAGCTCTGAAAGCCCACGGAGCTGATGCAGGGAGAGCAGGCTCTGTCGAGGGGGGGGGGCCCCGCGGGATATACTATTCTGCTGTTGCTGCTGCGGCGGCAGCGGTAGCGGCAGCAGACAGTTTTTTTTTTAATTTTAAAATTTACTTTGCAAGCAGAATGTTCTTTGCGCAGGGCCCCCTGAAACGCGGGGCCCTGTGCAAAAAACATTCTTGCTCAATGAGTAGTGGATCCATGGAATAGTCTCCCAGTGGAGGTGGTAGAGATGAGGACAGTAACTGAATTCAAACAAGCATGGGACCAACACAGAGGATCTCTAAAGGTAAATGGACGGGCCGGCCCTGGTTATTCTGTTAATGTTTATGTTTATGTTTATGTTTATTACATTTGATATACCGCTCAGGCCAAAGCATTAGAGCGGTTTACAATACTACATAAATGATACTGAAAATATGAAAAGAATGCCATTAACAAGATAATAAGACTCTGAAGTATGCAACATAATAAAACACAGAAACAACAAGAATATAACAGTCACCAAAACTTGCTCATTTTGGTGATGCACGAGAACTACAATGTCTCCAAAGATATTCCAACAGCAAGGTCACACTAATGTCACACCATGTCTACTGAACTGGTTCTATTCTGTACCTGCCTATGCTGCTGCCCCTATATGTTCTTGCTTGCACTTTCCCCTTCTCTCAAGCCCGTCCTCTCTCTTCCACCCCCCACCTGTCCCCCAGTTTCTTGTCTTGAAATTTCGTGTCATTTCTCCTTCTCATACTTGGGTCCCTCTTTTGGGAACTTCCTATCCCTTCATGTTGAACAGGAATCTTCCTCTCTGAGTTCAAGAAAGGACTGAAGACCTGGTTCTTCCAGCTCTTTCTACCAGGCTCTGGGTCAGTGAAAGATGGCTGTCCCCCAACTTCTTTCCTCCTTTCCCTTTGTAAGTTTATTACTCCTTTCCCTGCCCTGAGAAAGAGCTCTAGGGCTACTGCCTCTAACTCCCCTTGTTCCTCCTGTTCTCCTCTTTTCCCCCTTTCCCTGTCTCTCCTTTAATTTCTTGGATTGTAATTTTCCTTTGTTTTCACTTTCTTTTCTTTATTATAAAGCACGCTTGGTTTTTCTATCCAATGAGCAGTATAAATAAATGTATAAATATATTCCTTAGTTCAAACAGTGCTTTCCCCATAGAAGACTCCTATTATTAAAATTTCCTGAGGGTCACGTGATACGGAGCTAAGGGTGAGACGTGCGGCGGAGGCTCTCCCGGGTTCCTGAGCCCCATAGTGCTTGTAAACGGCAGGACCTACCCCAGATAAGGTGGTCAGAGGCTGCGAGAAGGATGGCGGCGAAAGCGGAGGCAAAAAAGCAGGCAAGAGTCAAACGAATGCCCCAAAAGTGGCGAGATCGTCACGGCAACCTACGATGGCTGAGTGTCTCACAGGGCAAGATGGCGGTGAAGCGTGGCTGGCGGAAGGCCTGGCCACGCCGGGGAGACCAGAAGTGAGCGGGACAGAACCGAGAGGATTGGATACAGTACCTCCTGAAATGGTCATGGTGCCTGCAGCAATTAAAGAAAGCAGCACCGATTTAGCTGGCAGACTGTCTACCATACAGGGGGAATTACAGGCTGTGCATGTGGAACTGCAAGCAGCGATGGACAGAATTGAGCAAGTCAAGCAGCGGATCTCGGATGTCGAGGACGAAGTGCAGATGCTCAAAAGGGATGGCGCCAACCACTCGGAACAACTGGAAAGATTATGGGCCAAAGTGGATGATCTGGAAAATCGCTCGCGGAGGTCAAACTTGAGGATCCTGGGCCTTCCCGAGGGCGAGGGAGAATTAAATATGCCTGAGCACATAGAACACTTGCTGCAGAGCTGGTTTCAGGACCCTCCCCTCCCTTCGGGCCTGGTGCTGGAACGGGCGCATAGAGTCCCGGGGGGTAGAGGCCTCGCACGGGACCAGCTGAGACCAGTACTAGTCAAGATCTTGAATTTTAGGCATCGTGACTGGATTTTGCGACAAGTCTGGAAGCTCGGAGCAATTTCTCATCAGAGCGCAAAGGTGTGGATCTTCCCGAATTATAATGCTGAACTGGATAAAAAGCGGCAAGCCTTTAGAAAGGTAAAGAAGCGTTTGTCCAACCATAACATACCACAGGCCTTGCTGTACCCTGCACGCTTGCGGGTAGACTGGAAAGGGGAGCGGATCTTCTTTGATGAGCTTTACATTTACACTTTCCGGATGATCCCCTGCTGTTAGGGGAGAGGCAGCGGCCCGCCGGAGGGAAGCTCTGAAACTTTTTTTTTTTTTTTTTTTTTATCTATAAGTTTTCAATTGATGCATCAACCAACCAATGAAAAGGACAATCCTAGGATACAAAAGTACATTGTACAAAGAAAGATGAAAACACATTTGATAGATTAAGCCCACATTACTGGAACCTGAAGAGTGATAAATAGAAAAAAGGAAAAAAGAAGAAAGGAAAAAACAAGGCTTTAAAAAAGCCCACAACAAGGAGGTACAATAATTTACTTGTCCTCTACTACCTGCTCTAAACCCTGCCTATCAACAATAAATTGCTTCAAGTGGGCAACATCAGAAAAAACATAAGTTGCACCACTATAAGTCACAACACATTTACAGGGAAATCGTAGGAAAAACGTAGCACCCAGCTTAAGAACACAAGGCTTCAGAGTCAAAAAAAGCCTCCGTCTAAGCTGGGTGCTACGCGCCACATCGGGGAAGATATTCACTCTGTGTCCACAAAAAACTGTTGACTTATGCTTGAAAAAAGCTTTCAGAATTCTCTGTTTCAACTCTAAAGATTGCAAGACAACAATTAATGTGGACCGAGAGTTAATCACATCGGCAGAGTCTTCAAGAAAAGCAGTTAAGTCTGAAATAGAAGGCTCAAGCACATCGAGCCCACCTTCAGAATCAACAGTTCGTTTAAAGCGTGAAACATAATATAAATGAGATACCTCAACAGGGTCCTTTATGAGCAAAACTTCCTTCAGATATTTCTCAAATAAAATTTTTGGGGAAAGAAGAGAAGTACATGGAAAATTTAGGAATCGAAGATTATAGGCACGCAAAGTATTTTCAAAAGCCTCCAGTTTAGCATGCATTATCAGGGAATCTTTAATACCCCCTACATTAGTCGATTGTAACATGGAGACCTGCGACTCCAATCTAACAACAGCTGAATCAACTGAAGACACTTTATCACTTAACTGTTGAAAGGTCGAAACTGCTTCTTGCGTGAAATCACACAGGGAACCAAGAGTAGAGGACAATTTAACATTAATACCTTGTATAGCAGCCCAAAGATCCCTTAAAGTAATCTCTTTCTCAGGTAACAAAGGGGAAAGATCAGAAAAGTCTCCCTCCTTTGCTAACCTGACTGGTGAAGGCAAAATAATCCCATAATTAAGAGTTGCTCTTACCGAATCAATATCTTCCCCCGACAGTAATAAAGGTACTAATGAAGCAGGGCAAGAAGGCGGGGTCCTCCCTCCAGAACTGATAGAAGGACCCTCCGGAGAAGACTGCGCTACCGGTCGGGAGATCAAATGCCTGTCAAGAGGGCCCACAACAGGAGCGCCATCGGCAGGCGTTCCTTCTACTCGCCCCGCTTTCACTTTCCTCTTCCCCATTGAAATTTTACAAAGGAAATATGAAAAAGAAATACAAAAAAACAGAACAAGGAAGGAAAAAACCAAATTCTCAAGCGTCTTCCGCCTTGGTGACGCCGAAGGGGCGCCAAAGGGGCGTATCCAGCTCCTTTGAACACGCCCCTTCGAATCACGCTCCGCGGACACGCTCCGCGATCAAAACCACACAGTCATTTATACACATAAGGTCCTCGCTAAAGAGTAGCTGTCCCCACGCTGCCCGCCCAGCAATTAAGGGGGAGGCAAGCGTCTTAGCAAGGCACCGAACGGCAGCAGTTCCCGGGGCTCAGGATCACGCCCCTTTCACCTCCAGCTCGATCACACCAGGTCCACTGGGTAGAGGGTAGAGCAGCTTTTATTCACTCACCGGGTCCTCGCTAAAGAGTAGCTGTCCCCAAGCTGCCCACCCAGCAATTAAGGGGGAGGCAAGCGTCTTAGCAAGGCACCGAACGGCAGCAGTTCCCAGGGCTCAGGATCACGCCCCTTTCACCTCTAGCTCGATCACACCAGGTCCCAGCTCTGGAACTTTAACGCCAAGGGCCACATGAATAGGTATGAGAGGACGTGGTAGCGGCCTTCGCCCAGAGTGATGAAGAGGAGGCAGAGAATGCAATGCCTGCGCAGGATTGAAATTTGTAAAATGTATTGTGTTAGACTGTGTTAGAATGTGGCCATCTCTGTTGTAAGAAGATGATGGGGAATGGGGGCGTACAGCCCGGGCGGGATAGTGGTGGGTGAGTAGGGGGGGCAGGGGACCCGGGAGAGACCTGGCCGTGGATGAGTGACCCTCGAGGCAGGTTCCTGGCCCTGGAGAGGGGGGCGGGAGTCACATATGGGCCCCTATGTCACCAGTGGGGGAATAAACCAGCATCATCCCAGGGGAGGCCAGATGCAGGTGGGAGAGCCACAGGAGACCCCCCCACCTTGGTGGGGCTGGCTCCCTGGCGCCTCCTGGAGGATGCCCCCGAGTGCGGGTCCAGGTTACTGTTGTACTGTTTTGTTTGGGTTCTTATGTTAATGGGTTAAGGATCGTTTTGGGCACCCACACCAGAGCGGGAGGAGGGGGAGTGGGGAAGGGGGGCTGTTTGAGGTAAGGGTAATGCTGGCACGGAGCAATGAGTGTTAAGATTACTTCCTTGAATGTCTGAGGGATGCAAACACCTCGGAGGAGGAGATTGGTGCTCCAGGAACTGCTCAACTATCTTGCAGACATCTATTTGCTGCAGGAAACCCATTTGACTAAGAGGGATATTGCGAGATTGAATATCAGATGGGCGGCGGCGCTGCTTCACTCTCCAGGGAAATCTAACAGTGCGGGGGTGGTGGTGATAATAAAGCGGGGCCTCCAATTCCAAATACAATGCCAGTGGAGAGACTCACAGGGCAGGGGGTTGGCAGTGGAGCTGCAGATGCCAGGCCTGCAGATATGCCTGGTCAGCGTATATGCCCCCAACACGGGTCAGAGGCGCTTTTTAGCGCAGTTAATTCAAAAACTTAGTAGCTGGACCACCTACCCAATAATTCAATGCGGTGGTAGACCGGAATGAGGACCATATATTGCAAGGGGACCGAGGGAGAGGGGGGATAGTCCTGAGGGCACTTTTAGGAAAGACCAAGCTGGTGGATATATGGAGATGGAGGAATCCCGGAGTGAAAGGCTTTACTTGCTTTTCAGCAACGTATGGTTCTTATTCTCGTACCGATCATTTCCTGGGGGAAAGATCAGCTTGCTCACGGGTGAACCACTGTGAAATTGGTATATCACGTGGTCAGACTATGCGCCGGTACACTTATGGCTGAGGGGTGCTGGCGGAGTATTGCATGCAGGCCTGACTTGGAGGCTAAATTTATCACTGCTGACGAAAGGGAGGGGGGACAGGGAGGTGCTGGCGGCTATAAAGGATTACATGCTTCATAATGATACTGAAGACATGTCACCCTTGATTCTATGAAATGCTTTGAAGGCGGTTCTGAGGGGCTTATTTATTGAACGGGGAGCGCGGCGGAAGAAAGAAAGGGGCAAGCACAAGCAGAAGTTAGAGGAGGAAATTAAGTGCTTGGAGGTGGAACTGGCTCGGTCTTCCTCCGGGGAGACCGCTAATCTATTGGTGGTAAAAAGAGGAGAGCTAAAAAGTTTCCCGAGGGAAGAGATTGAGGTGTTGGTCCGACGGTCCAATTGTACATATTATGCCAGAGGAGGGAAGATAGATCGTCTATTAGCATACCAATTGAAACAGCAGAGGGAGCAGAATGTTATCCTGCAGATTAGGGACGGACAGGGTCAGATGAGGCAGGACCAAAAAGATATTGAGGAGGTGTTCGTAAGGTTCTATACAGATCTATATAACTTGGAATTCGGGGAGGCAGATGAGACAGTGGAGGATTATCTACGGGGGAAGGTAGGCCAGGAGCTGATGGGGGAGCAGCGACGAGTGATGGACAACCTGGTGTCGGCAGAAGAGATTAGACAGGCCATTCAGAGTTTGCCCCTTCATAAAGTGGCGGGGCCAGATGGGATTCCGCCTGAGTTTTATAAAGCCTATAGTGAGAGTTTGGTGCCGCTACTGAGTAAGGTTTTCAATGCGGTTCGTGAGACAGGTAAAGTGCCGGAGTCTTTTTTGGAAGCGCATGTAACGGTGATACATAAGAAAGGGAAAGATCCCTGTCTTCCAGGGTCCTATAGACCGATCTCGCTGCTTAATACTGACGCAAAGCTGCTGGCAAAAGTTTACATGCTCCGGTTGAATGTGCTTGTCCTGGAGCTTATTCATATAGATCAAACTGGCTTCATAGCGGGGAGAAATGGGTCTGATAATGTGCGAAGAGTGCTGGGCCTGGCACATTACTGTGAACAGATGGAACATCGCCCAACCGCGTTCCTGGCCTTAGATGCCGAAAAGGCCTTTGACAGGGTCGAGTGGCCCTTCTTACTGAAGGTCCTAGGAGCCCTGAACTTTGGGGGAGGCTTTTTTCGGGTGATCCAAGCTCTGTACAGTCAGCCTTCGGCGAGGCTGAGAATAAATGGGCAACTAACTTTGCGTTTTGCATTGGGCAGAGGTACGTAACAGGGCTGCCCTTTATCCCCCTTACTGTTTGCCCTATCGCTAGAGCCTTTTGCTCAGGCGATTTGGATGAACCCAGAGATTCACGGTATATGAGTAGGGGGAGTGGAACATAGGGTGGCAATGTATGCGGACGACACACTCTTATTCTTTTTTTTTAATTCTTTATTTTCGTTTTATAACAACAAAGGAAAGGAAGACATACAGCTAAAAGACAGATACATACATAGAATGAGATACATACACCAAAGTAAACCCCTACCACCCCCCTCCCCCCTGCTTCTTCTCTAGAAAACTAATCATTCCCGAAACGGGCGTGTACTGACATTATTGTGTTACAAAACCAAACGGTGATCTGAAACATGATGAGTGTACATTAAACAGACATGTCGGAGCAATGAGCAGATTGTACATAATCATTGAGCATCTGCCATTTAGACAAGCGAGAGTGAGTTTGGGTATGGGGAATAGCTCTCCGAGATATCTGCTCATATTTACTATATAGGCAGACAAGGTTCCACCATTCATTGACAGTAAGTCGAGAGCTATCCTTCCAATTCCTCGTGATTAAACATATAGCTATACCCAGCATGAAATCAAGGAGAAAGCGACCCTTCTTAGGAAGAGAGGGGACCTCCGCCACTGAGCGGAGTCCCACAATCTTCCAAGAAAGAGGCTCGTGGAGGTGTAAGATAAGTTGAATACGACCCCAGACCCGCCCCCAGTAAACCTGTAGTTGAGGACATTCATAAATAACATGAGCGAGGGTTCCCACAGCAGTATGACAAGACCAACACTGGTCCCTAGCAGTTGTGTTCCATTTGGCTATTTTTTCTGGAGTATAAAAGCATCTATGTGCAAAAAAGAAGAGAGTTTGGGTAACTGAGGCAGATCGGGAAACCCGCACTACTTTGCTCCAGAAAACGCTCCATTGCACAGGGGTTAAAGTGGTTTGCAGTTCGCGCTCCCAGGCTTGCTGGGCTCTACAAGTAGCAGTGTCTGTACCCTGACATAATAGTTTATAAAAGTTAGAGGCTACCCCATGTGTACTACTAATAGAGTGAATTAGGTTTAATAGCCCGTCCTCAGTAGAGACAGAGGGTGGCAGGATTCGAGCACTTTTGAGGCAGTGTTGAAGCTGCATCAATTGAAAGTAATGTTTCGCTGGTAACGCAAATTCCTTTTGTAAATCAGAAAAGGTCTTCCAACGAGCTGCAGAGAAGAGCTGTTGGGGTGTCCAGATCCCCCTAGAGTACCAGGGTTTCCATGCTATCGTTCTATTTAGGACTTGAATTCTGGGGTTATTCCACAGCGGGAGTCCGTCCTGAGGACATACGTTTGGGCCCAGTGATAGAATGAGAGTATTAAAGGCCGCAAGAGTATCAACAATCATTGGGGGATGGCGGGTGTCTACTTGATGGGACATACCGGGGAGATGGATCAACGGAATTGGGTTACTAAGCTCCTCTTCTATGTCAAGCCAAACTGGTCTGCTGTCGGTCGAGGCATCTAGCCATCGGGCACCTTGTTTAAGTAAGAAGGCTTGATGATATTTGAGAAAATCAGGAAAGCGGGTACCCCCTAGTTCCTTCGCAGACTGTAGTTTTTGCTTAGCTATCCTTGGTGGTTTGCCCTGCCAGAGATAGCGGACGAGAAGGCCCTCAATATCTTTGTAGGTGTGTAGCGGGAGTAAGCATGGCAGCATTTCTAAAATATAGTTCACCTTGGGGACTATCATCATCTTCACAGTTTCTAGGCGGCCCCACCATGTAAGGGATAAGGGAGACCAACGATTTGTGAGCTCACGGACTTTGGAGACTACCTCTTTGGCATTAAAACTAATAGTGTCTTCTAAAGGAGAACAGTAATGGACCCCAAGATATTTCACCATGCGGGATTGCCAAAGGAAAGGAAAGGCCTGCATGTCAGCCTCATGTACCCAGCGGTTCAGTGGGAATGCTACGGATTTGGTCCAGTTTATTTTATAGCCCGATAATTGCGAGTATCCATCAATCAGATCCAAGACAGCTGGAACCGAATCAAGGGATACGAAGAGCATAAGGTCATCTGCATATGCAGAGAGTTTAATCTCTCTGTGACTGAAGGGGACACCACGAATACGTGCAGACTGTCTAATAAGGAGGGCGAGGGGTTCAAGAGCAAGATCAAAGAGCATTGGTGATAGGGGGCAACCTTGACGCGTGCCTCTTTGGAGATTAAAAGGCTGAGACTTAATAGCATTTACACAAATACTGGCAACGGGTTGAGTGTACATGACTTGAAGGTATCGGAGGAAGCCCTCCCCAAAGCCATACCATCGGAGAACTGCAAATAAAAAGGGCCATTCTAGGCGATCAAAGGCTTTTTCAGCATCTAGGGAAAGACCCACCCATGGGTGGTCCAAGTTGGCAGCACTGGATAGTACATGGCACAAGGTCCGAGCATTGTCAGCGGTGGATCGGCCGGGTATAAAACCGCATTGGTCGGGATGGATTAAGGCGGCCATCCTGTCAGATAGCCGGGAGGCCAAGATCGTTGCGAAGATCTTATAATCGGCATTAAGTAGGGAGATTGGACGATAGTTGGCGGTTAGCAGCGGGTCTCTGCCTTCTTTCTCAAATACTACCACATTAGCTGCAGAAAAGGATCCCAAAGAGGATGTATCTACCGCAAGGGCAGTAAAATAGAGTTTTAAGTAGGGTACTAAATCTGCACTGAACGTTTTGTAGAATTCGGTCGGGAGACCATCAGGCCCGGCGGCTCGACCCGAGGCTGTGCGTTTTAGGGCAAATTGGATCTCTGAAGTAGAGAAAGGTTCATCTAGCGCATCCCTATCAGCTTCAGAAAGGGTCGGCCGCTGGATATCAGAAAACAATCGCTCGAAGGTCTCTGATGAGAAATCACATTCAGATTGATAGAGACGGGTATAGAAATCCCGAAAGAGTTCTACGATATCGGAGTCTGTGGTCAGTATGCCCCCTCCCTGTGGGGCTCGAAGGGCCGCTACGCGTTTGGCTTCTTTTTGACCTTTCAAGGCGTTGGCTAAAAGTCGACCGGCTCGGTTGCTTTCACGGTAGTATGTCCCTCGTTGAAGCTCAATACTCTTAGAAGCTGCAGTTGAGAGGATTGCATTATATTGAAAACGGAGACGCTGTAAGCGAACTAAGACGCATGGATCAGTACGGGAAGTTAGAACTCGTTCGCCTGCTTTGATTTGTTGGTCTAGTATAAGTAGCTGCTGTTTGCGTTGTTTCCGCAGGCGAATTTGATAACTAGTGATCGTTGCACGAATGGCCGCTTTGAAACCCTCCCACCAAGCCCAATTTGCAGTATCCTGGGGTAAATTAAAATGGAAGTAATCCTGTATGGCTGCTCGAATTTCTAACTGGAACTCTGGCTGAGTTAATAGGGCTCTATCAAAGAACCAGGCCCCCGAATTCCCTTGGGGTGCAGTAGTGTGTAATTGAAAAGAAATAGCAGCATGATCTGAAATATGTTGGGAGTGAATCTTTGCAGTGTCCACCTGAGGGACTAACAGTTTTGATATGAGAAAGAAATCTATACGAGACTGGGATTTATGAGGGGAAGAAAAGAAAGTAAAGTCAAGCTCATTGGGGTGTAGTAACCTCCATAGATCGACTAAAGCAAGATCTTTGATCACAGAGGTAAGCGTGGTATGACTCTTGGGGGGACCACTTGTCCTAGGCGGCTGTTTGTCAATCAGGGGATCAAGAACTAAATTGAAATCCCCCCCTATTATCAATGAAGTATTAGCAGAGGCCTGCGCAACCTGAGCAATGGTAGCAAAAAAGGCAGGGTCATCCACATTAGGAGCATAAAGGCATATACATGTAACTTCAAGGTTACCTATCTTGAGGTGAGCTCTGGACCATCTACCTGCTGTATCTGAGCTAGTCGCAATAATAGTAGCATGCAGAGATTTCCTAACCAGTATGGCAACCCCACATTTCTTAGAAACGGCTGGAGAATAGGCGGCCACCATGTAAGGTTTAATATTGAGTTTAAGGGTTTCCTTCGAATTTAAATGCGTTTCTTGGAGGAAAATCAGATCCGCAGCTTCATGACTTAGATAGCTTAGGATTTTCTTCCGTTTTATCGGATTATTGATTCCTTTTACGTTCAATGATAAAATCTTACATGGTGCCATCGATCAGTAATAGACATTTTAGACAAGGGCGCTGGAAAACATACAACATAATCAGAAACTGTACAAAATGATATAATCACCGAGTCTGCTGACTAATACACCCCATATTGAAAAGTATGTACCAAAGTAACTTAGAGAAGAAGCAAAACCCCCAATGAAAATGGCGACCATATGTCTGCGGGAGGAGGCCCTAGAGAGGAAGATAGAGACATAAAAAAAAGAAAAAAAAAACACCAGAGTCCATAATTAACACTGTCTCTGATACTCATCGAGGCTACGATGGGTAGATGGAGTCGGGTCACAGATATCATCAAGATAAGGCAACAAACCGCCCTCGGCAGACTTCTGCTGAGTCGCGGCAAATCCAATATGGCAGGCACAGCGGGTATGAGAATACTGGCAGGAATATTCTGGAAGTCAACGCATCAAGTCGGCTTCTTTAGCATCCAAAAACTCCGCTAGTAGATCAGGGTCCTCAAATGTTCTTGTCTGATTGTGAAGCGTGACTCGGAGCTTGGCCGGGTACATCAGGCCATAGCGTGCTTGTAGTTGTTGAAGCCTCGGCCGGAATTCCAGAAAGCGCTTTCGGCGGTCGACCGTGGGTTTAGCCAAGTCAGGGTAGAAGGAGATCTTATGGCTCTCAAACTCCATATGGCCCTTTGCCCGAGAGGCACTGAGAATTTGCTCCACATGTTGATATCTCAAAAGTCGAAAGATGATAGGCCGCGGGGTCTTCCTGTTGAGCGTTATGTTTGTGGGTACACGATGAGCGCGATCGATCTCCAATTCTTTGGTAAAGGTGATTTGGAGCAAGGAAGGGAGGATTTTATATAAAAACTCCTTCATGTCTCCCGATTCCGCTCCCTCCGGTATGCCCACGAGTCGTAGGTTGTTGCGGCGCGCTCTATTATTGCCATCTTCCACTTCTTTCTGCAAGGCCCTCACCTGACGTTCAACTTTGTTGAGTTTGGACAACCGGACCGCGTGAGAGTCTAATACGCTCTCCATTTTGTCCTGACGCGAAGAGAGCCCCTCTAGCCTGCCTTGTAACACACCAAGATCTTCCCGCAGCGCTCGGAGTGCTTCACCGTTTGACTGCACGAGGTCCTTAACCCCTCTAATCTCTGCGAGGATTTCCTGCTGCATTTCGGGGCCCTCGCGCAAAGCCAGCCCCTTCTGCGGGGACCGGGGTTCAGTTTTGGAGCGTTTGCCGTGAGAAGCCGCTGGAGATCCAAATTCCAGGCGCGTAGGTTTGGTCCCCGCCATCTCACCAATGTGCCCCGGCAAGATCAGAGCAGAAATTCAAGTATGTCCGGTGTTAATTCAGGATTCTGAGTAGGCCTCTCGGGAGCCTCAGCGTTATGCGACCATCCCGCTGGACATCGGGCTCCGCCCCCGACACACTCTTATTCTTATCCAATTTGGAGTGCTCGCTAGCAGCATTTCAAAGGGAATATCAGGTGTTTGCTAGGGTCTCAGGTTATAAGCTGAATGTCTCTAAGTCAATTCTTCTCCCTTTTCATGTCCCTGAGGCAATGAGGAGGGGTCTGGAGATGGGGTACTCCTATAGGTGGGAAATGGACTCCTTAGGATACTTAGTGGTGAAAATTCCAGTACAGTTGGCACTGTTATACCAGTTACATTTTCCTCCACTGTTAAAGAGGCTTCGGGAGGAGATGCTCGCTTGGTCACATTTGACACCTTCTCTGCTGGTGCGGATCAACGTGGTAAAAATGAGTGTGCTTTCGAGACTTATGTACTTATTCCTCATGTTGCCATGTCATATCCCTGACACGTTCTTTAAAGATTTGAATAGGATGATAGCGGAGTTTATATGGAGTGGGAAGCGAGGACGGCTAGCCCTAAAAACGTTGATGGCTCCAAGGGCGGCAGGAGGCTTGTCGCTCCCAACTTGTAAATTATACTACTGGGCGGAGCAGGTACGTGCGGTGTACTATTGGTGGAAAGAGTCCTCACATCAACATTGGATTGCCCTGGAGGCGGCCCCGGTGTCTGTGGACCATATTGGAGCTTTGGTCTTTTCAGGAGAATTGGGCAGGCTGGGGGGGGGGGGGGGTAAGGACACATCCTATTGTAGGCACGACAGTGGAGGTCTGGCAGAAAGTTGGCAAACGGGTGGCTTTTAATTGGGTTGGTCGAGATTGGCGTTCTTGATGCAGGGGGATCTGTTCCCGCCCTTTGTAATGGATCCACATAGATTCCGCTGGCTTAAGGAGAACGGTATGGAAAAGGTTTTGGATTTTATTGTAGAAAAGAGGTTCCTGACGAGGCATGAAATCCTTACCAGGTGCCAACGTTGTCCACCGAGAGTTTTCTGCCTACTTCAGATGGAATATTTTTTGGCAGCTCACAGAGGGAGATTTCTGGGGCCGTCGCATTGGATCAAATCTTTTTTCATTCGGCCCCGGAGGGGGCAGGGGTTGGTGGCCCAGCTGTATAGGTTGCTGCAGGGGGAGACGCGGGGTAGCTATCAGTATCAGAGAGAGTGGGCTAGGGACCTAGCAAGGGAGTGGACAGAGGAACACTGGGAGGCAATTTGGAACAACACTCCTAGAATATTGATATGCCTTGCGCATATGAACACCTTGTATAAATGACTCTTTCGTATGTACCTTACTCCCAGCCAACTTTATGCCATGCACCTTAAGGATACAGCTGAGTGCTGGCAGGGATGCTCCAAAAAAGGGTACCCTGTTACATGTAGTATGTGAATGCGATAAAGTTCAGGCCCTTTGGGAGGGGGTGCGGCAGGTGGACAGGGAAATGACGGGTGAGGCCCTAGGGGCAGATCCAGTGCTTATGCTATTGGGGTACATGGAGGGACCCCCTGCGGTGTGTCTGAATAAGAAATCACTGGTCAGTTTCTTGTATTTGGCGGTTCGACTGGCTATAGCAGCAAAATGGAAGAACACGGAGGCCCCCAGCATATCGGAGTGGTATAAGAACGTGGCATGCATTATGGAACTGGAAAGAGGAGCAGCGCTAAGCAAAGGTAGATTGGAGGAGTACCAACTGATATGGTCCCCCTTTCAAGAGTATGTGACACGGTGGGGACGGGAGGGGGTGGGTTAGGGTAGAGGTAGTGACCTCATGGAGCAATGGCTAGATGCGAAGGAGAGAGGGGTGATGGGGGGCAGCTGGATGGGTGAGGTAGGTAGTAGGGGGCCGGATAGGTCCTTCCCTCCACCCCCCCCCCACCCCCCGAGGAGGAGTAGGTGGGTAGAAGGGGCTCTGGAACGATCCTGGGTTTGGGTTAGGGGTGGGGTTGTTGTTGTTGCAATTGAAGGTGTTTGGTTAGATGTCTTGTTGTAGGCTGTGTCCAGGTGTGGAACGTGTTCACTGTAGAGGGTATTGGGGGGTAATGCAAGGGGTTCTGCACATAGAGGACTGGGAAGGGGGGAAGTTATATGGGGTTTAGTCTAAAGTATGCGGTTTGCTGGGATGTTTATATAGATTGAATGCAGGATATAATGTATGCAGGAACTGTTTGTGTAGACTGTTCTTCATGTAACATGTAAACCGTAAATTAACCAATAAATATAAAGAATAAAAAAAAAATCCTGCCTGATATGCATGTAAATTTATGTATGTTTGTCTGGACTGAGTGGAGGCATTCCCAGAGTTGAGGCTGGAAATGGACTTCACTTGCATACTTTTGAAAATTCATCATGTACATATAAAGTAACCCTGAAAATTTGTGCATGTCAAGTGCAAGTAATTTCAAAGGGGAAGCATGTGCATACTTCTGCTTTGAAAATCTCTGTGGGCCACACAATTATAAAATTACCCTTAAATTGTTAAGCCAAGAAGGTACTATTTTAATGTTGTGCAATCAACCTGACTTATAGAGTGTAACACATTTTTTATGCCATAAATTTAAATCTGATCCACAACCAAGTACAATTCTATTAATAATCATATTCCTCAGGAAACAGCCATATCATGATATATATGAATTCTAAATAACATCATACCATTTTGTTTTGTTTTGTAGGGAAATTCACTGTTATTTTTGCCTAATGTTCTCAAGGTGTACTTGGAAAATGGACAGACAAAAGCTTTTAAATTTGACACAAAGACAACTGTTAAGGTAATGTAATGTATTTATAAACTCTTAATTTAGTTTTGGATTTTTTTTTCATAAGAAAGCATCAAATTTCGCCTTCATCAAATTTTCTATGCTTTGTAAATATTCATTCTAGAGGACAGAACATCCATAGAAAACCACCCAAAAATTCTTCCCTCATGTCTGTTAGATCTCTAGGAACAAGCAGGAATGTAGTCTTCACATAGGGGTAACATCAGTACTGACAGAGCCCGCATGTGAGCGCTCCCCAGCGTCCAATAGGAAAGCTTTTGGGAGCATCCGTCTGCACCTGCGTAGCAGCCTTCCTGCCTTTCCAGCTCTCCCTCCTCAGTTCTTCGTTTTCTGTGGAGCTGACAAGAATCAATTCCTGTCACCGCAGAAAATTTGTCCTTTCTTATTTTTTGTGGTCACGTCTGCCTTCATGTCGACGCTGGAACCAACCCCTATCGGTGCTTTCTTTCATTCTTTCTAAAAAATATATATATATATATCTGTGAGGGAAGGAATTTTTTTCTTCCTTCAGGCACATCGAAGCCATCTTAGGCTTAGGCCTCCCCTTTTGTCCCAGACAAAATGGAAAAACCATCCAGTAACTTTAAAAAGTGTTCTAAATGTGGCAGTACCATTTCGGCTACAGACACCTATGACTGGTGCCTAAAATGCTTAGGACTAGATCATCAACCGTCAGAATGTCCTCTTTGTAGGAAGTTGATGAAGAGAGGCTTACAGAACTGAGCTGCAAAGCTAGGCACCCTCTTTGCCTGTGATGCAGTTTCTTTAGCATTAACGTCATCGAGATCTTCATCTTCCTCCCAAGGATCTCAGGTATTGAAACCTAGGTCTTCTTTGAAGACTAGGCAGCCCTCCAGGGGTAGATCTCCTTCTAAGCATCGAGATGCCACAGACTTTGCCCTGGAGGGGGACACACCAGCCAAACAACCCCAGCGGGAGGGCCTTGCCTCCAAAGCCTTAGTGGGGTCCCAGGATGCTCCTGAGGCCTCCACCTCCAGAGAGCTCCTTGTGCCATGCTCAGGGATCATGGCCCACAATTCCGGTATTGATACCCAAGCATCGGCAAGCTCCATGGATCAATGTATCCTGGCTATTGAGCGGAGCTTAGTGGCCTTATTGGCAGCCTCCGTACCGGTAAAGCTTTTACAGTCAATCCCTCAGGCATCGGTACCGACTCCGGTACCGAAACAGCCTGCATCGACTTTTTTGCTGCTTACCATGCTACCACCCATGCCGGCCCTCGAATCCATTTCCGGTACCGAGGTTCCAGTACCGCAATCTTCAGCTACCAGTTTTGATTGGTATCGAGTACATGCAGAGTGGGAACATCCTGCCCGTCAATACTGTGAGTCTTTGGACTCCGATTCATCAGACGATGAATCAGCTGATACCCGGGACATGAGAACTCTCCCGGAAGACCCATCTCCGTCTCCACAATGTCGCATGTCCCCTCTGGAGGACATGTCTTTCCAAGACTTTATTCACGATGTTGCTTGGGGTCTGTCCATAACGGTGACTTCGGAGAAAGAGCCTAGGGCTGAAGAACTTGAAATTCTTCAATACCCTACAGCCCCAAAGGAAGCTGCTACTCTCCCTATTCATCGCATACTTCATGACCTTATGCTTCGTATGTGGGAAACAGCCCTTACCATTTCTCCACATATCCGATGACTCGATACCATGTGGTGGAATTGGTAATGCGTCAAATAAAGAGTGCTAAGACACATTCCTCAAACCCTCCAGGTAGGGAATCAAGAACCTTCGATGCCTTTGGTCGATGTTGTTTTCAGACGCGACCACAAAAAATAAGAGAGGACAAATTTTCTGCGGTGACAGGAATTGCTTCTTGTCGGCTCCTCGGAAAATGAAGAACTGAGGAGAGCCGGAAAGGCGGGAAGGCAGCTACGCAGGCGCAATGGGTTGCTGCCATGGTATCGGCCAGGATCAGTTCCTACATAATCTATATGGGTATGTTCCTTAGAGAGGTGGCTAAAGATTGGGAGTTAATGGCTCCTCTTCTCCCTGATGACAAGAGAACAGATTATCTCACCCTTGTAAAACATGCTCAAAATGTTTCAAAGTTTGTTAACAGGGCAACTTTTGACTGTTTTGATTGTATCAGCAGAACTTCATCTATCTGCATCGGTGCACGCAGGATTGCTTGGCTCCAAGCATCGGATCTTGAACAATGGGTTCAAGATAAGTTGGGTAATATCCCTTGCATCGGTGAAAACCTTTTTGGCAAGGATTGGTAGGACAAGGCCTCTCAGTTAGAATCTGAGAACACCACTCTAAATAGACTTTCTAGATCTACTTCCAACCCAGCTAGGAAAAAAACAGCGAAGAAATCTTTTTTCAATAATATTTAATAAGTATTTATTTTATTTATTTATTACACATTTCTATACCGCCCCTTCCAGAGATCAGGGGCAGTTTACAAGGAACCAAAATGTTACATATAGCAGGGTTTGAACTTTTTATATTATAACATTATTAGTCATAGACTTAACTAAACCAGAGAAACTATATACATATAACTATAAATATATTTTAACCTGGCTTATGAGAGTGGGATACAGTGTGTCGGGGGGGGGGGGGGTAGATGCATAGATGCTGTCATTACATGCGTGGCTAAGTTATTTGTGAGTTTAGGCAGGTATTGCCAACTGCATAGTAAGCGGTGAAGAGGTGGGTTTTGAGGGTTTTTCTGAAAGTCTGAAGGTCTTTAATTGCTCAGATTGTGGGTGGTAGGGAGTTCCACAGGTTAGGGGTGGTGAAGGTGAAAACTCTGGAGCTTGTAGTCTGATTCGTTTTGTGAATTGAGCTGGGCATCTCAAGGGAGTGTAGTGCATTTTCCCTTTGAGATCTAGTTGGTGGTGGGGTCTGAAGGAGTGTCGAGAGGGCTGATGGCGCTATATTGTTGACCAGTTTAAAGGATGTCATCAGAGTCTTGTATTTTATACGGCTCAGTATTGGGAGCCAGTGGAGGTTATATAGAATGGGTGTGAGGGTTAGAGGGGCCCTGCAAATGATTCTTGCGGTAACGTTTTGTGCTCTTTGGATGATATTGAGGTTTTTGGCTGGTAGACCTTGTAACAGACTGTTGCAGTAGTCGAAATGGGGGGTGATAATGGCTTGGATTACTGATCTGAAGTTGTGTGACTCGAGGAATGATGTGCTGAATGGTCTTTAATTTGTAGAAGATTGTTTTGACTGTTTGTTTTAGGCGGGGGATCATGGTAAGGGGCTGATCAAGAATTATGCCACGGTATCTAACTTCTTGTTTGATTGGAAGGATGACACTATTGATGTTGATAGTTTGGGGGAGGGTTGCATCTTGGTTCTTTGTAATGTACATGGCTTTGTTTTTTTTTAAATTGATGATGAGGTTGTTGGTGTTTAGCCAAGATTCAACTTCCTTGATGCAGTCGGATAAGTTGTTAAAGGTAGGGTTGTTTATGCCTATGGGGAGGGACAACATAATGTCGTCAGCATAGATATAATACCCTATGTTAAATTTTTTGAATACGTTGGTGATTGGCTGTAGGTAGAGTTGAATAGGAGGGCTGAGAGGGTGGACCCTTGGGGTATCCCTTGATCCTTGCGAATGTAACTAGGGATTCATTGTTTGTTTGGATACGTAGTTTACGGTTAGAGATATAAGATTTAAACCATTGCAAAACCGTTCCAGCTAGACTGATTTGTGCCAGTCTCAATATGAGGGTGTTGTGGTTAATGTTGTCAAATGCCGAGGCTATGTCCATGAAGATAAGTAAGTATGCACATTTAGGGTTGTCTGTGCCTCAGATAAGGTAGTCAAAGAGGGCTATGAGGAGGGTTTCGATGCCATGGAAAGGGCAAAAACCAAACTGTTGGATTTGGATGATTTTTTCAATGGTTTTGGCAACAAAGGGGATGCTTGCTATTGTTCTGTAGGAGCATGGTTTATTTTTGTTGAGTGTCTTGTTCTTTAGAGTTGAACATATGAATGATATTTTGAGGTCTGTGGGCATGATGCCTTGAGAAAGGGATTGGTTTAGTATGTGGAGGAGGTATGGGACTAGCTCGGTTTTTGCTGACTTAATCCAGGAGACCAGACATGGGTCTAAGGGGGATGTAACAGTGTTGATGCTAGATATTGTGTTTAATAGGTGTCTTAGGTCTATTTTGTGGAATTTTTCCCATACTGTGGGGTTTATGAGGAGGTCTGGGGGGTGTTAGTAATGTTTTTGTTTTATAACTTGTCTGCAAAGTAGTCCGCAAGTATTTGGGGCTCTAGGATGCAGGTTTCTGATTGATGGTGGCTGTTTTTGGTTAGTGATCTGAAAATAGCAAACAGTTCTCTCGGGCGATTGAGTGCCTGGTTTAGAATCCTGGTGCGGTAGTCATTTTTAGCCTTGTTGATTGTTTCTTGTAAGTGGTGAGATGGGTAAGGTATTGTTGTTTGTGCTCTAGTGATTTGGTTGATCTCCATTTCTTTTCTAGCTTTCTTATTTCTCCTTTTAGGTTTGCTAGCTCTGGGGTGTACCATTTTTCTGATCTTCTGGGTGGTTTCCTGGTGGGTTTACTGGGGGGGTGGCGCTGCTTTTTGTATGGTGCTGTTCCAGATGTTTATTGACGTGTTGGTATCCAAGGAGTCGATTGTAAGGTTGGGTAGTACACTTTCTAGAAAGGTTTCTTTGTTGAATCGTGTGAATCGCCTGGTTCAAGGTGGATCAGGCTGGGTGGTGATGGGGGGTATATTTAATGAGATATAGAAAGTTACCAAGTGGTGGTCTGACCAGGGGACCTCTGTGCATCCTGCATGGTTTGCAATGGAAGCTAGGAGGAAGACAAGGTCAAGGGCGTTTCCCTTTCTATGTGTGAAAAGCTTTATAATTTGTTGATACCCCATGTCGTCCATTGCGTCGAGGAAGGAGGTGGTATGGGAGATGTTGAGAGATGGTAGGTTAAGATCTCCTAGGAAGATGTGTGGTTTTCTGAGGGGGGCTGTGCAAGCTAACTCCAAAATTGGATTTCAGTTGCTGTGGTCAGATGTTGGGGGCCTGTATATGAGGCAAAGAGAAAAGGTTTTATTTTCAATTGTAAGAATGTTCTAGGTCAGTGATGGCTAACCTTTTTGAGCCCGAGTGCCCAAACTGCCGCACAAAACCAAAGAATTTCCTCAAAGTGCCAGCACGTCATTTGCATAAGTGGTCTTATTTGCATAAATATTTGCATAATGTTACCATACACTAACTTTTAGTAAACATGTCTCTTAATGAGTGTATGGATAAAGAAAGACTAAAAGATTTCTACATTACTATAATCCAGTGCCAACCGCCAGGCACATTAGGAACTACTACAAACGCTGCCCATTTAGAACCCATAGCAAACCCGCCGTATCCTGACAGCATTACCAGAACTCACAAAGCACCATACCCTACCTATCAAAAGGCAACACTGCAAATATTAAACCAATACATTTCAGTGAATACTGGGGAAAGAGAACAAGTGGCAACGTCAAATAGGAATTTCCTCTTGTACCAAACAAAGCGCAGATGTTAATGATGCACATTTCCCAGAGCTGACATATTCCAGTTAATAAATTCAAAATAAAGAGATATCTTTCTACCTTTTGTGCATTTTTTTTCAGTTGCAATTGGTCCAGCCATTTTCTTCTGGTTTCTTCATGTTTTCTGCTAACTCTCCATCGTCTGCTGTCCATTTGTCCTTTCTTCTCTCTTCTAGTTTTTTTTTCCATTCTCTCTCTCTCTACATCTGCTTTAACATACTAATCTTTCTCCTTTTGCTCTTTCCTCATTCCTATTTCATCCACACAAATTTTACCCCTCCATCCTCAATCCCCAATTACTCTCCCAATACCTGGCCAATTGTAGATTTTTCATCCCTCCTACACAAAATATTTTTCCCCTCTCCATTTTACTCTCCCAGCCCCATCCCATTCTAATCCTCCCCCAACATCAGCTCCCTTCTAGTTCCAGTCTCACCCAGCATCCATTCCCTTCTTCAAGCCCCCCACTTCCCCTCAGCCCATTTCCATTCCAAGCCCCGTCCCCATCAGCTATTTGCAGTTCAAGCCCCCCACTTCCCCTCAGCCCATTTCCATTCCAAGCCCCATCCCCAACAGCTATTTGCAGTTCAAGCCCCCTTCCACTCAGCCCATTTCCAGTCCTAGCAACCCCCCCAACCCATTACCAGTCCTAGCCCCCCATAGCCCACTCCCAGTCCTAATCCCACCAGCCCATTTCCAGTCCTAACCTCCCCATCAGCCCACTCCCAGTCCTAATCCCCCATCACTCAATTTTTAGTTTAAGCCCCCCCAGCGCCTATCACCACTCCTAACCCCCCCAGCGCCCATCACCACTCCTTACCCCCCCAGCCCATCGCCCATCACCACTCCTAACCCCCCCAGCCAGCCCAGTGCCCATCACCACTCCTAACCCCCCCAGCCCAGTGCCCATCACCACTCCTAAACCCCCCCCCACCCCAGCCCATCACTACTCCCAACACCCCCCAGCCCAGCCCAGCCCAGCCCATCACCACTCCTAACCCCCCCAGCCCAGCCCGGGCCATCCGCCCTCCGAAGCCCCCCCATCCCAGCCCAGCCCATCACCACTCCTAACCCCCCCTCCAGCCCATCACCACTCCTAACCCCCCCAGCCCAGCCCAGCCCAGCCCAGCCCAGCCCATCACCACTCCTAACCCCCCCCCCCAGCCCAGCCCAGCCCAGTGCCCATCACCACTCCTAACCCCCACCCCCCCCCAGCCCAGCCCAGCCCAGGGAAAATTAAAAAAAAAAAGAAAACCTGTCTGCTGCCGCTGTCGGGGCCGCCGCGGCAGAATCGAGCGTGCCGCGGGGCCCCCCTGTACCCACCCGGCAGAGCCTGCCCTCCCCGTAGCAGCTCTCTCTTTGGAGCTGCAGTCAGACGCGCCGGCTTGCAGGAAATTGTACTCCGCCCCTCTCCTTGCTGGCTTTTAACTTACGAACCACTATCCGGGGGGGGGGTTACCTTGCCAGAGGAAAGTCGTCAACAGACGCTCCACCCCCTTAAATAAAGACTTCGGAAAACATATGGGAAGCATCCCCAGGATATAATTAATCTTAGGGACCAAAACCATCTTGATGGAATTTAGCCTACCCAACCAGGAGAGGTTCAGGGGGGACCATTGAAGTGTAAACCTCTGCACCAGTTCCTTAATAGCTTGCACATTGCACTGCATTGTCTCCACAAGTGACGGGCAATATTGTACCCTGAGATATTTGACCTGAGAGGCTTCCCATTTGAACGGGAATTGAGCCACTTGGGAGGGAAAAGTCATCCTATTCATCGGAAAGGCCGTGGATTTCATCCAATTAATTTTATAGCCGGATAGGTTGGCATAGGCAGCTATAATTTGCAACACTCTCCCAATTGCCGGAGGTTGTGGGAACAACAACAGGTCATCTGCATAGGCCGATAACTTCACCTGCTGCCCCGCTACTTCCAGCCCCTTGATCTCCTCATCTTGTCTCACCAGAATTGCCAGCGGCTCTAAAGCAATGTTAAAGAGTAGGGGGGATAGTGGGCACCCTTGCCTGGTCCCTCTCTGGAGACCGAAAGGGGCGGATAATGTTCCATTCACCAAAATTCTAGCAGAGGGGGACGCATACAGGAGTTGGATCATTTGTCTGAACCGCTCTCCAAAGCCAAACCACGCTAAGGCCTGATTCAAAAATCCCCACCCCAACCGATCAAAGGCCTTCTCCGCATCTACGGAAAGCCCTACTATAGGCTCCCTCAAGAACTCCGCAGCAGAGAACAGGTTCAACAAAAGCCGCCCATTGTCCGCGGTGGAACGCCCCGGGATGAAGCCACATTGGTCCGGATGTATGAGCGAAGGCACCACCTGGGCCATTCTATGTGCTAGAACTGCAGAGAATAATCTATAATCTGCATTTAATAAGGATATCGGACGATAATTCTCCACTTTTTGGGGATCTCTCCCTGGCTTTTCTAAGAGAACAATGACCGCTTCACTGAAAGACCCCACTCCAGGTGACTGTTCCAGGAGAGCCTGGAAATACAACAGGAAATAGGGCAGAAGATCGTCCGCAAAAGTCTGATAAAACTCAACCAGGATTGCATCCGGCCCCACTGCTTTACCACACTTCATACCTTGCAATCTCTCCCTAAGCTCCTCCAGAGTCAGGGGGTCATCTACTAAGCTCACCTGAGCAGCCGAGAGTTTTGGATGCGGTACCCGACCATACAACTCGTGGAAAGCCTTCGGATCTACCTGCGCTTCCGAAGTATACAGACAACTATAAAATTCACAGAACACTTCGGCCATATCTCCCTCTGCCATCAGCAATCCACGCGACTCATGGAGAATAGCGGCCACTTTTGCCTGGAAACTCTAGGGTTGAGCGTGCGTGCCAACATAATATACACGGATCTGTTCTAGAAACCAACAGGCGTTCCCCAGCCTGGATTTGAGCATAAAGCTCCTGCAGTTTCCTCTTCCGCTCCATAGCCACTTTGATTTTATAGCTGGTTGTTTCCGTTCTGATTACCGCTTTGAAGGCTTCCCACCAAGCCAGGCTGGGGTATCTGTAAGTAAATTTATCTCGAAATACCTCGTAATGGCTACCCTAATTACTGCGCGATATTCTGGGTCTTTGAGTAAATCTCTGGGAAAGAACCAGGTTGAGTTACCCTTACCCTTCCCCTCCACCCGCACCTCCAATGCAATGAAAGCATTGTCCGAAATATGCATTTCCCCTATGTGAGCATGAGCAACAGAGTTAATAAGAGCTTGCGACACTAAGAAATAATCTATACGCGAGTGAGAAGCATGCGGAATAGAGTAGAAAGTATATTCCCTATCTAGTGGATGAAATAACCTCCACACATCCACCAACCCTGCATCTCGCATAAGAGATAGGAGAACCGTGTCCGCCCTACTGCGATGTCGAGATCGGTATGGGGACATGTCTATCAGCGGGTCAAGCACTAGGTTGAAATCCCCCCCAATGATCCAAGGGTACTCCTCCCAATCTCGCACCACCTCAGAAAGTTTCTGGAAGAATGCCACGTCATCTACATTTGGACTATACACATTCATTATTGCAAATTTGGTACCCCCAAGATGCACCAGTATCCTAACCCACCTTCCCTCTGTATCAGCCTGTTCCTGAATCACGTGTAAGTCAAGCTGTTTGTGTGCAAGAATAGCAACCCCATTTTTCTTCCCACATGCAGCGGAATGCCCGACTAGAAGGTATTTCCCCAGGCCAAGCTTCTTTGTTTCAGGGGACGACAAATGCGTCTCCTGCAGCAGGACAATGTCAGCTGACTGCTTTTCACAAAAAAGAAGGATCTTCTTTCTTTTGATAGGATGCTGGACACCTTTGACGTTCAGAGATAACAATTTAATTGGCCTCATGAAGCAAGATCAACCTCCCAATCCAGAAGACACCTCTCAGCGTGATACCTTTTTCACAGGACCTACCTATTGTTCCCAGGACGACCCCCCCATTGCTTCCCTCCCCCACCCCCCCCCCACTGAGAAAATCTCAGGGTGAGCCCCCACAGCGAGATACCTCATCCACCCGCTCCATCCCAATTTTTAGCCCTAGCATTAACATTAACAAACATCCTACCACTCTAACAACAATCGATTATTACATTAACACCACCAAAAACATCCATTTGCCCCTTCCCCTTGCCCCCCCACCTCCCCCCCCAATTGCCACCCACAATCCCTGCCCGCCTCTATTGCATACCCTAGCCCAGCCAACACAAGGCGCTTAGAGCAGGCCAACACAGTAAATACAAAGGGTCCTTATCTATGAGCAGTGGGGACCAGATTTAGCCACGAGGCAGTGGAAGTCCGCGAACTTCTCTACTAACAGGAGTCCGGTCAGCAAGCTCCCTGCAACCCTCATCCCGGCCGCTTCTGGCAGGGCACCAACACCTTGCAGATACTGCCACTCTGTAAGCTGAGTCTCATTGCATGAAAGCCGCCTCCTTTTCCTCCAAAAAGGCTTGCAAGGCCGTTGGGTCGTCAAAAGACCTGGTTTGATTATGCAAAGTTATCCGCATACGTGCAGGGTAGAACAAGCCGTAACGGGCTTGTAGCTTCTGCAGCCTCGGTCTGAACGCCAGGAGTTGCTTCCTCCTATAAACTGTGGCTTTGCTGAAGTCAGGATATAGCGCAACAGTGTGGCCCTCATATTTTATAGGTGCCCGTGCCTTCGCCGCCGCCATTATCGCTGCCACTTGTGAATACCGCAGTACCCTTAGAATCATCGGGCGCGGCACCCGCACCTGTGGGCTTATGCTCGTGGGGATCCTATGGGCCCGGTCAATTTCAAAGGCCTGCGAGAGTTCCAGCCGCAGCATTTTAAGTAGTACTCTCTCCAAGAATTCCACAACATTGTTCCCTTCAACTCCCTCCGGGAGCCCTACAATTCTAATGTTGTTCCTCCGGGCCCGGTTACCCTGATCCTCCAGTTGCTGTTCCAGCGCATCTACCCGCTTGTTGAGCTTCTCCACTTGCTTAATCCGTGCTTTGTGCGACGCCACTTGGCCTTCCACCACTGAGATCCGTCCTTCCATTGAGATTAGCTGCTCCTTCAGCTCCTTTAATTCCAGGATTTCAGCTTGTACCTCCGCCAACGTTTCCCCATTCGCGGCCACCATCGTTCGCACCGCTTTTATCTCTGCCAGCACCTCAGGCAACCCCGCCACAGGTCCCTGTGCTTGCGAGGCCTTCTGAGGCGAGGGCGGCTCTGCCTTCTGCCTCTTAACTCCTGCATTCACCGCCGCCCTGATATCCAGGCGGGTGGGCTTACCGGCTGCCATCTCCCACCGCTCGTGAAGGGGCCCAGGGAGGAAGGGGAGCAAGGATCAATCTGCTAGGGCCCAGGATTCAGCAGGATTTAGCGGCGAGCTGCGATTATGCGGCCATCTCTGCTCGAGCCAGGCTCCACCCCTCATCCTGGGTCCCTTTTTAATAATGGTTTATGGACCTTTCCTCCAGGAACTTGTCCAAACCTTTTTTAAACCCAGCTACACTAATAGCCTTTACTACATCTAAGTGAATTAAATGCAGTGTTTGTTGAGGATAACTGGTTATGTGACGATGGGTAAGGACATTCGGATTTTGTCTTGGAATGTGTGTGGTTTGGGCAGTTTTGTAAAGCGTCATAAAGTCCTACATGCTCTAAGGGACAAACAGGCAGATTTTGTGCTACTACAGGAAACACACCAGACAGATATTGAATATTCAAAATTTAAAAAATGGTGGGTTGGAGAAGTTTTTGGTGCATCCTCTGGAGGAAAAAAAGCTGATGTTGCTATATTGATCCATAAGCGGATGTGGTTTGTTTAGGAAAAGGTCTGGGCAGACATGGAGGGCCGATATATTTTTGTTACTGGGAATCTTGAAAGTCAGGTCATAGCTCTCGGGAATGTGTATGGCACCAATAACTATGATTCTGTTTTTTACAACCAGTTGGGGCATTGTCTTAGTGAGATAAGCCCTCTCCCCCTACTTATTGGAGGGGATTTTAATTGTGTCCTCGATGAGCTAGTGATCGGTCAGCCAGAGGCAAGAGCCCAAAGGATACAAGGTCTCTGCGAGAGGTCTGATCTGGTAGACATCTGCATCCACTGGATCGTGACTATGCTCCTGTCTGCAGAGCACATAATACTGGTTCTCAAATCGACTTCTATATTGTCTCCTCATGGTTGTTTGATCGAGTGATTTGGGTGGAGATTGGCCCTATCATTATCTTGGACCATGCTAAGATCTGGGTGGACCTATGTTGGAATATTTTCACTCCTTCAACCATCTCCTGGCAATATCCCTTGTCTCTGAGTTAAGACGGGCGCTTTGACAAATTTTTATAGGATAAATGGCAAGAGTTTGCTCTGGACAACGTTGTGCATCAGAATAACCTGGCCCTATACTGTGAGACAGCTAAGGTGGTTTTGAGAGGGCATATTATTAGTTATGCTGCCATCGGACAAAAGGCCCTGCATTAATGCTTGGCCCTGTTAGAGCAGGAACTTTGTATGGCTCAAAGACGCTTTACCTCCCACCCTACAGCAGCACAAAATTGGCGATGCAGGTACTTCAAGTAGATATCAACTCTCTGTTGCATGAGAAGGCATGTAAATCCATTCTTTACTATCAATATTGTCTTCATTGGTTTGGAAACAAATCGGGTCACCTGCTTTCTAGCATAATTAAAACATCAGGTAGACCACCACCGGTTTGGGTTCTGTGAGATGCCCAGGGATACTTACACATGGAGAATCAGAAGATAGAGAGTATCTTTCACAATTTCTATAAACACTTATATCAGGATGATGGCGGCTCAGCTCTTGTGGCAAAAATATATCTTGAACAGATACCACTACCCTGCCTGAAACCGGAACAATTAGCGATACTAAATGCACCAATCTCTGGTTTGGAGGTGAAGCGGGCCATAAAGGGGCTAAGTTCATAGAAGGCACCAGGCCATGATGGTTTCTGAGGAGAGTTGATGTCCACTACAGTGTCAGGAGCCCTGGCAGCCAACTACACAGATTTGGTGGAGTGCAAAGATTTTCCATATGAACCCATCCAGGCGGTGATAACTTTCCTTCCTAAACCAGGTAGAGATCCATTGTTGCTAAGCTCATAATGACCCATTTCTCTCCTAAATGTTAATATTAAATTGCTGGCAAAAAATATGGCAAATAGGTTGGCCCCTTCCATGCCTACTTTAGTAGCTGAATCCCAGGTTGACTTTGTACAAGGCCAGTATATCATCAAGAACATATGGTGGATTATGACTTCTGTACATCATGGACTGAAGACTCACCTTCCATCACTTTTGGTCAGTTTTGATGCTGAAAAAGCATTTGACCGTGTTAACTGGAATTACATGTATTTGGTGCTAGAGGATATAGGTATCACAGGATTCTTTAAAATTCTGCTTTTCGTTTTTCTTCCCCAGCTCTTTGAAGCCCTGACACCTCATCAGGAGTTAGTGGGCCTTGATTAGCTTGCAAAAGAACTGAAGGCAGCTGAGGACTGCATAAAAATCTTCAGACCCTTGCACTTTTTGGCCTTCCTAGCAGGGTCTCCATTGCAAGCAAGGTAAGACTGTGTGGCTTTTAATTATTAGCTCTCTTCCTGAGAGCTCCAAAAAAGGGGTTTGATGTACATTTTAAAAAAAATACATTCTTTTTCTCCAGAAACAAGCAGGAAGTCAGTCCTCACATATGGGTAACGTCGGCACTGACGGAGTCCGCATGGAGCATTTCCCCAGCTTTCAAAGAAAGCCTTTGGGAATGCTACTACGCATGCGTGGTCCGCTTCCCGCCCAAGGGTGCCATCTTATTCAGTCTCCTTTTTTCTGCGAAGCCCAATGGACGTGGTCCTCATCTCTCCAGGAAAAAGTGATTCTTTCCCTTCCAAATACTTGACTTTCGTCCCTGTGCCACCTCCTCCTCGAGTCAGGCACCCCGGTGCCATTCTCGGCCTCGTGCAGTCCCTGTTTTGTCGAGGTTCTTCCTTGACTGGTGTTTATGCCTTTTTTCGCCCAGGGGTCCTTGACCCCAGCCGGGTGTTCTTCAAACATGACTCCTGGTGGGTTCCATGACTCCAGGTGGTTTTAAAATGTGTGACCAATGTGGCCAAACCATATCAGTTACTGATACTCATGATTGCTGCCTCCGTTGTCTGGGCCCGGACCATGACAGCGCCTCCTGTGACTGGTGCCAGGCCATGATGCCCAAGACCAACAGGAAACGTTCAGAGTTGAGGAGAAGCTGTTTCCCAAGCCAGACTCTGCTCCAGCATCCCCCTCTCCGAGTCCGAAGGAGGGTTCCTCGAGGGAGGTCCGGGTGTCCTGGGAGTCCTGCAGTGGTGGCTCCTCCGGTAGGTCACCGGTCCCTCCTAGGAAGAAGAAGATGCAGCTCCCCGACTTGCCAGCAAAACCTGGGAAGGTCCCACGGAGGGACTCGGGTGACTCAGTGCAGCGCCTGCCTAAACTCTCGAGTCAGGAGCCCTCGGCTGGCGGTGATCATGCCAGGGTTCAGAAATGCATAGTCCTCCTGGAGGATGCACTCTCTGCAGTGCTGGCGCCCGACCCGAGGCCCTTGGTGTCCGTGTCGCAGGCTGCTGAGCTATTGGTCTCAAGGCCTGTATGGCGGCCATGGAGCAGAGTCTCTCCTCCATTCGGCCTTGCAGCAGGCGTTGATGTCTGGACTCCCAAGCATTACTAATCTTCAGAGACAAAGCTTTCAATCCTCCAGACAAGCTCACACTACATAACACTGAAATTAACATAAAAAAGGAAGTCAATACCTTGGCATAACCATTGGCAGCAACCATAACATGCTTTTGCACTTAAAGAATGCAGCAGATGCAGCATATATTGGAAAATTTGACTTCTCAAACCTCTACGCCCTCTTCTACAAGACAACGACTTCAGATCAGTTTTTCAACCCATCATTATACCCCACCTCGACTATGGCAACATTCTACATCAAGGGCTGTCAAAACAGGCATTATATTCACTCCAGCTAGTGCAAAACACTGCCACTAGAATTCTAACAGACATAGTAAGTCATCAACACATAACCCCAACTCTTAGAAGTCTGCACTGGCTTCCAATTGCTCAACAGATTAAACACAAAATCATAATCAGCATCTATAAAATTCTTCATAATCTCTCCAGCTCCTGTCTCGAGAATCAAATCTCAAGAGCACCCACAATGAGACCCAGGAGATCAGCAAATCAGAATCTTCTGGCCATCCCTCCTTTCAAGATCAAATTTACACAACAGACAAGCAACAGAGCCTTATCACTATATGCCCCAATGATTTAGAATTCCCGACCCGAACCCATCAGATCTGTTCAAGCTACTCAAGTTATGAATAAACTATTAAAAATGCACCTCTTCAGTGAATACTTTGGGCCTTATGACATTACCTAAATGTATATTCCATAACCATCCACCCACCATTGACTCAGTCATAACCTGCATCTTTAACCAAGTTATTTACCCCTTGTTCTCTGTAAAACAAATCTCTTGAAATTGTGTGCTGTTGTTCAATGTAAACTGCCATGGAGTAAAGGTGGTATATAAAACCACTGTTAAATAAATAAATAAATAAATTCCATACTAACAGAATGCCCAGCATTGGTTGTGCACACACACACAATACAGGCAGGCCTTCATCAATAAATGAGCACAATATGAAAAGAGAAATATATAGACAAAAACTGAATTAAAACCTCAGAAAGCCAGACGCTGCATGTAGTTCAACACAAAACAAGTAGAAATGCATTTCCTCCGTACTGTACAAAATAAAAGCAGGAGATGTCAGGATTGGCATTAATAGGGATGCAATCTGGCAATTGCCCTGGACCCACAAGCCAGAAAGGGTCTCAGATCTGTCAGAGATGGAAAAAGGCACAGCTTGCTAGTGGGCTTTAGGCAATACAATATGTGCCTTTGAGTCAATGCACACTCCTGGTGGCCCATCAGCTCCTTGATTTTCTTTGCAGTGTGACTGGAAGTAGTTTGCAAGGCTTTGCTTTTGAGGCAATGTAGAGTTAAGAAACTTGCCCAAGGATACAAGGAGTACTAGTGGAAATTCAACCCTGGTTTCTTGGTTATTAAGTCAGTGCTCTAACCACTAGGCTACTCCTCTAGCTCCAGCATCTCTCAGCATCAACTCTCTTCTGTGGGGCTTGTGGCTACTCTAGAGTGCTAGACTGCTGTGAGGATTGTAGTGGCAGTGTCCAGGAGTAGCCACAAGCACCACGTGCCTTAAACGGGGGCAGCCACAGTGATTGCGGCTCTCCCTGATGCCTGCATAACCCCATATGCTGCCTGAGCCCAGCCCTGCTGCTTTACTTTTCTTTTTCAATTCTGCCGCCACTGCCCAGGGTTTCTGGTGCTCCCCTGCAACCTATAAATTGGCACCCCTCCCTCATTATTACTAATGTTGGCCACATCCCATCCTCCTTTTTCCAAAAACTCTTTTGTGAACTCTTTTCACATGATGCTAGTATTTCTCCTTCAAATCCAATGTTGCAAGAAAATTGCAGTGAAAGGGCAAATGCATAGCCAGAATAAAAATAACTACTTAGCAGTAAATAAATAGCATCATTCTAAACAGGCTGTGATAGTCAAAAAAAAATATCTGATTCTGGTCATCTCACTAACAACAACATAAACATTCTCCAGTACCAGGCATTTTGTGAACTAATATAAAACCCTACAAAAGTCACCGAAGATCTACAAGGCCAAATCTACCATACCATACCAGCATAAACTTCCAAAACTCATACAAGGGGCTCACCCAGATAAAAGCAGCATTATAAATAGTGCATTAGGCCCTAGAACACCTATCTGAAAAGCTGAACAAATTACTACAGTACAGTATGGATCCCTGCATACAAACTCCATGTTAACAGCACACCTGGCCTCAGTCACACACTCAGAATACAGACCCTCACTAAGTATAGAATAAGTGACCACAACCTAAAGTAAAAATAAAAATATGTAGACAAAAATTAAACTGAAACCCCAAGAACCAGACTGTATGCAGTACAACATCAAATAAATAGATGTAGTTCTCCATACTGTGTAAAATATAAAGATAGCACAAAGTCCATTCACTAGATTGAAAATAAAATTATATTTTTTACCTTTGTTGTCTGACTTTTATTCTCTGATCATGCTTGTCTGGATCTGAGGCTTCTGCTTTCCTGTCTTCTCTTAGCTCTCTTTCTATGGTCTATAGTCCATCTGCCATTTCTTGTCTCTTCTTTTGTTTTTTTCACTTCTTTCCTTCAGCCTATTTACAGTCCCAGTAACTCTCCCCAGTATCAGCCCCCTTCTAGTCCTCCTTTCCCAGTACCTTCCAATATCAACCACCTTGCATTCCCAGGATTGCCAGTGGTGTCCATTCCCTTCCAGTCCTCCTCCTTCACCACTGTCCAGCCCCTTCTAATACCAATACCATCCCAGGTATCAGCTCACTTCCAGTCCCAGTGCCACCACCCATGTCAGCTCCCTTCCAGTCACCCTACCCTCTGTCCATCCACCTTCTAGTGCCATCCCCATGTGCCTCCTCCCTTTCAGTCCTAGTGCCTCCTCCCTTCCAACTCCCCAATTACCCAGCCACCTACCAGTCCCATCCCTAAGTGTCAGCTCCCTCCAGTCCCACCCCCAGATGTCAGCTCCTTCCAGCCCCTTCTTTCCCCCCTCTGTCAGCTCCTTTCCAGCCATCTCCTCACCCCCATCAGCTCCCTTCCAGCCACCTCTTCCCCCACTGTCATCTCCCTTCCAGCCTCCACCATCCCCCCAAGTCAGCTCCCTTCCAGTCCCCACCTTCCCCACATGTCAGCTCCCTTCCTGCCCCCCCCCTTAACCCCTCTTTTAGCTCCCTCTCAGCCCCAGTTTTCCACATGTCAGTTGCCATTCAGCCCCCACCTTCTCCCCATGTCAGCTCCCAACCAGCCCCCACCTTCCCTCCATGTCAGCTCCCTTCTTGCCCCACCTTCCCCCATGTAAGATCCCTTCCAGCCCCCAACTTCGCCCTGTCAGCTCCCTTCTTGCCACGTCCTTCACTCACTGTCAGCTCCCTTCATGCCACCTCCTTCCCCTGTGTAAGCTCCCTTCCAGCCACCATCTTCCCCCCCATATCAGCTCCCTTCCAGCCCCCACCTTCCTCCCATGTCAGCTCCCTTTCATAAGAACATAGGAACATAAGATATGCCATACTGGGCCAGTATCCTGCCTCCAACAGTAGCCAATATAGGTCATAAGTACCTATCAGTCTCCCCAAAAGACACAGGTTCCTCAATGCTTGTATTGGGCGAGGCAGTGATGTCCTGGGTCCCTTTTAATAATGGTTCATGAACCTTTTCTCCAGGAACTTGTCCAAACCTTTTTTTAAATCCAGCTACACGAACAGCTTTTACTACATCCTCCGATAACAAATTCCAGAGTTTGATTACACATTGAGTGAAAAAATATTTTCTCTTATGAGTCTTAAATAGGTTATAGCTTCATTGCATGTCCCCTAGTCTTTTTATATTATGATGATGTAATCAATCTACGTTTACCCATTCCACTAAATTCATTAATTTATAGACCTCTATCATATCTCCCCTCAGTCATCTCTTTTCCAGGTTGAAGAGCCATAAACGTTTTAACCTGTCTTCATAGGAGTATCCTTCCATCCCCTTTACTATTTTGGTGGCTCTTCTCTGTACCTTTTCTAATAATGCTATATCCTTTTTAAGATACGGCGACCAGAATTGCACACAATATTCAAGGTGCGGTCTCACCATGGAATGATACACAGGCATTATAATCTCCTTTGTTTTATTTTTCATTCTTTTCCTTATGATACCTAGCATTCTATTTGCTCTCTTAGCTGCCGCTTCACACTGGGCGGAGTGTTTTAACATATTATCCACGATGACGCCTAAATCTTTTTCCTGGGTGGTGGTTCCCAATGTGGAACCTTGCATCATGTAAACATAGTTTGGGATGTTCTTTTCTAGGTGTATAACTTTGCACTTGTCCACATTAAATTTCATCTGCCATTTGGATGCCCAGTCTTCCAATTTATCAAAATCCTTTTGTAATTTTCCACAATCCTCTTGAGTTTTAACAACTTTAAATAATTTTGTGTCATCTGCAAATTTGATAACTTCACTCATTATTCCTTTTTCCAGGTCATTTATGAATCTGTCAAAAAGCAGCGGACCCAGCACAGATCCCTGGGGTACTCCACTATTCACCTTTCTCCATTGGGAAAATTGGCCATTTAGCCCTTCCCTCTGCTTTTTATCTTTTAACCAGTTCCTGATCCACAATAGTACACTGCCTCCTATCCCATGACTTTTTAGTTTTGCCAAAAGTCTCTGATGAGGGACCTTGTCAAAGGCTTTCTGAAAGTCCAGATAAACTATATCAACAGACTCACCTTTGTCTACCTGTTTATTCACACCTTCAAAAAATAGATTAGTAAGACAAGATCTTTCTTGTCTTAAGCCATGTTGGCTGTCTCCCATTAAGCCAGGATTATCTACATGTTGAATAATTTTGTTCTTTATGATGGTTTCTACCATTTTTCCTGGTACTGACTTCAGGCTCACCAGTGTCCCGGATCACCCCTGGAACCCCTTTTAATAATTGGCGTTACATTGCCATCCTCCAATCTTCAGGTATTACAGATGATTTTAATGATAGTTCACAGATTACTAATAGCAAGTCTTCAATCTCATATTTCAGTTCTTTCAACACCTATGGATGTATACCATCTGGTCCAGGTGATTTGCTACTCTTCAGTTTATCATTTATTTGTAATGCATCTTCCCGGTGTATCGATATTTCTTTCAATTCTTCCACAGTATCATCTTTAAATACTACTTCAGTCATGGGTAAAATCCCTACATCTTCCTCAGTAAAGACCAAAGCAAAGAATTCATTCAGTCTCTCTGCTATGGCCTTGTCCCCTCTTAGTGCCCCTTTTACCCCTCTATAATCTAATGGTCCAACCAGCAGTTTTTTTGCTACAAATGTACTTGAAAAGTCTTTATTACACATTTTTGCTTCCACGGCAAGTTTCTTCTCAAATTCTCTCTTTGCCTGCCTTATCAATGCCTTGCATTTAACTTTCCAGTACTTGTGCTATTTCCAGTTTTTGTCATTTGACTCTTTTATCCATTTCCTGAAAGATGCTTTTTTGGCAACAACAGATTCTCTGACCTCACCTTTAAACCATTCTGGCAGTTTTTTGGACTTCCAGTTTTCTTAAAGCATGGAATACAGCTGGTCTGGGCTTCCAAGATAGTATTTTTAAACAACACCTAAGCTTGATGTAAGTTTTTAACCTTTGCAACTGCTTCTTTTAGTTTTTTCTTAACTATTTTCCTCATTTTATCAGTCTCCCTTTCGAATTTGGATTTCCTTACCATCCCTCCTCCATTAATTAAATCAAATGCGATCATGCTATGATCACTATTGCCAAGTGGCCCCAACACCCTTATCTCTTGCACCAGATCTGGTGTTTCACTAAGGACTAAGTCCAAAATGGCTTCCCCTCTGGTCAGTTCATGAACCAGCTGCTCCAAGAATCAGTCATTTATTTCATCTAGAAATTTATCTCCCTAACATGTCCTGCCGTGACACTGACCAGCCACCTCATTCATCCCTCTGTCAGTTCCTTTCTAGCCCCTACCTTTCCCCCTCTTTCAGCTCCCTTCCAGCCCCCAGCTTCCCCCCATGTCAGCTGCCTTCCAGCCACACCTTCCCCTCATGTCAGCTTTCATCTAGCCCCCACCTTCTGTCCATGTCAGCTTTCTTCCTGCCACCTCCTTCCTCCCTCATGTCCGCTCCCTTCCTGCCCTGACCTTGCCCATTCAAGCTCCCTTCTAGCCACCACCTTCCACCCATATCAGCTACCTTCCAGCCCCCACCTTCCCCCCATGTTAGCTCCCTTCCAGTGATGTCCTTCACCCCTCTGTCAGCTCCCTTTTAGCCCCCACCTCCTCCCTTCTTTCAGCTCCCATCCAGCCCCCACCTTCCCATGCCAGCTCCCATCCAGCCCCCAACTTCCCTCCATGTCAGCTCCCTTCCAGCCACCTCCTTCCCCCCTCTGTCAGCTCTCTTCTAGCCCCCACCTTCCTCCCTCTTTCAGCTCTCTTCCAGTCCCCAGCTTCCCTTCATGTCAGCTCCCATCCAGCCCCCCCTCCCATTTCATCTTTCTTCCTGCCCCGGCCTTCTCCCCTCTGTTTCACCTCTCTTACAGCGTCCTCCCCCCCCCCCCCCCCCGGTGTTAGTCCTTTCTGCTACCTCCTTCCCCTGACAGCCATGGCTCCTGCATCTTACAGAGCCGTGGCTGCAATAGCGATAATTTAAAATCAAATCAAAACCAGTGCGGCATTGGTTTTTGGTTTGATTTTAAATTATCACTATTGCTGCTGCAGCTCTGTAAGAAGCAGGAGCTGCGGCTGGAGCGAAGGAGGTGGTGAGGCTGTGCTGGTGGGGACAACAGGAGAGAGATGAAAATACAGTTTTCTGCTCTGGCCACTCCTGGTCCTGCAGCCTGAGCAAAAAACGGTCTTTTCAATGGCTGGTCTTAGAACTCTGCCAGCAACCGGCCTGGCTATGTAAAAACTAGCCAGACTGGCTGAATACTGGCCAGTTGGAAACCCTACACATGACCCATTGAGCAAATCTGCTATTCCATAACAGCACTAACTTCTGAAACTCACACTACATAGAGTGTGCCCAGAAAAGGGCAGCACTATAAATATTGCAGTGGGCCCTAGAACATCCATATTCCTATTCAGAAAAATGAAAAGACAGAATATTACAGATCCCTATGTAGAAACTCCATTCTAACAGAACACATAGCTGCAGTCACACATGCAGAAGAAACATAGATCTTCACCAAATAGGGAATATATTAATACAAGCTAGAAACAGACATATGTAGACAAAAAATGCGTCTACCCTTGGTTTTACAGGATTTCTTTCCCAAAATTATACTTTACTCCAAAGTGAGGCGCGAGAAAGAACTCTCACATGTAAGCATCTGCATTGTTGTCAGAAACTAACATAATTGCTCAGCACAAGTAGTGTGAGTGCAACTAAAGCCAACTCAGTGGATGACCTTAATTGCACCAGCAGCCATTTTGCCACGTTGAAATACGATAACTGCAGGGGGATATAACTGCCTCCCTGCAGTTAGCCTTGGCTCACGTAATCAAACTCTAGAATTCATTACCGAAGGATGTAGTAAAAGCTGTTAGTGTAGCTGGGTTTAAAAAAGATTTTGACAAGTTTTTGGAAGAAAGGCACATTAACTATTATTAAAGGGGACCTGGGAAGTCCACTGTTTGTTGCCTAGTCTTTGAGCATTTGTGCTCATTGCTTTCCAGCATTTGTTGACTGACTTGCCTGTATTTTGCATGGATTTTGTTTTACAAGCCTCTTCTCACTTGGCATTGATGTGTGGGTTAATACTGTGGCTGTTTCCAATGTTATTTGTTTTTGCTGGGAGTGACATCCTGAACTAGTTCTTTTCCATCCGTCACCCCCTTTCCCTATTTTAAATGCCTATTCACATAATGCCTGAATTTTTCACTTAGGATCCTTTTCCCTGCAACAGAGAGAAATAGTCCATCAACACAGAATAGCCTCTTGTTGTTCCATCTATTTCCCCAGTCGCCAATATATATAACATTCTGGGGAAAGGAGGGGCTCTTCCGAAGGGATGGGCTTCACCTTAACCGGGATGGAACCAGGCTGCTGGCATTAACCTTTAAAAAGAAGATAGAGCAGCTTTCAACACTAGAAGCCCCAAAGTGCGACAATTGACACAAATGCATCTTCGAAGTTGTATACCAGCGCCACTGCTAGAACCATGTCAATCATGTTCCATGACTTTGTTAGCAAGGTCAAGATGTTCAAATATATGCATCGAAAATTAATGACAGATGCACCACCTAGAGGGAAAATTAATTTATACCTAGAAGCCCCAAAGTACGTCAATTCACGCACTCAATTGTCTTGGATGTGTCAATTGACGTACTTTGGGGCTTCTAGGTATATATTCATGTTCCCACTAGGTGGCGCATCTCAATCACTGTTTACAGTTTTACTCAGACATTACAAACAATAAACACACAATGACATCATGTAATGATGTCACATACTGCACTTATTTAACAAATAAGTAACTTCACATTAATTCACATCTGCATTTCATACTAAACGCAGTCGTCGTGATAATGCGTCAATTGACGCACTTTGGGGTTTCTAGGTAAAATTCCTTTTGGGGCTTCTAGTGTTAAACTAGATAATAGGGGAGAGCCGACAGTCGCCCAAGAGCGCATGGTTCGGAACAATGTATCCTTGAAGGATACTACCAAAAAAATGAAGTTAGGGCACATCAGCTGAGAGGTTCCAATAAAGACAAAGGTATTTATTTATTTTTATTTATTTACATTCTCTTATATACTGTGCTATTCTGCATCAGTGTGGTTTACATTGAACAAACTGAAATTACATTGAACAGGGCATTATAACTTGGAGATAACTATTTTACAGGGAACATGGGCTATGGATGGTTAAGTGGCTTGCCCAAGACCACAAGGAGCACCTGTGGGACTAGAAACCCCAGTCCTTCTGGCCCAAGGTTGCTGTCCTCTAGTGGGATTTGGACCCCTGACCTTCTGGCCTGAAGTACCTTGCCCCAATCCCTAGGCCACTCCTCCAAATGCCCTTGAGTACAGAGCAGACAGAACTTAAAGATTCCAAATTGTCCCTGCCTACCAATAACCAGATTAATATGAATAAAATACAGTCTCTAAAATGCTTGTATGCAAATGCTAGAAGTCTAAAAAATAAGATGGGAGAGTTAGAATATATAGCACTAAATACCTGGGTACAAACTATATCATAATGATAGAGCTGATCAAATTGGTGAAGGGGTTGCACTCTGTCAGAGAGGGCATTGAGTCCCAAAGGATTAAAGTTTTGCAGGAAACAAAATTCACTGTAGAATCTCTATGGATTGAATTCCATGTAAAAAGGGGAAGGCGATGACAGTGGGGTTCTACTATCAACTGCCTGGCCAGAATGAACAAATGGATGATGAAATGCTCAAAGAGATAACCTAACAAAAGTTAAAGAACATTAATAATAATGGGTGATTTCAATTACCCCGGTATTGACTGGGTCAGTATCACGGCAGGACATGCTAGGGAGATAAAGTTTCTAGATGAAATAAATGACTGCTTCTTGGAGCAGCTGATTCATGAACCAACCAGAGGAAAGGTCCATAAACCATTATTAAGAAGGGACCCAGGATATCAATGCTTGAACCAATACAAGCATTGTGGAACCTGTGTCCCTTGGGGAAACTGCTAGGTACGTATGACCTAGATTGGCCACTGTTGGAAACAGAATACTGGGCTTGATGGACCTTGGTCTGACCCAGTATGGCATATCTTATGTTCTTATGTTCTTATCTGGTGCAAGATATAAGGATGTTGGGGCCACTTGGCAATAGTGATCATAGCATGATCACGTTTGATTTAATTAATGGAGGAGGGATGGTAAGGAAATCCACAGTACTATCTTTTAACTTTCAAAAGGGAGACTATGATAAAATGAGGAAAATAGTTAAGAAAAAATTTAAAGGAGCAGTTGCAAAGGTCAAAGACTTACATCAAGCTTGGGTGTTGTTTAAAAATACTATCTTGGAAGCCCAGACCAGCTGTATTCCACGCTTTAAGAAAAGTGGAAGGAAGTCAAAAAAACTTCCAGCATGGTTTAAAGGTGAGGTCAGAGAGGCTGTTGTTGCAAAAAAAGCATCTTTCAGGAAATGGAAAAAAAGAGTTAAATGACGAAAACTGGAAACAGCACAAGCACTGGCAAGTTAAATGCAGGTCTCCCCATGATCTCACTGGTGTGCTGGTGCCGTGGCATCCTATCGCCATGGCATCTGGACACCCAGCAGGAGCACCAATGGCCCCACTCTCTACCGGACCATGTTTCCCTACCACCCAATCCTCAGCAGGGTTGCCAGGGCTAAGATTGGGCAATGGGGCTACGGCTCCATTGCTTCTGGGGGAGCTGCCGGGCCAAAGAGCATGGGTGTCCTCCTGGTGATCCCTGGATGTATAGGGTCATGACTTGAACTGGCCCATCCACGCTCCGCTCACTCTCTGCCCCTGTGCCGCCCTCATCTTGATCTCCCTAGACTAGAGCCTCTCTGCGTGCAGGGAGACTGTTTTTCTGAATTCGGGCCGATGACTAGCAGAATCAGGCTCATTGTCAACTGAAGTGGTAGGGACAAAGCAGGCAGATGCTTTAAATATCTCTGAACTATTGGAATCCTCTCAATAATAACTGGCTACTCCATCGACTTTACTAGTGACTTTCGCCCTGGTATCAGATAAGGAACGGTAGCTGAAATTATTCTATAGGAAAAATAATTTACTATTTTGGGGTTTGCAAGAATTTATCCAGATCTTGCTAAAGAGACACAAAAATGCCGGCAGGAATTTCTCCTTCTCTGTCTGTGGGTGCAGCAGCTGGCAGGGCTCTTTTTCCTTAAACATCCATACAAATGTATTGTAAAGTGTCCTTCTATTTCTTATGTGTTTTATGAGTCCTCCCAGCTGCTGGCCTTCATGAATGCTTGCTGCCTAGAAGCCTCTGTTGATTCTCCTGGAGCTTCCTGGCATTCTGCGGATTCACGTAAACACAGTGCGCGTGAAGGAGCATGCTGCTCTTCACTCCAACACTGTGCAGAGATGAGCTGGGTCCTCTGGCATCCCCGGCTCCCTCTGAAGCTGGCCCTGCAAACCCCACAGAATGAAGTTCGCGTGGGGCTCTGTGCAAACATTCTTGCTCAATGGACGGGCCGGCCATGCAGAGTGTTTCAATATATTATCCAAGATGACACCTACATCTTTTTCCTGGGTAGTAGTTTCTAATGTGAAAGCTTGCATTTTGTAACTATAGTTTGGAATGTTCTTTCCTAGGTGCATAACTTTACACTTGTCCACATTAAATTTCTTCTGCCATTTGAACGTCCAGTCAAGCTGCTCTTGCAATTTTTCACAATCCTCTTGGGTTTTAACAACTTTGAATAATTTTTGTCATCTGCAAATTTGATCACATCGCTCCTTATTCTTATTTACAGGTCATTTATGAATATGTTAAAAAGCAGCAGGCCCAGCACAGATCCCTGGAGTACTCCACTATTCGCCTTTGTCCATTGAGAAAATTGGCCATTTAGCCCTACTCTCTGCTTTCTATCTTTTAACCACTTCTTGATCCGCAGTAGTACACTGCCTCCAATCCCATGACGTTTTAATTTGTCCAAGAGTCTCTCATGAGGGACCTTGTCAAAGGCTTTGTGAAAATCTAGATACACTATGTCAACCAGCTCACCTTTGTCAACCTGTTTACACCGTCAAACACATATAACAGATTAGTAAGACAAAGCTTTCCTTGACTAAATCCAAGTTGGCTTTCTCCTATTAAACTATGACCATCTACATGTTCACTACTTTTATTCTTTATAATGGTTTCTATCATTTTTCCCGGTACTGACATCAGTCTCACCAGTCTGTAGTTTCCTGAATCCCCCTTGGAACCATTTTTAAAAATTGGTGTTACATTGGACATTCTACAATTTTCCAGTACTATGATTGTAATGATAGCTCACAGATTATTAATAGTAGGTCTGCAATCTCACCTTTCAGTTCTTTCATCACCCTTGGATGTATACCATCTGGTCCAGGTGATTTAGTACTCTTCAGTTTATCAAATACTTGTAATACATCTTCCCAATTTATCAATATTATTTCAATTCTTCTGATATATCATCTTTAAATATCATTTCAGGCATGGGTAACTTTCCTACATCTTCTTCCGTAAAGACTGAAACAAAGAATTCAGTCTCTGCTATGGCCTTGTCCTCCCTTAGCTCCCCTTTTACGTACCCCTCTATCATCTAATGGTCCAACTGATTCACAGGCTTTTGCTACGAATGTACTTGAAAAGTTTTTATTATGCATTTTTGCTTCCACGCAAGATTTTTTTCAACTTTTCTCTTTGCCTGCCTTATCAATGCCTTGCATCTAACTTGCCAGTCCTTATGTTGTTCCCATTTTCATCATTTGACTCCTTTTTCCATTTCCTGAAAGATGCTTTTTTTCACTACAACAGTCTCTCTGACCTCACCTTTAAACCATGCTGGTAGTTTTTTGTCCTTCCTTCCACTTTACATAAAGCGTGGAATACATCTGGTCTGGTCTTCCAATATATTATTTTTAAACAGCGCCCATGCTTGGATGTAAATCTTTAACCTTTCCAGCTGCTCCTTTAATTTTTTTCTTAACTATTTACTTCATTTTATCATAGTCTTTCTTTTGAAAATTTAAAGGTAATACTGTGGGTTTCCTTGCCATCCTTCTTCCATTTATTAAATCAAATGTGATTATGTTAGGATCACTATTGCCAAGTGGCCCCCAAAAGCCTTATCTCTTGCACCTGATCCTGTGTTCCACTAAGAAATAGGTCCAAAAGAGCTTCCCCTGATGTTGGTTAATGAACCAGCTATTCCAAGAAAGTCATTTATTTCATCTAGAAACTTGATCTTCCTAGCATGTCCTGTTGTGACACAGACCCAGTCAATACCAGGGTAATTACTGCGTTATAACTTTTGTTAGCTTCCCTGATTTCACTTAGCATTTCATCATCCATCTGTTCATTCTGGCCAGGCGTTCCATAGTACACCCCCACTGCTATCACTTTCCCCTATTTTACATTGGATTTCTATCCATAGAAATTCTAACATGTATTTTAAAATTACCCTCTTGGTAATAAATTGCCTTGAAATGTATAAAATAATTCTGGCTTGATAGAGTACATTAAGGGGTAAGTTTACTAAGCAGTCTTAACATGCGCCTGACGTTAGTGTGCAGGATGCCATAAAAGGAGTGGGCATATCGGTCTTAACGTAGCAGTTCTGGTTACCATGCGATAATGTACCTTTTCATGCGATAGAGGGAGCAGTGGCACATCAACGAGTGTTAGCCTTAAGTAGGCGTGCTGACCTATGTTTATGTTTTATGTTTTATTGCATTTGATAAAAACCGCCTTTCATATACAGTCAAGGCGGTGCACACTTAAAATAATTCGTAAAAGGAGGCCAATGGCCAATTAAAAAGAAAGGAAATGTACAATTCTTCAAAAGGACAGAAATAGTAAAAGTAAGACGAGACATAGGGAGAAGATAATAGGGGGAGGGGAGAGGAAGAAGGAGGTTACACGAAAGGGGAAGGAACATCAAACGCTAGGGAAAACAAGTGGGTCTTCAGGTTCTTTTTGAATATGTTGAAGTGTGGTTCCAAACGGAGGGGAGGGGGGAGGGCATTCCAAGCAGCGGGTCCAGCAAAAAAGAAGGCGGAGGAGCGTGTGGATTGCAGGTGAGCACGGGAAGGGGAAGGCAAGGTAAGGCGGTTAAACACAGCAAGAGAGGTGTAGCACAATGGTTAATGCAATGAGTTCTAAACCAGGGGTCATGAGTTTGATTCCCTAGTGGGGTTAATGAGTAAGGCTGTCAAAGACATAACTCTTTACTCTAAAGCAGTGCTGCAGGAGGAATCTTACTTTTTACATTAAACCAGTGCTGCAGGAGGAATGCTCCTTTGTACTTTAAATCAGTGCTGCCAGCAAAAACACCCTCACAGTGCTGTAATCCTCATGTGCAGTGCAGCATGGGTACGAGTGGATTAACCCTATCCTGGTAACCACAGCAGTCTGTGTGGTGACCTGCAGTCCCTCTGTAGCCAGCCAGGAGTTTGCCTGCAGCTGTAGCCCACTGGTTACTTCACTCCCTATGGAAACAGAGGTTGTGGGTTTGAGTCCACAGTAGGGATATTTGTTAGGGCTGTCTGGGGCAGTTTTGTTTTTTAATTTAAATCAGTACTGACAGCAAACAAACCCTCACAGTGCTGTAATCTTCAGGTGCCCCATAAGGCGCCTTATAAGGCACCTGAGGATTACCGCACTGTGAGAGTGTTTTTGCTGGCAGTCCTGATTTAAATTGTCTAATTTAAATTTAAATTGTCTAATTACATGTAATTCTATTTTCACTAAGGGGTATGTTTACTAAAGGCCATGTTACCGGGCGATAAGGTACCTTAGTGCGCGATAACGCGCGCAGCAGCACAAATGAACGCTGAGGGTGGAGACAGGCTCCTGGAGGGTGGAGGAAGGCTCCCCAGGGGCGGAGAGAGAGGGTCAATGGGTGGAGAGTGGGAGGAGAGAGGCTCCCTGCACACTAACGCTGTGGAATCCGGGGCTGAAAACTAATGCCAGTGAAACCCTGGCGTTAGAGCACATTTAAAGGGAAAAGAAACCATTTCCGTCAGCAATGTACAGCAAAACCAGGGAAACCTACAAAAAGTGATAAGTGTGATACATGTGCACGGAACAAAAGAGCAAATAAACATTGAAAAGGACCTGAACAAAATGGAAAAAAACATAACCAAGCTGGCCAATAGTGATATTAATGGGAAACAGGAAAAAACACTCTCAAAAAATCCCCAGAATAAAGATATTAATTTTGGAAGGGTCTATGCTCTGTCCCCATACAAGGTGAATGATCCCACAGTGAAATAGCGCTGATTAGGGTTTTCCCTTTCCATTAGACAGTTTTCCTATGGCATGCACATGTTCCGCAACAGCAGGGCGGGCATGTCGGAACGGGCAACTGGACAGATGCTGGAAAAGGGGACACAGAGGGCTGCAGGAGGCACATGCTATGGTGCAGCTGGGCCACAGTGCGGACTAGGGTGATGCCTAGGTGGCCCATAGGAATGCTGAAACAGTAGAGAAGACAGACAGCAACTGATGAGACCCAACATGAGCATGAGTGTGTTTCCCACAGTGTCAAAGGGGATAGTACCCAGCAGGTACCCCCAAGGGCACAGAATATTGGCAGGCGGTGCTGGGGGGAAGCGTGGACAGCTATGCAGGCACCCCTACCCCAGAACATGCACCATAGGCAGCCGCCTACCTGCACACTGGATGGCCTGAGACTGCGCACCACCAGCAGAAGGGCATGTCAGCATGGTGGTGGAGGGGTACTGGTGGTGGAGGGGGCAGTGGCAGCTGCCCAGAGCAGACCATGGCCTAGCCCTGTGTAGGTGGGTGCCATGCACTACCAACAGACAGGCTCTGTCTAACGAACAGACATGGTATCCCCAGGGAATGACCTGCCACTGCAGCATGTGACGTGGTAGCATCCCCAGAAGCCATGGAAACAGATGGTGACCCTGTGGAAAGTATGGGTACTGCAGGTGAATGCAGGATTTTCTCTGCTCAGAACAAGAAACACATGGCTAATCAGCTAACACAGCTCACCTCGGGGGAGGGGAGAAGCAGAGTTACTGATTGGGCACGCCCTAACAGGAGGCGGGCTGTCCAAAGCAGAGGCAGCTTGTTAAGCAGACAGGGAGCAAAGCAAGAGGGAGCAAAGCAAGAGAGAGCAAAGCAAGGGTGAGCGAAGCCGGAAGGAGAAAGAAAGAAGCAGAGAGGAAGGCAGGAAGTAGCCTTTGACTCAGAAATCCTTGACTTGGAAAGAGAAACACTGCCCAGCTGTAATCCAAGGAGAAGGGATTCAGACCCAAGAAGCAGGTACCAGGGATACTCAGAGGTTGATAGAATCGTCTGTGAATAGGAGAGGTTTGAAGCACTGAGAGACCCAGGGATAAAGCCCAGGCTTCTGGAGGGGAGAGCTGACCCGTGGAAAGGAAGGCAGAGCGGAAAGGAATTCTCAGACAAGCCTCAATACAAGGTACATGGTGTGTTTGATACAGATGACAAGTTTTATAATGAGAAGCCAGAAAGAGTGAATGCTGATTTTAAAACTCAGGACAGACTCAGTCAATATGAAGGCAGTTGGCTGCAGCCTGGAAATCGTTTAAACAGTCCCAGCTATTCTCACCAGACAGCTGAAAGCTTTAGCAAGCAAGCTAATAGAAAGAAAACAGCTGACCTGTATGGCAGAGAAATAAGCCAGGAGAAGTTAGATGGTCCTGCGTTTGAAGCACTCTTTAGAAGCACTCCTCATACAACTGAAGTTGGTAACCCGACACTTACTTTCAGAGACAAGTGGGGGAGGGGTAACTCCAGCACATTGAATGATTGTTTTACCAGAGACGGCATTACTAGCTATCCTGAAATAAGGACTGCAAACAAATTCTTACCTAAGGAAGGAGCAGATCCTCAGCTTAGCCCAGTTAGAAGACAGGCTGAATTACTCCTTAGAGAATTTAAGGAATTCTTAGACAAACGAGCAATTTCTGACCAGAAGCTAGCACAACCAGAAAATAGTCCTGAAGCAGAAATCCCCTTGGCTTGTCCTTTGCCAATGATAGAAGTAGACCAGCCAATGGACTGTTCAACCTGTCTTATTGACAGAGATAAGTGAAGCAAAGCTTGAATGGTCATATGCTATAATATACTAAACGTATCCTGTATGAGTACCTTGCTGAAGAGCTTATGAAGAAGTAAAAAAAATAAGCTAAAGCGTATCTTGTTCACAACTCAGGAAACATTCTTGTTTTGCCAGTGTTTGTTTGATTTAAAAGCAGAGGTCACATGACTGAATGTGAACCCTAGCGTTAAAGGACATTTGAGCCCAGCATTGAAGAACCTGTTTTTGCTTTATTCTTACTTTGGCTAAAATATTCCTTTACGTCTGTTCCATTCCACCGCGGAGCGGGAGAAATAAATCCTTATGTAAAAAAATATTCTTTTGCCTGCCTTATCACTTGACCTTTCACAACTACAACCTCAACCTCAAGGCCAACCCCTCCTTAAACCCTCAAGGTTAGGGAGCGGGTGGGTGGCAAGCAACAGTGTGGTGCAGTACACACAGCAGTGTGTTCTGGAGCAGCAGATCACAGGTTCAAGTCCCAGCTGTGGCTCTCACCAACCCAATCCCCATATTTTACTCAGTACTAAACTGTAGTAATAAAGAGGGAACCTTTATTGCAGATAACATAAACATGCCTGAAATGCCTATATTTTACCCTACAGAGCACAGACACCATAGACATGTGCAATACCTAGAGCAGAGATTCCCAAATGCAGTCCTGGAGGGCCAAAAATCATTCAGGTTTCATGCTGTCTCTAATATAAGGACATGTTAGCATGGTGGCAGTGGTGTACTGGTGGTGGAGGGGGCAGTGGAAGCTGCCCAGAGCAGACCATGGCCTAGCCCTGTGTAGGTGGGAGCCATGCACTACAACAGACAGGCCCTGTCTAACGAACAGTCATGGCATCCTAAGGGAATGAACTGTCTCTGTGGCAACACAGTGGTGCAATACACACAGCCAATGAGTTCAGGAGCAGAAGGTCACAGGTTTAAGTCCCAGCTGTGGTTCCTGCCAACCCAGTCCCCATATTTTACCCACTACTAAAACATGGTAATATAGACAGAACCTTTATTGCAGATAACGTAAACATGCCCAAAAGGCCTACATTTTACCCTACAGAGCACAAGCACCATAAACATGAGCATTACCTAGAGCAGAGTCTCCCAAATGCAGTCCTGGAGGGCCAAACACCATTCAGGTTCCATGCTGCATCTAATAAATTTGGCTGTGCTGCATTTCTATGCACTGCCCCCATGGTATGCAGATGTATCTCATGCATATTCATTAGGGACAGCATGAAAACCCAAACAGTGTTTGGCCCTCCAGGACTGGAGTTGGGAACCTCTGCCCTAGAGCAGCGGCCAACAAGGGCAGACACAACTGCACCCACAGGCTCCAGTATCCAAAGCCTCCTGGAGAGGAAGGATGTTGGGCCCTGCGTGCATCTCCCAATACTAGCACTTGCATACCTTATCAATGCCACCCTAAACCTGGGAATACGGTACACATCTATCAAAAGGTTGCTATGAATACTGGCAGATAGCAAATCCTAAGTTAAGCAGAATTTGCTAATTGAGCTGCATCATAGCAACCTTTCTGATGTCTGTGGAGTGTGCTTCAGGTCTGGTGTCTGACAGTGTTTACCACCCTGAGGAGTGACCCCAACAGTATTGCGTACCATAGCCATGCCTGCACGGTGCCCAGGACTGGTGTTGTGGCCAGGGCTGCCAAACACCTCTATATTTGCACAATGCTGGCATAGGTGTGGGAGTGCGTGTCTGTCTACCCAGTGTGTGGTGGCTGACAACACCTTCCTCAGCCCACACTGCATGCACTGTTGCCAGTGTCAGCCTGCCAATGTGCATAATGAGGAGCAAGGTACCATGGGTATAACCCGGACAGGGTGGCCTGCCCAGGATGCATCTGCACAGGGCATAGGGCAATGGCTCAGACATTGTAGTGGCCGGCCACCATCTGCACGGACAGGGTGGCCACAGCATGTCTTGCTGGGAGGTCACTCTCACCCTGACTGAGCAGTGACCACGGCATGGCTGGGCTCCCTCATAGTGCTTTATTGTATTTTTTTCAAGTGAAATTTGTGGGTTTTCTCTTCTGAGGGCCAATCACTGACTTATCTGCTTGGTGGGTGTGCTCATATCCCAGTTTTGGGTGCACACATCGCTTCCAGGAACATGCACTGTGGATTAGCAGACTGTCTGCAGTTATATGTGTTTGGCTGGAACACCTTGCAGGGTGCAGTGGCTGGTGACTCACTGTGCTTGCTGCTGGAGAATGTCAGATGGTGGTGGGGGGCAGCTGAGTATTCCCAGGCCTACTGTCTGTTTGCCATTAGCCTTATGGATGTGTACAGCTCTGCATTGGCTGCCCTGTAGGGTGTCTGTTCCCCAGCAGGACTGGGGTTGATGGCCTCCCTCTCCCCCTCCCCCCCTCCACCTTAGGTTATGGCACTGTGAGGGTGTGTTTGCTGGCAGCACTAATTAAAATAAAAATAAAATGCCTTGCAAACCACTGCTTAAACATAAATAGTAATGCCTCAGCCAGCTTTATGCATTAGCTGCACTGGGGAATTGAACCCATGACCCCTGTACCATCAGGCAGTGTTTCAACCAATGTGCTACACCTCTGCTACTCTATTTGCATGTCAGCACACCTACCTATGATTAACGCACGTTAACGTGGCACGCCTCCCTCTATCGTGTGATAATGTGCGCCACGCAACCTATTGCGCGATTGCTACATTTAGACCGGAACGCCCCTTCTCCTTATGCCATCCTGTACCTTATTGCTGGGTGCACATTTAGACGGTTTAGTGAACATACCCCCTGGTGTAACTGTTTAGCCAGCCATTGCTATGTGAAAAGGCATAGCAGACCAGTTAATACAATGCCCTAAGAGCCAGTAGTGATGGGTTTGAGACCCAAGTGTGGCAACAACCAGAGAAATGCATAAGAAACATAATTGTGTTTTAAAATGTCAGACACATCACTGCAATGTGTGTCTCCCGCATAGATCCTTAAATATATTGTTGGTGGCACTATTTCCTGTGTACCAGCTGTGGTATAAGCAAGGGCACGTTGCTAGCGCACCGCAATGATGCATGTTGGGGCACATAGACCCTGCTGCGCGTTGCGGTGCACGTGCGTCCGTGAGCAGGGCATTGGTGAAAATGGCCACCAGATCAAGGAAGCCAGAATTCACCAGACGGGAGCTTCGCCACCTCGCAGGCCTCATTTGTACCAGGCAGCACAAGCTGTTCCCAGGTTCCTCCAGGCGGCAGGACCTGGGGAGGGTCCGGAGGGCCTGGGACCACGTGACACGGTGCTACAATTGTGTGGCGGACTACCCACGTGAGGTAAGTGTATGGGGACAGGTCAGTATATCCATATACATATCCAGTGTCGATTGTAGCTGTGCATGCTGCTGTGTGTAGGTAGTCCATCTCATTTATGTTTATTAGTTAAACCCACGTGAGATATTGTCTATGTATCATATCTGAGTGGTTTGCCCTATACCCAGGAGGCTAAGGACATGATCACAGAGTTCCAGATGCCATCCTGGCAGCTGCTACTGTTGATGTGCTAAAACACACTGTAACACAAGGAGCCCATAGATCTGCCTAAGGAGGTATTGTAAACATCATACTGATATGGTAGGTTCCGTATTTGCAGGGTCACACATCTGCCCTACCCCCAGGAGTCCTGAGACGTGCTCCAAATGGTCTGTCAGTCCCCCTAGTGATATGGTTGTGTGTGCCCTTGCAGTTTAAAACATCTGCCCTTCCCCCAGTTGCCCTGAGAGTCCATTAAAGTGGGCTCCCAGTCACCCTGGTGATATGGTTAATGCCGTTGTTCCTGTTTTCTAATTCCCCCTACCCCCAGAAGTCCTCAGAGCCCATTAAAGTGGTCTCCCAGTCACCCTGGTGGTATGGTTAATGCCGTTGTTCCTGTTTTCTAATTCCCCCTACCCCCAGGAGTCCTGAGAGCCCATTAAAGTGGTCTCCCAGTCACCCTGGTGGTATGGATTATGCCGCTGTTCCTGTTTTCTAATTCCCCCTACCCCAGGAGTCCTGAGGGCCCATTAAAGTGGTCTCCCAGTCACCCTGGTGGTATGGTTAATGCCGCTGTTCCTGTTTTCTAATTTCCCCTACCCCCAGGAGTCCCGAGAGCCCATTAAAGTGGGCTCCCAGTCACCCTGGTGGTATAGTTAATGCCGCTGTTGCTGTTTTCTAATTCCCCCTACCCCCAGGAGTCCTGAGAGCCCATCAAAATGGCCTGTCACTCACCCTGGTGGTATGGTTCAGCTGCTGTTGCTGTGTTATATTCTACCCTATCCCCAGGAGTCCTGAGAGCCCATCAAAGTGGCCTGTCACTCACCCTGGTGGCATGGTTCAGCTGCTATTGCTGTGTTATACTCCACCCTACCCCCAGGAGGCCTGGGACCTGATTGTAACGGTGGGTATGTCATCCAGATATTGTGGTAGGTTATGCCAGGTAGGTCTCACATCTCCCCTAGTCCGTGAGGCCCACACCTCATTACACACGTCTGTGATGGATCCAGATGGTATGGTAGGTGCAGTTGTGGATGTGCTTTACAGAACCCCACCGCCATGAGCTATGAGATATGATTACGAAGGCCTGTAACAAAGCCACATATCTCAGAACTGTATGCTGATTAAGGTCACACATTTGCCCTCTCACCAGGATTTCCATACCTGAATGCAGAGGAACATTACAGATGCTGTTGTAAGGATACATGCACCTGTTGGGGTTGTACAGCACTGCCATAACCCCAGACAGGAGCACAGATGTTAATAGGCCATTTTGGTGTGTTGTCCCCTGCCCGTGTTGTTGCCAGCCACAACTGCCCTACTCACACAAGGCCCTAGTCCTGACCATAGAGGTATAGTAGAAAGCCAAATGGCATGGTAGTGGCCCCTGCCAATGTGCACAGGGCTACCCACCCCCCGCTCCATGTATGGACACATCACATGTTAGGTTACCATATTGCCCTTGGAGTTGTGTCGGATGATGTGTGTAGGTCAGGAAAGCACAAATGTGTTTGCCAGACCACACAGGGGGTTAGGGGGGTTCCCCTGGACACCAGCATGGCCAAACCACACGTGCCATGGTGCTGCCATGTCATGCAAGGAGAGCATAGGAACACGGTATGGTGTGTCCAGGGTGCTACACACAGTACACATAGGTGTCTCTGCACACATGCCCAGACCCACAGCCACACATGCAGGTGGCACTGGCAAAAGGTAGTACAGGACACACTGAGCAGCGGAGCAGGAGCAGCACGATACTTCTCACAGAGATGTTTGATTTGTGTTGGCCACCCACCAGAGATATATGGTCATTGATGCTCCACCCATTGCTTTCACCCCCCCAGGTAGAGGACCTACGGAAGAAGGGACGTGAGTTGCGGCTGCATCACACAGAATACCTGGCCCGCTTCCAGAGGGGGGCCATGTGGCCAGGTGGAGGTGAGTTTTGCGGCCTCTGCAGCTCAGTAATGAATGTCTCAGTGGCCCACTAGCCTGTGTGGTGCCTGAATCTGTACATGTGTTATGTGACTCATATGATAGTGTGCTAATGACTGTCATCCTCCACAGAGGGCGATACCGCTGAAGAGGGCCCCTCCACAGCCAGCGAGTCCCTGAGGTGCCCCTCTGCCCACCGTGCAACGAAGATGGAGGAGGAAGGGGAAGGGAAGGAGGAGGAGGAGGCAGCGTCCACAGCGGAGGAGGAGGGGACTGATGGGGCCATGGAGGGGGTGGAGGGTAGGGTGGAAGGGGAGGGAGAGGGTGTTGGAGATGGTTGGGGGGAGGAGGGTGAGTGCAGAGGGTGGGTGGGGGGTGGCAGGGGGGGAGGTGCGGGGTGTTGGGTGGGGGGAAGGTGTCCTAGAAGACAAGACAGCACAGGGTACTGTGGGTCCCTGCCAGCGACCGCATGTGGTGTGCGCAGATGAGCGGCTGGGTGTGCAGCTGCCATCCATGATCACACACAGGTCACATGCACATGCTGCCACACAGACACCTCCCACAATGTGTGTGTGTGGCGGCAGGTGTGTGCACGACCTGTATGTGGTCCTGGATGGCGTCGAGCAATGGCTCCATCTTCTGGAGCACACCAACCGGTGGCTGGCAGGGGCCATCCAGTGGATGGGTTCCGACATGGAGCGGCTGCTCGGTCGGCAGCCATCCCCTGGTGGGCGTCCCAGGAGCGTTTGATGGCCCCTGTGATGCCCACACACGTGCCCTGTGCGGTCCTGTCTTCTGTGACCCGACACGGCAGCTGGGTCATCAGGACCTGGGCTGGACAGAGGGCACTGGGTGTCAGAAACCCAGGCTTGACCCAGTATGGCACATCCTATGTATGATGTTTTGTAAATACTTTGTTTTGAAAAATGTTTGTAAATACCATTTTTTCAAATACAGTTTTGTTAAGACATCCCATTGGTCATGTGTTGCCCTTACAGACAGACTATGCACGTAAGCATGGGACATGTGTGTAGATAGGTATGTGTATGCAAGGTTGACATGGGTATCATACATGGACTATCTCCACACGCAGTTGTGGGGGCTGGCCATGTGTGTAGGCGTGTGAGTCCAAGGTTAGCCCTGAGATGTGGCAATGTGGAGCATGTCCTAAAATACCTAGGGGCCTGTTTACAAAGCCGCGGTAGCGGTTTGTGATCGTTATCGGAGCTGCGGCCCCATGGGGCCGTGGCTTCGATAAAGATCGTGAACCGCAACTGCAGCTTTGTAAACAAGCCCCCTAATCACGTGCATGCTGTGTGCAATGTGTGGGAACCATATCTGATGCACCATGCATGAGTGCCAATAGCGGAACCGGAAAACAGCAAATTCTTTGCATGGAGGGTAAGATGTACTGCTGAACCCAGGAGCTGCTCAGGGGGATAGCTGCTGAGGGCGGCCTGGGACAATGCATGTCACAGGGAAGGGCGGTGGGTGACTATAAGCGCATACAAGAATGAACAGCTGACATACGCAAGCCACCCTTTTCTGCCTGTGCCGCATACAAGTCTGTGTGGGAGGGCAGCCACGTAGGCCGTGGTGCGGGCAGGGTGAATGGTCACACATGTATGTCCAATGTTGGGGGGTATAAGGGGTGGGAGACGGTGACAGATCCCAACACCAGACATGTACCATCATGGAATCCTCCCTGTACAACAAGGGTGGATGGGTATACCCACACGCTGGGGTCCTGGGGTTGGGACCTGCCACACTGCATGATCCACAGGGCATGTTATGACCTCTGTGCACTGATAACTGGCAGTACAGACACCCCACCACCGAGGGACATGGATGAGCCACATGAGGGCAGGGAGACAACATGAAGTGCAGGCTACATGGGGGAACACAGTGCCACACATTGGAAACATACACATAGAATAACATAGGTCAAAATGTTTTTAATGTGTAGAATTATTTGATGTTTCATTTATACCGCCCTATTTGCAATCAGTGCGGTGTACTGTCAGACGGGTGCCTGGGTGAGAATGTTCACAGTCTTGGCAAAGGCATATATCAATATGATTTGCAAGGGATTGTGGGAAATGCAGTCCATTCACACCAGACACAGCCGCTCACAATAATTAGTTGTGCTTGAGTGTAAAGCCAATAAGATATTTATTTATGGGGTTATTTCTCCCAACACAGATATGCTTGGTAGCACATAAAACAGGATACTTGCTTTCAGTGTTAAACTTAGAAAAACAAAATCAGGAAAACAACAGCTGAACTTGTCAGGCAATCAAAGCAAAAGAATAAAGACCTGGTTGGTAACAAACTGGTCTTTTCTGTAGGCTCTAGCTAATATTTTCTTAGCAGTGCTTTAATCAACAAACAAAACCCACAAAGTAGGGAAAAACTGTTCTTTTCAGGTTAACTTCTTATATCTTCACACATAGACTCAGAAGTGATTTCCTCAGAGCTCACAAGCAATTAGGTAAGGCTCAATTGCTAGCAGTTACCCAGCTGAAACCCCTTAGCTGGCTTGCTTTCTACTGCGTGGCTCAAATCCTACTCAGGAGCTTTTCTGAGTAGATTAAAGAACAAGTTTGTATTTCTTTGTGATGGTTGTTGTACTTTGTAACAGTAAATTACCAAAGGAGTTTAGACAGAGAGCAATCCATGTATTCACAGCCCGTATCTACCACCTCTCCCCCTTCTTCAACAATCATGGGTTCAAAATCATGGATTGGCACAGAGGAATTTCTCAATGGAGCACTTTCAGGAGAATACTTGTTTCCCTGCTGTCTTTCAAGGGTATAGCTAGGGCATAGATCAGTGTTCATACCTGAGCTTCCATTGCTGTTAGAGTTCCTCTCTAAATAGCCTGGCCAGTATGTAGTCCAGTTCTTATGTCCAGCCTTCCAATCCAGATCCCTGGACACTGGATCTCTCTTCACATACCTTCTGGAACGGGTCTTAGGGTCCCTTCCACATGCAGCCGTCTCCCTCACAGGTACCGTCTGGAGATTCCTGGCTCTGCAGCACCACTCCTCTGGCTTTCCCCAGTCCAATGGTGTATGCTGGCCTTTTGAATGTCTCCCAGTATACGTACTGCTCTGGACTCCTTTAGACCTCCCAAATGCTTTTCTCTTCTTTCTTCCAAAGGGTTTCTTGCCCTCTCTGTCCGTCCGCTCTGGCTTCTGCTTCTGATGATCCTCCAGATGATGAAAATGTCCAAGATGAGGATATCCAAGATGAAACTGAGGATGATTCTCTGTAGAATAAACTCTACCTTTATTCTGCTTAGATGAGTGCTCCACCTTAGCACAGCACAGCTGTGCTGAATCAGGCCCTGCCCTTTGAGATGAGTGCTTGGGGATTACCTCATAGCCCTCCTGATTGAACACACGTTTCCCCACTTCAGCTCCTCTAATGGCTGTTGGAAACCTGGTGCATTCTGGGACTGGTAGTCTTTTATGGAAAAATTCTGTTTTCTTATTTCTACCAGAACTGACAGGTTGCTTGTTCAGGGACACTTCACCTTTTCTATTGCTCCTTCCTGAGCTATGATAAGCTTCCTTATCACATACCCCCCTGCTTAAGTTATTACGGACTGGTTTAACTGGTGAAACTTCTTTCCTACAGTCCGTAATACCTACGAGAGTGTTATCTTTCTGAAGCTCACTTACTTCCTGACTGGCTTCAGGGTCATTATTATTTACAGGCCTCTCCTTCCAAGACTTAAGTACATTAATATGGTAGGTCTGCCTACGCCCTCTTGCATTTTCTACCATATAAGACACTGGGCTCACTTGTTTAACAACCTTCCATGGCCCTTTCCACTGTACTTCAAATTTTGGGGCTGTACCTGCTACTTGAACCAAAACCTTTTCACCAATGCTTAATTGGCGGCTTTTGGCCTTCCTATTATACCACCCTTTCTGGCGCACTTGACTGTCCTGCAGGTTCCTCTCAGCAACCTGCGAGGTCCTTTTCAAACGTGCTCTCAGGTCACGTAGAAACTGTGGCACCTCCTGACTTCCTGGTTCAGGATCAATCCATTGTTCCCTCAAAATATCTAACAAACCCCGTGGAGCCCTACCATACATCAATTCATATGGAGTTACACCTAGGGACACCTGAATTCTTTCCCTGCAGGCATATAAGGCAAAGGGCAATAACATATCCCATTCTTTTACCTCTCCTGCTAACCCCCTTCTCAACATTTGTTTGAGAGTTTGGTTGAATCTCTCCACCAAACCGTTTGATTGTGGATGGTAGGCTGAGGTTTTCACGTGATGAATGCCAAAGGCATCCCAGACCTGGGCCAAATATTTGGATACAAAATTGGACCCTCGGTCAGTCAACACCTCTCTTGGGAATCCGACTTCACAAAACAATTTTACTAGCTCTAAAGCTATTGTTTTTGCAGAAACATTCCTCAATGGTATGGCCCAGGGAAACCTTGTTGCCTGATCTACCATAACTAGGATGTATTGGAAACCTCTGGGCGTTTTGACTAATGGGCCTACAATATCCATGGCAATGCGACCAATTGGGTCTGTGATAATTGGCATGGGAATCAAAGGCACCACCGGTGGGTGAGCCGCCGTAACTCGCTGACACGCTGGACATGCAGCACAAAACTGGGCAGTTTCTTTGAAGATACCTGGCCAGTAAAAACGCATAAGTATTTGATCCAGCGTTCCTTGCATCCCTTTATGACCTCCAACTGGATGATCATGTGCTAATCTAAGTACTAGCCCTTTGAAAGTTGTGGGTACCACCAATTGTTTACGTATGGTCCCATTTCTGGGGTCTTGACTCTCTCTATATAATATTTCATTATCTAGTCTGAATCTGGGCAACTCCTCCCTGACCTCATGAGCATACTTAAAAGCTCGGGTGAGAGCTTGATCAGCTCACTGCTCTTGTGGAAAGTTAGGAAACTTTGCCACTAACTCAGCTGGCACCCAGGGTAAACTTTGACCAGCTAACATCTCAGCCCTTCCCTGTGCTCTGCAAAGTCTCTCACGCCGCTTTTGTGCTTTCAACTTTCTTACTTTACCAGATGATGGAGTTATTAAATCATCATGAGAGGGTAAGTCTCCTAATAACTCTGCCTGCTCCCCCTCCTCCTTTTGGCTCTCTACCTTAGCCTGCGAGCGGGTGGATACAAGGCCCCTCTTATTACCTATAGTTTGGCCTTCTGGAAGCTTAACCATCTTTTTAGCTAGGGACTGAGGACTTCCAAAGAAAGGGAGCTATTTCCATTATTCCTTCTCCCTCCTTCTTTCCTAGCCCTTCCACTAGACCCTGCTAAAATCTTGGCCAGTCCTTTCCTAGAACCAAATCAAAGGGTAGCCTAGGCACCACTGCTAACAGAACTTCCTCTTGTTCCCCCAGGCACTTAACCCTTAGCCTATAGGTGGGATATGATGTTGCAGCACCATGAATGCATCTGATGTGAACTTGGCTTTCAGGGGTTCTAGGCACAAATCCTTCTTGGGCCTCTATTCTCTTCCAAAGCCTTTTTGACATCATACTCTGGTCTGCCCCAGAGTCTAACAAAGCATTTGTGGTAATTCCTTGCACATCAACCATCAAAAGAAATCCTTCTTTGGGCTGTTTTAAATCCACACCCATTAAGCTAGTATGTGTCTGGCATCCCTTTTCTAAATGTCCCCATTTTCCACACTTGAAACATTTCTTTTTACTCCACTGTGTCATCTGGTTTGGCACAGTACATATATTTTCAGAAACATTCTTAAGCATTTTCTTTTCTGATACAGCACAGCTTGCCTCAGCACCCATCTTCAGAGGGCCACCCATTCTATGGCAAGCCTGCGTGGCTTCCAAGAATCTCTCTGCTAGCATGGTTGCCTCTCCAAGATTTTGGCAATTTTGCTGTATAAGGAAAGTGTGCAAATCTTTAGGCACAGCAGACATAAATTGTTCAAGCATAATAATGTCTAATAACATTTCTTCCATCTTTTGCTCAGGCTCCAACCATTTTACAGCTAATCCTCTGATTCTCTGACTCAGAGCCCTGGGTGTTTCACCCACTCTTAATGTAGTAGCTCTAAACATTCGCCTATACTCTGAAATAGACAACCCTAGGCGATCTCTAATAGCAGCCTTTACATCCTTATAATTCAAAGCCTGGGCTGCTGGCATTGCTCTATAAGATGCAAGCGCCTCTCCAGTTAATGAGGCTGCCAGCCTTACTGCCCACTGGGTCTCTGGTCATGCTAATGCTTATGCCACTCTCTCAAAAGACTCTAGAACAGCGATGGCGAACCTATGGCACGCGTGCCAGCTGTGGCACGCGAAGGCCTTGCAGCTGGCACGCGGGAAGGTCCGCAATCGGAAAAAAAAAAAACCCTGTCTGCTGCCGCTGTCGGGGCCGCCGCGGCAGAATCGAGCGTGCCGCGGGGCCCCCCTGTACCCGGCAGATCCTGCCCTCCCCGTAGCAGCTCTCTCTTTGGAGCTACAGTCAGACGCGCCAGCTTGCAGAGCACGAAGGGAAGAGTTTCCCTTTCGCGACTCCGTTAAGCCCGCGGGGGCTGATGGGAACTCCCATCAGCCCCCGCGGGCTTAACAGAGCAGCGAGGGAACTCTTCCCTCGCGCTCTGCAAGCCGGCGCGTCTGACTGCAGCTCCAAAGAGAGAGCTGCTACGGGGAGGGCAGGCTCTGCCGGGTGGGTACAGGAGGGCCCCGCGGCACGCTCGATTCTGCCGCGGCGGCCCCGACAGCGGCAGCAGACAGGTTTTCTTTTTTTTTTAATTTTCCCTGGGCTGGGCTTGGCTGGGGGGGGGTTAGGAGTGGTGATGGGCACTGGGCTGGGCTGGGCTGGGGGGGGGTTAGGAGTGGTGATGGGCACTGGGCTGGGCTGGGCTGGGCTGGGGGGGTTAGGAGTGGTGATGGGCTGGAGGGGGGGTTAGGAGTGGTGATGGGCTGGGCTGGGCTGGGGGGGGTTAGGATTGGTGATGGGCAGGGCTGGGCTGGGGGGGTTAGGAGAGGTGATGGGCTGGGGTCGGCTGGGGGGGGGTTAGGAGTAGTGATGGGCTGGGCTGGGCTGGGCTGGGGGGTGTTAGGAGTAGTGATGGGCTGGGGTGGGGGGGGTTTAGGAGTGGTGATGGGCACTGGGCTGGGGGGGTTAGGAGTGGTGATGGACACTGGGTGGCTGGGGGGGTTAGGAGTGGTGATGGGCACTGGGCTGGCTGGGGGGGTTAGGAGTGGTGATGGGCACTGGGCTGGGGGGGTTAGGAGTGGTGATGGGCGCTGGGGTGGTTAGGAGTGGTGATAGGCGCTTTGGGGGCTTAAACTAAAAATTGAGTGATGGGGGATTAGGACTGGGAGTGGGCTGATGGGGAGGTTAGGACTGGAAATGGGCTGGGGGGATGCGGACTGGGAGTGCGCTATGGTGTGCGAGGACTGGTAATGGGGGGGGGGGGATGCTAGGACTGGACAGGGGCGGAGTGGACGGGGGCTTGAACTGCAAATAGCTGTGGGGGATGGGGCTTGGAATGGAAATGGGCTGAGGGGAAGTGGGGGGCTTGAACGGCAACTAGCTGTTGGGGAGGGGGCTTGGAATGGAAATGGGCTGAGGGGAAGTGCGGGGCTTGAAGAAGGGAATGGATGCTGGGTGAGACTGGAACTAGAAGGGAGCTGATGTTGGGGGAGGATTAGAATGGGATGGGGCTGGGAGAGTAAAATGGAGAGGGGAAAAATATTTTGTGTAGGAGGGATGAAAAATCTACAATTGGCCAGGTATTGGGAGAGTAATTGGGGATTGAGGATGGAGGGGTAAAATTTGTGTGGATGAAATAGGAATGAGGAAAGAGCAAAAGGAGAAAGATTAGTATGTTAAAGCAGATGTAGAGAGAGAGAGAATGGAAAAAAAACTAGAAGAGAGAAGAAAGGACAAATGGACAGCAGACGATGGAGAGTTAGCAGAAAACATGAAGAAACCAGAAGAAAATGGCTGGACCAATTGCAACTGAAAAAAATGCACAAAAGGTAGAAAGATATCTCTTTATTTTGAATTTATTAACTGGAATATGTCAGCTCTGGGAAATGTGCATCATTAACATCTGCGCTTTGTTTGGTACAAGAGGAAATTCCTATTTGACGTTGCCACTTGTTCTCTTTCCCCAGTATTCACTGAAATGTATTGGTTTAATATTTGCAGTGTTGCCTTTTGATAGGTAGGGTATGGTGCTTTGTGAGTTCTGGTAATGCTGTCAGGATACGGCGGGTTTGCTATGGGTTCTAAATGGGCAGCGTTTGTAGTAGTTCCTAATGTGCCTGGCGGTTGGCACTGGATTATAGTAATGTAGAAATCTTTTAGTCTTTCTTTATCCATATACTCATTAAGAGACATGTTTACTAAAAGTTAGTGTATGGTAACATTATGCAAATATTTATGCAAATAAGACCACTTATGCAAATGACGTGCTGGCACTTTGAGGAAATTCTTTGGTTTTGTGCGGCAGTTTGGGCACTCGGGCTCAAAAAGGTTAGCCATCACTGCTCTAGAAAATCATCAACATTATCATCTGGAGTTAGCTTCCCAAAACTAAATGCCCCAATTCCCTGATTGAGTCCCAAACTGTCCACATGTGGTGTACCAGTATTTACTGCTGGTCTTGCATCTGGTCCACTTTGGTTCTGCAGTTTAACTAGGGCTTGCACCAGATCAAGCACTGGCCTCTGCTGGTCCATTAAGGCTTTCATAGCAGTGTCCTGAGCTTGCTGCGATAGCTCCTGTTGCCTGCTAAACTGGACTGCCATCCACCTAGCCATCTCCCTCGGATCCATCTTGATCCCTGCAAGAAAACACAAAAAAAAAAAAACCACAGTGCACCACCTTCCAAACAGGTGTTTTTTTCTACTTTTTTTTTTTCAATTACCCCTGTGCCTTACTCCCATCCACCACTAGACATGCCCAGGTACTTGTTACCTTATGCCAGTGATGAATCCAGCTCTGCACAGGGTCTTTTCCTCCTGGGACAGCTACTTGGAACAGCCACCTCTCCTCCAAAGTGCAGTTGAGGGAAAATCTTTTCTTTCAGCTTTTAAGCTTGAACTGTCTTTTCCTTCAGACTTGAGTTGTAATCCTTAGCAAGTAAATCCCTTTGCGCAAAAGCAATCCGAAAAACTACGCCATTTGTCAGACGGGTGCCTGGGTGAGAATGGTCACAGTCTTGGCAAAGGCATATATCAATATGATTTGCAAGGGATTGTGGGAAATGCAGTCCATTCACACCAGACACAGCTGCTCACAATAATTAGTTGTGCTTGAGTGTAAAGCCAATAAGATATTTATTTATGGGGTTATTTCTCCCAACACAGATATGCTTGGTAGCACATAAAACAGGATACTTGCTTTCAGTGTTAAACTTAGAAAAACAAAATCAGGAAAACAACAGCTGAACTTGTCAGGCAATAAAAGCAAAAGAATAAAGACCTGGTTGGTAACAAACTGGTCTTTTCTGTAGGCTCTAGCTAATATTTTCTTAGCAGTGCTTTAATCAACAAACAAAACCCACAAAGTAGGGAAAAACTGTTCTTTTCAGGTTAACTTCTTATATCTTCACACATAGACTCAGAAGTGATTTCCTCAGAGCTCACAAGCAATTAGGTAAGGCTCAATTGCTAGCAGTTACCCAGCTGAAACCCCTTAGCTGGCTTGCTTTCTACTGCGTGGCTCAAATCCTACTCAGGAGCTTTTCTGAGTAGATTAAAGAACAAGTTTGTATTTCTTTGTGATGGTTGTTGTACTTTGTAACAGTAAATTACCAAAGGAGTTTAGACAGAGAGCAATCCATGTATTCACAGCCCGTATCTACCACCTCTCCCCCTTCTTCAACAATCATGGGTTCAAAATCATGGATTGGCACAGAGGAATTTCTCAATGGAGCACTTTCAGGAGAATACTTGTTTCCCTGCTGTCTTTCAAGGGTATAGCTAGGGCATAGATCAGTGTTCATACCTGAGCTTCCATTGCTGTTAGAGTTCCTCTCTAAATAGCCTGGCCAGTATGTAGTCCAGTTCTTATGTCCAGCCTTCCAATCCAGATCCCCGGACACTGGATCTCTCTTCACATACCTTCTGGCACGGGTCTTAGGGTCCCTTCCACATGCAGCCGTCTCCCTCACAGGTACCGTCTGGAGATTCCTGGCTCTGCAGCACCACTCCTCTGGCTTTCCCCAGTCCAATGGTGTATGCTGACCTTTTGAATGTCTCCCAGTATACGTACTGCTCTGGACTCCTTTAGACCTCCCAAATGCTTTTCTCTTCTTTCTTCCAAAGGGTTTCTTGCCCTCTCTGTCCGTCCGCTCTGGCTTCTGCTTCTGATGATCCTCCAGATGATGAAAATGTCCAAGATGAGGATATCCAAGATGAAACTGAGGATGATTCTCTGTAGAATAAACTCTACCTTTATTCTGCTTAGATGAGTGCTCCACCTTAGCACAGCGCAGCTGTGCTGAATCAGGCCCTGCCCTTTGAGATGAGTGCTTGGGGATTACCTCATAGCCCTCCTGATTGAACACACGTTTCCCCACTTCAGCTCCTCTAATGGCTGTTGGAAACCTGGTGCATTCTGGGACTTGTAGTCTTTTATGGAAAAATTCTGTTTTCTTATTTCTACCAGAACTGACAGGTTGCTTGTTCAGAGACACTTCACCTTTTCTATAGCTCCTTCCTGAGCTATGATAAGCTTTCTTATCACAGTACATATAACATATGTCCACTGCAGGCAAGACTGCAAAGGATTTACATGTCAACAGGGATATCAACTTGGCTACCCTTGCTAACTATTTACATATACATATGTTTTAGCTGTCTTACATCCGGCGTGGCCTTCCCCGTCGCCCACGGCCCAAACCACCCCTCCGTTGCTGTGCCGCTGATGCAGCCTCCGGGGCCGGTGCTGGCTGCCCTAATCTTGACGTTATGGCATCCAGGGCATTGGCAATCTGTTCTGCTGTTGTCCGCAGTTGTCCTAACTCCGCCGTGTTTTTGTGGATTTCACTGCGTATGTGCTCCAGTGCCTGACGAGTGCCTATGGGTGGAAGACACCATGATATGTGAGATACCTCCTTCAGAGGCAACCGTCACACATGCACATGTCAGCCATATTCCACCAGATCAGTCTGTCAAACACTCATGCATGGCACAAATTGCAACACATGACCATGGTCAGATCTGTGCATCCCATGAGCCATTCTCAGGCATGTTATGGGTCCTGATGATGGGTCATGAGATTCACCAATCTCACATATGCCTGTGTCACAGCCAGATCTGTCAATATGCGCTCTGCACTGTGGCCATCTGACATAGTTGAGGGGACGTGAGTGGTAATGGGACACACATGCCTATATCAAGGGGGGCCGTCCATTCAATATTGCTGGCACACATTGCTGATCATTTATAGACACTGTGATACATATCACTACCCATGGAGTGGTGTGTTTCACGTAGGGGCCCCGGATGACCCTGTATTGGTGGTTTCTGCTGTGCGCTTGCTTGGGGTATGCGTAGGTGCACAGCGTGCGTAGGTCTGAGCCCCTTACAAATGCTGACCCCTGACATGTTATGCTACATAGGGGTGGAATGCACAGGGCACCTGACATACCCCCCCCCCCAACATAGGTATCACTTTGCTATGTTGCCAACATGCAGTCTCCTTGTGGATCTGCGGACAACCCCCATGGGGATTCCTGTATATGCTCTTATCCACCTTCGCAATCACATCTTGCTGACTCACTGTGGGCACGTAGCTCTTCCAGTATGGTTGCCATGCTGGTGGGAGGTGGGCCTGCTGTCCCTGGGGCCTGGCTGGGGTGGTGGGTCTCCTCCATGTTGCCACCCACCTGAGCTTGTTAGGTGGTGCAGCTGGCCTCCACTGTGGCTATCGTGGCCGGGGGCATGTCCACCCCCTCCGGAAGCACACTTGCCTCAGGTGTGCCATCACCCTCGCTGCTGGTGTCCGCCAACATTGTTGGCTCTGGCTCCTCGCTGCCCTGGGGCACTGACACTTCCTCCTCCCCAGGTGGCTCCATGATAGTGTAGTCACCTGGGTTGTGGGAAAGCATACCCATCATAGCTTGGTTTAGTCAGTGAAACTATGTACACCTGTGTGGTACATGCACCCCACATGCGATGTGTGCTTGGCCGTGCCCTGTACGTGTGCTGCATACTACTGCAACTACTGGTAATTGGCTTTGCTTGGGCACTGCCAAGCACATGCAGCAATGTGATTCTTTGTTCACCAGGGGCCAATCCGTGAACAGGGGTGATTAACATTGGGACAGACATTGCAAAAAGAGGTGTGTGATGTGAAAGACTAGCAGGAGTTGTGCCAAAAGGGCAGGCAAGGGTTAGTAGGGGGTGGTATTGCCAACACCTGTGCTGTGCTGGTGAAAGGGACACCCATGGGCCTGAGGATGAGGGGCAGTGATGACATATGCCACCAGGTCTGAGGGGGTGTTAATAAGATGCGTGGGTAGCGTTCTCCGAAATGCTTCCCGTTCCACGTGCAGGACCCAAAAGGCAGGCAGAGCTCCGGAGTCTCAATACGTGGATGAGACAATGGTGCAGAAATGATGGGTTTGGATTTGTTAGGAACTGGGGAACATTCTGGGGAAAGCAGAGGCTCTTCCGAAGGCATGGGCTTCACCTTAACCGGGATGGAACCAGGCTGCTGGCATTAACCTTTAAAAAGGAGATAGAGCAGCTTTTAAACTAGATTATAGGGGAAAGCCGACAGTCGCCCAAGAGCGGATGGTTCGGAAGAATGTAACCTTGAAGGATACTACCAAAAGCAGAGAGGTTCCAAAAAAGAGTAAAGTAGCCCAAATACCCTCGAGTATGGAGCAGACAGAGTTTAAAGATCCCAAATTACCCATGTCTACCAACAGCCAAACTAATATGAATAAAATACAGTCTCTAAAATGGTTGTATGCAAATGCTAGAAGTCTAAAAAATAAGATGGGAGAGTTAGAATATATAGCACTAAATGAGAGGTTAGATATGATTGGAATATCAGAGACATGGTGGAAGGAGGACAAACAGTGGCACACTGTGATACCTGGATACAAACTATATCGTAATGATAGAGCTGATCAAATTGGTGGAGGGGTTGCGCTCTATGTTAGAGTGGGCATTGACTCAGAAAGGATTAAAGTTTTGCAGGAAACAAAATTTGCTGTAGAATCTCTATGGATTGAAATTCCATGTAAAAAGGGGAAGGCGATGGCAGTGGGGGTGTACTATCGACCGCCTGGCCAGAATGAACAAATGGATGATGAAATGCTCAAAGAAAACAAGGAAGCTAACAAAAGTTATAGCGCAGTAATAATAATGGGTGATTTCAATTACCCCGGTATCAACTGGGTCAGTGTCACGGCAGGACATGCTAAGGAGATAAAGTTCCTAGATGACATAAATGACTACTTCTTGGAGCAGCTGGTTCATGAACCAACCAGAGGGGAAGCCATATTAGACCTAGTCCTTAGTGGAACACCAGATCTAGTGCAAGAGATAAGGGTGTTGGAGCCACTTGGCAATAGTGATCACAGCATGATCACCTTTGATTTAATTAGTGGAGGAGGGATAGTAAGGAAATCCACAGTACTACCTTTTAACTTTCAAAAGGGAGACTATGATAAAATGAGGAAAATAGTTAAGAAAAGACTAAAAGGAGCAGTTGCAAAGGTTAAAGACTTACATCAAGCTTGGGTGTTGTTGAAAAATACTATCTTAGAAGCCCAGACCAGCTGTATTCCACGCTTTAAGAAAAGTGGAAGGAAGTCCAAAAAACTGCTAGCATGGTTTAAAGGGGAGGTCAGAGAGGCTGTTGTTGCCAAAAAAGCATCTTTCAGGAAATGGAAAAATGAGCCAAATGATGAAACCTGGAAACAGCACAAGCATTGGCAAGTCAAATGCAAGGCATTGATAAAGCAGGCAAAGGGAGAATTTGAGAAGAAGCTTGCTGCGGAAGCAAAAACGTGAAATAAAGATTTTTTTCAAGTACATTTGTAGCAAAAAACCTGTGAGAGAGTCAGTTGGTCCATTAGATGATAGAGGAGTTAAAGGGGCACTAAGAGGCGACAAGGCGATAGCGGAGAGACTGAATGAATTCTTTGCTTCGGTCTTTACTGAGGAAGATGTAGGGATGTTACCCATGACTGAAGTGGTATTTAAAGGTGCGGAAGAATTGAAGGAAATATCGATACATCGGGAAAATGTATTACAACTATTAGATAAACTGAAGAGTAGCAAATCACCTGGGCCGGATGGTATACATCCAAGGGTGTTGAAAGAACTGAAATATGAGATTGCAGACCTGCTATTAGTAATCTGTGAATTTTCATTAAAATCATCTGTAATACCTGAAGATTGGAGGATCGCCAATGTAACGCCAATTTTTAAAAAGGGTTCCAGGGGTGATCCGGGAAACTACAGACCGGTGAGCCTCACGTCAGTACCGGGAAAAATGGTAGAAACCATCATAAAGAATAAAATTACTCAGCATGTAGATAGTCATGGCCTAATGGGAGACAGCCAACATGGTTTTAGACAAGGAAGATCTTGTCTTACTAATCTATTATGTTTTTTTGAAAGTGTGAATAAACAGGTGGACAAAGGTGAGTCGGTTGATATAGTGTATCTGGACTTTCAGAAAGCTTTTGACAAGGTCCCTCATCAGAGACTTTTGGCAAAACTAAAGAGTCATGGGATAGGAGGCAGTGTATGTCTGTGGATCAAGAACTGGTTAAAAGATAGAAAGCACAGGGTTGGACTAAATGGCTAATTTTCCCAATGGTGAAAAGTAAATAGTGGTGTACCCCAGGGATCTGTGCTGGGTCCGTTGCTTTTTGACATATTTATAAATGACCTGGAAAGTGGAATAACGAGTGAGGTTATCAAATTTGCAGATGACACAAAACTATTTAAAGTTGTTAAAACCCAAGAGGATTATAGAAAATTGTAAGAGGATCTTGATAAATTGGAAGACGGGGCATCAAAATGGCAGATGAAATTTAATGTGGACAAGTGCAAAGTTATGCACCTAGGGAAGAACAACCCAAACTATGGTTACACGATGCAAGGTTCCACATTAGGAACCACCACCCAGGAAAAAGATTTATTTATGTAACTACAATATTCAATCTACTGTAAATCTTGTAACCCTATGCTTGCTGTGCTCTATCCCCCCACCCCACCAAATCACATTGTATATAAATTAATCCTGGCCAGTACAGCCAAACCTCCTATGTATAGACACCGCTGCTGATCACTGGAAGCAGCGGGTTACAAATGTACACTAAATAAATAAATAAATAAATAAATTTAGGCGTCATTGTGTATAGCATGTTAAAACCCTCGGCCCTGTGTGCAGCGGCAGCCAAGAGAGCAAATAGAATGCTAGGTATCATAAGGAAAGGAATGGAAAATAAAACAACAGATATTATAATGCCTCTATATCGTTCCATGGTGAGACCGCACCTTGAATATTGTGTGCAATTCTGGTCGCCGTATCTTAAAAAGGATATAGTGATATTAGAAAAGGTTCAGAGAAGAGCCACCAAAATGGTAAAGGGGATGGAAGGATACTCCTATGAAGAAAGGCTAAAAAGGTTAGGGCTCTTTAACCTGGAATAGAGACGGCTGAGGGAAGATATGATAGAGTCTATAAATTAATGAACGGAGTGGAACGGGTAAACGTAGATCGATTGTTTACGTTATCAGAATATAGAAAGACTAGGGGACATGCAATAAAGCTACAGGGTAAACTATTTAAAACTAATAAAAGAAAATATTTCTTCACTTAACATGTAATCAAACTCTGGAATTTGTTACTGGAGGATGTAGTTGGGTTTAAAAAAGGTTTGGACAAGTTCCTGGAGGAAAGATCCATAAACCATTATTAAGAAGGGACCCAGGATATTAATGCTTGACCCAGTACAAGCATTGCGGAACCTGTGTCTTTTGGGGAAACTGCTAGGTACGTATGACATAGATTGGCCACTGTTGGAAACAGGATACTGGGCTTGATGGACCTTGGTCTTACCCAGTATGGCATATCTTATGTTCTTATGTTCTTATGCGTGCCACATATACAGAGTGCATTCAAATCATGCTTTTGTAACAGCAGGATGTGATGTGTGTACCTACCTGCCCTGGGATGGGCGGTGTTCAGTGCTTCCGGCAGGCCACACAGGTATATGGGACCCAGCCGGTCAGCCAATTCCTGCTCCAGTGGCATCAGTGTTGGGGTAAAGGGGCCTCCCCAACCCGTGCCCATGGCATGTTGGCACTCAGCAACCATGTGAGCATGCACACCATATTTGATGTCACTAAACCTTTTCCGTAGGCTGTCAAGGTCCCGTGTTGGTCCCCCTGCCTGCGCTATGGCCTCCTGCACCTCCTCCCAGACCTGTGTCCATGTTGCCATGGTGGTGGTGTTGCTGAGCCGCCCATACAGAACATTATAGTGTTCCAAAATACTCGCCAGCAGGATATGGTTCTCTTGAGGGCTGCGCCACTGGTATCCGCCTTCGCTTAGCAGTGGGTGGTCCCTGTGTGGGCTGGGTACCACACGATGGGCCTGCAGGGGTCTCGCTGTCCTGCTGGACAGGCACACACCCCTCCTCCACTGCACCTGCCCTGTGCTGCTCCTCCATATCCATGCACTCTATGCCCTCTCCCTCCCTATCGCTCATTCCTACTCCTACCCCCTGAGCTCCACCTCACATCTGCTTCTTGCACCCACCTCCCCTCCCTGCTGCCTGCTCCTCACCTCTCCTGTCTCTCTCACCTGCTCCTTGCCTCCCCTCCTCTCTCCCTCCTCTGCTCCGCCACACACCTATCCACCTACCTCTCACACTCTACACCACCACTCCCAAACACAGTCACCTATGCCTCACACCTTCTCCTGACACTATCTGAACTCCTCTAACAACACACGCCTTCTCTCTCCGTCTCTCTCTCTCTCCTACACAAAACCCTCAACGTGGCACAAGTGTGCAGGTGTATTTATAGGGTTTTATTCCGTTACGCGCATTGCACATGCGCACTTGCGCGCATGCGGTGGCTGCATGCGTTGCGCATGTGCCGCCCAGATGCTGCATGTGCGTGGGTATGACACCTCAGATTCGTTGTGCACATGGGGCATAGCGCATGTGTGGTGTCACGCGCACGCACCTTCTTCATCCCTGCGGCGCATGCGCGACATGCACAACCTATGCATTTGTGGTTCTGCGCATGTGCAACACGCGCAAATGCCATGCTCGTTCGGCTGCACATGTGCAATGCGCGCAACGTAAATATACCCTTTAAATACACCTGCATACCTGGGACACATTGAGGGGTTTGCGTAGGAGAGCGAGAGAGTCGGTGCCGTGTTAGTGAAGGTTGAGGAGAGTCAGAGGAAGGCTTTTTGTGTGTAGTGGCTGTGTTTGTGAGTGTTGTTTTGATTGTGTGTCTGGCTGTGTGTGTGTGTGTGCTGTGTGTCCTGGTTAGTGAGGTGAGTGTCAGTGTTTGAGTGTCATTGAGAGGTTGGAAGGGTTGTGTATATGGTAGCCTTCGTGGTTGCTGCGGTTGCAGTGGGAGGTGAGGAGGGGCTGTGGTTGCCTGATCGGGGAGATGATGTCGATTGGTCTGCGGCACAGGGCATGGGTGTAGACCCGCTGCAACACAGACCTGCAGCTGTGGGGGCAGGCCAGGCAGGGGCTGTACCCTCACAGGGCAGGAGACGTGCAGAGGTACAGGCTCGCCAGCCTCGCCTCTACAGGCCCAGGGCCCAGCTCCAGGGCATGCATGAGGACCAGGTCATCTCCCTCTACTGCCTGAGCGTGGGAGCTATTAGGGAGCTTTACGAGGATCTAACACCTGACCTCGAGCCCCTGACTGGTCGGTCACATGCCATACCGGGTTTGGTCAAGCTCCTTGGTGCCCTACATTTCTTTGCCTCTGGCTGTTTCCAATCATCTGTGGCCACAGTGGGTGGCATGAGCCACCCCACCTTCTCACGGTGTCTCCACCAGGTACTGCGTGCCATGGTCAGCCGGGTGGGGAATTACATAGCCCTTCCCCACAGCAGGCTACAGTGGGGGACCCTGAACCAGGCCTTTGAGGCGTTAGCTGGGATACCACACATGATGGGAGCTATTGATTGCACACATGTTGCCCTGGTCCTGCCTAGAGACAGGGAGGTAGTGTTCCGCAACCGCAAACATTATCATTCCCTGAATGTTCAGGTTGTATGTGATGCAAATATGCATATTCTGAATGTGGTATCCAGGTTTCCAGGGTCCACCCATGACTCCTATATCCTGCATCACTCGGCACTTTTCACTCAATTTGAGGCAGGACAGTATGGGGACTGTCTATTGCTGGATGTGTATTTATCATTTCTGATGTGCACATGCTGTTCATGTGACTAACCGTATGTGCAAATGTCTGACTTGGAGGTGTATCCCTCGTTGTGTGGGAATGTCATCTGTCTGTGTGTGATATCAGGTGGGGGAGACCTCCAACTCCACCTTGCTATGGAGCTTTGTGCTGATAGTTAAATGGATGCTAGCATTTGGGTCGTGGTTACAGATTATGTTGTTTCCAATCCGTACACCTAACCCTTGTCGTGTGTGTCTGACCTTCACACCCTGATTCATAGTTGTGATGTCCCATCATGTGATGTCATCTGTTTCTGTCAGGATGTGTTATGCATTTGTTTTGAACGTATATACTTGTGTCCATTTGGGTGGACATGGGCTCCTGCTTTAACGTCGCACATTTCTTTTTTGCAGGTGATGCAGGATATGGGTGTCGCCCATGGTTGCTGACCCCTGTGCGTCAACCATGGACACGTGCAGAGTGGAGGTACAGTGAGGCCCATGCCACCAGCCGCTCCGTCATAGAGTGCACCTTTGGTCCATTAAAGAGTCGCTTCAGGTGTCTGGATAGGACAGGCGGGGCCTTACAATATCAACCACAGACTGTGGCAGAGATCATTATAGCCTGTTGCATACTGCACAACATTGCTCTCAGGCACCATATCCCTGTCGATATTAATGAGGAACTGGAGGATGACCCTAAGTGCCCCCCTGCGTGTGCCCGTGGTGACACACGTGAGGGCACAGCAGTCAGGCGGCAGCTGATTGCGGAGCTCTTCTCATGTACGTACTGCATATGCTCTCACCTACATTTGTTAGAATATGTGTGTACAGCTAATACTAGTTACCATATGTATTACGATATCAGTAAGATGCAGTACTGCACTGACATGTGACTGAGACTGGCTAGCCATACCAGCTTCATATCTACTCATGCCTGATACACATTAGCTGTGGGCAGGGCACAACAGCAGGTGGAGGTGGTATATGTGTGAGGGGGGGGTTAAGCTTGTGGGAGGTGTTGGGCTGACATACCTGGTTTGTGGCTGCATGTGATAGGGGCTAATGTGCAGCCACATGCTGTTAGTTTTGATACTTTGGGTGCAGCAGGGTGAAAGGCATGTGGTATGGCGTTAACAGTGGGAGAGCAGGCCATGGATGGGGCCAGTTGTCCAGATGTGTGTTTTTTCAGTGAGTGTTTTCAGCTGATTGTGAGGTTGGTATGCTCTGATGTGCAGGGTCTGTGTGTTAGTTGTTTTTGTATGGCGCTACATGTGATATGTAGCAATATCTACGTGATCAGTGGTATGTGGATTACTGGTATGTGATGCCCGTAAGGGAGATTACTGCAACACCACAGTGTGCCTGAATGTAAAGGTCATCACGTAGCCCTCACATGGCTGCGGGAAAGGATAGGGAACCTGTGAGGTGTCCAGCCAGGTGGAGTATTATTGTCCTAATTTTGTGGGATGTCGAATAACCATGCAGTGCAGTGTTGCATATTTACATGCTGACAGAGATTTCTCAGGCCAGATCAGCAAAGGTGTAGGTTACAGTAGGCAAGCTGAGGGCTAAATATGGGGGTGGAATTGGGTCTTAGTGGTGTTTTCAGGGGTAGCATGGCAAATCTGGCTGATGACATCACATACAAGCTGGTTAGGTATGTAGGGGAGGAGAGTGCGGTCCAAGACAACTACATTGCGGATCCTAGAGAGGGAGAGTTATGTCCACACACATGGAGGCTCTGATGGGGGGGTGGGTTAGGTGGACATGTAGGCTATCCATGCTTTGCCATTATGAGTTTCACACAGTAGGGTGACATGCAGCCATCATGTTACAGTCACAAACACACATCGGGGTGTGGTTTGGCAGACATACCTCAGGCGTTGAGACATATATATAATTGCAACTCATCATCACACAGCTGTTAATATAAGTAAAGGTATGAGATATACACACCATGGAAATGTCTATGGTCACAGGATAGGGAGGTGCCCCTGCATAGTTCCGTGCGTTACCGAAATTGACAGCGGGGTAGCAGACGACATTGAGACACCAGGACACACAGTGAGGGGCATTGGGGGAGTTATGGGGGACACAGGATATTACTGCAGCCTTGGAGTGATGCAGGGACACGGTAGTGATCAAACAATTCTGGTCATCAGTTTGTACACCAACACAGAGATGTGGGAGGGGACAGGCACAGTACAGACCCTTGTAGTTTTGCAAACGAACTTCAGAGATAACTGTCACATGACTGAGATCTGTACAGTGTGATGGTGAACACTCAGTCTGTAAAGGATCTTGGGGGGTCTGGGAGCTGTGGAAAGGAAGGTGTAGTGTGTGTTGCACAGCTGGAACATGTCATATGTATGTTTTCCTTGTGTTTCCCAATCCACAGGATATACCTGTTGGAGCTCCTGATTCTGTGGTGCATTGGCAGGTGACTGTAGGTCATCCAATATGCAATGATCTGGGGTAGGTGTTCCTACAGCTACATTGTCTATGACGACAGTCAGGGGAAACACATGTCCTCAGTGATGTGTCATCTTGTACATATGTTGTTATTCACCTCTTTTCCCTGCAGCACCATAACCTCTATCTTGCTGTTGGCACACATATGTTCCTGTCCAGTTTTTCTTCTGCAACACTGTCTCCGTGACATGTCCAGCAGATCTGCATGTGTGTGGGGGTCCTAGGTGTTTTGGTGGTGGGCTACATGTACGCCCTTCCCCGACATTGTACCATCAGCCAATGCCAGGGTATCATTGTATTTCACACGGCCTTTAGGTGCACCAATCTCCAATTATGCACATACCAGACGTATGCTACTGCTGACATGCTCACCTTAGCATACTGTGTGGGTGTGTTTCTTTGGGTTGGCGGTATGATTGTACAGTGTGCAGGCATTTTACTTTATCATGTGGTGTGAGGGGTCTGTACACCTGGGGGGCCGTGGTGACTGTCCTATCTCTACCTTACTGGTGTTTACCGTGTGACCATTGTGGACATGTGTTGGGTGTGGTGAGCAGAATTGTGTCTTGTGTTGTGACATGCGACTGTTGAACAGCATTTTTGTATCACAGATAATGCCATAATGTGGACATGCATCAACAAAGGCTTGACATGGTGACATGGTTATTCTACATATTTTGATGGCATCGTCTCCCTTCACTGTGATGTGTTGTGGCCTTTGAGTGACTCAGGGGATCCAAGACATATACCTGCTGAACGCACACGGTAGGTTTCACCTTTTGTTTTTGGGAATGACATCAGCCTTTACATGTTAATGATCTACGGTTTGTTACCTAGACTTTCATGTTGGCTCTGTGTTCACAAAAACTGGTGCACATGGGGTGGAGCTGTGAAACACCTGTGTAACATGGGCATGGACATGGACATTAACATATCCATGTGACAGCTGCGTCTGCAGTTCCAATTCCAAATTTGACCGACATGCAGTGTGTTCTGTGTTGTGCTCATGTCATGTTTGCCTGTGTGATGTTTTACTATGCGCATAGTCATGTTTGACTCTGCAATTTGTGCTGATGTTGCAAGCAGCATACCAATACATTATTTATCCTCTTCTGACACAGGGCAGTGGACAAACCAGCCATATCTACTACAGTGCATCCGGCGTCACCATCATCCACCTGTTGGGGGACACGCCACCATGGAACTATCCCTGGGAGATGGTGCCATAGGATGTTTGACCTCTGCGAGTGGGACACATGCCTAGGATGGACAGTATTATCGTTGGAGTGTGACTTTGGCCCTGACAGACCTGTCCTACACACTGTTGGTAGAGACAGTACAAAAACGTAGGCAGGATTCCAGAACTCACAAAAATATTTTATTGGTCAATATATAATAGAGGGGGGCCAGACCCGACACAGGCCGTGTTTCGAAAGGATCTTCCTCAGGGGTGAGGCACACCATATACTACAAAAAACATTAAGATAATATAAATAATAATACATTAAAACCTAATGTATAAACAAATAAAAAGAATAAGAGCATCAAATAAAACCATAAATATCCCAAAAACCATAAAATGTTAGAATCATAAAAGACATTTGTCCATTAACCACATGATAAAAAGGAAACACTTGTATATAACACTAAATAAACTGAATGAAAACAAAATAAAAGAAACCTTTTATAAACATATTGCAAAAATAACATAATGTCGAAAAACATCATAATTATTCTATAACAAGGAATAATGTGTGATGACAGAGTACATGCAAATTGTAAACATAGATAATAAAAGTGAATACCCAAAATATCACAGGAAAAATGTATTACTTATGAATAAATAATTTTTATTTTTGTTTTCTTCTTTTGAAATGTAGTTTTTAAGTTGGATTTCCACTCTCTTATAATGTGGACTTGTATGTATTTTATGTGGATTATGTAAGGTGACCGCGATTGGTTGGCTTTCTAAGTATTATTTTGTTAATTAGTATTTCTTACATATTGTTTGATTTGCTTATTGTATGGAATAAGATTGAAAATTTAATTTTAAAAAAAAGAATTACTAATAGGATTATTGCTGAATAAGAGGGTGTACAAACATACAGCTTGCGAGCTAATATCCCTATGCAGACTCGCTGAGACTCTGCGTACATGAATTTCACTACTGGATATTTTGTGAACCATTTATCCAACTTCACTGGATATACATTTTTAACTATATTTTTTATCTTGTGATTACTTAGTAGTTGTGGGGGAGGGGGCATTGAAGATATTTTTTTTTTCATTTTCAATTTTGCTTCCATTTGATTTTCTTCTCTGTACACCAACAGATGTCGGCAATTCATTGAGATTAAAGAAATGCTTCATCCTTTTTGTACATCTTCCTTCTCTGCAATTAATGTATCAGAAGTATGAAGTCTGAAAATAGCACCTTGATGTAGCATTCTCAGAAATGCTTCTCTTACCACATGCAGGACCCAAGAGGCAAGCAGAGCTCCGTAGTCTCAATGCATAGATGAGATACTGGTGCAAAGAAGATTTTAGATTTGTTAGGAACTAGGCAACATTCTGGGGAAGGGGGAGAGCTTTTCCAAAAGGATGGGCTTCACATTAACCAAGGTTGGACCAGGCTGTTGGCTTTAAAAAGGAAATAGAGCAGTTTTTAAACTTAAAAGGGGGGGGGGGGGGAAATCTGACGGTCACCCAAGACTACATGGTTCAAATGATGTATCAAAACAGGGCAGTAAGGGCATCCTGATAGAGAGGTTCCAACAAAGATGCCTTAAGTAAAGAATAAACAGATTTGAAGGATTACAAATTACCCATCAACTGATCACCAGATTGTTAATATGAACAAAATATGTATGCAAATGCTAGAAGAATAAAAAATATGATGGGACAATTAGAATATATAGCATTGAATGAAATGCTAGATATAATTGCCATTTCAGAGACCTGATGAAAGAAGGACAATCAATGGGACACTGTGATACCTGAGTATAAATGATAGGCCAAGTCAAATTGGTGGAAGGTTTGCATTATATATCAAAGAGGGCAATGAGTCAAACAGGATAAATGTGTTGCAGATATGAATAGACTGTAGAATCTCTATGGATAGAAATTACATGTAAAAAAGGGGGAGAGGAATGGCAGTGAGAGTATACTATCGTCCACTTGGACAGAATGAACAGATGAATGATGAAATCCTAAAAGAAATTAGGAAAGCTAACAAAATTTATCACACAGTATAATGGGTGATTTAAATTACCCCGGTATTGACTGGATCAATGTCACATCAGGAAATGGTAGGGAGATAAAATTTCTAATGGAATAAATGACTGCTTCACTGAGTAACTGGTTTAGGAACCAACACAAGGGGAAGCTATTTTAGACTTGATTCTTAGTGGAATGCAGGATCTGGTATGAGAGATAAGTATTGGGGACCACTTGGCATTGGTGATCATAATATGATCACATTTGATTTAATAAATGGAGGGGGAACAGCAAGGAAATCTATGGCACTAGATAGCTTTTATAACTTTCAAAAGGCAGACTATGATAAAGTGAGGAAAATGGTTAAGAAATATTAAAAGGAACAGATGAAAAGGCTAAAGGTTTACATCAAGCCTGGCTGTTGTTTATGTATATATTTATTTTTATAGTAACATAGTAAATGACAACAGATAAAGACCAGTATGGTCCATCTAGTCTACCCAATAAGATGGCAAGAGTAGGTGCACCTGCCGCTCTGTGCAGGCCACCCCTCCCCATGTCTTTGTTTAGGGGTGAACCCACCGCTCCTATTTGTTGAGAAATTAGATAGTTCAGCTTATTTTGATTTTATCCTGTTGCTGTAAAGGGATCCACTGTGTCTGTCCCATACCATTTTGAATTCTGTCATTGTGTTTGCCTCCACCACTACCATCGGGAGGGCATTCCAAGCATCCCCCCTCCTTTCAGTGAAAAAGTATTTCCTGACACTGCCTTTCAATTTACCACCTTGCAGCTTCATGTTATGCCCTCTAGTTTTACAGCTTCCCCGTCTTTGGAAGAGGTTTGTTTGTTCATTATTTCTCTCTAAGTATTTAAAGGTCTGAATCATATCTCCCCTATCCTCTCCTCCAAAATATACATATATAGGTCTTCAAGTTTCTTCTCATAAGGCTTCTGACGCAGGCTCCAAATCATTTTTGTCACCTTCCTCTGAACCGTTTCCAATCTACATTATCTTAGGGGTATGTTTACTAAACCGTCTTAATGTGCGCCCGGCGATAGTGTGCAGGCTGCCATAAAAGGAGTGGGCGTTTCAGTCTTAAAGTAGCAAAACGGGATTATCTCGCGATAACGCACGCTACTGCGCACATTAATAGGCTAAGCGCCGCTAAGCGCATTAACACGCGGTAATCTTAAGTAGGCGCCCAGACATGCAAACCTAGAAACAGAGGTGTAGTACAATGGTTAATACACTGACTGATGATACAGGGGTCATGAGTTTGATCCCCCAGTGTGCCTAATGCATAAGGCTGGCTGAGGCATCAGCTTTGACATGTAAGTATTGTTTCTTGAGGCATTTTATTTGTATTTTAATTATTGCTGCCAGCAAACACACCCTCACGTGCCATAACCTAAGGTGCCACATAAGACACCCTATAAGGCACTCCATAGGGCACATTATAAAGTGCACTGTCTGCCACGGCACCCTATAATATCCCCTATAGGGCACCCTATAAGGCGCTCCATGGGACAGCTTATAAGGCACCTTATATGGACTGTAACCATAAGGTGCCTCAGAAGGCGCTTTATAGGGCACCCTATAAAGCGCCTTCTGAGGCACCTTATGGTTACAGTATTCTGAAGGTGTTTTTGCTGGCAGCACTAATGTACATTAAAAATTGACAATGCTCTGGATAGCCCTATCAAATAACCCCACTGTGGGTTTGAACCGATAACCTCTGGCTCTAACAGGCAGTGAAGTAACCAGTGGGCTATAGCTACTAACAAGCCCCTGGGTGGCTACAGAAGGTCTACATGTCACCACACAAACAGTCTGCTGTGGTTACCAGGATAGGGTTAACCCACCCATACCCATGATGCACTGCACATGCAAATCAGCAGTCTACAGATGATCACAAGATGGGGTATGCACCCCCACAGCACCTCAGCCTGGTAGGGGGAACTGACCGTGTGCACCCCCACAGCACCTCAGCCTGGTAGGGGGTACTGACCGTGTATGTTGCTGGCACAGAGTAGCTACAGACCATCACATTGTGCGGGCACTGTGCTCACCCTGAGGGTGAGGTGGGGCACCCAGCACCAGGTCCACAGCACCTTTCATGACTGAAATAGGCTATGCTGCAGGTCCCCATCAGTGCTAGTGTGTGTGATGGGTAGTTCCTGCAGACACATCTGTATTTCTCAGTCATGTCTAGCCCTTATGGGCTATGATGCAGCCAAAATAGTGCATATCCTGTGTTGGTACCATGGTCACATGATGTAGATAAAGAAGGGGGGAGGGGTATTTGGACCTATAGGTGGATTATGTACCACCACCCAACCCACTCGCTGTGGCTCAGGGTGGAAAACAGGATCTCCCACCAACACAGCCACACTCTACCTCCCTGTAATGGTGGCAGTAGAGAGGACCATCAACCCCAATCCTGCTGGGGAACAGACACCATACAGGGCAGGACAGACAGAAGGCCCGGAAATGCTCAGCTGCCCCCCACCACTATCTGACATTCTCCAGCAGCAAGCCTCCAGCTGCTGCACCCTGCCAGATGTTCCATCCAGACACATACTAGCTGCAGACAGTCTGTTAGCTAGTCCATAGTGCATGTTTCTGGAAAAGATGCATGTACCCAGAACTGGGATGTTAGCATACACACCAAGCAGATAAGTCAGTGATTGGGGCCCCAAAAGGGAACCATAAACATCACATGAGAGATGCACTATGGGGGAACCTCACCATGCCATGGTCACTGCTCAGTCATGGTGAGAGTGACCTCCCAGCAGGACATGCTGTGGCCACACTGTCCGTGCAGGTGGTTGTCAGGCACTACAATGTCCGAGCCATTGCCCTATGCCCTGTGCAGATGCATCCTGACCAGACCACCCTGTCCGGGCTATACCCATGGTACCTTGCTCCTCATTATGCACATTGGCAGGCTTACACTGGCAACAGTGTGGGCTAAGGAAGGTGTTGGAGACACCACACACTGGATAGACAAACACACGCTCCCACACCTATGCCAGCATTGTGCAAATATAGAGGCTCTTGGCAGCCCTGGCCACCACACCAGTCCTGGGCACAGTGCAGGCATGGCTATGGTACGCACTACTGTTGGGGTCACTCCCCAGGGTGGTATACACTGTCAGACATCAGACCTGAAGCACACTTCACAGACAGCAGAAAGGTTGTTTTGATGCAGCTCAATCAGCAAATTGTGCTTAACTTAGGCCAGTAATCATAGCAACCGTTTGATAGGTGTGTACAATATTCCCAGGTTTAGGGTGTCATTGCTAAGGTATGCAAGTGCTAGTATTGGGAGATGCACGCAGGGCCCAACATCCTGCCTCTCCAGGAGGCTTTGGATAATGGAGCCTGTGGGTGAGGGTGTGTCTGCCCCTGTTGGCCGCTGCTCTAGGGCAGAGGTTCCCAACTCCAGTCCTGGTGGGCCAAACTCTGTTCGGGTTTTCATGCTGTCCCTAATGAATATGCATGAGATACATCTGCATAACATGGGGGCGGTGCATAGACATGCAGTACAGCCGTGTTTATTAGAGGCAGCATGGAACCTGAATGGTGCTTGGCCCTCCAGGACTGCATTTGGGAGACTCTGCTCTAGTTAATGTGCATGTTTATGGTGTCTGTGCTCTGTAGGGTAAAATGTAGGTTTATTGGGCATGTTTCTGTTATCTGCAATAAAGGTTCTGTCTGTATTAGCACGTTTTAGTAGTGGGTAAAATATGTGGACTGGGTTGGCAGGAACCACAGCTGAGACTTGAACCTGTGACCTTCTGCTCTTGAACACACTGGCTGTGTTCACTGCACCACCGTGTTGCCACAGAGATAGTGCATTCCCTGGAGATACCATGACTGTTTGTCAGACAGAGCATGTCTGTTGCAGTGTACGGCACCCACCTAAACAGGGCTAGGCCATGGTCTGCTCTGGGCTGCTGCCACTGCCCCCTCCACCACCAGTACCCCTCTGCCACCATGCTGACATGCCCTTCTGCTGGTGGTGCTGGTGCTGCACAGTCTCAGGCCATCCAGTGTGCGGGTAGGTGGCTGCCTATGGTGCGGGTTCTGGGGTAGGGGTGCCTGCATAGCTGTCCACGCTTTCCCCCAGCACCGCCTGCCAATGTTTCGTGCCATTGGGGGTACCTGCTGGGTACTATTCCCTGTGACACCGTGGGAAGCACACTCTTGCCCATGTTGGGCCCTCAGCAGTTGCTGTCTGGCTGCTCTACTGTTTCAGCATTCCTATGGGCCAGCTAGGCATTACCCTAGTCCGCACTGTGCCCCAGCTGCACCACAGCATGTGCCGCCTGCAGCCCTCTCTGTCCTCTTTTCCAGCATCTGTCCAGTTGCCCATTCCGACATGCCCGCCCTGCTGTTGTGGAACATGTGCACACCATAGGAAACCTGTCCAATGGAGAGGAAAACCCTGATCAGCGCAATTTCACTGTGGGCTCATTCACCTTGTATGGGGACAGAGCATAGACCCTTCCAAAATTCATATCTTTTTTTTTTTTGGAGCTTTCTTGGGGGTGTTTTTTGATGTTTCCCATTGATATCACTATTTTCCCAGCTTGGTTATGTTTTTTTTTACATTTTCCTCTGGTCATTTTCACTGTTTCTTTGCCCTTTTGTTCCGTGCACATGTATCACACTTATCACTTTTTTGTGGGTTTCCCTGGTTTTGCTGTACATTGCTGACGGAAATGGTTTCTTTTCCCTTTAAATCAGCTCTAACGCCAGGGTTTCACTGGCGTTAGTTTTCAGCCTCTGATTTCACAGCGTTAGTGTGCAGGGAGCCTCTCCCCTCCCACTCTCCGCCCATTGACCCTCTCTCTCCGCTACTGGGGAGCCTTCCTCCGCCCTCCGGGAGCCTTTCTCCGCCTTCAGCGCTCGTTTGCGCCTTAGCGCGCGTTAACGCACGCTAAGGCGCCTTATCGCGTGATAAGGCGCCATTATCACGTGATAAGGCACCTTATCGTGCGATAACGTGGGAGAGTGCACGTTAAGACGGTTTAGTAAACATACCCCTTAGAGTTTAAAAATACTATCTTGGAAGCACAGACCAGATGTATTCCACACTTTAAGAAAGATGGAAGGAAGGCCAAATGATTGCTGGCATAGATGAAAAGTTAGGTCAGAGAGGCTGCTTTATTAAAAAAGCATCTTTCAAAAAATGACAAAAACAGGAAATGAGATAAGCACTGTCAAGTACGCAAGGTAAACAAAGAGAGAATTTAAAAGGAAGCTTGCTGTTGAAGGGAAAGCTCATAATACAAATTTTTTCAAGTATATTCATCGCATAAAACCCGTGAGAGAGACAGTTCGACCATTAGATGATAGATGGGTAAAATGTGCAGTAAGAGAGGGTATAAGAGCATAAGATGTGTCATACTGAGTCATATCAAAGGCCCATCAAGCTCAATATCCTATTTCCAACAGTGTGGCCAGTCGTGTTCCCAAAAAAATAGATTCTATGCTGCTTATCCCAGGGGTAACCAGGGGATTTCTCCAGTCCACTGTAATAATGGTTAAAGACGTTTCCTCCAGGAACTTGTCCAAGTCTCTTTTAAACCTAGCTATATTAATTGATGGGAAATACTTTTCAGTGTTTTTACTCAGCAGTGATAAACTTTGTAGAATTAAATTGACAAGATTTTTGTCCTGACTGCAACTTTATGTCAGTTCAAGACATTTCAGCTTTGTTCTCTTTTTTGATTCTGGCTCTCTACAATGTTAGTTTTTCCTTAAAGAAGATAACTTTGACAGTACAAGTAAGAATATTTTTATTCTTTCCCTGCATATTCTTCTTAAGAGTGCTCATGGCTTAGAAAATGTCAGGTAGGAATGTAGGTCAGCCAGCTCAGATTCTACTTATGTAAAAAACATTAACAATTCTTCACTTAGTTCATACGACCTTGAAAGCACCCACTTTCGAGATAGCCATTTCACTTGTATGTGCAGTAGAAGTTGTATATGAGTAAAGAAATTGTCTTCTTTAATGTTAGCTATCACTTGTGACTCACCGTCTTGAGACATTACATGTGATGTATATGCCAACTAATAGTTATCTAACATAAGGATTTTAAAGATCTCTTCTTCATATCTTTCACCAAACAACAACTAACTGAAGAATGACACTGGTTCTACCCTCCCTCAAACTCCCTGAATGTCCCAACTAATGGTCTTACTAATAAAATGACCCTCCTCCAAATGCCAGCAGCACATCTGCAGACCATTCACAGCACACCGGTTGAAAATCGCTAATCTAGCATATAGGCTTCCCCCTTCACAAGCATCCTCCTTTTCTCATTTTCTCCACTTGAAACATAGAAATATAGAAAAAAGATGGAAGATAAATACTATACAGCCTATCTTGACTATGCAAGAAGTCCACCGTCACCAAAATCTCAACTGTGAATCCCTGTTGCTGCCGAAGACCCTATAACTTTGCTTGTAAAATATTCATTCACTACTAAGCCATTACTGAACTCAGTTCCTTCATAGCATTCTTAAAGGGGTTTAGGGCTTTATATCATCTTCATATTTTCTCAGTCCTAGCAAAACAAAAGGGGCATGTTTACTAAACTGCGGTAACGGTACATGTAATGTAACGTTAACGATCGTTAAGTAACGTTAACGCGCGTTATGATGTGTTAACGTCTCATAACATAGAAACATAGAAACATAGAAACATGATGACAGAAAAAGACCACAAGGCCCATCTAGTCTGTCCTTCCATAACAACAACTACAACAGTCCACTTTCTACCTTTAGAGATCCTCTGTGTTGGTCCCATGCTTTTTTGAATTCAGTTACTGTCCTCATCTCTACCACCTCCACTGGGAGACTATTCCATGGATCCACTACTCTTTCCGTAAAGAAATATATCCGCATATCACTCCTGAATCTATCTCCCTTCACCCTCATCCCATGTCCCCTCATAGCAGAACTTGCTTTCAATTGAAAGAGGCTCTCTCCCTGAACATTTATGCCATGGAGGTATTTAAACATCTCAATCATATCACCTCTATCCCGCCTTTCCTCTAAGGTGTACATATTAAGATCCTTAAGTCTGTCCTCATATGCTTTATAATGAAGCCCATTAATCATTTTAGTAGCAACCCTCTGCACCGACTCCATCCTGTTCACATCCTTTTGAAGGTGCGGTCTCCAGAATTGCACACTATACTCCAAATGAGGTCGCACCAAAGACTTATACAGAGGTATTATCACCTCCTTTTTTCTGCTAGCCATTCCTCTCCGTATAACGCGCGTTAACGTAAGTTAACGATCATAAGGTTCTGCGGCGCGGTAAAACACCGCAGAGGGTGGAGAGAGGTTGGAGAGAAGGGGTCAATGGGCGGAGTGTGGGCGGGGAAAGGCTCCAGGCACACCAACGCAGTGAACTCAAGAGCTGAATCCTACCGCGATTGAAAACCTGCCAGTAGATGCACATTTGCAGGGGAGGAAAACCATTTCAGCGTCAGCAATGTACAGCATAGGCAGGGAAACCCACAAAACGTGATGTGTGATACATGTGCATGGAACAAAAGGGCAAATAAGCAGTGAAAATGACCATAAGAAACGAGGAAAATAACATAACCAAGCTAGCCAATAGTGATATCAATGGGAAACAGCCAAAAATACCACTGAGAAAGCCTCAGAAAAAGATATTAACTGTGGAAGGGTGTATGCAGTGTCACCATAGAAGGTGAATGATGCCACAGTGAAATAGCGCAGATCAGGGCATCCCCTTGTTACTGAACAGGTTCCCCATGGCATGCACATGTCCTGCAACAGCACGGTGGGCATGTCGGAACGGGCAACTGGGCAGATGCTGGAAAAGGGGATACAGAGGGCTGCAGGCGGCACATGCTGTGGTGCAGCTGGGCCACAGTGGGGACTAGGGTGATGCTCAGTTTGGCCCATAGGAATGCATAAACAGTAGAGCCAGACTGCAACTGTTGAGGGCCCAACATGGGCATGAGTGTGTCCCCCGCAGTGTCACAGGGGACAGTACCCAGCAGCCACCCCTAAGGGCACAGAACAGTGGCAGGCGGTGCTGGGGGGAAGTGTGGGCGTCCATCTAGGCACCCCTACCCCACCACCCATACCATAGGCAGCTGCCTACATGCACACTGGATGGCCCGAGACTGCCCACCACCAGCACCACCAGCAGAAGGGCATGGCAGCATGGTGGCGGAGGGGTACCGGTGGCAGAGGGGGCAGTGACATCTGACCATAGCAGGCCACAGCCCAGACCCATGTAGGTGGATGCCGTGCACTGCAACAGACAGGCTCAGTAGGACAAACAGTCATGGTACCTCCAGGGAATAGCCTGTCTCTGTGGTATCAGTGTGGTGCAGTAAGCACAGCCAGTGCGCTCAGGAGCTGAAGGTCACAGGTTCAATCCCAAGCTGTGGTCCCTGCCAACTCTGTCCCCATACTTTTTACCAGTGATAAACCGCGGTAAGAAAGATGAAACCTTGTATTGCTGATAGAATAAACATGCTTGGAACACCTACATTTTATCGCACAGAGCACAGACACCACAAACAGGCGCATTACCGAGAGCAGAGTCTGCCAAATGCAGCCCGGGAGGGCTACAAATCATGCAGGTGTCATGCTGTTTCCAATAGAAGGACATGTTAGCATGGTGGCGGAGGGCGTACAGATGGTGGAGGGGGCAGTGGCATCTGGCTGCAGCAGACCATGGCCTAGCCCGGTCCAGGTGGGTGCCTTGCACTGCAACAGACAGGCTCAGTATGACAAACAGTCATGGTACCTCCAGGGAACGATCTGTCCCTGTGGCACAGTAAGCACAGCCAGTGTGCTCAGGAGCTGAAAGTCACAGGTTCAATCCTGAGCTGTGGTCCCTGTCAACTCTGTCCCCATACCTTTTACCAGTAATAAACTGGTAAGATGGAACCTTGTATTGCTGATAGAATAAACATGCTTCGAACACCTACATTTTATCGCACGGAGCACAGACACCACAAACAGGTGCATTACCGAGAGCAGAGTCTCCCAAAGGCAGTCATGGAGGTCCAAACAACATTCAGGTTCCATGCTGTCTGCAATAAAGATGCCTGTGCTGTATGTCGATGCGCCACCACCATGGTATGCAGATGTATCTCATGCATATTCATCAGGAACAGCATGAAAACCCGAACATGGTGCAGCCCACCAGGACTGGAGTTGGGAACCCCTGTCCAAGAGCATTGATCCACAGGGGCGGAAACACCCGCACCCACAGGCCCCATTAGCCACTGCGTCCTGGAGAGGCAGGATGTTGGGCCCTGTGTGCATCCCCCAATACTAGCACATGCATACCCTAGCAATGACACCCAAAACCAGGGAATACGGTATACAGATAGCAAAGGTTTGCCACGATAACTGGCACATAGCAATCCCTAATGTTAGCACAAGCGGCCCAGTGTTGCTGTACCATACCAACCTCTGAGATGTCTGTGGAGTGTGTGTCACGTCTGGAACCTGACAGTGTCCACCACTTTGGGAAGAGACCCCAACAGTACAGCATACCATAGCCATGCCTGCCCTGTGCCCAGGACTGGTGCGGTGTCCTGGGCTGCCAAAAGCCTATATTGGTGCACTATACTGGCATAGGTGTGGGGGTGTGTGTCAGTCTATCCAGTGTGTTGCGTTTGCCAACACCCTCTGCAGCACACACCGCTAGCACTGTTGCTAGTATTAGCCTGCCAATGTGCATAATGAGGAGCAAGGTACTGTGGGTATAGCCGGAGAGGACGGCCTGGGCAAGATGCACAGGGCACAGGGCAATGGCTGGGACATTGTAGGGCTTGCCCACCACCTACACAGACAGGATGGCCACGGCATGTTCTGCTGTGTGGTCATGCACACCCTGACTGTGCAGTGACCACGGCATGGCTGGGTTCCACCATAGTTCTACATAGTGTTCTTCTGAAGTGAGATATATGGGCTTTGTCCTCTGGAGCCCTATCACTGACCTATCTGCTTGGTGGGTGTGTGCACATCCCAGGTGTGGGTGCACACGTCACCTCCAGGAACATTCACTATGGACTAGCAGGCAGGCTGTCTGCAGTTTGTATGTGTGTGGCTGGACCACCTTGCAAGGTGCAGCGACTGGTGACTCACTTTTCTTGTTGCTGGAGAATGTCATATAGTGGTGTGGGGCAGCTGTGCAGTACCAGGTCTACTGTCTGTCTGTCACTGCCCAGTGTATCGAGGCATACAGATCTGCATAGACTGCCCTGGTGGGGTGTAAAATGTCGACCTGTTAGTTGGAAACCATGTTTCCCACCCTGAGCCACAGAAGGTGGGTTGGGTGTTGGTACGTAAACCGCCTATGGGCCCAACCCCCCCACGAACCTGAAATCATGTGACCATGGCACCCACACAGTGTATGAACTATTCAGGGTGCATCATAGTCCACACGGGCAGGACGTGATGTACAGATGGACACAGGCAAATGCTAAGGGTATCTGCAGGGGCCACCTATCACACAGAGGCACCGATGGGGACCTGTAGCATAGCCCATTGCAGAAATTCCAGGTGCAGCGGAAATGGTGCTGGGCACCCCACCTCACCCTCAGGGTGAACACAGGACCCGTCCACTGTGATGGACGGTAGCCACTCTGTGGCAGTAACACACACGGTCAGAACCCCCTGAGGTGCTGTGGGGTTGTACATGGTCAGGACACACAACCAGGCCAAGGTGTTGGGGGGTCCATCCCGCAACACGGGACCCTCTGTAGACTGCTGATCTGCATGTGCAGTGCACCATGGGTATGAGTGGGTTAACCCAAATCCTGGCCACCACAGCAGACAGTTTGTGTGGTGACCTGACGTCCTTCAGCTGCCAGCCAGGGATTTGTTAGTAGCACTAGCAATGTGGCCCACTAGTTACTTCACTGCCTGTGGAGCTAGGGGTCATGGGTTTAATCCCACAGTGGGGTTATTTGGTAGGGCTGTCTGAGGCATTTTCGTTTTTTAATTTAAATTGGTGCTGCCAGCAAGAAACCCTCACAGTGCTGTCTCCTTACGGTGCCTCTTCAGGCACCCTATACAGTGCCCAATGCGGGACCCTATACTGCGCCCTGTGGAGTGGCCCATTGGGGACATTCTAAGGTGCCTTGGCGGACAGTGCACTTTATAATGTGCCCTCTGGGGTGCCTTATAGGGTGCCTTATGCGGCACCTTAGTTTACGGCCCTGTGAGGGTGTGTTTGCTGGCAGCACTAATTAAAATTAACAAACAAAATGCTTCAAACAGCACTGATTTTGAGTAAAAGGTGATGTCTCAGCCAGCTTTACTCATTAGACCCACAGGGGGATTAAACTCACATCTCCTGCACCATTAGTCAGTGTATTAACCATTGTGCTACAGTTCAAGATGCCTTGCTAGACACCTTATCAGATGCCTTATGGGCGCGCGTTGCGTGGCGCTCTACACGATGTTTTTTAACGCTCATTAGGCTATGGCGCCTGGTAACGCGCGTTATCGATAACGATGTACCGCCCATGTCCTTATTTGGGATTTCTGCCTGTACCACGGATCCTAACGCGAATCACACTAACGCAGTTTAGTAAACATGCCCCAAAGAGTTTTCAATCCCAATCCTGGTCTCCAATGACATCTGATGCTGGGCCACCCATTGCTCTACTAACCTCTCCAGAAGGTTATAAGAAGAATTCCACTTAGTGTAAATATCTTGCTTGAGCCAGTGCGCAGGTGCCCCTCTTCCTTCATGTTTCTCATGCAGCTCACATTCACCATTCACACTCTAGTGACGATACCCTGCTATTTTTCAGCACTTCTTTATCAGTTGCCTCTGGACAGGTCTGCTGCTTCCCATGCTCTCCAGGCCTAGAGAGTCTCTG